>CM056392.1:26256064-27456064 GCA_029718625.1 Synaphobranchus kaupii | reverse complement strand
TACTTAACATTCATAAAAGTAGCTTTCAAAGAATCGCATAAGGGTAGAAAGATTCACACACAGACGGGGGGAAACTATTCAATCAATATTTTACATTGCCATCATATTGCCCCCCCCAATGACACTGAGCTTAAGCCTGTGAACAAGAATTTAATCCTACTGCCCCAGTAGTTACTACAGCAAGGCCATCATCAACCATACCAGATTTCAAAAAGCGCAACAGCGCCTTCCTCTGGCTGCTCTGTGATGGTGCATAGTAGATGCGGGTCATCATTCCCGACTGTGGTAACGGGCAGGAGAATTAGCCCGTTTGAAACACAGATCCATATCAGTGTAAATTAGCACCTCTGAATCTCAAGCCATGACTATCAAATATGATCTCCAAGAGTTAGAAGCAAACATTTATAGATAATCAACAATCTCCCAGCACTATGATACCGTTACTCAGAAGTGCGAATGTTTCATGGAAACACAGACGTATTGTGATCGCAGCAGGCCATCAAACGCCACCGTTTCTGATGAGCAGGAAGGAAAGCAGCCCTCACTCAAAGGCTAGGTGAACTCGGAAAGACACTTATGTCTGAGAGCTTCATATTAACCCATTAAGGTGTAATATCATATGTCATTAGAATGATCTCATGATGACATTCTGAAGCTGATGTTATAAAAGCAATGGAGTTCTAGAATACTGATATTTAAAAAAAAAAACCTACTCTTCCAAGGGTTAAAAGTGCTCTTCTAGGTGTTTCTCTGTTTCAGTGTGGTTTATCTTGCTGTACGATGCAATTACCTGACCACGAGGGGACTACAATTGTCAAAATCAGAAGTTTTAAAATACACAGCTACTTAATGTCCACTGAATTAAAAACCTAGGCAACTGATCTCAATCAGCAAAATAGTGCACCGGTATGTAACCCTATTGCTGCCCAAAAGTAAACTTAAAAGTAAGTGACAGTAAAAGCATATAATTGTACATCAATTTACCTCTACAAATGATCAACTTTACTGTAATGGATCCTAGCCCTTTAGAACAGTGCTGTTGGTGAGCGTAATTAGTGGGCTGCATTTCTGTGGTATTGAATGAAGAAAGATTTATGTTGGTCTACATGTTGAGAAATGGAAACCACAAGCTCCTCGTTTCAGTAATTACTTATGGATACTTTGTCGTATAAGGGGAGCGCTGTTAAGAATAAGCGTTTTAAAAAGTCATTAAAATGTGGATTTTAAATGAATCCAGAAAATGCCAAACCCTCAAAGAGCATGAAATGTATTCACTACCCTTTTACCCATTTCACATCTTTACTGTGGGACACTTTTCATCAGCACAATATTGCCCCCTGTTGGACTTATTCAGAAATCCAAAACTGGTATGAAAAACAAGCTGCAATTGGATTTTAATTGATAATCTTTTTTTCAAATTTCTTTGTTTTGTCCTGTAAACATGATACAAGATAAGTAAAAGCAATAATTACGTGTATAAATAATATAATTATGAACACTGCACTTGCACCCTTGCCAGGGTATGCCCTGGACTGACTGGGGCTCAGGCCCAAGTTTACCTGCGACTCGTCTTCTGTCCTCTTTCCTCCTCCATCGGCTCCGCCTTAATCTCCTCCGCTTTGTCTTTTCTCAGCTTGTTTGAGATGCGCTCCCTCATCTCCTCCCTGCTTTCATCGTCATCTTCGTCAGCTTCAAAGTCTCCTTCATCATCCTCATCCAGTCCCTTCACCACATGGAACAAGGAGAAACGGCCAAAAAAAATGCAATATAAAAAAAAATTATAACAGCAAATATTCTGTCCCAAATATTGCCGTTCATGAAGAGCGTTAAAACCACTTCAAAGTTATTTCTAGGCTAGATAGGGTAATAGGCTAAACAGAGTGACAAGTCGGCAGGCTGTTTTAAAACCTTGAACTTCCAACCTACCCCTGATGAATCCCCCGCGTCTCGTTTGGACTTTTTCCTTTTGAACAGAAGAAAATATTTACATTACATGATTGAACATAACATGCTTCTATTTTATTATTATTTTTTTTTTACCTAGCGTATCTCGTGTCTGACCTCGTGATACAACACAACTCCTAACTTAAGCTGCGGGGTCAGCGTGAGGCCAGCGAGGTGAGAGCTCAGCGAGGTCACTCCGGTCTCAGAGCACTGCACCCTCCAATGGGAACCAGAGAAAGCTATGAAAACCCCCAGCACACAGCCCACGCAGCCACTCCACTGAGAGGACACGTGGCTCAGAGGCTACCTCTCCCCACTGAGAGGAGCGCTGCTGCCGCATTTGATTTATACCTGCAGCATTTCGCAAGAAAAAGAGCCTTTTCTTCCAACGAGCTCTCCGATCAAGAAAACGACCATTTTGAGACAAGGCAGTTCCTCTCCGGTATAGACGCGTAGCAGCAGCATCTTATCATACCTGTCTATGGCAGGGACGGAACTTAACCTGGGGTCGTCCTTCAGTAAATCGTGGCTGCTTTTGCTTTTGCCTTTCATGGTCTGCAAGAATAAACAACAAGAGGAAACACTCAAATGGAAGCTGTGGAGGTTACTGAAGTCCCTTAGCTTCTAACTATAGTAGATTTTAGATTCACAGCTTGAGATTCAGAGGTGCCAATATCGCAAGATACCGATCTGCGCTTCAGGCAGGTCCAACGTTTACTAATGGGAGGTAGGTAATGCTAAAGGCAAAAGGGCTACAGTGTCAAGAGGTTTTCACACTTGTGAAAGTGTTTTTTTATCGCTGCATGACTGAATAATAAGCCAATTCAACAGCATTAAATACCCTTACTCAAAATTGGTCATTTTTAATGCAAACATATCATGCTCACGGTTTAGATGCCAAAGGTTTGCTGTAGGTTTTATGGGCTACAGCTAGATGCGAGCTAACTCCACTTTAACACATAATATATACTCTTTGATAAGCATTTATTAAATAGCAGTACATTGTTCTTGGCTATCACCGTTTCATTTTAGAGAACTGTGTTTCCTTCTAACTAGCATTGAAACAAAAACTGCAGTTTGAACCATAAATTTATTAGAGGGTGGCACAATCACTCCCAGCAACCTACAGCCAGCATTACAATTCACAATAATAAAGTCTGATATGTGAATTGGAGCCTTAAAATATTTTATTTTATTTTATTTATTTATTTATTTTATTTACCTTTATTTATACAGGGTAGGTTGACTGAGCTCACATGCTCTTTTACAGCAACGCCCTGTTAACGCCCCCCCCCAATTAGCCTAACCTGCATGTTTTTGGATTGTGGGAGGAAACCAGAGTACCTGGAGGAAACCCACGCGGACACGGGGAGAACATGCAAACTCCACACAGAAAATTTGAACCCGGGACCTTCTTGGTGTGAGGCGACAGTGCTATCCACTGCACCACTGTGCCGCCCAAATAGATACAGCCTTCAATGCCAACAAAACAATAACTCCAGAGAACACTTACAACCAGCCTCTAAAATATTAAATAAATAAAACTGTGTCAGTAAAGGTGAAACTATGGTAATGCGGGGTGATCTGTAGTCCAGCACATTGGATTTGAAACACATTTAATTGGAACAGTGACTGTAAGGTTAAAGTGCAGACTTTCAGCTTTAATTTGAGGGTATTTACATCCATATCGGGTGAACCGTGTAGCAGTTGTCGCCATTTTTTACACATAGTCCCCCCCCCCCCATTTTAGGGCACCAAAAGTAATTGGACAAATTAACATAAACTTAAAGTCATCATATTTAATATTTAGTTGCATATCCTTTGCGTGCCATGACTTCCTAATGTCTGTGACCCAACAACATCAAAAGACTTATTTTCAGGTACTCTTACAAGCAATAGCATAACCTCTCTGCATTTGAATGGATCTCTATGGGAATTGGGGGGTGGGACTAAATTTAGCTGTAAATTACACTGGAACAGTATGGAAACACATGGTTGGCTAAATGGCTCTAAGTCATCAAGGGTCTGACGTATCAAACAATCCTTAAATCATCACTCTGCTGCCAGAAATACAGTAGATATGGATGGATAACTTGAAGGGTTTCTTCTCCTGACTTTTTCCAGAGTTCAATAGGAAAACTTGTCAGGAGAAACAACCCTTAAAGTGATCCATCCATATCTACTGCATATCTGGCAGCAGAGTGATGGTTTGAGCCTCGTTTGATACCTCAGACCCTTGATGACTTACAGCCATTTTACCAACCATGTACTCCATACTGTTCCAGCATAATTTACAGCTAAATCTAGTCCCACCCCCCAATTCCCATAGAGATCCATTGAAATGCAGAGACGTTATAGTATCGCTTGTAAGAGAACCAGAAAATAAGATATCAAGAGTCTTTTGATGTTGTTGGGTCACAGACATCAGGAAGTCATGGCATGCAAAGGATATGCGACCAAATATTAAACTTTTAAAGGCACAGTCAACTTAGTGTATGTAAACTTCTGAAGTTCTGACCCACTGGAATTGTGATATAGTAAATTAAAAGTGAAATAATCTGTCTGTAAACAATGGTTGGAAAAATTACTTGTGTCATGCACAAAGTAGATGTCCTAACTGACTTGCCAACACTATAGTTTGCTAACATGAAATCTGTGGAGTGGTTAAAAATTAGTTTTAATGACTTCAACCTAAGTGTATGTAAACTTCCGACTTCAACTGCATCTACCCCCCTATACTGATGAAGAGATGGTAATTCCCACTTGAAAATGATGCAAAAGTGAGCCAAAATAGTTGATGTGTAGTTAAATATATCATTTTATGATTTAGAGCAGTGCACAATTTAGCCATTTGGATAGATTTGGAGACACTAATGGACACCAGGGTACACTGCCAATATTTTGCATCATATATCTTTAGTAGTTCTGCATATCACCCTTAGATTTTGTACACTTGTGGACACAGAATTTATGATCCAGGAAATGTATAGATTTACCTGTTTCACATATGTAGCTCTCAGTAATTCATTGCAAACTAAACTTTTTTTTGTGTGCAAGTTTCTTTGCATTTGTGGCACTTTATTTTGACTTAAATTATGAAAATAAACACATCTAAATGATTCGTATTGTAAATGGTACAATTGTCTTGTTTCATTTCAGCCATTTACCAAGTTTCTGTAATGCTCACACCTGGAGTTATAAAGCCTTAAACAGAGCACCCCCTAAATAGGAGAGAATTGACGCCTCATACCATCACTCTGCTGCCAGATATGTGCGCAAAGGGGTTAAGGGTAGTTTCTCCTGACTTAGAGTTCAATAGAAAAAGTGATGGTTTGAGCCTCATAATTCAGCGCACTGCCCACACGATTACCTGACTGACTTTATTCACCATCTCCTCCTCCTCTTCTGCTTCCTCTCCAAAAGACAGCAAGCTGAAGTTCCTGGTGGGAGACAAATGTGCTACTGCCTTTAGAAAAACAGAACAAACAGTGGGATGCCCTGGAAAAATTATGCTTAGGCAAATGTGAATATGCAATGTTCTGACCCGCAGGTTAATCATCTCGTCTGGCAAAGTCTGACGATGATCAAAAGAAGCAGAGATCTATAATTACTTAAAAGGAAGAGTCGTACACAGGTCACTATCTCAGAGGTATTAACATTGCTGTCCCTATGTAATCAAAAAAAATTGTCAACAAAAGACAAAGAACCCTTTGAGCCAAGTATTCATTCCCAAGGGGAACTGTCTGACATTTGTTTAGCTTGATTCACTGTCTGTAGGGATGGGATAACCTCTGCTTTACCTCCTCCTTCCTACACTTGTCTACAGAGGAACTAATGGAGGCTAGAGAAAGATCCAACAGCACACTGGCTGCAGGAACACAACAATATTCTGTGTAGTAACTGTTCCAACTCTCAAATCATTTCACATCATGTTGCAATAAGTCCAGAGAGCCAGACGCTTTGTACCTACCAATACGTAACCCTATTGTATGCTTTTAGCTTTGTTAGCCCTGGACAACAGTGTGTGCCATATTAAAGCAAATACCGTAAATATGTAGGGTCTGCTATATTTACCTCATCAGAAGAAAACAATTATATTGATTGAAAATATTTTTTGTCTTTCTGTTATATTGAACGAAGCACTTACTTTGTTGCTTTGGACTGTGATTTTTTCCCCTCTTCCTTATCTTTGTCTTTTTTGGCTTTTTTAATTTCCCTTGGAACAATGTCATCAAACGGAGAATGCAGAACCTGTGAACGTGTTATAAATATGGACACAGTAAATTGTAGCCAAAACAACTGCAGTTGAGACATAAGGAATTCTGAGGCCAAATTTCAGTGACTACCAACTTATTATTATAAAAAATATTAAAAAATAACAATGAATGCTTTGTTATGGTACAGACCTCGGCGGATCGGATCTTGTGTGGATTCAGTGGTCTTTCATCGCTGTCACATTCTACTTCCGCTAACCTGAGCATGTTGTACACGGTATCACCAGTGACCTGTATCATAAGATAGACACCAGCCCTTCCTCAAAAAGAACATGTTTCTGCTGGGAAGAACACAATGGTAATACTGCAGTATATTCTCCGGACATTAAAGACAATGGCAAGAGCCAAGTTAATGTCAAATGTAAGCACAGTATTTATGACATCTTATTTTTAGCATGAAAAAAACCTTGTTTGATTTCTTTCTGTATAAGTGGATAATTAATTTCACTCATGTAAGCTCTATTGGCCTGATTTACTTGGACCTTTAGTGGACGCAAAACCATTTAGCACACGCAAAACCAATAGCATGAGCAATGATTGGTCATGGAATTTGTTTTGCACCAATCATTGGGCATGTTATTGGTTTTGTGTGTGCTAAATGGTTTTGCACCTGCTAAAGGTCTTAATAAATCAGTGTCTATGTGTTTGTTTTGAATCTGACCACCACAGCAAGTGGCTGAAACACATAGGCTTCAGTGTGATATACTGCTTAAATCCTAATAACTTCACATGGTGCACTAGCCTGAAGGAATATTATTTGCCAATAGTGCGCAAACTCCCCAAAAACATAAACTAGCTTTGGTGAAGGCTTCAGCATCTCTGCATGCATGTTGACTTGGGCACAAAATAAATGCGGTGCAGTTGAGGTTTGTCTTTTTCGGATAAAATCAAGCTCAGCTTTGCTTTGTTGACACTGTTGTAATCCTGCCTTCACTACACTGTACCTCATTAATTCCTGTAAGTGCCTTTACAATTCCATAATACTTAAAACTGCAAACTATCAACAGAGACTTTAAAAGCACATGTTCCACAATAATGTTTACTTTATAATTATATTTAACACATTCTTTCATGGGTTTTCTATGTTCAAATTACTTGTCAATTAAATAATTCCATGCGGGAGTTCACGTTCCTTGTATTTAAACATGTACACCTACAGCGTACCCATAATCATAGTAAGGGAGTATCTTCTCTAAAATTGCAGTTGCTGATCAATGAACAGTTGATGAACCTACAACCTTTCAAACATTATTTATGAAAGCTTTCTGTCAGTCTGTGTCTGCAAACAAAGGCAATGTACAAAAATGTATTCTTCTGATATGGAATGATACTCTCAGGAGGGTACCAAGGTAGAGAACATACCAAAATAGTCCTTCCAAGGATTATGGAAATATACATGGTCATCTTGCCCAATAAAATATTCTTGGGTTTCGTTGGATGGGTATTCATTCAGCTATTAAACCTTTGATGGGTTTAATATCTGAAATGTTTTTGCCATTCATTGTATGTTGTAATGACTTCCCAGCACCAATTCAATATATGCTCAAAGTTTACCGTCAGTGCTCCTACAACAACAGCCCAGCCCAACCCAACAGCCATTCCAACGACCCGTTTTCCCTGTGCTTTTACCTTTCCAAAAATAGTGTGCTTATTATTGAGCTCATCTGCGCGGCCAAGAGTGAAGAAAAACTGGCTGCCGTTATCGTGAGGCCCTGCGTTCGCCATGGCAACCAAACCTCTCCGGTTGAAGCGCAATCTGGAGTGGAACTCATCCTACAGGAAGAGAGAAGAGAACAAAAGAAATATCAAGTATCTTTCAGTCGTATTCTATTTTTTTTAAATTGGTAGGACCCATAATTATGCCTACTCAGAGCTTCTGCAACATTGTTTTTGTGATTGGCATCCTGAAGAACCTAAAAATAAAATAAAATGAGCATCGCTGCTCATTGCAAGACATGCTCATGACAGAAGACAAAGGCCTAAGTCAGTCAGCATTTTTAAAGGTCAACGTTTGAAAATCCAAGATGTGAAAATACGCATACAACAGCTGCGACATTTACGGAAGGTCAAGCTACGTATTATTTCTCAATTGAAATGAGCATGAGAAGTGACACTGTGGCTGAACATTCAAGGATTTACTGTTGTGATGTGAATCGATATTGATATATAAAATGCTGATAATGTGGCACCATTGTTTAACACACCATAACTCTCATTGCATAAAAACACATACATTCTAATTAATGTTCATGTTGATTTTAACAATGAAATTAACCTAAGAGAGAACTAATATAAAAAAATTATTTTTAAAAACATTTCTAAAAAACATAGCTCTTGAGTGACTCAATTGGTGATGGTGCTTATCACAGGTGCAGCCTGGCCCCCTAAAGTTGCAGGCTTTAGCGTGGCTTCAGCAAGGGTGGTAGTGGGAGGGTATTAAATCTGACAAAATAGCTGAGATTACTTTTATATTAGTTTCTGTCAGCAATGCACCAGCTGCCCACAGGTTAGAAACCGTCATTCAGATATACACCTCTGCTCCAATGGGTGCTTAACTCTTCCCTGTAGCATTGCCTCCACTGTAAAATAGTCACTGACTCATAGGCCAGTGCATGTGATCCATGGGGGTAGAGGCAGGCTAACTCAAGTGGCACAACTTCCCATTTCAAATTGGGTAGGTAAAGAAACAAAGAAACATTTTGTATGTGTTCATACAAAAGGAAAGAAAAGCAATCTAATGATTAAAAAGCTATTTTAGGTTAGCATCCCCAGTGAAATAATGTTGCAGAAATGATGTAGTAAAGGGACTTAATTAATTAATATTTCGACTGACCATGACAACTGATTGTCAGTGAATTCAATTATAAGATAACAATGGGTTGAGTAATTGAGAATTCCAGAACTGTCTGTAGATTACATGCCTGCAACAGTACCTAAATAGTTATAACTATGAGAGAACACAGAGCAGAACTGATTGAACATACACCATTAACAGGATGCAAGCACACACTCACTGAGTGGCCCATTTCCTGTAACGCATAATCTACATGATGCCACCAATTATGGTTCAATAAATATTGCGTTTATTGGACAATATCATGCCTGATTGTCTGATTATGTGTCAGTTGGCATCTGCAACAGCCAATAAAATTATAATGTAACAGCAAGACAACGGTGGAGTGGAGCCGGTGTGTGTGCAGGTGCATAGACAATTTCAGAATGCATCTAAATATAAGAATGCATTCTATTTCCGGGACGACTTACTTTATAACAAGAAGGCTTATTTGTCCAGAAAGACAGCTCTTTCACCATTCTACAAGACGGTTAGCAGCTATGCCTTCTATGTGTCGAATCGTACTGAAAAAGTGCGCAAATAAACACTCTCTCACCTTGAATGGACGTCCATACACAGACTCTCCACCCGTCCCCGTGCCTGTGGGATCACCCCCTTGAACGATAAACTCTCGTACCACACGATGAAATATTGTGCCATCATAGTAACCTACAGCATAAAGCAAAGTATCATCAGATGTGGATTAATGTGCCACTTATGTACGACACAGCTTAGGTAAAATTGCAATTTCGTTATTAAATTGAATGTTGATAGCATGCAATGTATAACGGTGGAATATTCGGTCATGTTCCTTTCACCAAATTGTCTGGAATTAAGATCAGGAGCCCTACCTACCTTCCATACAGAGCTGAACGAAGTTTCGACATGCCTTTGGTGCCTCTTTGGACCACAGCTCTATGTCAATGTCACCAGCTGATGTCTTTAGCAATACCTGAAGTAGAACACATAGCAAGCGAGTAACACAATGTACAATTTACAGTGAGTAATTGACGCTAACAAAAAAACATTTGCCAGTTAGCTACAGCATGCACATATTATTTCAATAGATGTCGTGCAATAAATATGCATTGGCATATTGTTTGTAACGGTAGCCGATTATTGTAGTGTAGCAAGCTAGGAATTAGTGCAAATGTTATAGTGTGTGTGAGGGTATCATATTGAGGGATTATCATATCATTGGACAATTCATTAGCTAGTTATATTCGCTAATTGGGCATTTTAATTTAAAGATAATTGTGTTTGCTAGCTTGCTTGCTAACCACCTACCCACCTTGCCGTTTGTCGGTGGCTCCTGGATATATATGTTACTCATTTCGTCGTTTGTATATGCTGCCGACTACAACATCGATAATATAAAATATATATTTTAACTCGATAGTATTTTAAATCAGTCTGAATACAACAACGACATTACTCCTTGCAAATGCCTCCACGCTCCACAAGACAACCAAATGAGAATCTAACTTCCGGTGGCGCTTCCCAACAGTTTCAAAATAAAAGCACAGTTAACTAAGCCAAACGAAGAAACCCTGATATGCTTGGACGATTCATTGGAACATCTGGACAATTTTACATGATTTATGCAACAGGGCTTTCTTTTTCTAAGAAAGGTAAAACCATTTTTTTCTGAGGCATTTTTTAAATCAATGAAACAATTTATGTTGACATTGTAAGGAAAGCGTATAGCAATCTTTCTGGGAGGTGAACGCAGTCATAAACTTTCTACAGCTTTCAATTTCATTTAATTACATTTACTAATTGCCCTCCAATACCAAATAAATAAGTTTTATTCGGCTTTAAAATAAACCGGTAAATGTTTTCACTTTTCACCAGCGCAACCCTTGTGTTACATTATAAGAAATCCTTGAGAAACAAGAATAAGGACCATAGACTGTGATAAGGACACACGAGCTAACAATGTAAGGTTGATTTCGGGGAGTTCGTACAGTAGAAATCCAATGGTTGCTTCTGAAACTAATGAGAGAAGTTTTGTCGACATGTATTTTACTTTATCTTGTTACGCGCAGACGCAATGTATCAAAGTGGACCGAGCTTTACAGATCGTTGGTACGGCACATAAGTTTGATGTTTCCTGTCGGACATATTTTTTAGACGTGCTCTCGGGAAGTTTTGAAAGTGGTCCGAACAGAAGTCCAAAGAGAACTGTATGGCTGTCCCAGGTATTTATTTTACTGTTTTACTAAGTCCAAAAGCATATAAACTTGATTCGCTGATATACCCACTAACTTCGCGAGATAGTTAAACTATTAATGAGTTTGCTACGATACAGACGACATATCGCGCTTTGCTTTTGTAAGAATGCCAGCCATCTGCAGCCATTCTAGAATTCTCCATCTCGATGTGTCTGTGATGGGAGCTCGCGGGAGTTTGAATCTGAACTGTGACTGCAACGCTGAGTGAGACGGCTTGCAAAATTTGCCCATTCACACAGTAATCTTTCATGTTAGTTAGCTGTGTTAGTGTATACCGTGGAAGGAAATTTCAGTCCATCAAGTCCGTCTGTCGCAACTGTTTCTAGCTAACGACGTTGTACCTTCACTTGTTATGTTGCGTTTTCTGGTTTGGTAACGTTAGTACATTCGTATTGCGAATTATAGAAGTTTACAACTTATTTTTCTTTTCTTTTTTTGCCACATGCAATGTAGTATGTAAGTTGGCTGCCAGGTTGCGTTCTAATGTAACGTTAACCTAACTGATGTGAGCTGAAATGTTGTCGCTAAATTATAACGTTATTGATTTGCCAAAAACCTTAGCTAATCTAGATTTTTACAGTCTCACAGAGGTAGGTAATGGAATACACCAACGTTACCTATGCTCTCACAGGCCAAAGCGTAATCTAATGTTTGTAAAGATATTATATTATAAAATGTGCACGATGTTAGATCATTATTCTAGAGAAATGTCCTTCGCTTACAGCAAAAGTAAAATGGTGCAAACCTATATTTAAAAAAACATTGATTTCCAAATGTGTATCCTCTTATTGCAGGTCCAAACAAGGATAACATCAGAGCAGGATGCAAGAAGTGTGGTTACCGTAAGAAATCCTATATACATTATTTTTCAATCATGTGTTCAGCAAGAACATTATGTATAATCAGCGCGTATCGAAACCAGAATACTATATTCGGAAATGTACAGATAATGCGTTGCATAGAGATAGTTTTGCTTCCCGATATTGACCTATGGGAAACTACATTATTCACATTACGGATTAAGATTAAACATATTTATCAAAACCATATCTGCAGCCTCTTCATTAATGATTCATTCATTAATCCATTTTATGAGGAAAATGGAACAAGATGGAGAGAATACCAGCATGCTGCTCTTATGATGCAAAATGATTTATTACATTTTAGCCATGACCAGTGAAGCACCACAATGTCAGGAGTTCTGGACAAGCAGCAGTTTCAAATGGTGTATGCATAACATGTAACAGCACTTGTTTTACATCAAATATCTTAGTTACATCATTACTGAACTAGCTAAGCAGTTTGGTGTAAATATGTACCATATTTATACAATTTAGAAAGTGTCATCACATAGACGCTCAATTGAATGAAGATGATTTCACTATAGTTTTGCTACGACAGTATAGCTGCAGCTTTGAAGCAAATGGAGTAGATGGTTAGCTAGCTATCCATGATCGAAAACATACTGTGAGACCATTTTGACCCAAGATCAAATTGAATATGTCCCTTCTTTTGGACATACACACGTTGCTAATGCTAGCGCAACTCTATGGCAACCGGTAGCATCCACTACCAAACGCACTTAAACACTCCACAGTGCACCCAAAGCAAATAAAATACGACGACAGTCTGTCAGGGTTATTTTGTGTGTTTATACCATCATTTTTGAAGTCAAACTATTGTTGAATCCTTTACTTTGTGCTGACCTAATATTTTCTGTGGAAGTACGGCGGCGGAGCGAACGTGGCCATTGCAACTTGTTACTCTTTTTTGTTGTTGTAGTCGACCAGTGCCGGCACTACATTTGTAGGTAACGTAAAGTGTCGCTCCCCCGATAGATTTGTTTTGGGTGCACTGTGGAGTGTTTAAGTGCGTTTGGTGCTATATATTAAAGTTATGCGAGTGACAGCAAACCTGCTGGCTTGCTACTTGACTAGAATAAGAGCGACTAGAATGATTGTCTGGCTGCAAGGTAGTATTGGGCTATTTGCTGGAATCGTGAAGTAGTTGTATTGTAATTCTAATGTTTCTTACGGGATGTGCAGTTATATGATTTTAATGCACTCTGCGGGGGGTGGTTGTCCGCCTCCATGTTGTGCATTTAAATTATAACATAAAAATAACATGCATTATAAAACATGTATGTATTGCTGAAGAAAGTATCACAATACTATGCTGTATCGATTTTCCCCCCACTCCTCGATGTGCTTGAGCCTTTGTGAAACTGAGGATATTAGAGCCCAAAAAAAAGCTTCCAGTTGGTCTAACCCATATTTTGCAGGGCAGTAAATTTTAACGTTACTGAGTTAACCGCTGAAATTAGCATCTGTTATGATCTAGCAGTGGTCTCAGATACATTAGCTCCAAATGACATGGAACCTGCACACTGTCTCTGGCCGTGCAGTGCATCTCTCATTTCATGGAATTGTTGCGATGGCACCCAGTTAGGCTCTTGCCACACATGGGGTTCGGTTTGTCTCCGTCTCTCAGCGGGCCACCTGACGTTTGAGTGTCGAAACTTTGTGCGAGTGGACCCGAGGAAGGACATTGTCCTGGACGTAAGCAGCACCAGCAGCGAGGAGAGCGAAGAGGAGCAGGACGTTCCACAGGACGTTCCGCAGGAAAAGCTCCCAGCCAAGGGTGAGAGTCGCAATGACCTGCTTAGAGCCTAACCCCCATTTCACCCCGTCTGACACATCCTCGCCAGAGTGCGTCTGTATGGAGCCCTTAGAGCTTAACCCCCATTTCACCCCGTCTGACACATCCTCGCCAGAGTGCGTCTGTATGGAGCCCTGGAGGTGCACAGAAAAAGGAAAAAAAAAAAA
Source organism: Synaphobranchus kaupii (assembly GCA_029718625.1). Lineage (NCBI taxonomy): Eukaryota > Metazoa > Chordata > Actinopteri > Anguilliformes > Synaphobranchidae > Synaphobranchus > Synaphobranchus kaupii. The sequence continues at coordinate 27,441,954 of CM056392.1, read as the reverse complement.
AAACAGGTTAATCCGTTCGCTCGTTTTAATTAAATCGTTCCCTCAAAATAATTTATTAGTTCCCTCAAATTAGCAAACCCCAAGCACACCTTCACTCCGAATCAGGCGTGTAGTGCTATAAGAGCGTTCCGGCACTTATTTTTAGTTATTTATTTTTAATTTATTTCTGATTTTTCCCATTTTCTCCCAATTTAGTAGCCAATTGAACCCTTATTCGAATTCAATTCCCCCCCTATAGCAACCGCTAGAGAACCACCGCTGCACAACCCCGTCAGCCGGTAGTAGACAGAGGTCGCCACGTCCTTATTCAGGGCGCGACTCCTCAACGCTGACCGTGGTTCCAGCTCGTCCGGGGCCGCTACGCGCGCAGCGATTCTCTCCGAGCCTCTCCCCCCACCCGGAAGCAGCCGCCAATTGCCGCTCCCACAGGGCACCGGCCATGCTCGGATCTGGCAGGACCGGGGCGCGAACCCCGATCCTCGGAGCACAACTGCACCGACTGAAAGTCGGCGCTCTTACCGTTGTACCACCACAGCGCCCGCCCGGCACTTATTTTTAATAGTAAATTGCTCTTTTTAAAATGATCAACAAATTCCCAGCAAACAGTGAACGTCCCAGGGACGTCCCCTTTTAGTCCCTTTTAGTATTTAAAATGCTCAATTTCACGTTCCTATATTTAACAATGTGCCATGGTGTGCTTGTATTTACGGTTGATAGGCTATTGCCTAATAAAACATGCATGTTATAAAGACACCTGTCCGTCCCATCTTTTTACTTATTTGTTGCACTTTTACTGTTGAAGCTTCAAATGTCGCTGAGCAATGTGTAGCCTAATGCATGAAGAGAGTAGCTACATCCCACCAGTAGTGTCCTTCCACCAGCCCACTTGGGGGGTGATGTCTTTATTAATATATTAATTCAGAAGTTAGACGACCTGCTTACGGAATGAGGGTTTGCTAATTTGAGGGAACAAATTAATTATATCGAGCGAACAAATTAATTGTATCGAAGGAACAAATTAATTATATCAAGGGAACAAATTAATTATATCTAATATTCTTTTCTTGGAAGTGGAATGTAAGTACTGTTGTTTTGCTGCAGGTTCCCAAGAAGATTCTGGGAAAGCGCAGCACAAAAAGAAAAGTAAAGACAAATCTCACAAAAAGTTAAGAAAAAGGTAACTTTGTTTTTTAATTGTTCATATGACCACCATCACCTGCCGTGTCATTGGCTGTCTAACTGGGAGTCTACAGTGCTGGGAGGCCATCTGTGTCCCACATAAGTAGTGTAGGCTTAATTTACTTTGGGTCCCACGGTTACCATTGCATCGGTGCCTTGCTAGTTTAATAATAATAAGAACTTGTTTTGTATAGCCCCTTTCAAGCATTCAGCACAAAGTGTTTTACAGCAGTAAAAATTACACAATAAAAAAACAAAGTAAAAATAGAATCAAAAAAATTTAAATACATTTAAAATAAATTATGGAAGAGGGGATTAAAAAACCAAATAGAGATCTACAGTCTTAATAAGAATCTGGAGTTGTGCTTATTTGTATCAATAAAGGTGGGGAAATATTTTTCTTTTGTATCCTTAATTCGCATGCCTTATTGTAGGACATTAGCAATTCCTTCATGTGAGCATAGTGGACCTCTAGTCTAGACGTCTTCCAGTTACGTTCAGCTTTCCTGCAAGATCGCTTTAATATCCTGATGTTCTCATCAATCCAAGGCTGAGTCTTACCATTTACTTTTGACCTAACTTTTTAAAGGGCAAAATGTCATCTAGAATACTCTGACATACACTGTTGAAATGATTTAATATTTCATCAGTACTTGGGGTTGCTCCTAAACTTACTTTGTGACTGGCATAAATGGATGAAAACTTTAAGACCGTTTGTGAATTAATGATGCGGGAGCAGAAAGTGCTTGCTAGGTTTTAGGGGAATCTGGACATCAAAAACAATGCTAAGATGATCAGAAACAAAGATGTCTCCCATCACAAGATTATACAGGCTCAGTCCAAGGTATGGCCATGTTTGTGGGTTTGACCAGAGACGTGTTGTACCAAGTTTAAAGATTCTGTAACATTTAAGAATCAGAAGAAGCAGTATTGAGTCGATATGAAAGTTAAATTCACCTGCAACCATTATCTGATCATAATTCATCACTATTGCAGGTAGAAATTCTGAAAATTCAGACTAGCTAGTATTAGGATTAGGTGGTCGATAGATCTCAGCACACAGAACTGGTTCAAGACAATAAATAGTGAACATGAGTACTTCAAAGGAGGAGAATTGATGAACAGTGATGGGGTTACATTTTAAATAACTATTGTAAACAACAATAGTCTTGCCCCCCCCCCCCCCCTCCTCTACCATTGGCCCTAGGCTTGCTGATGGATTTATAGTCAGTTGAGCACAAGTCATTAAGCGAGCCTTGATCTCAGTTTCTCAGCCAAGTCTCAATTATCAGAAAAAAGAAGTCCAGGTTATAAGATTTAATAAAATCAAACAAAATAAAACTCTTATTAGAGAGTGATCTGACATTAGGAAGTGCCATTTTAACCATCAGATCCTGTGAGATATTACGTGAGGTAGGTTTGATAGTTACAAGGTTCTGTAACTTGGCACCAGAGCATTTGGGCATGTATGGCAGCCTGGTAACAGATACCACAGTTTGTATATTATTTGAGGAGATCATTTCTGACCCAACATTACCATAAATATCATGGGACTCGTCGGGATGTGGACTGAGTTTGACAGAGAGCACAGCTGAAGCTGTAGTGTCAGTAGCAGGCAAGCATCTCTCAAAAAACTTGCTTCCGCATTTAAAAACGTCATGCATGAAACACACTGGATTAGTTTAGCCTCGTCACCCATTGTTTCTCTAAAACTATGCCTGTATTTAGGCTACACGATACACACTCCTGTTTACTGCAAGCCGCCAGCTGTTTTGTAAGAATTCTTCCTCTCCTCTGATTGGCACTGTCTCTGCTGTTGTAATCTCTGTATTGGTGTTGGCTTGCAGTGTGGAATGTAGTCTCTGGCTCAGAGGCAAGTGTATCACATGAGTGCACCCCACCCACTTTAACTGCGTTTTCTCTTATGAGGTTGTGGGTTGCATTATGGTGGCATGAGACCATAGTGATTCCAAACAGGAGAAAGGGGTGTAAGGGTGGGGTGCGGGGTACGGGTTTCACTATTAAAATTATTTTGCTCTTTTAACCCATTCTCTAGCGGCACCTTTTTCAACACAAACACGAAAATAAAATGGTTACTGTTCTTGAACCCCTTTGACTACAAAGGCAGAATCCTGGTCTCTTCTGTAAGGTAACCCTTGGGAGTTTGTTTTCCCAGAGTCAGAATTACTGAAACAAAGTAACAGAAGCTCAAACACAGTGTAAGTGTAGGACGTGTAAGATCTTATTTTTTTGCCGGGCTAAGGATACCGACTTTACCATTGTTCATGTTGTCTATGGATTTTGTGGAACACACAACGCACGGAAATGATGAAAACCACTTGTCGCTGTTAGGATATTTCACCGATTAACGAGTGCTATGGGTCTTTGATCAGTTTTTTTTGAAGGTTATCAATCAGTGTGGACAACTTCCAACTGCGTTCACTCTGAGAAGGTCTGTAGTTTTTACTATTGTAGGTTTTCAAAACAGTGAGTGTGGATGCCTTAGTCAGATGGAGACAAGCGTGCGTTCCTCTGAATTGTGTGTTATCTGCCTTCTGCTGCACAGCGGTTCATCAGAATATTCAGTGAAACACTTTCTCACAAATACAGCCTTATGTATCCAGACGTATGGATTTTTAATGAGAATAGTAAGTACAAGATTTCAAACCCTAAAGCTTGTTGGATGGTGTCTGTTGCACTGTGCACATCAGTTGGAGGAAGTAAAAATTTTGAACACAAAAAATGCACTAAAGCCCTCATTTTATCCCATTTGTAGAAAGCTCTCATCTGCTTAAAGGAAAAAATGGGCTCACAATTAGTTCAGTCCATGTGTTGTTACTTCTGTTTATTGTTGTAAAACGTAACTTTTTATAAAGCTGTTATGCTGGGAAATGCTAATAAGGGAGGCACTCAAAGGAAGAGCCTTTTAGTCCATTTCATCAGAGCCCTGCTACTCTGAACACTTACAGATGACATTGAAATCCCAAATAGAGTTCACATGGACTCTTGTTCACTGAGTTGCTAAGAGCTTCTGAAGTATTATTTTCCGTTCCCCTCCCCCCCCCCCCCCCCCCCCCAAGTGCACTAAAGCTTTTCATTTTCAGTTTTGGTGGGGCCTCCCAGTTGATGCCACCAGGAGTCCTTTTCAAGTAGTGATGAACCCAATGCTCCCTCAATCAGAACCCTGATCATATCAGTGCCAACTGTGGCTAAACGTTGTATTGCATGCGGATTTCAGTTGACAGGATATTCCCTTGACTTATTGCATGTGATCATCTCTACTGGCTGATCAAAATTCAGTCCTCCAGTGCAATAATTGTACAGCTCATCTGGTGGACTGCAGAGTGAAAGGAAATGGTGGTTGGCTCTACTTGGTTCACTTGTCTGCGCTCTCCAAAATTAACAGAAGACATTGCAGTAATGGGACAGGACAAGTACCACGGGGAATTCTAATTTGCTAGCAATGTCAAGTAAGGGAATCAAAAAAATTGTACGTGGGATAAAATTTGCAAGCATAGAAGAAAGGAAAGTATAGAAAATGCACAACCTTTAGATTTGGCACTATCGTAAACACCGTCATAATAAACCCAAAATGTTATCTTTGTAATGATATTCAATAGGCTACTACTTATTGTATCATAGAAGAACCCCTGACATGATGTTCTTGGGCCCTTGGCTGGAGAACTCTCATCTACACTGTCGCATGATGCCGGAAATGATTTGGGCGTCATGTGACAGGTAGCCTGTCAAGGCTTTTTAAACTGGGGCAATGCAGTAGCCCTCAGACTACTGCCAAAGGCTAATGTAACTCAATGGGAGGGTGGTTTTTAGTCTTGTGTGTTTGGAGACACTGTGAAGACACTGTCCCTCTCCACAGGACGCACTCATCAAGCGAAGATGAGGAACAGAGGAGAAAGAAACACAAGGGACACAAGAAGAAAGGGAAAAAAGAGAAGAAGGAGAAGAAACGACACAAGAAAGACCACAAAAAGAAGAAGGGGGATTCCTCCTCATCCGACAGCTCCCAAGACAGTGACTGATGGGAAATCAGTCCAATCACAGCTTTCTGGCTGGTTACATTAAAGTCTCAGTTTGATTTATTTTCCTTTTTTAACAAGCCATTACAGACCTTAAATACAATGTTTGTGTAAAATATTCACATCACTGTAATTAAACAATTACAGCTTATTTGGAGATTGCATTCTTTGAGGTGGCACATTACCATGTTTTCCTCTATGGAAGAGGGTTGGTTGTCTTCATTCCTTCTGTTCCTGTTCAGCGCCACTGTCTTGTAATCAAAGAGAAAATTTAAAAAGTCCAGAGTGGTTGCATCTCTCAAGTGCCACTTTTCTCCTCATTCAGACACTCAAAGAAACCAGGGTCAAGCAGTGTCAAAAACGTGTTCATGTGTCACAGGCATTTATCAACATTACCCCCCTTGCAAGTATATTTAAACTTTCTTTCCCCATTTTTTAATTTTTTTTTATTTCAGACCATTCATTGAAGAATCATTGAAGAAATTTATAAGTCGAGCAAGATGGTTGACAAATTGTAAAGCTGTAAATATTGAAACTTTCCCAATTTTAAAATTTGATGTGTAGCAGGCATTTAAAAACATTACCCCATTGCAAGGGGTACATTTTTTTTTTCCCCTTTTTTTTTATTTCAGAACATTCATTGAAGAATCATTGTACATTGCTAGTTACTTTTCTGTTTTCACCCGTGTCTGTTAAGTAAACATGCATTGAATATTCCTGATGTACTTTAGTTACTTCTCTTCTATGTAGAGTTCTGTGTTTCTGTACTTCCTTTGTAAACACAGTGTTATACTAGTGTAATGAACACCTGTATTACAAACTCTTAATAAGGCTGTATTGTCTATTTTTGTTACTTGTTTAGCCACCTAATGCAGATTTAAATGCATCATCATTCTTAGTTCTTGAGCTCTGGGCTGTTGGAAGGCTTCTCTGAATTGCAACAGAAAATATGGAACTTTGCTAAGAAGGGGAGTGAAAAACAGAAATCTTATCGAACATACACTACTCACAAAAAGTTAGGGATATTTGGCTTTCGGGTGAAATTTATGGAAAATGTAAGTTCACGCTACAGTGATATTATACGTATCATGAAAGTAGGGCATTTAAGTAGAAGCATGCAATGGTGATTTCCTCATCTCAAACAATTTATTGAAACAAAAGCCAACAACAGTGGTGGGTATACCACAACAAAAATGTCAATGTCTCAATAACTTGTCATGTGCCCTTGAGCATCAATTACAGCTTGACAACGACGTCTCATGCTGTTCACAAGTCGACTTATTGTCTGCTGAGGCATGGCATCCCACTCTTCTTGAAGGGCGGCCCTCAGGTCATTGAGGTTCTGGGGTACAGAGTTACGAGCCTCTACACGGTGAGTCAGCTGATCCCATAGGTTTTCTATGGGATTCAGGTCTGGAGAAAGTGCAGGCCACTCCATTTAAGGTACCCCAGTCTCCAGCAGCCTTTCCCTAATGATGCGACCTCGATGAGCTGGAGCATTGTCGTCCATGAAGATGAAATTAGGCCTGTGTTATTCATGCAGGGACACAATGACTGGATTAATGATGTTATTCAGGTAGTATGGGCTTGTCACTGTACCATTCACAAAGTGTAGGGCAGTTCTGTATTGACTAGACACACCTGTCCACACTGTAACACCGCCACCACCAAAGGGTCGTCTGGTGACAACAGTGGCTGATGCATAGCGCTCTCCTTGACGTCTCCAACATCGTTGGCGGCCATCATTTCTGCTCAACGTGAATCGACTTTCATCAGAGAACAGCACTGAGGCCCACTGGTCCCTCGTCCAGCGTAAATGCTCCCTGGCCCATGCAAGACGATGACGCCTGGTGGTGTGGTCAGGTACCCTTGCAGGTCGTCTAGCACGCAGACCACGCTGATGTAAACGGTTTCGAATGGTCTGACGTGACACTTGGGTGCCTCTCACCTCCCTTAAATGTGCCTGGAGTTGAGTGGCATTCATCATCCGGTTCCGCAGGGCACTGTTCACAATGAAGCAGTCATCAATGTGGGATGTGGCCAAAGGACGTCCACTTCTATGCCTTTCTGTGACTCTTCCAGTCTCTCTGTATCTCTGTTGCAACCTGCTGATGACACTGTGACACTCTAAGCTCAGTGGCCACTTCCCTCTGAGAACATCCTGTTTGAAGCCTCGCAATGGCGAGGTACTGTTGATCAATTGTTAGGTGTCGTCTTGGTCTCATGATGTCAAAATGTGAACAGCATGATGAAGAGGACTGTTTAAATACCAATTCTAATTGAACCAGGAAATTTATTGGTCGATTCATGGATCAAACACCTGTTGTGAATTTTGCCGTTCAGCTCCTTGTTAGAGAACAGCAAGTTGTGCAAAAAGTACTGAAACATTGAATAGTTGGACATGTGCATTCAAAAGTTTAGAGAAGGTCAAATTAATTTCACCTGTAAAGGTTATAGTGCATTTTAGGTTCATCCTGAAATTTCACCCGAAAGCCGAATATCCATAACTTTTTGTGAGTAGTGTACTTGAGACCACAGCAAGCAAGATGTTGCTAACTTCATGTCAGAGTGCAGTGGCAAAAATTCTCAACAAAGCACAGCAGCCCAGAAGGTAATTATCACTAGCGTGCTTTTTACAGCAAAAGTCTTTTGAACACATTTTTATGCCACGTCTTTTATGTGACTATTAGGTCTTGACACCCTCTGTGGTGTGGAAATGACATCAAGAGTATGTTTCATCCAGATATTTCATATACAGTTGGCATCTTGTCAAGTAGATTTTATAATTTTTTTTCCCTTTGTTATAAAAACATTTGGCACCCAACGTGGGGCTGTAGATATCCAATTCCCACCCTAGTTTGAAATGTCCAATTATCTGCAACCATAGCCGATTTCAACCTGCCGCTATCATGCGGTTCTCCAAAGAAACTCGTTTATTTTCACATCACAGACTCAACCTAAACCCACATAGAGTGGAGCCGAAGGGAGATCGTTCATATTCAGTGCCCACCAGAATTATTGGCGACCTCAATTACTATGAGCAAAAAGTGCAGGATTAAATTCAGTTAATTGTTTATCAAATGTATTCTATGCTCAGTAAAATTTAAAGAATATAGTTTAATTGTGATACTTTAACTATGAAGATCCAGCCATGACCCACGTTTAGCCTTCTGGCAGAGGCAGCCAAATTTTGGTCTAAAATCTCCTGGTATTTGATGGAGTCCATGATGCCATGTATTCTAACAAGGTTCCCAGGGCACAATGTAAAAAGGGGGTAATCCCAAACACGCTACAAGCCGGCTATATAAAAAAGGACTATAGGTGCTCAACAAAAGGACCAGCGAACTGAAAGAATACCTAACCCGGACCACTTCGCTAGGACTAACCCGAGATAAGGAGGACTGGAGCACACAGAGCTCAGAGCAAAAAATATTTAATAAGACTGACATTTCGACATGTTTTTAGAAAATTACATTTTTTGGTGAAGAATTTTCTTTTCTTTGAATAATTTTCTCATATTTTGAGTGTAAGGTCATGCTGATAAACAGCAAAGGCATTTTTTATAGCCTTTTTTGCTCATATTTTCCAGGGTTGCCAATAATTCTGGTGGGCACTGTATGGCTTTAACCTGCAGTCCACAGTTGCCCAATGAACCACAGGGGGCCGTTAGATAACAATGAAACGTGGACCCCTAACCAACTGAACCCTCCCTGGGCATTGCAATTGCCAATTGCGCATTGCCCTATGGAGCTACCGGCCACAGCCGGCACTGACGATCTGAGACCGTGGGGCTCATCCATGCACCACAGTGTGGTGCCTAAACCAAACGAGCCACCCAGCAGGCCTCGATCTTACACATTTAACAGCATTGTTATCTTTGTATCTGTAAGGGTAGCTACCATATAACTGTTGATGATCCTTACTTCAGTGCTCCAGCCCTTATTAGCAAGGGTTTCATTCAACGAAAATGAAAACATCAATCACACAGCCCTGTCTTGTTCAGTTTCTAATCTGAAAGAAAATCAGTCTTAACAGTTTTATTTACCAACATGTCCAATCGTTGATTCATAATAGAAACACTAAAGTATTAGAGCATTGAACTCCTTTTTGTTCAGTTTCTTATATCATTAATTTAGATTTTACGGATACTATTGTGGATAATATTGTCTCCATATTATTACACGGGGCTTGTTCTCCTTGGCTCATATCCATGTAATGGCATAAACCTTAGGATTCCGGTCACCTGTGACAGGGACAGCAAAATTGTTTTCATCCAACTACTCTGACACTTTAAGGGCACCTTCATTTGGGTTGATGAAATATAACTACAGTTTACACCTTTGTAATGGTGTGGTGTCTTTTCAGTGCATAGTACAATTAGGGCCTGATTTACTAAGACCTTTAACGTGTGCAAAACCTTTTAGCACACGCAAAACTAATAACACAACCAATGATTGGTGCAAAACAAATACCATGACCAATCATAGGTCTTCGTAAAGGTCTTAATAAATCAGGCCCTTAATGTAGAGTTCAACTGACTGGTCCTGAGCCTACATCTGAACGCCATTCACCTAACTGCCTCAAACACAAAGTAAACTGAAAACGGTTTTGTCAGAGGTGAGATATCAAGAAAACAAAACATTATTCATTATAACATATTTTTATAGAATTTTGAGAAAGTACATACTCAATATGTGGTATCTAGCCATTAAACTAATCCCAGAAATTGATATGCCCCACAGGATGAATCTTACAGGTACTCAAAAGCTGTACTGGAACTCACAATTTTGTGATGGGATGGGAGAGAGTGGCTTCATGAACACCATAATGGGGCCCTACCATGTCAAATTAAATCAGCTCATGGTTTTTTAAATATATATATATAAATATTTCATGGCTTGCAATTCAAATGCAGAGAGGTTATAGTATCGCTTGTAGGAGTACCAGAAAATAAGATATCAAGAGACTTTTGATGTTGTTGGGTCACAGACATCAGGAAGTCATGGCATGCAAAGAATATGTGACCAAATATTAAAAATGATTTCTTTATTCTACATTATGTTAAACTGTCCAATATTTTTTGTCATTGTATCCTTTCAAACACAAAGTGCTAGAGTACAGAACCAAAATAACAAAAAATGTGTCACTGTCCAATTAATTATGGTGCTCACTGTATGTTCACTTTCATTGTTTTCAGGTTTCTCAGGATAAGAGCCTCTGCTAAATTAATGTAATGTAATGGGTAGAGCTAATGTTTGATGTTAATCATTGACTTCTATGAACAATCAAAGACTTTGCTCTCCCTAAAAAACTGATTGGTCAAAATCAATGGGTCTTAAATCAATGATATCTCAACAATAGTACAGTTCATTATGCCTCACTCGAAAGTTACAGTTAAAATTGCATTATTAAGTTACTGCATGTTATAAACAATGGTATTTTAAGGAATACCCATCTGAAACAACTGAACCTTTCACTAACAACATACAGCCAATATAATAATATTATATATAACATTTTACACAACAGCTCACACTTTCTGGAACTGCAGAAAGTGTGAAATGCAATGCCCCCTCCCATATTATTGTGACCTGCAGCGATTTTGTATTTTTTACTTATTTCTGTGATAGTGGAGAAAAAAATTACTTGTTTTTAAATTTGAAACCCCACTGGTATGACAATAGTTGTTTCACTCTCTTGAATTCTTTCCCCCACTCTGATTGAAGGGTCTTCCCGATCTGGGGAGTTCTGACTTGTGGTGCCATTCTGCATCACATTTCCTTTCAAAGCTGCAAACACACAAATAAAAAGAAAAATACATTAGCATTTTTCTTTAATTGCTCAGCAGCTCAGAATTCAATTAAACACATCCTAGTGCAGTCTAACTGACGTGTAACTTCCCATTGTGTTGCCTTTATACAGTATCTGTCCCCTGGTTCATTTCATTCAGAGCTGTTGCATAAATTCAATTTGAATTGATTGTTTTCCCTTTGAATTTAGTAAAATGTTTTCAGCAATAACCCAGTGATAACCCAGCCAGAATTGATTGGGATAAAACGTATGGCAGTAATTAGTTTATTTACTTATTCATTTGTCTGTCTATCTATCTAAATGGTGCATCGTGTTTTATTACCGTGGACAGAATGCAACCTCAAGCGTATGGTTGTTCTCACTGAAATATCAGGAGAATGCAAATATTAAAAATGATTACTTTATTCTACATTATGTTAAACTGTCCAATTTGATGCCCAAAAATGGGGAGGACTATGTACTAAAGGTTCTATAATTTCTAAACGGGTCATCCGATATGGATGAAAATACCCTCAAATTAAAGCTGACAGTCTGCACTTCAACCTCATTGTCATTGTATCCTTTCAAACTCTACGTGCTAGAGTACAGAACCAAAATAACTAAAATATGTGTCACTGTCCAATGAATTATGGTGCTCACTGTATATATATTGCTGTATCAAACACAGCTAGTGAAAGGGTAAGGCGCATTTGGCTGTGTGTGCGCATGGTTTTGTTACCGTTTAAGGCTTAGCGCACCTTTCTTTGTGGAGCCATCTAGGCTTCTATTTGCAACTTGAGTCCGGAATGGAGCCGCTGCTGTGGTTTCTTGCAGAAAAACAGGACACACAGAACGCAGACACTGATGACCAAGGCCAAAAGAATGAGGGCCGTGATAGCCAGTCCAACCAGCGCTCCGATACTGAAAAAAGGGCAGCAACACAAGCACGACATGGTTCCTGCGTCAACCCTCTCATTATTTCTGCTTGTTTATCTTCCATTTGTGTTCTTCATTCTGTGGGCTGACAGAGCGGTTAATTGGATGCCCCCCCCCCCCCCACACACACACCACGTGTTGTTGTTTATCTATAACTGAACAACAATAGGAAATGCCAAGATTTAGGGAGAAAATACTTCAGTGGTTTAACCTGAGTTCTTGGGCAGGCAAAATAATTCATGTATCAGAACAATTCCGAGCTACTGTTACAGAAGCCAGCTAAAGTTCACAATAGACTATACCAGTAAAAAAGAGGTGAAAAATCACGTTCTTTACAAAATAGAACATAGTGCATTCTACTGTCACAGCAACCTTGTCTCACTTCCACCCCCCCCCCCCCCCCCCCCCCACCCCCATTTATATTGCAAATGCCATCTCACATTCTCATGTCCCTCTCTCTGTTCAGACACTGCTGCAGATTTTCTCCCTTGAAAACCCCTTATGCTCACCTCAGGGTCCACAGGTACGCGTGCTTGTAGGGGAAGTAATTCCCCCGGCTCGCTGCAGCAGTACTTCACATCCTCGAAGCCGCAGCAGAAAATACGCATGGGGCTGTCTGGGTCCAGGGGACAGGTGAAGCTCTCCACGAAGCGGGTGTCTGTGCCGTAGTACCCCTCACACACATGCGTGTCAGCCATCCTGAATGGGAGTATGACGGGGCTTGAGTCTCACCAGAGTAATGAGGTTATGAGCGTTGCGTTCTCCTTCCCACCTTGCGCGCAGGGCTTGTAGACAGTTGGGTTTATCTTTGCTAGGGCACTGAATGGGGAGGAGGGCTGGACTGCTGTCATCACAGAGGTGGGCTTCCATATGCTAAGTGTTTTCCATCCCACCCCTTCATTTTTACTATTTCCTGTTTTCCTGTATTATTTGTTCCAGTGTCTCTATACAAAGTTCCATTCAGTACCATTTCTAATTCATTCATTCATGAATTCATCTTGCTTTGCTTTGAAAGATAGTTGATAGAATTTTAGTAGATCAAAGCAGAGTGCCCTTGGTTTTCTTAATAGAGGACAAAAGGTGGAGGGTACATTTTTTATCTGATTGGATTCACATAAGGAGTTCACTGCATAACATGCTTCAACATAACTGATAGATGTTGATGACGTCTTGTTTTTTTCACCTGAACAGCTGAAAAAAACTATGGTGTGAGGGTGATGTGGTCCGAAATTCAATAAATGACTGAAGACGAGTGTTTGGCAATCCAGTTCAAATAGGGCAGGTTATTCAGTCTGAAATATGAACCTGCAAATGCGCGCACACACACACACATGCATTTAAGTTATAGTTCTATTTTCCTAATCAAACGTTCCGTGCTTATGCAAGATCGGGGAAAGCAAGCTTGCACACACAAAAAGCAAGTTGAGCAACATAGAAACATATAAGCTGCTCATTTCTGGCCCATTAGCCAACAAAGTTCTCAAACAGAGACTAGCCTACAGCTACTAGCCTACTTTTCCACGAGCAACTGAAAGTTCTTTCAGATTTATTTCCTAACCCACTGGTATATCAAACAAAAGCAGCGACTATTAGCCTATACCTGGCTTCAATGACAACCGAGGAATATGCAGAGAGAGGAGGGACAAACTACACCAAAGCCAATGAATGTGAATAATTTGCTAAAAGAGGAAGATGAAAAACCGCCCGATATAACAAAAAAATAGCCCCAATTATGACAAGCTGCAAAAAGTAATTTCCCCCACACAATAACATAAAAGAAAATAGCCCAATTGGGCTGGAATACGGCCAATCTGGCAACACTGAACACATACGTTGGAAGGGTGGGAACGAGGCGAACTTAGTGGGTGGAGCAAAGCAAGTTCACAGATTGTGCTTGTTGGGAAATCGGTAAATATATATGGAAATAAAGAAGTAAATAGGGAAATAAATTGGGAAATATATATGGAAATAAATGAATTAATATATTAGAAAAAATATTTGAAAATAAATTAAAAAATAAATGTAATAACTTAAATTAATTGCACATACATTTACATTTCTATATTCATTCCCAGATTTATTTATTTATTTCCAAATTATTTCATTTATTAATTTTTATATTTTCACATTTATTTATTTATTACTCTCGTTGGCACTCTCGGTGTTCTATACAAGAAGGCCAAATGAGAGTGAAATTAGCAGTGTTGATTGATCCAACTGACATCAGAGCACAGGTGCAGGACTGTGATTCCTGAGATGAGTACCTCTGAAAGTACCTTTTCGCGTGAGTCACATACAGGGAGAGTACAATGGGACTGACTCCCATTGGACAAAGTAATAAGTCTGGCAACTATGTGGTTAAAAAATAAATAAATACAGTGCCCTATGTAAGTATTGGGACAAGGAAGCGTTTTCTCTTTTCGTATTTCTGTATACTCCAAAAGTTCAGATTTGAAATCAAACCATATATATGAGGTTAAAGTGAAAGATTTTCAGTTTTTATTAGAGGGTATTTGTATAATATTGGATTTGCCATTTAGAAATTATTTTTTACCTTTTTGTTTTTTTGCATAGTCCCGCTACTTCAGGCTAACTAAAGTATTTGTACAAACGAGCATAATGAAAAAAAAAATTGCCAAGTTTAGTACTTGGTTACATATTGCATGCCATGAGTTTTAGACTTTTGATATGTTATTTTCAGGTCCTCTTACAAGTGCTAATAGAACCTCTCTGCATATTTGAATGGATCTTGATGGGAATTGGGGGTGGGGGGGGACTAGATTCAGCTCTAAATTATGCTGGTACAGTATGGAACCCATGTTTGGCTAAATGGCTGTAAGTCATCAAGGGTCTGAGGTATCGAGCATCAAAACCATCACTCTGCTGCCAGATATGCAGTAGCCTAGATGTGGATGGATCCCTTTAAGGGTTTCTTCTCCTGACTTATTTTTCCAAAGAGTTCAACAGGAAAATGAGCCAGGAGAAACAACCTTTAGTGATACCCGTCTAGGCCAGACAATGTTCATTTTTATCTGAAAATACTTTATTAAATCAGATATGGAAATAAACAAAATGTTTGTGGGATACCAGGGGACTATAGCCATTGGGTTGTATTTTGTAGATATGGATGGATCACTTTAAGGGTTGTTTCTCCTGACTCATTTTCCTATTGAACTCTTTGGAAAAATAAGTCAGGAGAAGAAATCCTTAAAGGGATCCATCCACATCTAGGCTACTGCATATCTGGCAAAAATAAGTTAGGGGAAAACAACCCTTCAAGTGATCCACCCATATCTACTGCATATCTGGCAGCAGAGTGATGGTTTGATATCATCTACTCTCCCTCTGGACCAAGTAGCCTAATTCGCTAATCTTCTAGGCCTAGGCTACTCGTTTCCCTTAAAAAGGGTGGGTTTCTTTCGTAAACAAATGCGTTAAATAAACTTTTCATTCGCAGATCTGTAACGTTAACTATCAATGTAGATTAATTCTGACGGATCGCTACAACATTTTCAGGTAAACCAACACTCTTCTACCGCAGTATAATAGGTTACCTTAAGTAGCCTAGGGCCTAGGCTACAGAGACATCGGAGACGTGATGGAAACAATTTGTTGCATCGGTGTCAACCTCTGGAGAGAGCTGCCCTTATTTTCATGCCTGCAAAACTGTATAGCTAATCCACCAAAAACCGTATAGAACATTGTCTAACTATTTTATATTAAAATCGCTAGCCACCAGTTATTTCTCTGATTCAAGTTTATTTAATATATTCCTGTATTTAGCTTTTCACATAATAATGACTGTGTATACAAATTCAGCAAGGTGCTCATTTTAAAACAGTTAAATGGTCACAGAGACACCCAACTTGACTGAACCCAAAGAAAAAGAGAAAGAAAATGTGATTGCTGCAATTGAATAAATTAGGC
This sequence comes from Synaphobranchus kaupii, assembly GCA_029718625.1. Lineage (NCBI taxonomy): Eukaryota > Metazoa > Chordata > Actinopteri > Anguilliformes > Synaphobranchidae > Synaphobranchus > Synaphobranchus kaupii. Next base: position 27,426,085 of record CM056392.1, on the reverse strand, counting down.
TATAGAGTACTCAAGTGAGTACGTCAGACGTGGGCGGAGTCTGGTTTCGGAAGTAAATTCCCTATGACAGAAAGAACGGGCTTCGGAGACTATCGACTATTTCTTGAAATCTGATTCATAGAATGACCCGAAACATTCCTGGATTAGCCTGTGTGGTATAAGGATATAGACCATATATCGCATGTTCCTATTTTAATTTTTTAAGTCATGGATTAATGGTTGTAGTTAGTCCACTTTAACGGACTACATATCCAATACTGCAACGCACGGGTGGTTCTCGACCAATCAGATATCATCATCTCGTCTGGACATTTTTGGCTGTGCTGCCACTGAAGACGAGCTACCGTTAGCTTGCTAAGTTGAGAAGCCCGCCCGACAGGCTCAGAAACTACGCTACGGTTAACCACATACAGTAATTCTAGCTTTCAGTCCTTCAAGCTAGCTAGCTAACGTTAGAAAAAAGCGTTTAAAAATGGAGCTGTGTGCAACTGCTGGCTAACGTTATATGAAAACGTTTGGAGACAACGCTATGCTTGTCCGGAGGGAATTATGGGACATTGAGTTTTTAAACAGCGGCAGCACTGATATTCACAAAAAATACTGAAACGTAAACTATACTCGAAGCTGGTCCAGAAAAAAACGAACGGGCGTTATATTGAACAATCCAGGAAATTGACGGTAAGACATAATCACTAGAAATGGTTTAAAAGTAAGTTTTAGTTAATGTCTACCTCTAAATGAATGGGGAATTTACTTCCGAAACCAGTGTGACGTAGTCACTTGAGTAGCCTACTCTATGTCAGGGGTTTCCAAACCGATCCTGGGGCCCCCCTGTGTATGCTGGTTTTCGTTGCAACCACAGAATTTTAACAAGCTATTAATTTTTCTTAATTTGGTGCTTTTCATGTTTAGAGGAATTATTTACCCTCTTAAGCCACATTATATCAGAAATAGCTATGCATGCCATGTAGAGTAAACTCTCCATGTTCATGTTGTGCTTATTGTGCTATATTGCAACAATTACATAAAAAGAGGTTACAAAATTATGTATTTTAACTGATCAAATTAAAGAGTGAAGTGAATCAATAGGCTCCTAATTAGGTTGTTGAACACATGTGTTTAACTCATATTTTTTCTTTAAGCTTATTAACACAATGCAGGTTTGGCTCATTATCATTTGCTTTGTGTTTGAATTCTTAATTATCTACCAGGTGGTTAGTTTTAGTGGCCATGTGTCCACACTTTCACCAATTAGGAGCCTATTGATTCAAATCAGTCTTGAAATGGATCTGTTAAATAATTTTCTTATCTCTTTGAAATAATATAGCACAATAAGCACAATGTGAACATGGGGTGTTTAATTCTACATGGCATCCATAGCTATTTCTGATATAATGTGGCTTAAGATGGTAAATAATTCCTCTAAACATGACAAGCATCTAATTAAGAAAAGTTAACAGCTTGTTAAAATTCTGGGATTGCAACTGTGGTTGGGGGGGCCCCAGGACTGGTTTGGGAATCCCTGCTCTATGTTGGAAAACTTTGACAAAAAAACAACGTAGGCCTATTAGACTAGGTTTCCCGTAGCCTATCATAACCTTATACGTCCGTATATCTTGAAAATGTGGAAAACCGTGTTTTAATACGGGTAAACTGTATGGGTTGACATATGTTGTTGGTATGCGCCCACAGTTGAGTAACGTATTAACGACAGCTAGCAAAGTAAAGAAAAGCAACATACTTTCGCTGAAACGACTGTGTCATGTCACAGTTGGCCGACTTGTAGGCCTATATGAGTCGCTCTTGGACCCAGCCATTGGTGAACTGTTCGCGTGCTTCCAAAGCCTTATAGTTCTTAAATTCCTGCATAGTGTAGGCACTCCGCCAATAAACGAGATCGTTCACTATGTCAAGGTAGTTGGTGAGTGGAGGCAGCAAATCTGGATCCCTAATCCAGTGCTTAACCGGCAGCATATGGATCGACATTGTTGACCGTGCTTTTTTTCCACGTTTTTTTGGCATCAACCAGCAATTTTTCTATATGTGTATTTTATCTCTCGCTCTTCCTTTTTCATTTGTTTTATTTTGCGTGTTTTTTTTTTGTTAGCTAACGTTACACTTTATTTTCTAATAATAGCCTACGTATAGCTATAGGCTACTTGGCTAACTTGCCATAGCAAGCACCCAAGCGCTTCCCGAACCCTATGAGTTCCGCACGTAGCCTACAGATTGAAAAACATTATGTAGCTACACAAATCAGGTTTTACATTTAGGCTACACTTCAATAAATTTTAGTTACAATGTACGATTTTGATTTTACGTTTACGAAATGTTTTTGGCAGCTATCTAACTCCATATTATTGCCCCCACTTTTATTCTGGTCGCAGGCAGCTCAGTTCAAAATAAATCCCGCCTCGGCCGCCTGTCTATTTGATGTGCGAGAGGACCAATAAACGTTGTATGCGTAAGAGCGCTTCCGGTTCCAGAGACATCTCCCCATAGGTCAAAGTTGAAAACTCGAAAACATGGAGTCTGCACCGGGCAGTGCAGAATTGAAGAGAAAATTAGATGTTGATGAAGAAAACGGTGGCGATGCTGGAGACGAAGAATGGGTTGGTCCAATGCCCAACGAGGCGACACAGCAAAAGAAAAGAAAAAGGTTAAAACAAGTAACGTTACTTATATCCAGCAAGTCCATTGTAAATTTTGGTATAACGTTTATAGGCTAACAAACAGCTAACACACACCAAAGCCCACACGATACCCACTGCAGTGGCAAACGGTACCAACAAGCATGTGTCGTTTCGTAAATTCTAGTTAATCCGACATATAGAATAGTGCAATCTGTGCCATATTTGGGGTTATACTCGAGTAGTCACTCACTCTTGGCTAACTTTGACACAATTTCACGTTAGCCAATTTCACGTTATGTTAGTTAACGTACATTTGTTTCTGGTTAGGAGCAGAATAGTTTGGTAAACTCGTTAAAGTTGTCTATCTATTTGTTGTAGGTAGCCTGCTATTGAGAGATTAAAACTGAATATAACTTTTACAGAAATTACTTTTCATTTGTGCGCTAACGTTAGTTAACTAACTTTCTCGTTGGCTGGTCCATTTCGAATGCCCTGTTGTGTTTTGTATTTGTGACAGTGCTGGAGTACGAGCGCGTGTACCTGGACAATCTTCCCTCTGCAGTCATGTATGAACGGAGCTACATGCACAGAGACGTTATCACTTATATTGTCTGTTCAAAGTAAGCCCTGCGGAGTGCATTTATTTTCATTTTGACCATTTGTTTGGTTTGACGGTTGATGTATGTCTTTTATTATTGATTTTGCCAACAGTTGCGGACTTTAATTTTCTGAAAATTTAATAATTGTCTTAGTCCTGGCTGTGGGCAATACGAAATCCACTGGTTTGGTTAATTGGGATAGAATGAAATAGCCCTAACTCGTGGACAAGTGTTCACATTGACATGAACGTTCAACGGAACGGTGATATTGACGTCACATCCATTGTCAAGAAGTGACCCTTTTCCTTCGAAGCATTTTTCAGTTTTCTTTCAGATAAGAACTATTCAATGTTCTTTGTTACTCTTCCTCTAAACTTACAGGACTGACTTCGTCATCACAGCCAGTCAAGACGCCATGTCAAATTCTGGAAGAAAAAGGAGGAGGAGGGAATTGAGTTTGTTAAACACTTTCGCAGCCATTTAGGTGTGTCTTTAGTGTGTTTTTTGTGTGTGTAAAAATATGTTTTCACTTACAAGCAGAAGGAAATTTGTTGAGACGCTTATGGATGATGTGTCTGTGTGCTCTGTCCCTCAGGGGTGATCGAGTGCATTTCGGTCAGTGCGGAGGGTGCTCTGTTCTGCTCTGTTGGGGATGACCAGGCCATGAAAGTGTTCGATGTGGTCAACTTTGACATGATCAACATGCTCAAGTTGGGGTAAAACAATGTCTCTTGCTCCGTAGAGAAGAGCAGTCAGAAAAGTGGCTTTGGAGAATGACAGTTCTCATCCTGGCAAACAAAATCTATATTTAAGGGGGCTTTGTGTATGTATGTATATATATATATATATATATATATATATATATATATATATATATATACAGTGAGCACCATAATTCATTGGACAGTGACACATTTTCTTTGTTATTTTGGTTCTGTACTCTAGCACTTTGAGTTTGAAAGGATACAATGACAATGAGGTTGAAGTGCAGACTGTCAGCTTTAATTTGAGGGTATTTTCATCCATATCGGATGAACCGTTTAGAAATTATAGACCCTTTAAAAAAAAAAAATTCTGGTACTCCTACAAGCGATACTATAACTTCTCTGCATTTGAATGGATCTCTATGGGGATTGGGGGGTGGGACTATATCTAGCTGTAAATTATGCTGGAACAATATGGAGCACATGGTTGGTGAAATGGCTGTAAGTCAGGAAGGGTCTGAGTCTCAAACGAGTCTCAAACCATCACTCTGCTGCCAGATATGCAGTAGATATGGATGGATCACTTGAAGGGTTGTTTCTCCTGACAGATTTTCCTATTGAACTCTATGGAAAAATAATACAGGAGAAGAAACCCATCAAGTTATCCATCCATATCTACTGCATTTCAGGCAGCAGAGTGATGGTTTAAGGCTTGTTTGTTATGTCAGACCCTTTATGACTTAGAGCCATTTGGCCAACCATGCGTTCCAGTGTAATTTACAGTTTAATCTAGTCCCACCCCCCAGTTCCCACAAAGATCAATTCAAATGCAGAGAGGTTATAGTATCGCTTGTAACAGTACCTGAAAATAAGATATCGAGAGTCTTTTGATGTTGATGGGTCACAGACTTCAGGAAGTAACAGCATGCAAAGGATATGTGACTAAATATGATACTTTAAAAATACATTAAAGCAAAGGGTATGGATACTTATGCAGTTTTTAGATTTTTAATACATTTGCAAAAATTTCTAAAAACATGTTTTCACTTTGTCATTATGGGTTATGGAGTGTAGATTGATAGGCAAAAATGGCAATTTTATCCATTTAAAATGAAATCTACAACACAATAAAGTGTGCAAAAAATGAAGGGGGTTGAATAATTTTGAGTGCAACTGTGTGTGTGTGTATATATATATATATATATATATATATAGAATTTTATTTATGTCATATTTTTTTAAATAATTTTTTAATTAACAGATTTTTTTTTCTTTTCTTGTGAGGCAGCTTCCAACCTGGTCAGTGTGAATGGATCTACAATCCAGGTGATGCCATCTCCACAGTGGCCTGCTCAGAAAAATCAACAGGAAAGATCTTTGTGTTTGACGGCAGGGGAGACAACACGCCATTCCACATATTTGACAAGATGCACTCCTCCACCCTCTCCCAAATCCGTCTGAATGCACGTTTCCGGGTCATCGTCTCCGCGGACAAAGCGGGCATGCTGGAGTATTGGACTGGCCTTCCCAACGAATTCAAGTTCCCCAGACAAGTGGACTGGGAATTTAAGACTGACACGGACTTGTATGAATTTGCCAAATGCAAAACCTATCCCACCAGCCTGGCCTTCTCGCTTGACGGCAAGAAAATGGCCACCATCGCCACAGACCGGAAAGTGAGGATTTTCCGATTCCTGACGGGGAAACTTATGAGAGTGTTTGATGAGTCGTTAACTGTAAGTTTTTATTCCAGATAGCTCTATGCACACACTACAGCACTATACCCCTGCAGTGGTATAGTTTTTGATTGCATATAAACATTTTGGAGAGCTCATAAAATATGGGATGCCTTACTTGAGGTCATTAGAAATGCACATCTAGATTTCCAGTCTCTTTTTAAAGACACATTACTTCACACCTTCTTTTAATTGGTTTTTAATTTTATATATGGATTTCTGGTTTACTTTTGTGGCTCTTCTAATCTCTATTACCATTGTATATTTTATCTTTTACTGTTAATTTTACCTTTATATCATGACTTTATTTATAAATTCCAACAGCATTTGTAAATTCTTGCATGCCTTTTCATTGTGTCTGTTGTTTATTTTATGTTCTTTTGCAAATATATTATGTTTTTTTGGTTGTCAGTTAGGTGGGCACACACACTGTTCATCGAACACTAAAGCTTTCCTATTCAACCCGTAAAGATAATGCTGCAAAGCTGGGTGTGCTTGACTTGGGCAACCCAGGCCTGCACTGATTCTGAGCTCGTTTATCCTCTCAGATGTTCACTGAGCTGCAGCAGATGCGGCAGCAGCTGCCCGACATGGAGTTTGGTCGCAGGATGGCCGTGGATAGAGAGCTGGAGAAGGTGGACGGCATTCGGCTGACAAACATCATTTTTGACGAGACGGGACACTTCGTCCTCTACGGGACCATGCTGGGCATCAAGGTCATCAACGTGGAAACCAACAGGTACCCTGATTGTGGCCATGCCTTTGTCCATTAAATGCGGGCAGATTCCGATGGAACAATGTTTTGCAGGTTTAAAAAACAATTAAAAAAATAATATATATATTGTAATCAGCATATCACACACACACTCCTCCCTCCCTGTTAAAAAAAGGCATAGCATCTTACTACATGCTTAAAAGGGATCAGTTGTCTGATTGGGATGGCTTGCTCCACATCTTTCCTTGAAGCCAGTCAGTCGGTTCGGAGTCTCTGCAGGTCCCCACAAGAGGGAGGATTGTGAGTGTGTTGTCCCTCGTGGCCCCTCTCGCAGGTGCGTTCGGATCCTGGGAAAGCTGGAGAACATCCGCGTGGTGCAGCTGAGCTTGTTCCAGGGCATCGCCAAGGCCAACCACACTGCCCCCACCATTGAGATGAAGGCCTCGGACAACCCAGCCCTGCAGAAAACAGAACCCGACCCCGTCATCTTCTGCACGGCCTTCAAGAAGAACCGCTTCTACATGGTGAGACGACGACGCCGCTGCTGGCTGGAGCCGGGTTTCACTTTCAGACCCTTTGGAATACAGAGGGCCTTAATAAGGAAGCTTTTCCCCCCCATTTGTTTGTTGTAACGGACAGCACAGGCCGAGCTACACAAGACATCACACAAGGTTCAATGGGTTACTCCTCTCCACTAACCGGAATGCCATGCACTATATTTTATATATACTATATAAAAATATAATTAGTCCCATTTTTATCCATTTATTTTGCATGTTTATAACGCCTAATAAAATTTTTGTCCATGAAACATCCTTCAATTTTGCATTGCATGTACGGCAGGAACCCTGTCTCATTTTAACTGATTTTCCTCATTTTCGCTCCTCCTCTCCCTGTGACTTGCAGTTCACCAAGAGGGAACCTGAAGACACGAAGAGTGCCGACTCCGACAGGGACATCTTCAATGAGAAGCCCTCCAAGGAGGAAGTCATGGCGGCCACACAGGCGGAGGGCCCAAAGAGGGTTTCGGACAGCGCCATCATCCACACCACCATGGGAGACATCCACATCAAACTGTTCCCCGTCGAGTACGTAGCCACACCCATAGACACTATAGGCTCAAAGGTTGTTGTTCTCAAAAAACGAGAAGCGATATATGTAGTGTTTATTTTGAGTATGAGTTTACAGTTTCTTTGTGTTATTTTTAAATGTGATAATCCCCCCCCCCCAGCATGGTTCATGGTGCAATTGTAGAGGTCTTAAACATTGTTTATCTCCCTTCAGATGTCCAAAAACGGTGGAGAACTTCTGCGTTCACAGTAGAAACGGCTATTTCAACGGTCACATATTCCACCGTGTCATCAAGGTAAGGTGTTCAGTGTTCACAGAGAGACGCTGCTCAGTGTGCTATCAGGTGCGGTGCTTTTAAAGAGTAACTACACCCTCTGTCTCAGCTGTGTCCATCGTCATTTGCATAAATTAACGTACATTGTACAAATTATTTCGTATAACTCGGAACAAACTGTCAAACTAGACATTACACATCAAATATGAATCAAGATTCAGCAACTGCATGGCCTATTTCTCACCTCAAATATTTTCAGAAACATATTTTAGTGGACTATTTAGGTGGAATAAGAGAATTGAACAGGACGCCACGTTCCAGTTTAAAAATGTGGAGGCGAAACGAAAGTAACGTAGCAGGTCTAACCAATCAGGTGTCGGCTGTTTCTGTTGTGGGCTACAACAATTATCCATACGACATAGAGGTAGCTCCAAAGAGGTAGCTCCAAAGAGGTACTCTGAAATCACGATTGGGGCGGGGGCAGTGTGGGGTGCAGAAAGGAAATTTAGGGGCAGCACAAAGACACTTTTCTCCCGGTTTCTTATGATATACAATATTATTTCAGAATTGTTGAAATAAGGAATGCATGAATAAGTTTCATTATAAGGTAGGCATACAAACAGGTTTACAGCAAAACAAAAAGTGATCTAGAGTGTAGTTTTTTTTTTGGAGACCCCTGAAGGTTGGACTAATGGATACCTGCGTCCCCCCACACAGGGCTTTATGATCCAGACGGGGGATCCCACCGGAACAGGGATGGGCGGGGAGAGCATCTGGGGCGGAGAGTTTGAGGATGAGTTCCACGCTACGCTAAGGCATGACCGCCCCTACACGCTCAGCATGGCCAACGGTGGCCCTGGCACCAACGGCTCCCAGTTCTTCGTCACTGTTGTCCCTACGGTAAGACCAACCTTTTTACTCTGTGTGCACACGTGTCCGTCAAAAACTTTTGATGTTTTTTTCTGAGCAAGAAACGGGTTGGAGTAATCTCTTTGAGCCCAGTGACAATTGTACAATTAAATGAAGGGTGGTTTATTATCAGTCCGAGAAATAAATTAAATGGTTCTGGCTAACCTGCAAGATGAACCAAAACTGGAGCTTCATAGACCAGGGTTGGAGAGAACTGCATTTAACTGGAACAGTTTAATTGCTGCACTCAACATTTCATTAAGAGTTTAACCTGTTTATTTGTAGCCCTGGCTGGACAACAAGCACACCGTGTTTGGGAGGAGCACAAAGGGAATGGAAGTGGTCCAGAGGATCTCCAATTTGAAAGTTAATCCAAAAACCGACAAACCCTATGAAGACATCAGTATCATAAATATCACCATCAAGTGAACAGAAAAGGCCATTTGGCGAGTCGAAATGTACAGTATGCAAATAATGAGTGTTGAGACAGAAATGTCTTTAAACGTAGTCTACATCTGTTACCTTGTCTTTTTAACTGAAGTAAAGATAATTTCCTAATGTCTGTCTGCTTCCATTGTGCGAGAAACGATTAACAAGCAAGCAATTTGTGTAATGAAACAATTTTCATGTTCATCAGTTATTTAATAGCATAACGTTAATTATGAATGGTATAGAAAAGCAATGAAATCCACAATTACAAATGCTTTGGATGTGCACTGTGCTTTTAGGGGTTTACACAACCATTTATGGAATATTATTCACAAATTGACATGGACTATTATCCTGCTTGAGAAAGGGAACTAAATTCATACATGCTTTTTAATAGATACAAGTGCGGTAGTAAACATTACATAGCAATGATGTTGAATGAGGATAGTATTAACTCAAACCAACACTTTGAATTTTTCGAAAAGGCAAAATGATGGTTCTAAGTACAATACACTCAAAGACCTACCGGTATATCCTTGTTGCAAACACAAATTCAACAAATCTCTATGAAAAACACCAAAAATTGAAGGTAGGGCTGGGACTAATGGATCAATCCATTGGGTTTTATAAGTTGTTAATGAACAAAATATAATCAGTTTTCTTTAATGGACCCTGGATTAGTGCCAGACAGGCAATTTTTTCAAGAAAGGCAGACATGCGTCACCTTTCCATTTTGCATGAGGATTTCTATTGTTTCATAACTGGAGGTAAACTCCTCCAGTATCCCCACCCGAACATATTTTTGTAGAAATTTAAACCAGACCATTTATTAGCAACTGCCAGCAGCTAATATAGAATATTGGTCCGCAGATCTGCATCATGAATATTAACACAGGGACAGCTCTGGTAAATGCAACTACATAAGTATGTTAACTTTATAAAACCATTACATGTTGTAAGAGGGCTGATAGGTCTGCAGCCCTCTTACAACAACACTTAACTACCCAATTCACAGAAATTCCCACATCTGCATTTATGCTGAGTTCTAATTTCAAATATAAATGTAATATTAGCGAGTATCTAGTAACGTCAATCTAGTCAATAGTGTATTGCACATCAAAATGGATGCCAAGACTGCATCGGCATAGGTTAAATAAAACATGCAATCGGACTGTTGTAGCGGAACCGAGTCATAAACGAATAGATGCATTGATGGCCACAGTCCCAGCCCTAAGGAAAATGCACGTAACAAAAGTAGCTGCACACAATCTAGTCAGGCATGAAGTGCTGAAAACAGCAGTTTATACAGGAGTTGGTCACAGTTCTGCGAGTGACAGTCAAACGAGTCACGGGGTCCGTCGCATGGCTGTCCATTCAAGCTTCAAATAAATTCTAAGGAGACACGCCACCGAACAGCCGACCAGCGCATCCAATGCACTCAGAACACACTCCTCAAAACAGGAGGTGAGGAAACGGCTATAAACATTAATAATCTGCTTTACCATCACAGCTACAAGTTTCCTCCAACTCTTTGTCAAGTCTCATTTTTTAAACGTTACTATATACAAAAAGTACTAAAACACAAATAATCTCAGTAAACTACATTTTTGTACCATCCATAGAGCAACACCCATCTGATGGCTGGATCACCTCTTCCTTAGTGGACCGTTTTAAGACTTTAAATTGGGGCAGAATTGGAAAGGTTGACCTTGACCTTGTCTACTAAATTACAAACACAGCTCCATTACACCCCCCTTCCTTCAGAGACTATTTCAAGATGGATAATGCTCATCATCCAACTGGATAACCCTAGATTTCATTTGGGGGGGGACGCAGCAAAATGCTTCAATTTTCAATTGTTGCGCTGGCAATGCTTCAATCAGCAGACCCGCGCAATGGACAGGGCAGTAACGGCCCACAGGCACTTCTTACAATTTGACATGCAAAGGGGGATTTTTACAGCATAGCTACAAGGCCTGGGACATGCTGAAAATACTGACCACTGGTGCAGCTGGAGAGTGAGCCACTGCCGACTAGGGTTCAATTACCAGCACATACCAGGTGCTGCCAGCGAGGGGTGTCAAATAGCCAAGGCCCATAATCACATGTCAAAAAGCACAGGGGTTCAGCTTTGAACTTGGGATGCAGGATTATGTTGTGAAAAGAGAATATGCTCGTTAAAAATGCACTTGTGAAAAGCATTCTGCTGCGATCATCCGGGGGGGGGGGGTTCTGAACATTGTGACTTGCTTTGAACAGCTCACAGAAAATGAAAAGGAGCATCCCCATTCACACTCCAAGGAAGGGGGGGGGGGGGGGGGAGTAAAGACTGAATCAGGCACTGAGTTAAGTGATCTCAGAAGGGGTTTTCGAGTAAGTCTATAACATTAATATTAGCAAACGGCTATTTTTCTTTTTTTTACTAGACATGTAACAAAGAAAAACATGCTGAACACCTGCTGTCCTCAATTATATTGTACACACACAACACTAAGGTTATGAACACAGAAACAACCTTAAATGTTAAGTTACGCTCTAAAGTTAACCGCCCCACACTGTGCAGCAAGGTAGGATGGAAATAGTCTCATAAGTGTGTTAGTAAGTTAAGTTCTCAACTATCATGGAGCGGTTTGTTTCAATGGAGGGCGTACCCCAACACCAGCCTCGTTTATTTGCAAATGCTGCGACTCGAGAAACATGAAGCATCAACCTACGATGATGTATAGCTGCTGCTGTGTGCTAGGGAATGTTAATCACATCACGGAGAGGAGAGGGGTCAAGGGTCACGGGGGCAGGGCTAGAGCAGAATCCAGTGCAGATAAGTCAGTGGCGGGGCCTCAGGCCACGTCCAGTACGCCTGCGGCCACCAGCTGCCGGGAGAGCCAATCCAGGCCCTCGTGGAGGCCCATCCCGCTGCGGGCGTCGCAGCCCTGGATGTGCCAGCTCCGCCCGCAGCACAGCTTATGAAGGCTCAGCAACTCGGTCATCTCCTCCACCGACACCGCCCCAGGGACGTCCTGCACGGACACACAAACGGGAACCAAACGGGCCTTTGAGGTAACGTTTTCCATTTAAAGACCGTAAGAAAAACCACTTAGATTTCCCATACTTAATACATGACTGTATTTCATACATTCTGTGTATGCTCACTGTGTACACACTTCAACACAACTTTTTAGTAATTATTTCAAAAATTATTTTAGATATGTAAAAACGTTCTTTACAAATGATAATTTTCTGCTAAAGATTCCGTCTCCCACAAATACGAGACCTCATACTCTTATCTTTACCTGTTTGTTGGCGAAAATGAGTAACAGTGCATCTCTAAGCTCCTTTTCTGTCAGCAGTTTAGCCAGCTCACTGTGAGACTCCATCAGTCTGTCTCTGTGACAGCTGTCAACCACAAACACCACCGCTATGGAAAGACGAGAGAAATAATGGCACCGCAAGCGAAATATTCACACTTTCAAGATTCCGTGTGCATGCCTAAATGGATAGTAAATGCTGGCTTCTGCGTTGAGGTAAACTTAAAGGTTGAAAATGTTCTGATTCTCGTATTACAGAGGTAAGTCAAATGTCCTTCATTGCCAAAACTGGAACAATCACAATGAGATTTCCTATTCTGTTTGAGAAAACCTGAGCAGTGAACACATTTTGCCTGATATTAAACCATATATGGTACCACACTAAAAAGCACCGTTGTAAAGTGGGTCTAGCTTGACTAGAACCAAATTTCCTTTGACCTTGCCTGCTTTTTCAGTTCAGTATCGCCGTCTCTAACAATAATGTAAAACATACATTTTGCTGTTGGGAACACAAACAGCCACATACGAAGGAGGAAATTGATAAAAAGGGTGGATACCTTGCGTGTTTAGATAGTAGTGTTTCCACAGCGGGCGGAGCTTGTGTTTTCCGCCCACGTCCCAGATAGTGAACTTAAGATTTTTGTACTCCACTGTCTCCACATTGAAACCTGGACCAGTAAACAGATTTAGTGGATCTGAACTCCAACATGTTCCCGTCAGGGAGTCATCCACTCCGTATCAATTCAATAGGCCAGGCTCCATTTTCTGATTTTAATGCATATGGTTCCACTTGCAGAACTGTATATGTAACAGTTATGTAACATGTAAACACTATGAGACATTATAATACCTATATTTTCTATATGTTCTTCCAGTGATATGGCTTTAGCATCTTGACATGTTAGCCCTTTGTTCTGTATAAGGGCACGTACGGCTGGAATGAGATATCAGATGCGTTGTCTTGCACGTACAGGAACACAGCAGCCGGAGGTGAGCTTACCTATTGTGGGGATGGGCTGCATGAACTCATCCTGTTTCAGCTTAAACAGAATGGTGGTTTTCCCAGCGCCATCCAGGCCCAGAGTCACCACGCGGATCTCCATCTTTGGACCGATGTGGACTCTGTTATCCTGAAACACGGACACAGATACAGAACGTTCATTTAAAGGGACTCTATTTAAGGGCAGGATAGATACTGGTACTCCGTGAAAAGCTCAGTGGTACTAAATACGAAATCTGAGTACTGCCTGACACTTTTCCCCCTTTACCATTAATCCACAATATATGCCATTAACCGGTTTGTTTACTTCAGTGTTTTAACTAAGGGGGATGTGTTTTTACTTGGTGCACTGCTCATTCGTCAGATAATACAGTATATCGAAAAGAATGATCGTTTTTTGCATGGTTTTGTCGTATTGTTCAGTGGCAAGTTACAGTAACAAAAATACGATGAGAACCATTATCCACTGAAGTACTTAGTTGCCATGCACATAAGTTTTGTTCGATTAGCAATCGAAATTAATGAATGGGCCTTTAAATAGATTTTAAAAACTTGATAAAACCTACCATTATTTAATGATTTTTGTGGAACATGCATTTGGTGAAACGTCGCCTTGCAATTTAGCTTGCTTTAAACAGACTAGCGTTAGATCAAACGGTTGCAATACTTAACTTAAACGCTAACTTAACTTTGATTGCAAGCTTGCGTGTGATATTGACCTTTTGATAGCAGCCGCACTGTATTTTACTTTGAATTGATTGCATTAATTCCACGCCGGTTCAAACCACAGAACTGTATAAGAACAGTATACCTATTGACATTTTCTTGAAAAGATATTTGGTGGGTATGTAGTGGATACATCCCTCTGTGATATATTGTGGTTATTTGAAGTTTTTAGAATCCCTTGACCATCACTAAGTTTAACTGGTGATCTGGGCCGTGTTCAGTGTGGAGGATATGCACTGTACCCTTTCCCTCCAGGAGAGGCGCTGTAAGCGTACCTTTGTGAAGGTGACAGGGATACCGGCGTCCAGCAGAATGTGGTCAGCCAGCTCCGTGAACTGCTGCTGCTGTTTCTGCAGGGTTTCCAGCAGCCTGGTGATCTCCTGTTTGGCCAGCACAACCCTGCAGTCGTCCTGCGGGGAGAGCCACAGACGCCATCACCATACACATTTACCTCCACATTAAGGCTGGAGTCTGCAAGGACGTACTCATGACAATCCCCATTTTCAAGGATTCCTGCATCCCACACAAATGAACAATCCACTCTAAACTCAGTTAATGTGGACAATTTGCCCCATTTCATTTTACATGGCAGTCGCTGTAGTTTACCCATTTTGGAATCTCTCAACGAAAAGAAAACACTGCTTTTCCAATAGGTTTTACTGTATTTCATATTTGTAAGTTATAGTGACACTTCCACCAGGGGGGACTATGGAAAATAAGTCCCATAAGCCAACCTTGCTCTATATCTGCAGTGATGGTTCTGCACTGCGATTGACCACGCATGGGCAATTCCACTCCCATCAGATCCCCAGTTCAGCATTTTTTTTTTTTTTATATGACCTTTTGATTAATAATTAAATTACTTGCGCCTAGAAAACCTTGCTATCCCAATAAAGACTCAACAGCTGAGCCATGGGGTTGTGAATGGCTGACATTCTTATAGTCCTGTGTAAAAACCACTGATACTGGGGCTATTCTGGAGGGGCGAATCGCCATCACAGACGCGCGCCTGCCATTTTGGCTCTACCTGCTGCAGTGTCTTCTCGCAGTGCAGGCAGGCAGTGGAGACCTGGGACAGCAGGATGGTCATGTCCTCCTGCTGCTGCCTGAGCCAGATCAGCCTCTCCCTGACGTGGGCGTCGACCACGCTCAGGGCCATCTCCTCCTGGCGGCATAGTGTCTCGTGGAGGTCGGCGAAGTAGGCCCTCACGCAGGAGCGAGCACTCTCCGCTGTGCCAGGGACCTGAGGGGACGCACCAATGACACGGCTCCGAGTAACCAAGGCGGCAATTTAAACTAAACACCCACCAAACACTCTTGAACTCTATGGAAAAATAAGTCAGGAGAAGAAACCCTTTAAGTTCATTTCTACTGCATATCTGGCAGCAGAGTGATGGTTTAAGGCTTGTTTGATACGTCAGACCCTTGATGACTTTGAGCCATTTAGCCAACCATGTATTCTATACTGTTCCAGTGTAATTTACAGCTAAATCTAGTCCCACCCCCAAATTCCCATAGAGATCCATTCAAATGCAGAGACATCTATAATTTCTAAATGGTTCAAATTAAAGTTGACAGTCTGCACTTCAACCTCATTGTCATTGTATCCTTTCAAACTCAAAGTGCTAGAGTACAGAACCAAAATAACAAAAAATGTGTCACTGGCCAATTAATTATGGTACTCACTATATGTGAAACAGGTAAATCTATACATTTCCTGGATTATAAACTCCGTCTCCACAAGTGTGCAAAATCTGAGGATGATATGCAGAACTACTAAAAATGTATGATGTAAAATATAGGCAGTGTACCCTGTTGTCCATTAGTGTCTCCAAATCTATCCAAATGGCTAAATTGTGCACTGCTCTAAATCATAAAATAATGATATATTTAACTACAAATCAACTGTTTTGGATCATAAAACTCACTTTTGCATCATTTTCAAGTGGGAATTACTATCTTTTCATCAGTATAGGGGGGAAGATATCTATGGGTCCAAAACCCTATCCAATACATGTCATAAAATGAATAAAATGAGTATTGTCCATTATAAAGCATATACATTTGCCCCTTCTGATGGTTTAAGATGAAAACATTGATATCACACCGTTACACACACCTAAATATGTAGCCTAATCATTCACTCTTGTACCTCAATAAAACATCACTTTTTCCTGTACTCTACAGTATGTCAAATTTTGCCCTGGGATCGCATTTTTATTTTTTTTAAATGTTCCCATTCATACTGACTCCAAGGAAAATTTTAACATTCATCTAGCATATATCAGCACACAGTAAATTGGAATGAGTTGTTTCCATGCCTTAAGAGACAAGTATAGCCCAGGAAGATACGAAGCCTAAAGCCTATATCATGTACGATAACATTACAATAAAATAATATTCCGCCAACAGGAAAATGCTGCCAAATGTTCGAGCTTCAATGAAAGCCGGTACATCAAACATAAAACATGACTTTGCAGTGAATGCTTACACTACAGTGTGTGAAATCACATTTTGAAAATAACCACATCTAATATAGCCTACTGGACAAGACAGTGATCGAGCGGAAAAACTAACATGCATATGTAGCCAGCGAGAAGAACCACATATTACAAGCAGTACTTTTTTCATATCGAGGACGAAAAACTCCCGTCAGCGAATGCGTTTTCTGTAGCTGTTTACATAATAGTACATTGACTAGATAAAAAATGCTGTTACGCTGGCCTGTAAATTATCGTTCAAAGCATCCAAGAAAAAATTGCGAACACCGCTGAGAAGGATATACTGTCATCTGAATAAAACCGTTGTGAATAAAACCAGAATGACGTGAAATACTTCAGAGCTGCAGGTAGGGCATATGGGGTTCTGCATGCAGACGTTCCAAATTGTGTAATAACATGCTAAACTGGTGTGTATTTCTCAGACAGATTGACAAAAGGAACATCTCTATGTGTAAAACCAATGGTAGGATTGTATATTTATTTCATATTTAGTAGCAGATATTGATAGTAGAATGACTTGGTATATGACACAATAGTTTATTTTGCATTTGAGTGAGCAGGGATTTTCACTGCTTTTTTGGTGTACGATCAGGCTATTGTTGGGTTTAACTTGTTGCTATGACGGAATTCTAATTTTATATGATGAATAAATGTATTTATGAACTCACACATAGATACTACTGTCCACTATATCACGCATGGGTAGGTATAGTTGCAGGCAAGACTGAGTGGGGGGTTGCTTGTTAAATGGACTTGCTACGGGAAAATAGGGGGAAATAGTGACACTTAGAAACTCCGTATTCGGCAGAGTCACGAATTGTCTACCAATAAAGTTAAAACATGGAGTTTGTGATTTCCACACTGCAGGATCAATGGATGTCTCAGTTGAGCAAAACCTTGGCGCAGGCAGCATGGTCTCTAGGCATCTGCGCAAAGGGGTTAATGGAGAGCGCGCTCGTACGTGTTCGGTGTGGGCCATGCCGATGCTGTCCTCCACAATCTGCTCTCCGCCCTCGATCTGCTGCACGATGCCCACCAGCTTCCTGGAGTACTCGGACACTTCCTCTGTGAACGTGCGGATGCAGTGCGCCATGTCCAGGATGGAAGCCCGGATTTGGTTGGCCTCCGCCTCGAGCACTGCATGCTGGGAAAGAATCGATCAGAACAGGCTCAGAATCACAGCACGGCAAAATAAACGGCAAAGACACTATGAACAAGAGGTTCTCACCCTGTTCGGCCAGCATGTTTCCATGTGACATGACTGAGCCAATCAAAACACATTGCATTGTGGGCAATCATACACATCTTATCTGGTCACACACAATGAATACAACCCACTGAACAACAACAACAACAACAACAACAACAACAACAACAACAACAACAAAAGTGAGTGGGGATAGATTACTGTCCTGAGGTTGGTGACTGGGTGGCGGTAGTGGCGGTACCTTGTGTCCCTGGTGCTTGCCGTACTCCTTGCACACACAGCACATGAGTGGGCCAGGCAGGCAGGCGTCCTCCAGACAGACAAACTCGATGGCGTGCACCTGGTGCTGGGGGCACAGGGTCTTCTCGTGGGGCTTGTCGGCGAGCGGCACGCGGCGGTGCTTGGCCAGGGTGCGGGTGGAGTGGGTGAGCTGGGAGCACTCTGAGCACAGGTGGGTGGCACACACGGTGCAGTACATGGAGGCCGTGTGGCTCTCGTCCTCGTCGCAGCGGATGATGCACTACAAAGAAAACGCCGGTAAGGCGCCAACAGTTGATTATAATTATACTGTGTATTTTTGACATGGATATAGTTCGGTTGTTTAAGTTTTTATTTTTTGTGCTACACTTTGCCAGCGTCCACATAGTTGTGTGACGAGGAGAGAGAGCTAGCCAGCTAATAAAATGCATTTATGTGTATTTATGTACTGTTCCAGTGTAATTTACGGCTAAATTTCGTCCCACCCCCCATTCCCATAGAGATCCATTCAAATGCAGAGAGGTTATAGTATCGCTTGTAGGACTACCAGAAAATAAGATATCAAGAGTCTTTTGATATTGTTGGGTCACAGACATCAGGAAGTCATGGCATGCAAAGGATTTGCGACCAAATATTAAAAATGATTACTTTATTCTACATTATGTTAAACTGTCCAATATTTTTTGATGCCCAAAAATGTAATATATAATTTCTAAACGGTTCATCCGATATGGATGAAAATACTCTCAAATTAAAGCTACCAGTCTGCACTTCAACCTCATTGTCATTGTATCCTTTCAAACTCAAAGTCCTAGAGTACAGAACCATAACAACAAATAATCACTGTCCAATGAATTATGGTGCTCACTGTATATGTTACGTTTTACAAGCTGATCTGCGTGCAGAACAAATTCAAAACATGGCACAATTATGGCTGGCCTCCAGGCAGATCCAAGTCATATTTGCGGCACAGGTCTTTTTACCTCTCCCGCCCCTCCGAGGGCGTCCTCCATCATGCCCGACTGATTAGACGCCCCGTGCTGCAGCCTCTCCAGCAGCTCCAGCAAAGCAAAATTCTTCTTCAGCCCCCACACCCCAGAATCCCCTGAGAGGGGGAGAGACAGAGGACACTCAAATGAGTGGTTACTCTTCGTAGTGAATTAATTGTTGGAGAAACGTGGGCTGCTAATGACTATGGCTGTTTTGCAGGAATGAGCAAAAGTTCATCGTTCAAAAACACTGAAGGATGCTTGAGGCTGTTCTCTGAATACCCTGTCGGGTGATAACCTTGCCATTATTACTTAACAAGTAT
This sequence comes from Synaphobranchus kaupii, assembly GCA_029718625.1. NCBI lineage: Eukaryota > Metazoa > Chordata > Actinopteri > Anguilliformes > Synaphobranchidae > Synaphobranchus > Synaphobranchus kaupii. The sequence goes on along the minus strand of CM056392.1, from coordinate 27,406,706 downwards.
GTATAATTGGAGCTTTAAATCAATTATCTTTCAAGAGGCTTTACATTTGTCTGGGAGAAAACCCGAGGAAGCATTCAGTTGGATGCACCACAGTAACATCTATTCAGTGTTGCCGTTTAATCTTTCAAAATCCAAAGTAACTTTTAAAAACAACTTTTAGTCAGCCATACATATTCAGAATGCTTTGCTACCTATTTTCATTCACATTACTAATGGTTTTGTACTGCATTTGGAAATTTACAATTGCTTTGTATTGCTTTTTAACGGCTTTAAAAGAGAAGTATTACTATCCAACTGCTGGACCTGAAACAATAGCCTGTATTCAATCAACAATTATCCTTGACTTTGATTTACAAGGAAACGCAAGAGTTAGGCTATGCCTTTTCTTTCCAAACTCAAAATGACGAGTTCATTTTTTGTGATTGCTGAACTTGCCAAACTGTATTTGTTAATAAAAGTAACTTGCTTTTAATTGTTAGTCAAAGGTAAATATTGACTAAGTTTTTATTTACAAAAATAAAATAATGATGAGACGCACAGAAGGAAGTGTCCACTGAAAGGAGCCTAAATAAGACAATGCATTAGTGTTAAGCAATACCACCTCAACCCAACTCAGCACCCTGTGGGTTGCTCAAGAACCAAGTCACAGGCCCACTTAAGTCACTTCAGCTATTCATTTTACACTGCTTTTTATGCATTGAGACACACGATGCCAAAGTCATGGCTATCCTAAACACAAACTCCCTCATGTCCCTGTTTTTTTATTTATTATTATTCGAGAGCCTGGCATAATTTTTATTCACCAATGAGCTCACAATACAAAAATACCTGTAAAAACACCAGGCACTCAGTCAACATAAAGGTAATATTCAAAGAGAAATCTGCTCTCTATGCAATGACTTAGCTGCAAAGATTAACTCTGAATCATGGCCAGGCATGTACAATATGTCCTGGAGAGAACAAAAGCTATCAAATAAAAACTATTTATTAATTAAAAACTTGACTTCCCTTAATTTACCATTACCTTATTTACTTTTACGGAATTAGCCTATTTGGCCTAAGTTCTGGAAAATTAATGGTCTTTGAAGCTGACCTCATTTGCTTCATGATAGAGAACAATAAAATGGTCACAGTAATGACCGCGATACCAGAAGCAAGTCTACATTCTCACAGTTCTGACAATCTGCAAACCACAAAGCTACTAGATTGCGAATTCATTACAACAATCTGTGACTCTCTGCTGTATCTTTGCATATGTTGCCAAAACAGAACTACAGCCTATAAATACACAACATGATAACAAGGCTGTCTTTGGCAATAGATGGTGTCCTAGTATTGAGCACAGGTGGACTTATGCATAATGCAATAAATGTGATATTGGCTTTGAAGTCACGATAACTCTTGGGTCTGCGCATTGATTCTCTGCCACAACATGCAAACAGTAGCTCCGTTTCAATGCAATGACTTGACATGACCCGTAACTACTGTGTATTTACATAATGCTCTCTCGCTCTCACTCTCTCTCTCTTCTCGAAAGGAACAGCAGATGACCGCAACACCAAACTGAAAATGCCTCAAACAGGCAGTGCTACTGACCCAGTTCAGTGACCTGTCTGTCAAAGGGGCAGCGGACAGCTCTACCGTGCAGGGGCAAGCGGGTGAGACAATCATGGCACACAGTGTGACCACAGAGCAGCAGGCGGGGAACCTTATCCCCTTGCAGAGAAAAGACATCTTCACACACTCCACACTCCAGCACCTGAAAAAGACCAGGTCAGAAGAGCATTAAGCTTAGAACACTAACTTATGCGGAATGCAATCTGTGGAAAACTGCACTGTAGAAATTATACTTTAAAGATACACTACATGGCCAAAAGTATATGGACACCTGCTCATCCAACATCTCATTCCAAAATCATGGGCATTAATATGGAGTTGGTCCCCATTTGCTACTATGACAGCCTCCACTCTCCTGGGAAGGCTTTCCACTAGATGTTGGAACATTGCTGCGTGGATTTGTGTCCATTCAGTCAGAAGAGCAGTAGTGAGGTCGGGCCCTGATGTGGGGCTATTAGGCCTGGCTCGCAGACAGCTTTCAAATTGATCCCAACGGTGTTTGATCGGGTTGAGGTCAGGGCTCTGTGTAGGCCAGTCAAGTTCTTCTATACCGATCTCGACAAACCATTTCTGTATGGACCTCTATTTGTGCACGGGGGCACTGTCATTCTGAAACAGGAAAGAGCCTTCCCCAAACTGTTGTCACAAAGTTGGAAATCCAGAATCATCTAGAATGTCATTGTATGCTGTTGTGTTAAGATTGGTCTTCACTCGAACTAAGGAGCCTAGCCTGAACCATGAAAAACAGCACCAGACCAAGGGGTGTCCACATACTTTTGGTTATAGTGCATTTCCTTACTGACCCAGTGCAGACGGCGTATTCCTGCAGTCCTGACTATAGAACTGCTAGGGAGGGAGAGGGAGAGTGACAGTTGGCAGGGCTTAGACAGTCCCAGCGTGCAAGAACACCGAGTTGGAAAAAATGGTAACCCTTGATGGCTGCCAACGAGTTGGACTAGGCTATGTCGTTAATCTGATCCATCGGTAATTAGCGGTGGTTGCTGGGCCATTGTAGGCTACCTGGTTTACAATTCGTTTTTCTTATTTACCATTCCAAATATTTGCTTTTCTCAAATTAATTTATATTGGTACGTTTAAAATTATGAATTTCTATTAAAAAGTTAACATTTGGTACCGTTTCATTAATTAATATATTTATTTATTTATTTATTTTTACAACGTTTCCGTTTAAACTGTTCAAAATGCCTCACAGGAGTTAATGCTTCCCTCTGTATCTCGGATGTTTTATTTATCAGTAACCTTCTAAAATGAAAACATCCGCCTCCTAAACTCAACAAAATTGTTTCTTTATTCATGGCGTCTGATTTTCGTATTGTGGCTGGAAAGTCTATTTACATGGTAGCCTATCGTAATTTAATTTCCTAGAAATCTGTTTGATCCCATGTACTAGCTACTACAAGAACAGTTGCAATGATCTCGGGAGATATTTGTCCTAATTATTTAAACAATTTCAAAAATTGGTTATGATTTTGTTTGAACCCAATAGCACTTGGTGTTCCACAAATGTAACTACAGAGTTTCATGTTCACTTAGCCTATATATCTTGCTAGCGCTGCAGCAACATTTATTTGTAGCACATTTATGTAGCAAGTTACAATAACGCAACAGCTAAACGAGTCACGACTGAACATTGTCGCTATCCGGCTAGTAACTAGCTGTATTACTCTGATAACTCACTGCAAGCTAACTTGCCAGCTACCAAGGAAATTGTGTGTAGTCTACGTGTGCGTGATCAACTGACATTTAGCTTCGCTAGCTAACGCTAGGCCAGCTTAGCACAGCACCTGGGGATAACGTCTTAATTTTACAGGCCATTTATCACGAAGTATAATGCTGTCATATTTTATTTATATTTGTTGTCACCATCTACGTCATGTTTGTTTTTGACTTAGCTGCGTTACAACCCGATTTGTGTGCATAACGCGGCATGGAAATTTCCAGGCTGCAAACAAACCGGTCTCTCATGATCTGCACCGCGATATCGCAGGCAGGCAGTCACGGGATCTAGCAGCGTAACTAATTTTATATATTTAGCTATGTATTTAACAAATTAAATCACGAATTTAAATAATTCGTGGACAAAGAATTCGTTGTAGATATGCGTGCGGTGCAAAATACAGTGAACCGTGGCAAAGGCCAAGGGCTGTCAGGACCGCATCGAAACGACGCCCCGCCAGCAACCCGCATCCGAGCCACGAAGACATCTCGAAATCTACGGGAAAACTGCTCTCACTCGCTGTTCCAAGAGCAATTATTGCTTTGAGCATTACAGTCAGCCAAATTGTTCTCCAGTCCTTCACTCTTTTTCACCCACCTTCACCGTGTTCCCAGCAGTAGCTCTACCGTGGCGAACACAAGCCTCCATCGCTGCAGCGGTCCCCTGCTTGTTTACACCCGCAGCAGCGGCCATCCTCGGGCACTACCACTGAAACCTCTACCGGGTTGATATAATTTGATGTAATTTGTCATTGCACAGACATATCTGCATATTTAAGAATATATTGACATGTACGGAATATACGTAATATAGTAAATTAATATAGTAAAAAACAAGTAAAATTGTATAAAAATAACTGCATGAGTCTAATGGCACAACTTAAATGGAGATATCGCCCCCGTACAAATTCAATGGAAGATTCTGTCAGCTGTTCCCTTCAGCTTCGACGGCGACTGCCAAAATGCGATTGCGCAGAAGCAGTTTAGCAGGAAATTATGGCTGCGTCCCAATACAGTTTTTGCTCCACCCTCGTAAACTTCACTTGCAAACTTCACTTGGGGGAATCCCTTTTGAGACCAGGATGTACCCTCTGTCTCCATTTTAAGTGTGAGTCCAATCCGTTAGAAAGCCAAGTGAAGTTTGTGACATAGCCCCTCCACCCTCAACTTTTCTCAAGGGAACGAGTCTGCAAAAGAGCAGACTCTGCAAGCTCATATTACCCACAATTCACATCGAACGTCCTGTTCAGTGATAATCACGTTAATGTTTATCGCGGTATTATACATTAAAAGCGCATACAGAATGGAAAAGACGCTGTATAGGCTAATAAATACAGGTTAATCAAGTAGTAGTTTGCTATTTTGTATTTCATGGTTTAGCAAATTGCCTTATGCAGCAACAGTGTAGCGTTCTGTGGGTAGGGTTGCCAACCGTCCCTTGAAATAAGGGACGATCCCTTATCAGTTCAATAAGGGACGGGTCTTTTATTGTCCAAATAAGGGACGATCCCTTATTTCAAGGGACGGTTGGCAACCCTATCTGTGGGATGTAGGCTACCAGGTTCTCTAGTTTAATCTTGCTTTTAAACGGATTATTAGGCTACTCATGTCTAAATATTTTTCCGTAGCCTATAATTTGCCAGATAGCCAAACAATTGAATTTCACAATAACCAAGACGAATAGGTAAATAAACTTGTGCAGCATTTTACTAGGCTATATCCACATTTGTGCTGACGCAAAATGCGTTAATTGACTATACCATGCAAAGTGATCAATGAACAGCACATTTAGGTAAATTCGTTTTTCTAGCTTGAAAGCATGCATTGCGCTAAACACTGGTTCCAGCAATTGAAGAGGTTTTTCTTTCTTAAGAGGTATGCTTTCTAATGTTTAAATCGTTTTGACTAAATCGAAAGTCTTAAATGAATGACATTCTTTAACGTGATGAGGAAAAACGCAATACTAACCTGCAACTCACAGAAAACGTTGGGATTTTTTGCCAGTTAATTATTCAGAATTATTGCCACCATTATTAAACAATCTCACGTTAGTAATCTCTTTGTAATTGTCATTTGTTAATCATTAGCCTATATATAATTGATTCAGGGACTTTGTTTGATTGACATAAGCAAGCAAAATGAACGGAAACAGGTTGAGAATATGTTCGGTTTAAATGCTTTATTCCAGTGCACGGGCTGTCCTACATATTTACATGCTACACGATTTTATGACATAAAGAAATATGCTTGCCCACAAAACTTGCTGTATTTATTGATATTTGTTATTCAGTAAATCAATTTCTTGACTGATAATTAATGTAAACAGGTTGAGAGTTTCATCCGTTTAAAGGTAGTCTACGGTGACAGACGTTTTACATGATCCGAGATCCCACGATACGCCACTGTGCAGCAGCATGGTTACTTCCGAGTGTAGATGGAGTGAAGTGCGTCTCAATTCAACCCGCTCCGCCCTCGCTCCCTCCCACTCGCTAAACGCAAGTGTATACTCCTGTTTTATTGGTATGTGCGTCACATCCTCCCAAGTGAAGTTTACAAGTGAAGTTTACGAGGGTGGAGCAAAAACTGGATTGGGAAGCAGCCATTATTTTCCCATCTTTTGTATTCTGATTGGATGAAAGTTAAACATACCCCAAAAGTCATACGCATCGCAGCGAACTGCACAAATCAAGTCAAGTGTATAAAGCTGATTAAAGCTAATTTTATTTTAATTTTAAGATGCATGCGAGGTATCTAAGTAGGATACTTTATAATTAACTTGACAGCGACCTACACCAGACTCCCTGAAATCTAAACCTGTTACGAAAAAAGATTAGCAGCGATCCATCATACGCGTAGGCGTAGGCCTATGTGATATACTTGCTTGAAACTGTTTTGTCAGTGGCGGCTGGTGGGTTTGGAAACGGGAGGACAGAAGTATGTTTGTGGGGGGTTTAGAACCAAAAGGTTAAGACAGCAAGAGAAAAACAATGGTCAATAAAAAATGTTTTTCATACCTCCAAAATGTCTTTGTTAAAAAAAAAAAGAGCAGAGAATTATAAATAATGATTTAATCTGAGTATTAGATATGAGACACACTATAAATCACAGTAAAAGGGATTTTCATACTGCTGTGTCAAGTGAGGTGACGTTTTAACTAGCCTAGAATAACAAGAATCTGAATAAAGTATAACTGAGTAAAGTATCTTGCTGAAGGTGACACCCAACACTGGATGATTATTATCAATTTATTTTTGTTTTGAAATGGGCTACAAAATAGAACATTCCTCTTTCTTATTTTTTATTTTATTTTTTAGCATTCCCATGATCTAGAACCTCTCATTTTTCTCATAATATGCACCAGCCATGACTAGTATACTTGCAACATAAATAAATCACAAAAAAATAAATAAATAAGCCTAATTAAACACGTGAAGGTAAAATAATCCAGTTACTCTGGAGTTTTTCTTTATCGAGACTGAATGAGAGCCCAAGTCTTTCCTTTCTGTCACTTATTATTTCTGCATGATGGAGGAATGATTGTATTGTTTAATTCATAAATGTATTAGTATATATTGTCAAACATATACAAAGAGATGCCATTGAGAATGTCTGCTGCAGAAAGTGATTTCACCCCCCTAATTAATGAACTTGATTATGGACCATAGTCGTTCTTCTCCGATCTATGCATTTTACCAGCACTCCTGAAAACAACTATTTGAAACTTAACATCCAGCAGCTGGCAGTACTGCACCATAGTCAGAGACCAAAAGAAGCACTCTTTGACAGAGTACTGCACCTTCTATTGCTTCTTCTTCTTCTTCTTTTCTGTTTTATGGCAGTTGGCAGCCGACTTTAAGGTGTATTACCGCCATCTACTAGGATCTACTGGAGTGTAGACCAAATTCAAGTAACAAAACAAAAAAAAAACACTAAGGGCCAGATTCAGAGATGCCTTGAATCAGAACATAAAACCACTTTACCTACTTGAACTTCTACCCATTTGTTAAAATTCCCTGTAAATTTTGTCTATACAACATCAGCTCAGTCCATCACTTTTTATCTTCCTAGTAAAAAGTAGCATTTGTGAAAAACCCCAACAATAGGACCAAATCTTTACTAGACTGATGGCTTCTTGTATTTTATGATTTATAGGGCCCTATCTTACACCCAGTGCTAACCCAAATGCAAGTGTCTTGGCTATCTTACACCTGGCGCATGTACAAAACGTGCGTACACCCTCCTGTCAGTAACACACAGGGGCGCGCACAAGCATGACTAAAAATATCAAGATTAATGTGAAATTTTATTATTGTGTAAAATGCATAATAATAAAAGGGTCCATCGGTCAAAGACCACATACCTGAGGAATGCCGCCTTAAATTGCTTTCTGTTATGAGAACTGATCGGAACCACACGCAGACACCAAGGTGTAATATGAATCAGGCTTTATTCAGGATCAACAGAACAGGGTCAAGGGCCAGCAATGCAGAATAGGCAGAAACAAAGTCAGGTCCAAGCAGGGGTCAGAGTCCAGGCAATCAGAGCAATGCGGAGAAGGCAGGGCGAAGTCCAGAACAGGCAGGGGTCAGAACCAGGAGATCTGTCAGAGGCTGGAGAACAGGCAAGGGGCAGGCAGGAAAAACCACTGGAAAGTGATGAGCCAAGCACGAATGCAGGGCACAAGACAATCTGGCACAGAACAAAGAAACAGGGCAGACTATAAACCAGACTAACGGAGAGACAATGAGGAACAGGTGAGACAAAACATAATGAGGAAACACATATCAGGTGCGGGAAGTGGAGACACGAAATGGGGAAAAGGGAAAACGTGGAACGGACATCAAATACTGAAAACACATAGAAAATCAAGGAAATCAAGACACAGAGGCACGGGACGTGACAGCTTTCATCCCGCCAGATTTTAACAAACTTCTATCATCTCCTGGCAGCTGAGCTGGAAACAAATGCCTGCTGTCCTGTAGATATCCTGTACAAGTCCCCATCACACCTGTCAGCCAAGAACAGGTAAAACAGCAGTTCACAGCGAACTTTGGGTTTCCTGGGGTTCTGCCCCAGCAGAGAACACTGTTATATACTATGTGAAATGAAAGGGGGTCTACTCCATCAACATCCAGGTGATGTGCAATGCTACGTGTAAAGGCTACACAGGAATTCACAATTATCCTGGATCAAGCTATGACTGTAATGTTCCGCTCCCTTCCTGTTCGTTTTCCGTGTTTTCCTGTTTTCCCTCCGTGTCATGTTGGATCCCTTTGTCCGTGTTTTCCCCGCTGCTGCGGACTAGGCGTTTCCTTCCCTGACTTGTTCGTCTGGTTGTCTTGTTTTACTTCCGCCTTTCACTCCTTCCCCCCTCGTTGCATGCATTTCCTCACCTGGTGTTTTGTAATCACTCCCGTTTGATTTCCACACCTGCGCCTTATTTAGTTTATCATTAGCTTCACTATTTATACCTTCGGCTGGCTGCCAGTCGGCGCCAGTTCGTTAACTATCCTCACTCGGTGTTAATGCTTGTTGTTTCCTGGTCTTTTACGAAGTTCTACTCGCTTGGTTGTGGGATATTATCCCCTTACAGCATTTAGTTCGCTCGAAACTACGGATTGGTAGTTTACCTCCCCAGTCATTCCTGTATTGCATGCAGCTAACCTGTTTCCCTCTTACCTCCAGCTAACCCGGCTCCCATTCATCCGTGGCAGTGTTCGTTTCCCCGTGTTTGTTGTGTGTGTTGCGGTACCTCCACCTCCAGCTAACGTAGGATCCGTGGTGGCATATCTATCCTGGCTACCCTCCAGTTGTTCCTGTCCGGCCGAAGCAGCCCCCAAGATCTTCGGTTACGGTTCCGGGAGCTCTGGAGTCCAGCCAGCTCCTACCGGACCTACCTAAGCAACGCCACACTACCTAACTCTGCCGTTCCTCACCACCTACCTACCTGTCACGCCCCGCATCCCTGTGAGAACCTCCCGGTCCTTCCCGTGCCTACTCCCGCACTAATCCCCCTCTGTTTTGTTTTGCCCAGTACCGGTGTAGTCATCCCGGTCCAGTTCCAGCCCAGCCGTAGTGAGTCGCTCCCCTGCTAGTTCCAGTCCAGTTCCGGTTTGGAACAAGTCCGTTCCTGAACCCGTCTCCAGAGTGGACCTCCCGGTCCAGTTCCAGTCCAGTCCAGGTGTGAGTCGTGCACCTTCCTGTCCAGTCCAGTTCCGGTTTGGAACAATCCGTTCCAGACCCCGATTCCAGTGTGGACCTCCCGGTCCAGTTCCAGTCCAGTCCAGGTGTGAGTTGCGCACCTTCCTGTCCTGTCCAGTTCCGGTTTGGAACAATCCGTTCCAGACCCTGATTCCAGTGTGGACCTCCCGGTCCAGTTCCAGTCCAGTCCAGTTCCGGCTTGGAACAATCCGTTCCAGACCCCGATTCCAGTGTGGACCTCCCGGTCCAGTTCCAGTCCAGTTCAGGTGTTACCCACACCTAAGTCCAGTCCAGTTCCGGCTTGGAACCCGTTCCGGATCTTCCAATCCAGCTCCGGCTTGGAGCAGTCCGTTCCGGGCTTCCTGGCATTACCCTGTGTGATACTGTGTGTTGCCGTTCCTGTACAGTGTTGGGACTACCCCAACACTTAATTTAATAAAGCTCCTTTCTGTGAATCTGTCTCCTGGTCGTTGCACTTGGGTTCGTCTCGTATCTGGGTCGTAACAGAACGAACTGGCCAATAAGCATGGACCCAGCCGACCTGGAGCAGATTCGTCACGCCTTCTCCTGCCAAACCGCGGTCAGCGACTAACAGGGCCGTCGTTTGGATGACGTGTTGGAGGTGCTGAGGGGCATCACGGAGCAAGTGGCGCAGCTATCTCTTCACCAGCCGCTTCCGCGTATTCCCATGGGCCCTACACCGCCCGCGCCGGATCCGCCGGTGGATCCTCCTGTTTCCACTTCACATCGAGAGCCCCGCGTACAACATCCAGAATTATACCGCGGGGGATTGGGAAAATGTCGCGAGTTTTTAATGAAATGCGACATTGTATTCCGGATGCAGCCCTCCTCCTTCGCCTCCGACCCATGTAAGATCGCTTTTATTATGAGCAGCTTGGGAGGAGGTGCCCTGGAGTGGGCTACATCCATTTGGGACAGCCAAGTCGCGCTCTGCAACAACTTCGCTGCCTTCACCGCCGAGATGCGGCGTGTGTTTGATCACCCTACCTGCGGGCGAGACGCTACTCAACGCCTACTTCAGGTCCGTCAAGGAAGTCGCAGCGTCGCGGAGATGGCGATCCAATTCCGTACCCTCGCAGCGGAGTCCGGATGGAATGACACCGCCCTTCAGGGGGCCTTTCGCCAGGCACTTAGCGAGGAGCTGAAAGACCAACTTGCCACCCGTGAAGAATCCACCTCACTCAACAGTCTTATTAGTCTGGCCATAGCTATTGACAACCGTCTCCGTATCCGGGCCCGTGAGCGAGGGGGGAACTCCGGTCATCAACTACACATCCGTTCACACCCTTCTGCTTCTGGATCCAGAGCGGCGTCTGGGGTCTCTGAGGAGGAGCCCATGCAACTGGGCAGAGTTGCGGTCAACGCCGAGGAGCGCCAACGTCGCCTACGCTCTAGATCCTGCTTCTACTGCGGCAAGCCTGGCCACCAGATCGCCTCTTGCCCGATTCGCCCAAAAGAATAGGCTCGCCAGTTGAACTGGGCGTACTGACGAGCCCTATCATACCTTGCCATGCAGCTCAGAATCGCCTTGTATTTAAGGCCACTCTCCTTTGGAGGGACAAGTCCGAAGTCTCGTCGGCTCTCATCGACTCTGGAGCCGACGCCAACTTCATGGACATCTCCTTCGCCAGGAGGGCCGGCATCCCCACGGAAATTCTACCCTCTCCCATTACAGCCTTCGCCTTAGACGGTAGGAGTCTGGGGTTAGTGACCCACTCCACCGTTCCTATACAGCTAGTATTATCCGGCAATCATCGGGAGAGTATTCAACTCTTACTCATCAACTCCAAACAATCCTCCATAGTTTTGGGTCAGACCTGGCTCCGCCTTCACAACCCTCACATCGACTGGCAAGCCGGTCGTATCCTGGCGTGGAGTGGTCACTGTCTGGCTAGCTGTCTCCGTTCCGCTCTGCCCCCTCCGGGGTCCAAGGATCCCAGCACCAACCTACCCGAACCCGATCTTTCCAACGTTCCCAAGCAATATCACGACCTCTGCCTTACATTCTCGAAATCACGCGCTCTGTCCCTACCTCCTCACCGGCCTTACGACTGCTGCATAGACCTGCTGGCAGGAGCCAAGCTTCCATCTGGCCGCCTCTACAGTCTGTCGGGGCCGGAAAAGTTAGCCATGGAGGAGTACATTCACGAGTCCCTCGCCTCGGGCATCATCCGTCCCTCCTCTTCTCCTGTTGGTGCTGGGTTCTTTTTTGTGGGGAAAAGGGACGGCTCACTACGGCCCTGCATCGACTACCGGGGGCTTAATCAAATCACCATCCGCAATAAATATCCTCTTCCCCTCATTAACACTGCTTTTGAACCCCTCTCGCAAGCCGTCATATTCACCAAGCTCGACCTCCGTAATGCGTACCACTTGGTGCGTATACGGGAGGGGGATGAATGGAAGACTGCCTTCAATACCCCGTTGGGCCACTACGAGTACCTGGTGGTCCCCTTCGGCCTTACTAACGCCCCTGCAGTCTTCCAGGGCATGGTGAATGACGTGCTGCGAGACCTGTTGGGGAAAACTGTCTTTGTTTACATTGATGATATTTTGATTTTTTCCAAGTCCCCTCAGGAGCACATTCTTCATGTCCGGGAGGTTCTCCAGCGTCTTCTGGAGAATCAGCTCTTCGTCAAGGCAGAGAAGTGCTCCTTCCACGTCTCCTCAGTCCCGTTCCTCGGCTTCATCATCGAGGAGGGCAGCATCCGGGCGGATCCTGTCAAAATCAAGGCGGTGACAGAATGGCCCCAACCCACCTCTCGTAAGCACCTGCAACAATTCCTTGGTTTTGCTAATTTCTATCGCCGGTTTATCCGCAACTACAGTGTCATTGCTGCTCCCCTTACCAAGCTCACTTCCACTGTTTTTTCTTTTTGTTGGAACTCCGAGGCCCAGCTTGCGTTTGAACGGCTTAAGACTCAGTTTTCCTCGGCCCCTATTCTTTGTCACCCTGATCCCACCCGTCAATTTACGATTGAGGTGGATGCCTCCGACACCGGCGTGGGGGCCATTCTGTCCCAACGAGCCGCCTTGGACAACAAACTCCATCCCTGTGCTTTCTTCTCCCGGAGGCTGTCCTCCGCCGAACGAAACTATGATGTCGGGGATCGGGAGCTTCTTGCCATCAAGCTGGCTCTTGAGGAGTGGCGCCACTGGCTGGAGGGGGCAGGTAATCCCTTTATTGTTTTAACTGACCATCAAAATTTAATTTACCTGAAAACTGCTAAGAGGCTTAATGCCAGACAGGCTAGATGGTCATTATTCTTTGCCCGATTCAATTTTTCTGTGTCTTACCGCCCCGGTTCCCGCAATATCAAGGCGGATGCCTTATCCCGTGTTTTTTCCCTTCCCTCCAGTCCTGCTGACCCTGAGCCTATTCTACCGGCGTCCTGTGTGGTGGCTGCGGTCTCCTGGAAGATCGAGGAGATTGTGAGGTCCGCCCAGACTTCCCACCCTGACCCCCGTAGTAACCCTAACTCCTCCCTGTTTGTTCCCAACTCCGTCCGCTCCCAGGTCCTTGAGTGGGTTCACGCCTCCTGTCTGGCGTGTCACCCAGGTGTTGCCAGAACGACCACCCTCGTCAGGAGGAGTTTTTGGTGGCCCACTCTCAAGGAGGATACCCGTGCCTTTGTCCTGGCCTGCGCAGTGTGCGCCAGGAGCAAGGCATCCCACCAGCCTCCCTCCGGTCTTCTCCTTCCCCTCCCTGTCCCGGGCCGTCCTTGGAGCCACATTGGCGTGGATTTTGTCACCGGTCTGCCATTGTCAGAAGGTAATTCCGTCATTCTGACAATAGTGGATCGGTTCTCCAAGGCGGTTCACTTTATTCCCCTCCCTAAGCTCCCTTCCGCCCTCGAAACTGCGGAGCTCCTGGTGTTACATGTGGTCAGGCTGCACGGGATCCCGTCCGACATCGTTTCTGACCGTGGGCCCCAATTCTCCTCCCAGGTTTGGAAGGCGTTCTGTGTAGCCCTGGGGGCCTCGGCTAGTTTGTCGTCTGGTTTCCATCCCCAGTCTAACGGCCAGGCAGAGAGGGCGAACCAGGACCTGGGGGCCGCCCTGCGGTGCGTCACTGCACGCAATCCCGCCTCCTGGAGCCGTTTTCTCCCCTGGGTAGAGTACGCTCACAACTCCCTTAAAAGTGCTTCCACAGGGTTGTCCCCGTTCGAGTGCTCATTGGGTTACCAACCCCCTCTCCTGTCGGCCCAGGAGGCCGAGGTAGCAGTCCCCTCCGTTAGATCTCACCTCCTCAAATGCAAGCGCATGTGGAGACTTGCACGCACCGCACTCCTGCGTTCTAATTCCCGTTCCCAACGTCTGGCGGACCTTCACAGGACCGCAGCCCCTAAGTATAGGGCCGGTCAGCAGGTCTGGCTCTCCACAGCCAACATTTCCCTTCCCTCCTCCTCTAAGAAACTTCGGCCCCGGTTTATTGGTCCCTTCCCTATTGTTTGCTTAATTAACCCAGTTTCTGTTAAGCTCTCCCTCCCTGCCTCCCTCAAAGTTTACCCCGTTTTTCATGTGTCACAAATTAAGCCTGTCGCCTCCAGCCCCCTCAGTTCCCCTACCCTCCCTCCTCCACCTGTCCGGGTCATCGACAACGCCCCGGCCTACACGGTGGACCGTATTATCGACATCCGCCGTAAAGGTCGGGGATTCCAATACCTCGTGGACTGGGAGGGGTATGGTCCTGAGGAGCGGTCGTGGCTCCACAGGAGCCTCATCCTGGATCAATCACTGATCCAGGATTTCCACAGTCGCTTCCCTTACAAGACCAGGCCGCCAGGTACGCCAGGTGGCGTACATTGAGGGGGGGGGTACTGTAATGTTCCGCTCCCTTCCTGTTCGTTTTCCGTGTTTTCCTGTTTTCCCTCCGTGTCATGTTGGATCCCTTTGTCCGTGTTTTCCCCGCTGCTGCGGACTAGGCGTTTCCTTCCCTGACTTGTTCGTCTGGTTGTCTTGTTTTACTTCCGCCTTTCACTCCTTCCCCCCTCGTTGCATGCATTTCCTCACCTGGTGTTTTGTAATCACTCCCGTTTGATTTCCACACCTGCGCCTTATTTAGTTTATCATTAGCTTCACTATTTATACCTTCGGCTGGCTGCCAGTCGGCGCCAGTTCGTTAACTATCCTCACTCGGTGTTAATGCTTGTTGTTTCCTGGTCTTTTACGAAGTTCTACTCGCTTGGTTGTGGGATATTATCCCCTTACAGCATTTAGTTCGCTCGAAACTACGGATTGGTAGTTTACCTCCCCAGTCATTCCTGTATTGCATGCAGCTAACCTGTTTCCCTCTTACCTCCAGGTAACCCGGCTCCCATTCATCCGTGGCAGTGTTCGTTTCCCCGTGTTTGTTGTGTGTGTTGCGGTACCTCCACCTCCAGCTAACGTAGGATCCGTGGTGGCATATCTATCCTGGCTACCCTCCAGTTGTTCCTGTCCGGCCGAAGCAGCCCCCAAGATCTTCGGTTACGGTTCCGGGAGCTCTGGAGTCCAGCCAGCTCCTACCGGACCTACCTAAGCAACGCCACACTACCTAACTCTGCCGTTCCTCACCACCTACCTACCTGTCACGCCCCGCATCCCTGTGAGAACCTCCCGGTCCTTCCCGTGCCTACTCCCGCACTAATCCCCCTCTGTTTTGTTTTGCCCAGTACCGGTGTAGTCATCCCGGTCCAGTTCCAGCCCAGCCGTAGTGAGTCGCTCCCCCGCTAGTTCCAGTCCAGTTCCGGTTTGGAACAAGTCCGTTCCTGAACCCGTCTCCAGAGTGGACCTCCCGGTCCAGTTCCAGTCCAGTCCAGGTGTGAGTCGTGCACCTTCCTGTCCAGTCCAGTTCCGGTTTGGAACAATCCGTTCCAGACCCCGATTCCAGTGTGGACCTCCCGGTCCAGTTCCAGTCCAGTCCAGGTGTGAGTTGCGCACCTTCCTGTCCTGTCCAGTTCCGGTTTGGAACAATCCGTTCCAGACCCTGATTCCAGTGTGGACCTCCCGGTCCAGTTCCAGTCCAGTCCAGTTCCGGCTTGGAACAATCCGTTCCAGACCCCGATTCCAGTGTGGACCTCCCGGTCCAGTTCCAGTCCAGTTCAGGTGTTACCCACACCTAAGTCCAGTCCAGTTCCGGCTTGGAACCCGTTCCGGATCTTCCAATCCAGCTCCGGCTTGGAGCAGTCCGTTCCGGGCTTCCTGGCATTACCCTGTGTGATACTGTGTGTTGCCGTTCCTGTACAGTGTTGGGACTACCCCAACACTTAATTTAATAAAGCTCCTTTCTGTGAATCTGTCTCCTGGTCGTTGCACTTGGGTTCGTCTCGTATCTGGGTCGTAACAATGACTCTATATTGGCCAATAGTTCCTGCAATCTTCCCGGGGGACAATCTTCTGTTAGGGGACAATAGTTAAAACAAGCATAAAAATATCTAAATTACATTGTGAAATAGGGATTCATATTTTTCCCAAAAATAGAAGATTTTCTCTCCCGGAATAGAGAGATGCACATTGTCCCTGGAATTGCGGGTATGTGGTGGTTTTAGGCATTAAGCTACCAGTAAAAATATATATTTCCATAAGCAGGACAATATAAAACAAGGGAAAATAATGCATAAACCTATTGGTTCCCAACCTGACAGCTTTAGTGTATTTAGTGTCATTATTAAGGCAAAAGAATGCTATTTATGTTATTAATCAATATTAGAATGCACGTAATATGAACTTCAGATGAAGCTTGAACCGAATTCATTGATGTTTGACAATGCTTCATTGTATAATCAAATTAAATTCATTAAACAAGCAGGCTAATTTGGCATTTTCTAAGGTGAGACAGAAGCCATAGCCTATTCTGTTAGCTTATTCTCAGCGGTTGCAGGTGCTTTTTAATAAAATTAAACCGCATATATTTTCTAAAATAACAGCAGTGTGGGGAATTTCCGGGAACCCGTGCCGGTGTTAAACCCTAATGTTAAAGATTATTATTGTGTATATCAGAACGCGTCATAATGGTTAATATTGATCATACTATTGATCCATATTGCCTATTCCTTGCTCGCACGCTATAACTACACATGTAAGCATGTCTGTTTTGCCATAAGCAATCCGCCAAGGTGGAAAAGCAGGCTTTTTAAAGGGAATGGGTTATGACAGTTTGATTGGTTTATTGCATGTTACGCCCAAGACTAATTATAATTAACAACTATAATTAATGAATGAATTAATGAAGAGACGGGCGGCAGTGTAGCATAATGGTTAAGGAACTGGCCTTGTAACCGAAAGGTTGCAGGTTCGATTCCCAGGTAGGACACTGCCGTTGTACCCTTGAGCAAGGTACTTAACCTGAATTGCTTCAGTATATATCCAGCTGTATAAATGGATAATATGTAAAAAATGATAAAAAGGTTGTGTAAGTCGCTCTGGATAAGAGCGTCTGCTAAATGCCTATAATGTAATGTAATGACTAAGTTCAGCCCATTTGCACCTTGCGCCGTACTTAGCGCTGATGAACTAGCAAAAGTGGCCTTGGAAAACGCCCTGGACAATGCACTTGTGCCATGCGTTTTAGACCAAGCGCTAAGATCGCCAAGATAGAGCCCATATTCTTTCCCATTTTCCACAATGCCCCATCATCAGCAAATAAGGATTTCCCTATATCAGGCTTAATGTAGCAAAGACATCACTAATCCTAACTGAAAAAAAGTAAAGGATTGATGACACTGCCCTGAGGAGTTCTATTATCTACCACCTGTCTATTGGATGAAACTGACCCTATTCTGACCTGTGTAGATCTTTTAAACAAAAAGTATTGAATCCAGTTGTACATTCTTCCTGCCACTCCTATCTTATCTAGCTTTATCATTAATCCCTCTTTCCACATCATATCGTACACCTTCTCCATGTCAAAAAATACCGCTACCACAGATTCTTTATTAATTTGCGCTTTTCTAATCTCTGATTCCAATGACCAAATCCATCGTTCCCCGAACCCCTCCTAATACCACTCTGATGAGGAGATATGATACCCTTACTCTCCACGAAAAAGGTCAACCTAACCGCGATCATCCTTTCCATAATTTTACATATGTGAGACGTTAGGGCTATTGGCCTATAACTTGTTGGACTCAAGGGGTCTTTCACTGGCTTCCTAATTGGAATAATGATTGCTTGCTTCCAGCTACTGGGAAGCTTTCCCTCTACCCACACCATATATAGTTCAAGTATCTTATACGAAGCCTGCTCACTCAAATGCTTTAACATTAAATTAGCTTATTCCATCTTTCCCTGGAGATGTTAACCCAGACTTTGCTACAGCTCTCTTCATCTCCCCCAAAGTGAAAAGAGCATCCATTGGATAATGAGAAGCCTCCCTTCTATCAATATAGTATTTTGCTCATGTTGTTTCCCCTCCTCTCCTCCCCTCGTTAGTATTTGAGTGAATGTTCTAGCCATCATATCTGCTTTCTCCTCATTGGTCACCGCTGTTTCATCTCCCATGTTCATTACTGGATACTGCATTTCACTTCTCCCGCCCATCCTTTTAATCATTCCCCATACCTCACCAACAGGTGTAGCTCTACATACTGAATCACAGAAAACTCTGTCAACTTTGCCTCTTTGCTTTACGTATTGTCCTTCTAACATGTGCCTGTTTCTGAACTGTATTAAGTTTTGAAAGTGTGTCATTTTCAATATTCTGAATGCTCTATTCCTTTCCCCAATAGCCTCTCCACACACTTCTGTCCACCAAAGAACTGCCTTCCTCTTCATCCTTCCTGGACTTCTTGGGAATGTTTCACAAGCCGCTTTGATTAATTCTGCTCTAATCCACTGTCCATTACCTCAATATCTTCGCTTAACTCTACTTGGTCTGTTCCTAAATCACATAGATATTGAAACTCTCCTCACTTTGCCCTACTAAACCCATTTTCCCACTCTCTCTTCTGATACTAGATTTATTTTCAATAGCAAGCTACATAATACTGGATATGGATAATGATCACTACCAACCGTTGAATATTCCCATATTTCCCATTCACATCCCCTTGCCAAGTTCCTTGATACCAGTGTCAGATCTAATATATTTCTATTTCCTGTATGTACTGTACATCAACCCTAGTCCCTCCACCATTATTTACACAGACTAAATGATTCTCTTCCAACAACTCCTCAATTGCCTTCCCATTCCCATCAGTCCTCACCCCACCCCATAATGTGCTATGAACATTAAAATCCCCACACCACACTACCCTACCATCCTGCCCTTCAATCTGTTTCAACCTATCTAATTCCAACCTCTTAAAGGGGTTGTAATAATTAATGACTACACATTCTCCCTCCCTTGTCCATATCTCTACTATATATTCCGGTTCATTTCCCTTCCCTAAAATTCTGTATGACATATTTTCCCTTATAAAGGTAGCATGCCCACCTCCTGCTCCCTCTGTTCTATCACACCGAATTGCAACATAACCATAAACCCTAAAATCTAAATTTGGCCTAAGCCACGTTTCTTGAACACATGTACATCTTTCAGGACTACTTGGTAACTCATCAATACATTTTTTAAATTCCTGTCCATTGGTCAGTACACTTCTAGCATTCCATTGCAACAGTAAATCCATAATAATATCGGTTAACCATCCCTTGGATGTTCTTGGCTCGACTGACTGTTGAGATCATCTCTCACCTCCTCCCATGATAGTCCACTACTGCCTAGATGATGGGCTGCTGCTTTCACTATTATTTGGATCCACTCCGTTTTTGATTTGGCTTCTGCTGTGGCATTTATTTATATGCAATGCAAGTCACCAGTTTCCTAATATCAACCCAGACTCCCCCACTTCCTGCTTGATCTATTTTCTTATCATTCTGCTCTATTTCCTGTATTCGTTTCTCCTTTCTGCTTGACTATCCTAACAGCTTCTGCATACGAAAGTTTATTCTGAACTCTAACTTGCTGGATCTCCACCTCCTTTTTCATCACTGCACATCCTCCATAGGCCACATTATGACCACCACCACTGTTACAACACTATGTTTTTCTTTTTATGTCGCTCTCTCGCGCCAAATTCTCAAACAGTCTACGAATCCCGAAAGACCCCTTCGATTGCTTTGTGTACTCTACCGACATAACTCATAAAATGAGAATCGGGCGTTATGTCCCTTTCCACGCACCGTACTCAGCTGATAATGCGGGTGAAAGTTCAAATGAATTTATGAAAAAATGGATGTCAATCAGGCGAAACAAGAGCAGCTACTCGCTTTAAAAGGTAATTTGTTTGCATTATGGAGTTGTTGAAAAATACCACTGAATAAATGAACTTAAATGGTAGCTAGGTAGATTGCTATGTCGAAGGATATGGCTGCTTAGCTAACTTAGCTAGTAGCAGAGAAGCAAGCGCATCATTGACTTTGTGACTGTGGTGGGTAATTTAGCTACGTTTAACGTTAACAGTTAATGTGAACAACATCACTACGATGCTGGGAAATCAGTAAAGTCGCTTTATTAAACGTGTGATTAGAATATGCTGCTTGTTAACTCATTTTTCAGAATGTCATATTGGGAAGGTGTAGCTAAGTGCTGATGACAGAACAACAATAGCTGGTCAGCAAGGCTATCTGCACTGGCAAGCCTATAGTCATTTGGGTGTGCAATAACTTACTGTCACGACATGGCTGTCTGTACTATTGCTAACCCTCAGCTAACTAATGACTTCAGCTAATGGCTATGGGCATTTATATTTTAATCCGAAGACCACAGGCAATACTTCGTTATCTAGCGTGACCAACCTGCCTCATGAAATACACAAAAATATCTGTATTTGCCTTAGCTGGCTGGAAAGCGAATGCACAACAGTTGTAGCATGCATTTTCCATAACTACTGTTGACAATGTTACTGTATCAGCATGCGCTTGTTTGACAAGCTATATCCACATAAGTAGAGGATATAGCCACATCCGCAAATGCATTTGTATTTGGTTTCACTCGACTATGTAACTTACCGTACTAGCGCAATCATTGTTTCCCCCCTTAAAAGTCAATTTTGAGTGTATTATTTGTGTCAAGTTATTATCTGTGTCTGCTTAGCTTGTTAAAAAGGACAAATTCGCGGGCGACACAACGATTATATGTAAGTATAATGAAGCAGAGGTGAGCGCCATGCACTTCCAAAAGGAGCCACACGATGGCGCAAATTTGGATTTGGCATGACCATCATCCAAATAAAACCAGTGAGGTCTATGCCATCTGATTTGATCACTTCCAAATTGGCTTGGTACTTCATTGAGGCGTTAATGTGTGAATGAATATTCAGAAGGCTCAAAGTGTTTAGCGATTTTGGAACTACAGCAGTAACCAAGAATAACAGGAATGATAAAAATTTGAAAATGTTTGTGTTGTACATCAGAAAACTTTGGATGTTCCTTTAAAAAATGGTCATTTAAAATATAAAGTTAATGAAAAGTAAGAGTTTAGTCGACGAAGCTCATCCAATTATGTGGTTAAAAGGTGTGTTTAGTGTCTGTGGAAGTCGAACTTCAATTATAGATTCTAAATTTGACTATGCCAAACTTCTACTGTCCAAGGTGCCAAAAAGCCACTGCATTTGGTGGAGTAGCCTATATGACTGACCGTATAACACGTTGGCTTATTAAAAAGTAGCAAATACCAACAAGGTCTATAGCCCTGAAAAAAATTGTATACAAAAACAGTAAAATCCCAGTTGCATGCTGCTGTACTGTGTATGTTGGAAAGTGTACTATATGGCCTAGATGTCTGCAGCCAGTCATTTCATCAAAAGGTCATTGTACACATGATTTTCACAGCATTCCTTTTTTTTTTTTATATGCTTGGCCATCTCCTGTTTAACGGATAGTTTTTTCAGTGAAGACAAATGGCTACCTTTGCTAAGGACCCTCAAACTAAACTGTGGCCTCCCAATCCCTGGAACCCCTGGTCCAAATAATGAGAATTTGGACTATTCTTTTAATTCTGTGATACATCTGTTGCAGTGTGATATTTGTACATATAATAACATTTGTTTACACTTTTGTAAAACATGGTAAATTAATATATGAATATAAGAGTTGTCCAGGTCATAGTAGCGTAGCAGGCTTACATTCCTGTATATTCTCAAAAGAGGTCATAGCATTTTGTTTTAGTTTTTTCAAATAAAGGTGTTCATTTATTGTTGAAAACATGAGCTCGAGGAAATGAAAATTCTCTCATCTACTGAACTCTTTTACAGTCAAGCCGGAAAGTCTCCCCACCCCTTTCACCTTCTCCACGTTTTATTACGTTACAGACATATTCCAAAATTGATTAAATTAATTTTTTCCCCTCAAAATTCTACGCACAACACCCCATAATGACAATGTGAAAAAAGTTTTTTTGAGATTTTTGCAAATTTATTAAAAATAAAAAACTAAAATTTCTCATTTACATAAGTATTTATACCCTTTGCTTTAACGTATTTTTAAAGTATCATATTTCATATTTGGTCGCATATCCTTTACATGCTGTTACTTCCTGAAGTCTGTGACCATCAACATAAAAAAAAAACTGTCGATATCTTATTTTCAGGTACTGTTACAAGCGATACTATAACCTTTCTGCATTTGAATGGATCTCTATGGAAATTGGGGGGTGAGACTAGATTCAGCTGTAAATTACACTGGTACAGTATGGAACACATGGCTGGCTAAATGGCTGTAAGTTATCAAGAGTCTGAGCTATCAAACGAGCCCCAAACCATCACTCTGTTGCCAGATATGGAGTAGATGTGGATGGATCACTGCAAGGGTTATTTCTCCGGACTCATTTTCCTATAGAACTCTATGGGGAAAAAAGTCAGGAGAAACAACCCTTAAAGTGATCCATCCACATCTACTCCATATCTGGCAACAGAGTGATGGTTTGGGGCTCGTTTGATAGCTCAGACCCTTGATAACTTACAGCCATTTAGCCAGCCATGTGTTCCATACTGTACCAGTGTAATTTACAGCTGAATCTAGTCTCACCCCCCAATTTCCATAGAGATCCATTCAAATGCAGAGAGGTTATAGTATCGCTTGTAACAGTACCTGAAAATAAGATATCGACAGTTGTTTTATGTTGATGGTCACAGACTTCAGGAAGTAACAGCATGTAAAGGATATGCGACCAAATATGAAATATGATATTTTAAAAATACGTTAAAGCAAAGGGTATGAATACTTATGTAAATGAGAAATTTTAGTTTTTTATTTTTAATAAATTTGCTAAAATCTCAAAAAAACTTTTTTCACATTGTCATTATGGGGTGTTGTGTGTAGATGTTTCAGGCAAAAAATGAACTCAATCTATTGTAGTATAAGTCTGTAACGTAATAAAATGTGGAGAAGGTGAAAGGGTGGGGAGACTTTCTGGCTTGACTGTATATGAGGCTGTGAATGTGGAATTGGTACTGGATATCCCCAAGAAAAAAAGAGGGAACACCCTCAGAATTACAACAAGTGAAACTGTTGTTATTGGGAGGCTCAGATGCTGGCGATCCTTTGCTAAGCGCTCCAACAGGCTAATCGGACCTGATGGATCGATGCCTGCTGGAGAATGCCTGAGTGCAGATATAAATCAATTGTGTTTGAGTGCTTTCAAAACAATCATCAGCATTCCCGGCTCAAAAATCTCTTTCACAAACCACCTCCCGTTAGCTTAATTTTGAACTGGACCTCTGGGCCTGTGTCTGGCTGGAATTAGTTTGGCCTCTGCGTTAAGTAATTGGAAGGAAGACTGAGCTGATTTTTTTTCAGAGAACAGTCTATACAGCCTTTTAAGTCAGAGCTGATTGAAAGAGAAATGGTCAGCTACTTTCTAAACCCGTCTGACCGGTCACGGAAACTTTGTCATGAGTTTTTCGCCACGTTTCACCCCCGGCTTGCGAGCTAACCTTGCACCCATAAATCCTCCGTCTGATTTGTCTCTTGCAGTGATGCGGCTGACTAAGCCGACGCTCTTCACAAACATGCCCGTGACATGTGAGGACAGAGACCTTCCAGGTAATCTCCGTGATTTATGGCGGCCGACTGCATTTCACCCCCCCCCCCCCCCCACACCCCCCACCCCCCGCCAAGTGCAGGAGGACTACAGCCTGGTATCTTGAAACGTCAATACATCAGCTTAATTTGGTTCAGTTTTTTTTGAATTGGCAATGAAGTGCCGAGGAAGAATGCAAACTTGCAGGCGCTGTTCTGAGTTGACTTCTCAGGTCCACCATGTGCCCTTAAGTGCTGGCGGCTCATGTTAAGATTTACACTGCAGCTTGGCTGAAGCGCGTCAAAGAGTGTCAAGTTGACTTGGCAGCCCTACTAGAAATAAGAATGCACGCATGGTAGCAATAGCGTAAGTAAAGGGCCTTAGTATGAAATTAACATTTAAAGTTTGGTAATGGTGTACGCAAATGTAAAATGTACATGTGGGTTAAGTGCCTCGGCACTTCCCAATCAGTCTGCCACTATAAACACAACGCAACACATAAACCTATTTGCCAATGGCCTTTATGATAAAGGTGTATTAGTTTCAGCCTCTCTAAGTGGAAAGTGATTTAGTGGGCAGCTCTGGAAGGACCCGTGGCCCAAATTTAGCATCTGACATAGATTTATAGTGTTTGTTTTCCCTTGTACTGAAATCCAGCTTGCTGTAATGTGATCATAGAACTGGTAACTGGAATCCACAGAGATCGTACATCATGACGTGACATTTCTGGGTAGGGTCGCTATTCGCTCGCTATTTATATTATTGGGGAGGAATGGGATGAATGCATGTTTCATGTGAAAGTGAGACCCTGTTCTAAGAATATGATAGTCGGGAGAGAAAACACATTGCGTGTATTTTGTGCCGCTCTGAAAACATATTTCCTGTTTAGTTTTTTGTAAACGGCATAATATCATTCAGACATAGGTGACATACTCAACATATGTCCTGTCTGTGGGTGCTTGTTAATGTGAAGTCTTTTGAGGTGAAAAACAAACCAAGGCCAACTTGACACACAAACCAATCTACCAGATATAGTAAAACCATTTTACAGATATTCAATGAAGTTCATAGAATAAGCATTGTAGAGCAGAACGGATACAGATACTGCCATCGGAAAATAAATAGATTTCAGCCTGAAGTTTTGCTCCACAGACTGAACTTTGCTCTTGATCCCGGGCGATTATCGTAGTCCCAGGTTTTGAACGGTGTCTAAAAAATGTCCCATCAAGATTCACCAGCTACAGAATTGTAAATGTGTCATCTTGGGTCAGCTGTGCCACCATATTTACGCATGTCATCTTGGGTCGGCTTTGCTCGTTTCAGTACGCATGGTTTGGCTATGTAGAATATGTGGAAACGCTGTAATCGCAACCAGATGGCCAAAGGATCAAGTTCCAGAAACAACGGCATACATCACTGGGGTTCAACTTGGGCCGTATTGTCGACACCCTGTATATACGTAATTACTTAATGCTCATATAAGCAGTTAGGTCATTTATGACGCGTCATGTTTTGTACTTCTTGTAGTCGTGTATGTACTCCCTTTAAAATGTCTAAAGCGACAAACTTGTCTCCGATTCAATTCTGTTCTGTTCTATTAATACGGGACAGCTTGCACCTGACGCTCTCTTTCCACGCTTATATTCACAGGTGACCTGTTTGGTCGGCTCATGAAGGAAGACCCCTCCACCATTAAAGGAGCAGAGACCTTAACGCTCGGAGAGATGCTCACACTTCCTCAGAATTTCGGGTGCAGAGGGATCATCTGTCTGTCTGGCTGTTCTTAGGGGGGGGGTGTAGATTTCAGTAACAGCTCGAGAAAAACCGTTCAGGCGTGCTGCGAGGTCTCGTCTCGAAACGCAGGAGAGCTCTGCCTTGTTTAGCTGGACCTGGTCATGGCTTTGGAGAAATCAATCTTATTGGATAGATTATTATTATTATTATTATTATTATTATTAGTATTATTAGTAGTAGTAGTAATAGTAGTTGGACTGGAGGAATATGGATGCATTATTTCCCCCCTCCTACTTCTCCACCCTAATTCCCATTCCCGTCTTCCACATCTTCTCATATCTATCCTTTATTTCCCTACCTGACTAAAAAAAAAAAAAACATCTATACCTTCCCTTCCACGTGTCAATTCTAGTGACAGAGGATTACCTATCTCGGGTGTGTTATGGCCTGACCATTACACTCTCATTCATTGCTACTTGGATTGTTGGTGATTTATGAACTTAGGCCTTTTTGTTATGCAGTAATTGTAAGCCGCTCTTGGAAAAGAGCGTCGGCTAAATGCCTGAAATGTAATGTAAATGTCAATGTTGTAGTAGCCTTTCATTCATTGGGCAAGGCTGCATTCGATGTGTTTGTGACTTTGTTCATGCGTTTTCCTCTTCTGTGCACAGTAACATATTCCTGGGTGAGACCTTTTCCAGTTACATCAGTGTACACAATGACAGCACCCAGGTGGTCAAGGACATATTGGTGAAGGTAAACCTTTGAGTTTTCTGTTCTCTGCCCATGCCTTTAAGCATACGTTTATTTTCTTCCTTAAAGAGAATCTCTGGCCAGATTCCAGCATTTGTAATCCATTTGGCCAGTCTGCTGACGATGCGGCAGGAACTAAGGTGGCTCTGAGCTGCAGCTGTTAGCGAGTGGGATCAAGGATCAAAGAAATTACGTTTCGGTCCAGTACAGTTCATTTCATCTTCAGTCAGTCAGTCAATCAATCACTTTGTGATGTACAGCACCATTCACCAAGGTTGAGAATTATTGCCTGACCCTTTAAGATGTGGTCAAGCTGAACTTCAGGGAAATGGTGCGAGGCACAGCGAATAGCGTATTTAGACTCAAAACACAAACGGATATGAAAAACAGAGAGCTGCCACTTGTTGCCCTGCTTGGTTTGTTTTCTGGCGCTTCCCCGCCACCCTGAACTCCTGCGTGAGGAAATGGCCGCCCTCTGGACCACAACAACACCGCGTCAGCTCAGAGCTTCAGTCCAGTGTCATCGGCGGTAATGGGGTTGATCCAACTGCATTTATGAGCAGCCTTCCCAGTCACCAAGGCAACACTGCGTGCTCGTTATGCGCGCTTATCAAATGCCTAATTTTGTCCTTTGAAGGTACAGATGAATAAAATGGCTTCGTTGTGTTGTCTCGCAGGCAGACCTACAGACGAGCTCTCAACGTTTAAACCTGTCTGCGTCTAATTCAGCCGTCGCGGAGCTAAAACCAGAGTGCTGCATCGATGATGTTATTCACCACGAAGTCAAAGAGATTGGAACCCACATGTACGTTTGCTAAGAGCGCACCTTTATTCACTGGCTTAGTGTTGGCGCTTATCCAGAGTGATATACAGAAGGGTGACAAATTAAAGGAAAAACCCCTACAGTGTGGGGGTCCGGTGGCTCTGTTATGCTGTGTGGGGCATTTTCTTGGCATGGTTTGGGTCCGCCTGTCCCCTTAGATGGAAGGGTCACTGTAAATCAATAAAGTTATTCTGAGTGATCATCTTTATCCTATGATGAAACATTTCTATCCTGATGGGTGTGGTCTCTTCCAGGATGACAATGCCCCCATCCACAGGGCACGAGGGGTCACTGAATGGTTTGATGAGTATGAAAATGATGTGAATCATATGCTATGGCCTTCGCGGTCACCAGATCTCAACCCAATTGAACACCTGTGGGAGATTTTGGACCGACGTGTTTGACAGCGATCTCCACCAGCATCATCAAAACACCAAATGAGAGAATATCTTTTGGAAGAATGGTGTTCCATCCCTCCAGTATAGTTACAGAGCCTAGAATCTATGGTAGACTAGAGGTAGAATCTATGCCAAGGCGCATTGAAGCTGTTCTGGCGGCTCGTGGTGGGCCAACACCTTACTAAGACACTTTATGTTGGTTTTTCCTTTAATTTGTCACGCGTCTGTATATGTCCTGTATATTCCATTTCTGCCCCAGAGTAGATTAATGTCAGGTTTGTGTTTGGCCTTCAAACCCAGACTCCTTGTGCCTGTTTCAGTAATATGAGACTGGACAGATGGTTGTGGATAATAACCTGTGACAGAGCATGGCGTATTGATTTGGAGAGAGTCGTAATGGCTGACCCTTGTGCTTGTGTCTGTTGTCTAGCTTGGTCTGTGCAGTCAGTTACACCACTCACACAGGGGAGAAGCTGTACTTCAGAAAGTTCTTCAAATTTCAGGTGAGCCTGAAACTACAGTGCCCTTAACGTATTCTATATTATGTGGAAATGGAATTGTGTCTGAATAAGAGAATGTGGCATCCCCAGAAATCCTCAATAAGGACTAATCCCTGTCGCTAAAAGCAGGCAGGAACGTTCTGGTGAGGCATATTGATTGGGTAAACAAATTTTATTCAGCACTGTAGGCTTTTAGTCTTTAGTTAGTTACTGTGCGTTAGTCTCTTTTTATCCCTCCATGTGTTAGACTGCAGACGGTCTGGACTTCATCTCCAAACAATTTAGCAAGTCCTTGGCAGAGAGCAAAGCAATTTGCACCCGAGCTTTGAGTTTGAACTGGAGAAGTGATGGGAGTGGCCGTGCCCAGCCAAAGAAACGCAGTCCCCTTTTCCCCTTGGTTTCATCGAAAGACCTTCCAAATGGTCTTAACCAGGATATCATTGGTTCAGTAATAAACCGGGTGCCATTTCCAAGTGTTTGTCTCTCGCTCGCTTAATAAAGTGAGCACATTCACATGGAGCTTAGTGGCAGCACTGAGGAGCCGTCTGAGAGATCAGCCTTCAGCTTTCAATCCCTCTTAAACCAGGTACTCAAGCCCCTGGATGTGAAGACCAAGTTCTACAATGCGGAGGTGAGTCGGCCACTCAACTGCCTGTGTGGTTTTTCCTCTTCTATCTCTCCCTGCTGTTTGTTCCTTTGTCATTTGTGGCGTTTGAGAATGGCCGACACATCCTGTGTTATGGGACACAGATACTCGATTTTTTAAACTTTGGTTTTTCCTGTTTATTATTTATTCATTTTTTCCACATCTACTCCCTCCCCACACGCTTGTTTTTAGCAAGGAATGTATAGAATATTATACGTATCAATTTGCTGTAAACAGAAGTTACGGTAGATGTCAGTGTATAAATAAATGAAAGTAATAAATTAATAGAATACAAACACGGAAAATAAGCCAGCATGGTACTAGTGATATTTTGGTGATGTTTCCAGAGCACGCATTCACACACTGCAGAAACACAAATGAGATTCCTGTCCGACATTTATTTGTTTTCCTTTTCAGAAAAGACCTGCCAGTTTCAAAGAGAAATTACAATTAAAAATGTTAAGACAAACAAAAGTCAATACTTACCATTTAAAATGGGCACTTAAAAAGAAAAAAGAGACCTTCATTTTTACGTTTTTTTCTGTGTATCCTCTGAGTTTTTTCTTGACATTTCTTTTGTGTTAACAAGTGACACCCAGTTTTGCAGGGATTTCAAAAATTTGCCTGTAAATCCTGGCAGTTTAGTTAAAGCTATATGCCTTATAGTTTTTTCATTTGTCATAGTTTTTATAATATTGTAGTCTAGTCATTCATTGTTTGGTTTACTATATTATATAACCTAATGCTTTTTTGTTTAGCCAGAAGGTAAAGATGCACTGTCATTTTCCGTAGCACATAACCCTCATTTTTCTAATGTTTCTTTTCTTTCATTTTCTCCATTAGAGTGACCTCAGTTCTGTGGTAATTTGTTTCCCTTTTCATTGCTTTATCCGTTCTTTGCTTTTTACAAAAAACTTTTGTTGCAGCATAACTGTGGAGCCTTTGAGCCTCAACACAGGGTGAAATAATGAAAAAGCATCTTTGGGGTGCGAGAGCACCCGTTCGTCATGTGTTTAAATGACGCACCAGGCCCCTTGTGTTCCTCAGCTTGGGTCACGGTAAAATTGGTCTCACTTGTGATAAAGTGACGCGATGCTTTTTCACTGTTTCTGCCCTCCGCTCTCGTTTTTCTCCTCAACGCTTGCTCCCTCCTGCCGACTCCGGTCTTAGCCTTAAAACACGCACCTTTTCTGGATGTGGGAAGCACGGGTGATGGAAGGAACCAATGGGGGAATAAATTTGCTAGAGAGTGGTGAATCTGTGGGGGGTGGCTGGGTGCAAATCAAGTCAATCAATCAACCCTGCTGAAATTTTTTGATTGTGGGGCAACTTTGCAAGGTGGGTCAGATTCTGTTTGCAAAAGAAGGGGCTTGCAACTGCCGCATGCCATGGGATAAAGATACAAAACTCAGATTCTAAAATTCAGCCATTCATCAGTTACAAGTGGTGTGAATTGTTGATAGATCTTTATTGTTGCTCAGGATATGTTAAGTTTCATATGTGGGTAAATGTAATTGAAACAAATACATTTTTTTTAAGAATCAACAACAGGAGTCTTTAAGCAGACAAACTTAAATATTTCTGTAAATACAGTTCACTGAAGCTAGAATAGATTTCTTCTTTTGACTGAGCGAGAGAGGGGATGCCTTGTTTTACACGAGTCTTAGAGCAGGTTGTGTAATACTGAATACTACAGAATCCTGTCACTGTCCTGCTGTGGGTCTTTATTACCTGTCCTTAACACCGGGAGAGCTCAGTGTATTGGCATACTTTTTGAGGGGTATTTAAACCTTGTCCTCTGGCTAATTGACAAACGCTGCATGTGAAAGGTTGAAGTGTACTCTGGATTGTACAGTAATAATAACTGGTTGTTCTCCCAAATTGTACCATTGTTCCTTTGTTAATTACTAGACTTTGAATTGCAGGCATGAACTAATCTCAACTCTCCTTCTGTCACGTTTTAATAAAATACTAATCCACACTTTGAAGGTGAACTGAGCAGTAACATCTTTGTTAGATCCCTCGACCTTTTGAACCTTAAACCCAGTTCAGTTACTGCCTAGGGGAAAACATTTAGGGAGTCGTTTCCAGAGGTTTGCTTTTCGAAGCCTGATTGGAAGAGTATGATGGATTACCGGACCTTAAATCCCATAACGTAACTTTCTGAGTTTTCTAAGACATGTTTTTAGGCGCCCGTCGTTCATTAGCCGTGTTCTTACTGTGTCCTCTCACTAAATGTGCAGCTCGAGCATTCAGAAAGGAGGAAGGTGAAATGATGAACGTCTAGACAGGGAAGCAAGATGGTGAAGCAAGGTGGTACTGCCCAGTCTACCTTTAGGACCGGGGGGGGGGTCGGCTCTCACTCCAGGCACCGTAACCAATGCTCTGACCTGACCCCACAGACAGACGAGGTCTTCCTGGAGGCGCAGATCCAGAACATCACCACCTCTCCTATGTTCATGGAGAAGGTGTCCCTGGAGCCGTCCATGATGTATAACGTCTCTGAGCTCAACACAGTGGCTACAGGGGATGATGGGTAAAGGAGCAGAGATGGTCTCATCCCTTCCATGTTTCAGTCAGGAGCTTTATCTCGGCAGAATAAACAAACTGCTCCTCATGATATGTGCTGTTGATTCTGCACACCCCATTTTCGGAGAATGATCAATATATTTTATGAAATTTAAAAAACAAAGATTCTTTTTTGGATTATGTTTGGGGTGATGTATTTTGATGGAAGTTTTAATGAGAGGAAGACCTTTTTTCTGAATTAACATTATTAAGTACCATATATCACGTTATGACTCTGGTTAGTTATTGCATGAATCACTAACAGTGGTAACATTGACCAGGCTAACAGTGATCTTTCTTGACTAGACTGGCATTTCTGACCACCGAGTATCTAATCTCTCATTTTGGGGCATTTACTTCTCCCCCATTGGCTGCTGATGATGATATGTAGGTTGTCCACGTTTGGGAAGATGTCCTACCTGCAGCCTATGGACACACGACAGTATCTGTACTGCCTGAAGCCCAAGCCAGAGTTTGCAGAGAAGGCTGGGGTAATCAAGGGCGTGACAGTTATCGGAAAACTGGACATTGTCTGGAAAACCAACCTTGGTGAGAGAGGCCGGCTGCAGACTAGCCAGCTCCAAAGAATGGTAAATGTTCTCGCTGCTTTGCATCATGGGTACTGTCCCAGGAGCTCGGGTATGAAACGGTGATCTCGTTCAGAGCAAGAGGGCCGACTCATGAGTAAGCTATAGGAACGTCAAGTTCAGTGAGGTGCATTTATAGGGCAGTCTGATGATGCTGTATGTTCAGTGTATTTGCTGAGCCTGTGTACAAGTGTCTGCAGATCACTTGGTTTTGAAATAGTCTTTGTGTGCTCTGTGCCCCAAGGCTCCTGGTTATGGAGATGTGAGGCTTTCCCTTGAGATCATCCCAGACACAGTCAACTTAGAAGAGCCATTCGACATCACCTGCAAAATCACTAACTGCAGGTAAAAGAGGCGTTGTACCGTACACACCACTGAGAGCCTCCGTATGAGAGTTCGGTAGAGCCCTCTTTGCGAGAGGATTCTGAGTCCCGCTCGCGAGAGGATTCTGAGTCCCGCTCGCGAGAGGATTCTGAGTCCCGCTGTATTTCCCTGACAGCGAGCGGACCATGGATCTGGTGCTGGAGATGTGCAACACCTGCTCCATCCACTGGTGCGGCGTATCGGGCCGGCAGCTGGGCAAGCTCAGCCCCAGCTCCTCTCTCTCCCTCCCCCTCAGGGTCCTGTCCTCTGTCCAGGGGCTGCAGGTGAGTGCGAAAGACTGGCCACGTGAATTTTAAAAAGCCCTGCCAGTCATTAGACCCTTATGGAAAAAGAATATACTGCAGTATATTGTAAATATATCAAAATTATCTTCACAATATATTGAAAATATACTGTAGTATATTACATTTCCAATTTCAAGGAACAATCATTGGGACAGCGAACAACATAGAATATTAAAAATGTAGTTTACAGTTATTTCAGAAATGTGATTTCTTCTAAGTATGCAATATGACAGAAAGGCTTTGTGCTCTGGAATTGGTGGGAATTCACTTTAGAGCTACGTAGAGAACATAACTTTAGTCTGAAGGCACTAAAGAACCTTGTGCAGCAACAAGGGTAAAGAAAGGTGCAAGTTTTACCTTCTTCTGACTCTAATTTGTGATATGAAAGCGAGGTCTGACTGTACACCCATCCATCCATCCATTCAGTAAATGAACCCCAAGCCCAAGCACTGTGCTACCAAATCCTCCCTGTGCACTCATTTTTGTTAGCCACCATTAAAAGGAGAATTTGTCAGTGCAGACAACCCATATACACTGCCTGGCCAAAAAAAAAGTCGCACTCTAATATTTTGTTGGACCGCCTTTAGCTTTGATTACAGTGCGCATTCGTCGTGGCATTGTTTCGGCAACCTTATGCAACGTCACAACATTTATTTCCATCCAGAGTTCGTAAAGTCTTCTCCAGCACATCCCAAAGACTTTCAATGGGGTTAATGTCAGGACTCTGGTGGCCAATTCATGTGTGAAAATGATTCCTCATGCTCCCTGAACCACACTCTCACAATTTTAAGCCCGATGAATCTTGACATTGTCGTCCTGGAATATGCCCATTGAAGGGATAACCTGGTAATTCAGTACATACAGGTACTCAGCTGACTTAATTTTATTGCTGCATAATGTTGCTGAGCCTAGACCTGACCAATTGAAGCAACCCCAGATCATAACACTGCCTCCAGAGGCTTGTACAGTTGGCACTATGCGTGACAGGTGCAACGGCGACTTTTATTTTGGCCAGGCAGTGTAGCACACTGCTTTATAAATGAAAGCTGCTAGAACTTTCTCTGTATTTCAAGACCTAGTTTCCTTCATCTGTTTGCATTTATCCCTCTTAATTATATTCATTATTTTTTTTACAGAGTATATCTGGACTGAGGCTCACAGACACTTTTTTGAAAAGAACATATGAATATGATGACATTGCACAAGTCTGCGTAGTGTGTCCATACGTGAACCCGGAGAGATAGACCCTAACCCCCACCAGCCGCCCCAAAAACAGTAACCAAACCCTGGCACTTTGCATCTTGAAGGACCAACTGTGGAAACCTGCGCACCTGCTCTCTCCATCCCCTTTTACTAACTATCTCAAAGGCAATGAGGTTTTAAAATATGGAATGTTTTAATTGTGCTGAAGTGTACACTGATTTTAAAATGTACAAACAGGTGATAATAAAAGTCTTATTAACCCAAGTTCCAGTTTACACAATGTTTTCAAAACATCACATTTTCAAAAAGTTGCATTTGTTATGGTCTGAGTTCTTGAGGTCCTGAGTGAAATGAGTCTAAAATGTTGGTACAAAATGATTTTGGTGGGATTTCCTAATTAATTCTGTTTTCAACTTTTGCTTTTATCTCATTAACTTTGATATGTAATTGTTTCAGTGGTGAATATTGGTACTCAAGAATAATTTGTGGCCGCAGTTCATTTCAAGACAACTTTATTGACATACTTTTAAGATTTAGATTCTGACAATACATATGTTTTACTGAGTCCTCTGTTTCACAAGCATAGCCTTTCGGCCTTGAACTGTCAAGAGTACAAATATCAGATCTTGCCGAGGAGCATGCAAAATAAATATGGCTGAGGCAATGAACATTTTTCATATTTTCTATACTTTAAATTATTAATATGAGGTAAAGTGAAAAATGGCAAGAAACTGTGCCAGCCAATTTACAGTGCAACATTATAAGTAGATGCACTAATGTGAATGCAGCAAGTGTAGACGTCTATAGATGTTTTTACACCCTGGAATTAATTCAGCTGTTAGACACCACCCTTAATGAATATTCTGGCGTTTATATTTGTTAGACAAGTGAAATCAGCCTGTGCTGTGTTGACAATAAAGAGATCAAACGTACCTGCTCTTCAAGGGTACTCGGGGTACGAAAGCTAAATAACATTTTACATATGACATAACTTAATGTGTGGATGGTTTTATGAATAATATACTCGCTTCATATTACTCCAGTCTTAAAAAAATAATAATAATAATTTACTGATCAACATTCATGACTCTTGTGTACAATTTATTATTTTTTTTATTCTTACTTTTTCAAATTTTGCTTCCCTAAAATAATATAGGAAATAATATACAAAAGTCATTCTAAAGTGGCATTTCCCGACATGGGAAACTTCAGTGAGAGGAAAGCTAACCCTGCTATTGTATGCTACTTACAGCTAGTCCCAGGAAGAGCAGCAGACACACGGGCACACGTTGCTACAACATATAAAAAAAACACATATAAAACCGTTTTTGAATGTTACCAGTGAAATATGACGGGGACCAGTTGTCTCTGTGGGCTGGTTGGGTTTCTATAATGTGTTGGATAACAGTGTGCAATGCTTCTCCCTCTCTTTTCTCCCTCTCTTCCCCCCCAAAGCTGTTTATCACAGTAAAGTGCTCCCCTCCTCCAGCTCGCCTCTTCACTCCAGCACTGCCGGTGAACTGCCGTTAAAGAATGGGTGTGGGGATTGCGGTCACATACGTCCTCCCCTTCTGCCTGCAGGGGAGTACAGCAGAAAGCCACACAGATGTGTAACGCACTGCAGCTCAATGCATTTATGAATTCAATGCATGATTGACAATTGAGTTTTATATCCTGCTCAGAATTTATAGCGGCTGTAAGTCAGTGGAACTGAATGGGGATAAACATTTTTGAAATGCATTAAATGCATATTCATTTGTTTATATGAGTCCAATAGAGGTATGCAACAACCTGCCCCAACAACATGCAATACTAGTATCCATCCAATCAGGCAATGATTGTCGCAGTTGTTTGTGTGTGGGTAGGGAGGGGCATAGACTGTGACATCACAGACCTGTCTGGATCAGGAGTGTTCTTCCGCACTGCCGCTGAAGGAGCGGCTCCGTATGTGGTTCCGCAGCTGCTCGATCAGCTCCGGATTCTGCTGCTGGATCTGCTGGGCAAACTGCTGACCACTGCAGGGGACAAGTTCGCATCTGTTACAGTTACAACAAGCAACAGCACTGACCATTACAGGGGACAAGTTAGCGTCTGTTATAGTTACAGCAAGCAACAGCACTGACCATTACAGGGGACAAGTTAGCGTCTGTTATAGTTACAGCAAGCAACAGCACTGACCATTGCAGGGGACAATTTAGCGTTTGTTATAGTTACAGCAAGCAACAGCACTGACCAACGCTAGAGACAAGTTAACGTCTGTTGTAGTTACAGCAGCAACAGCACTGACCACTGCAGGGGACAAGTTAGCGTTTGTTATAGTTACAGCAAGCAACAGCACTGACCGCTGCAGGGGACAAGTTAGCGTCTGTTATAGTTACAGCAAGCAACAGCACTGACCACTGCAGGGGACAAGTCAGCGTCTGTTATAGT
Source organism: Synaphobranchus kaupii (assembly GCA_029718625.1). Classification (NCBI taxonomy): domain Eukaryota; kingdom Metazoa; phylum Chordata; class Actinopteri; order Anguilliformes; family Synaphobranchidae; genus Synaphobranchus; species Synaphobranchus kaupii. The sequence goes on along the minus strand of CM056392.1, from coordinate 27,370,821 downwards.
TACAGCAAGCAACAGCACTGACCAACGCTAGAGACAAGTTAACGTCTGTTGTAGTTACAGCAGCAACAGCACTGACCACTGCAGGGGACAAGTTAGCGTTTGTTATAGTTACAGCAAGCAATAGCACTGACCGCTGCAGGGGACAAGTTAGCGTCTGTTATAGTTACAGCAAGCAACAGCACTGACCACTGCAGGGGACAAGTTAGCGTCTGTTGTAGTTACAACAAGCTAAAGCACTGACCACTGCAGGGGACAGTTAGAACCAGCAACATTATGGTAGCAGGGACTGACAAAGACTGACAAGATTCAGGGGTTTCAGGTGAAGACGTTCTTTTAAATGTTTTCATTTCCACTGGAAATAAATTGTTTAGTTAGAAGATTTGTAAGGTGAATGACTGTTGGGGTATGACTTTGATGTAACTCAAATAATCATGCTAAATAAATATTAATATACAGTACTGACTGACTTTTCTACGTGTTTTACTAACAAAAACACTTCTTAATATTGCAAATAACTATGAAGTTATTACATTTCATTTTCCAAAAGTGAATAAAGAAACAAGAATGGATTTAATGGATGTGATTTAAGTGTCAAGTGCTTGAAAAACAAAAGGGCGTTGTGCAAATTGAGTCGGGGAGATAACTGTAGCTTCTCACGCTTCGATAAGGCTGGAAATGTCAGATAACCCGCCCACTCCAGCCGCTGGCCCGCCAACTGCATTAGACATCATCCCCGACATGCTGCCAACAGAGAGGAGAGAACAGTCACTGCAAAGCACCTCATTTACCCGCACATAATGTAACCATACTACACACAATACTACAATATGGCATCAGAGCAATATTCAATTTTTGAGACTGACAAAATAGTTTTTCCTGCAAATGTTTCTAGTCCTGTGCCTGTAGGCCTAAATGGCATTCCTGGCAGTGACCACATCATCTGGGGTTTGGCATTAGCGCAGGAGTCATTTTAATCCATCTTTCAGGACAAGCTTATTACTTTTTGCAAAGTAATAATAAAAACAGCCACAACCAAGGGCTGCCTATCTCCATGACATAAGTAATATGAATATTCCCAGCAGGGGGCCACAATTGTCCACATGTGACATAAATTGTGTTGCTCACTGTAAAAAGCTTACAAAGCTGGGACAAAAACAAATAAATATACATATTAAATATTATTATATATATATATTATATTATATTATATATATTATTATATTAAATTGCAGTGGGTCCAGTACAGCGGAACCTGTGTACTCACAGTTGCTGGACCTGTTGGTTCTGCATCACACTGGCAGCCTGAAGACATAAAAGAATGTTTGGAATATTTATTACATTTTCATTTTCATAACTATGTCTGACAGTTACAGTGCAAAAGGCCCTGACCAGGCTGGTTGCTAAATGCTTTGTATATTGACTACAATTAAAAAACCCAGGGCTTAAACTATGATCTTAAAAGGTACATCCAAACATTTAAAACAGCAGAGCTGCATTGCCACACCGATGTCATTCATGCAAGTCTGCACTGCACAATCTGTGCAGCACTAACAGGGAGCTGCATGCTATAGTAAAGATATCCCGGCGAGCCAAAGGCGCAGACAGCCCCATTGTACTCTCAGAGACACTCTGGCCCCTGAGAAATGCTATAAACTGGATTCCAGAACAGCTCTGCTTGTCAAAAGGTCAATTTAGGGGCCATTCCACTGTAAGGCAATAAAACAACTGAGGCCGCGAGCGAAGGGTTGGTACAGGACGGTAGGGTTTCTATGGGTTCTCACCATGCTGATGAAGGCGGGGTTATTGATGAGGCTGGCCATGTCAAAGCCCAGTCCCGTGGCCGTCTGTAGAAAAACACATCCCAGGCAAAACAGTTTTCATGTCTACCGGCACCTTCCATTCATTTTCAACCAGAAAAATAATAGCAGGACTGGTTGCACCAGCTGGTTGTAAAAAAGCCAGTTATAAGTGATATGTCAGATGTCTGTCTGCCCAGGTATATGCCCAGCTGGGGCTACTTAATATGACTGAATACCTGCCTAAACACTCACGTTCTTTTTAATCTCAAGGCCCTTGAATTTGACCTCCCCACGGTTGAGGACCCCACCTCGGAGATACGGTAAACATTTGACACCTTAACTCAGGGGTCCTCAATCTTATCCAGAAAGGACCGGTGTGATTCTACGAATCAACCACTAGAGACTTTGCTAAAGACCTTGATGAGTAGAATCAGGTGTGTTACTGCTTGGTTGGAACAAAAGCCTGCAGCCACACCAGCTCTAACTGGATAAGATTGAGGACCCCTGCCTTCACCTAATACCACAAGACAAAGCAATGTAGTGACAACACCAGTGAACACACAAGTTCATGGAATCATGTCTAAATTGTGATGATATTATTGAATGGATTTATAGAGGACATACAGCTATGAAATACAATATAAATATGTCTAAAATATGTCATCTATAGAAACACAAAAACAGAAATATTCTTAAAAGGGGAAACTCCTGCCTTAAACCCCATCTGAAAGGCCTACAATGAGGGCCTACCATTATGACTGCAATATTTATCACAAATGATTATGTGAGGCTGTTACACTGGATGCAGAATTAGCATGGATTCAGTGAGACGGGCAACCTGAGCCCTGAAGGAGACTTGTGTTACTTTCACGTCATATAATACAAACCACAGAGAATGCATAGAGCCTTGGCGGCCTAAGACCTCTTTCCGAAAGGGATTAAGGGACCAGTATATGTGGTGCGGCTTCACACTGATGGAATTCTGGCATCCAAGAAGCACCCCGTCCCGTCCCTGGAGACTTATGTTAACTTCTTGTACAACAAAACTGCTGCAGCTACTGCTCTGCATGACTATATTTTATATTAATAATCAGGATTTATTTTCTGATCCATTAATTTTCCTGATATTTGCTTGGGCTGGGACACAGTATTATCAGCCATTCGCAAAGAGCCCAATAGCAGTGTCCCGCCGGGACTGTTGCTTCAACCTCCTGAACTGACGCCCTACTTACAGGGCTAGACACCTCTTTCTGCTTCTGCTCAGCTATCTTCAGGTTTGACTTGTAGGTGTCGTTCTCTGGGTCCAGCACCAGCGCCTTCTTGAAGTAGGTGATAGCCTCTGGGTACTTATTCATGGCAGTCAAGGCCAACCTGGAAAACAAAGGGCATGATGGGAAGGGTAGTTCTCTGGCTCAACACAATATGTATCTCGGTGATGGCATGTTGCTCAGCCTGCACAGCCGGATACAAATGTATCGGTCGGTTAATTTTAGATCACGTCGCTGTCGTGCCACGGAAAAACCGCTGGACTATTTGTCATTGTGACAAGTCTGTTGGCGGCTGGGAGGAAGTCCTGATGACAGAGCCACTGGTGGGCAGGTCTCGCAAACACAGGGGATCAACATAGCAACATAGACTAATGGCTGTGCATCTGAACTGCCGCAAGCGTTGAGTGTCCAGGGACTGTGCGGAATTTCACTGTTGCTTTCTTGTGAGGCACACATGAAAAACAATCCCTAATCTAACAAAAACGGAACATTTCGGATTTATGGCGTGACATTCTGCTTTCAATCCAGGCTCTTTCTACCTCCCCCTCCATAGGAGAGCCAACTTCAGGGTCCCATGTGACCCAGAAAATCTCCATCAGTCAACACGCTTGGCTGGTCCTCATCATCAAGCTCACAAAGAAAGCAAATATAAAAGACTGTGATAATCCTGGAATCTGGTCGGTAGCCAAAATCAAAGTACAGACTGAGAAGAATTATTTCCCTTCACACAAGGTTTATTTTAGCTGGTGCAAATCCCACTTCATAAAACGAGAGAGAGTATGCGGGCTCCATTCGGTGTAACAATTTTGATGGGTTTTTCCATGTTCACAGGGATTAAACTGAGTTCAACGCCCACCACAGACATGACCTACTTTCAGCAATCAACTAAGAGTTCTGGGAAAAAATTCATTACAACTCAGAGTTCTGTGAGTGTAAATGTTGCGCATGCTAATGCTCATGACACTACAAAGGCAGCCGATTGGTGTCCCTCTCTCGCTGTTACAAGCGTTTCTCTGAGCACTGCTGGACTGAGGCTGCGAACATGTTCCGCTCCTCCAGATCCTGTATCTGCTCCTGAGGCCTCCTTTGCAACATGTATAACTGATAGTTTCTGTCCAGCTGGAGATTCTGGCTTCATGGACCACCTGGCTACCTGATATTTTCACGGCCCCACAAACCTCCAACAAACAATACAAGCACTGTGTTAGCACGGGGTAGGAATGGTGCTGTCCACGTGATGACAAGGGTGGCCTCTCTGGAAACTCAAACAAACGTTCTTACCGTTTCATAAAACCACGTGCAGCTAGAATACCCGTCAACTGGAAGACAGAATTCAGTTTCGAATCACCCATGTCTGAATGAAAGCACTGGTCAGAAAAATGCACCACGTTTATACAATGCAATCGAAAAATCTGTTTTAAGTGGGGAAAAAGCACGTCGGTATTGTCGACACAAGCGCGTCGTGACGAATTGTGACCATGCCTTACACCACCCAGTTTTGAAAATTGTCACAAACCCAGCTGATGACTAAGTTCAAATTTAGAAGCAGTAATCCACACAGCTCAGTGGGTATGAAGCCCCAGCCCCCCAGCAGGATTAACTCACCCCATTCTCCCATAGGCCTTGCTGTAGGTGGAGTCGATCCCAATGGCATGCTCACAGTCGCCAGTCGCTTCAGTGTAGTTCCCTAGTTTGCTGTGAGCTGCAGCCCTTTTGGGGTGGGGGTAGAGGGGGTGGGCAGCAGCAGGTCAGCGGCAGAGAAAACACATGTTCATTCCTAAACCATAACTAAATCAAGAATTCAGCTTTCAAGCATTAAGTCTCTGTCCAGCAAATACAGTGGCATGCCATCACAGCCATTTTATATAAAAATGTGATCTAAACCAGCATCCACTTTGGTTCATTTTTCAAGTTGAGAAATTTGATAGTGATCTGAAAGCCATCTGTGCTTCAGCCTGTCCTGTGAAACTAAGATCATAACACGTTATGGAGAACACCTGCTAGATGACACTGATTGTTGGTAAATGAAAATATTAAATAATATATGGAGCTGAGTGTGCGGTGTTCCCTTCTTCATTAGATGCCACTGACAAAACATATTTTTAAAATAAATTTTATTATTGTTTTATTAAAACATGCAGGGGTTGATTTGCTACGACTCCAGCCGCAAACAGCCATATTTAAATAAGAGATTTTGTTTGGAATGGTTGTTTGGAATGGCTACTTTTACATTGCACAAGCTGGCAGTTTACTACAAACTGTTTCACTGGATGTCCAGTAAAAGTTTTTATTTGCTTTGTTATTCACTGTTTATTATAATAGACGTTGTATTGCTTGTTTGATTACTCTTGTATTCTGTAAGATGATTTGCCTCATGATTAAAATGTATATTTATTCTTAATGTTCATGATGTATGTATCCATAAATTCTCTTTTTGTGTATTTTCAGCAGTAGCTAGAAGGGGCCAGAAGTAGCTAGAATTAATGTTATGCAATCATTCAGAACGTTTGGTTATGTTCCAAACTCACTTGTGTATCCATACTCGTCCATATTCTATTTCCATGACCACCTTACCAATTTTACGAAATAACGTGGGCCAATTTAGCATATTCATTCAGGCTAACCTGCAAAAGTGAAAAATCCATGCATCTTTCCATTTTAACACAATTGCAGTCCTCTTTGCACCTTGTTAGTTGATCACCTCGGACGATTTTTTGCGGGTGGTAACAGTTTTACGCGTGATTTTGTACACACAAACCTTTAGTAAATCGACCCAACAGTGTATATTGCCTCTTCCTCCATGGTCTCATACCTGTTACAGTAGTAGACTGCATTTCTCCGGTCCAGGTCAATGGCTTTTGTGTAGCAGTCCACTGCAGAGCTGTAGTTCTCCTCTTTCATGTGGTTGTTCCCTAGAAACACAGTTCAGGCTCATTCATGAAAATTACGTTGCATATTGTCACTCATTTATGTACAATGCTAATGTCACCTTCACTGGAATTGCATGCATGCATGCATGAATGAAAAAGGGCAGAAGGCACCTTCGTTTTTGAGTTGCTCTGCTCTCTCTGTGTCCTCGGCAGATGGAGATGTCTCTGGTATCGACAAGTTGTCATTCTGGGGGAAAAGTGACGAAGCAGTAAAAATGTCAGTCATGAAGGATTCACTTACAATATGTTATTCACATTTGCTAATAATATATGGGAAAGCAACCATTTTAAAACAAAGATGCATCCTAAATAATAAAATGCAGAGATTGGCATATTGGTACTTGAGGAGGGCAAAGGGACAACATTCAATAGTAATCTGTGAATGACTTCTTATGGGGTGCTCAATTGGAAAGACTTCAGCCAGTTCAGAATGAATTAACACAGCACTGATAACAACTGTGTACTGTCATATTGAATCACATGAATATTATCATGTCATTACTACTTATATTATGTAAATGCGCATATGTTCATGAGTGTCAATAGTACGGCTGCACGTGGTAGGTAGCTCCTATCCCCACCTTAAAGATGGAGTTGAGGAAGATCTCGGTCAGGGGCTGCGGCACGGCCAAGTGGCTATCGCTGGAGTTGATCTTGAATGTCGTCTCCAGGCACTGTATCGCAACTAAGCAACATAAGACATGTTTGAGGCCCCCTTTTTCAAAAAGCCAAGGTCCACAACTATAGTTGATGTGTTACATGGTCTGGAAATGTAATTCTGCCCGTGCCAGTGCTGACTGTGCCCAGCAACCCTGCATGGCAATGCAAAATGGGTCACGTGGCGAGGGTGGGGTTTCATTTGGCAGGGTTTCCTCTGACTCATGACAAACCATCAATGCCTGTTGACTGGGCGCACACAGTCTGCCTGGGTCAACTGTGCAAGAAGAAGTGCACAGTGCTTTGCCACAGTGGCTGCGCAGCTCTGCTAATGACGGCACAGAGAAAAGGAGCGGTGGCTAGCTGCATGAACCTCACAGGAGAGCGAATGGTATTCTGCACTCTCCTACATTGCAGAAGATTGCAAAGTCACACGCGTAGTTGCGTACAGTCACAATTGGGGATTCCAAAATAACAAACTGGTATAAAAGATGTTCAAACAAAAATGCTTAACAACTAATTGTGATTTGGTGCCAATGACAGATAATCCTAAATCAGGGGTGGAAATACAGCTATCCCTAGTAATGAAAAATACACATTCTGCCTCATTGCATCTTTGCTTGGCAGTGGGCCAGAATTTTGCGTTTGCACGTCAGGAATTCCGTCAAGAAACATGCCCCTTTTTCTGAGAGGAAGCAAACGTCTGATGGTAGCCTACCTTCAAGGCTTTCCTGCTCATCTGAATTCAGGGCACCACAGTGCGTTTGATCTCGTAGGAACTGCACAATGGAAAACGCCAGACGCTTCTCCACAGCCATGTTCTCTGCCTTCACCCAGACTCCTGCTCACCAACCTGAAGCACATGCAAATTCATGAAACGGGACTTTCTTTTGTATCACGTCGGCAAATGCAGTCAGTAACTCATACAGCCACAAACATCAATGGAGGATGACCCAAACGTTTCCCTGGTAATGGCGAGCTTAGACGGGTTTAATAGCCTGCTCTTGTCACAATGTATTCTTATGGTCTTTTGTTTTCATTCATTCAAACTACAGGTACATTACCTTAGTTCACCTGTTAAAGCACTGACTGCTAAAATAGGGTCCAGAATTTGAGAGACCATGTATCAGGCTAGAGTAGACAAGTAATGGCTGTAAATAGATGTTTCAAATTTCAAATTACTGAGGGGTCTAGCTCTGGAAATGTTTGTTGTGGGGGGGGGGGGGGGGGGGTTACAGACAACAAATGAGGGGAGAGGGCAACTCAATGCAGCGCTGACTCAGTAAAGACTCAAACTGCATTTAGTTGTCATGGATACATGGTAAAAACTCAAGGGTAATCCTTGGAAGTACTGCAGGGGGTCCCTGGCCAGACCTGATATGCAATGTCTATAAATAGATTTTGGACTCTCAAATATCATATTTTTAAGTTATGATGGGGTCCCCTGGATGTCTTTGAGCCAGGGTGGGGTCCCTGGATCCGAAGAGGTTGAAAACCCCCAGGGCTACAACATTCTAATAACAATGCAACTTCTTTTGGTGGGGGTGGGGGGTGGGGGGTAGAGGGAGGGGCAGAGAGTTTGGGGGGACTGGGGCCCATCAGGTAGCTATGACTGATTCTTGGTGTACATTTCATACATGGAATACCAGTAAAAATGTAAAATTTATTTTATTCAAACAGTTTCAAAGGCACAGGCCTACTCTTCCATAACTTAGACATTGATAGGTAGAAATTCACTCACCTGGAATTTGACGCTACAGATAGCTGAGAACAAAAAAGGAATTATTGTTGCCGTTATTAAAATACAGTACAGAGGTTAAATCCAACCATGAAAAACTAATCTCAGAGCTAGGATTTAGGGGCAAACCCTTTCTGAAAACAACTTCTTGAAACTCAATAGAGGAAAGATTCACAAATTGATGCGTGAAATTGTCCATTAGAGCCTTGCTGAAAGTCAGTGCAGTTTTTAGTTCTTCTAAACCTGACAAACATTTTTAAAACCCCACTCAGTGGTTTTACACTATGAGAAACAACCATTTTTGAAGTCAGATTTGGCAAAAAAAACTTCCCACAAGAAATATTTTTATAGTCTGAAGAGAACCACATGGCTTTGAACATGCATTCGACATTTCAAAGCCACCTTTGATGGTTGCATGGGACAGATCAGGTAAACTTTCACAACTCAGCGTGTGGTCTTTTCCAATAGTGTAAAGAGAAGACTCGTTTGGAATCTGGCTTCCAGTCACGCAACAAATAACAGAGGTCATAAGGTTAGAGGTCTGGTGGGGTGGGAACAACTGCCACTGGGAACATGTTGATGTTGATATTTACACCTGGTACAATAACTTGAATAAAGATTTCAGTGTAACTGGCTAATGGTAATAGCGTTCAGATTTCAACCTCAAAAGAGACAAAGCCGTTACTCACATTGTGGTTAGATTAGCAAATCTGGGAGAAAATGGAAGCAAATTTCATAAATAAAGCCTTGTCCTGTACTACTTTTGGCTCGAAGTAGCCCTGCAGTGGTTGAAGTTGAGATGTGATACAAGATCCAATGTTTGGGCAACTTGTATCACATCTGCCATGTTGCACCATGATAGCCAGCCAGCTCTTCCTGTCACATTGTGTTATTGTTGCTGTTACTTAGGTCAAACCATGGCAAGCAAGAAAATACACTTCACGTAACGACAAAGCAGCTTGTACACTAAAGCTAAAATAATATTTTAAAAACCTAGAAGGTGAACTTCTAGCAAAGATTTGAACATTTATATGTAGTCATTTATATTAATAGTTTCAACTTGCATGGAATGAGTCTTGTCACTTGCCTATTAGAAACAGCAACCTTTCTGTCAGGGTTCTGTCAATCTGTGGCTTCTAATGCTCAAAGTAACTTCTATTTTTATATTTCGAAACCAGAAATATCTTGAAACACACACATGCATAATACTATACAGGCACATGCATGCACACACGCACGGTAGGCTACTTCTAGGCCTATCTGTCTGCCTGTCTGATCTATCTATCTATCTGCCCTCATTTATGGCACATGGAATCGGGAAAAATTCGATTTTTAATTTTTTTGATTTAGTAACTGTTCCAATTTCAGACAAGATGCTTGTTCCGAGTCCAGGATTTTCCTGGTTACCACAGCAGGGTTAGGTAAGTCCAAAAGCGTCTCGATGTCACACGGAACATTTATAGACCTCCATGCACTGCTTTCACGTAGCAGCATGGGTGGATAAGTTAAATTACAGCAGACAGATGCAATTGTGTCCGTGCCATAACGCATCACAGATAAGCAATCTCTTTGTAGGCTACGGAAGGTTACGGATCGATTCCAAATGCCATCAAAACATGATCCAAGCTAGATCCGACTAAGGTAGGTGAAACATTTTCCTCGCGTCATGGACAATTTTGGCAGCTGCATGAAGGTGTGGTTGAAATAGGATCAATCTGTTTCAATCGAATCCCGATTTCAGATTTGCTTCTACAATGCACTAATAAAATCCTTACCGTTCACACGTGATACGCGTACCTACAAGTGCAGGCTATGTGATGTAATGTCAACAATAGGCTACACCAATGGCTGCATTTTACCGTCTAAATATTGATTTATTTCGTCTGACAGATTACCAAAGTATTATGTTACCTGTGTCATATTTACAATGCGTCGCAATCTTTAATACTGCGTATTTACCTAAAATAGGCTTAAATAGCCTACGCATTTCACTGCTGCTGCCTCAGCTAGTTTTGCACAGCCTACATAATAGCTAGTCAGCTAGCGAATTATTATGGCTGATGGTCAACATCGCTCGTTATCTAAGATATACAAACACCAACCCATCACACTCTCATTCTCTAAACCACATTACAAATCGCCTGTAACCTTTATGTGCCAAGGGATGCTTACGGCCCCCGCCCACCTACCTGAGCAAATCTCCAGCGGTACCCACAACACCGTCATCAAACTTCTGTCAGATTCATCGACTCCGACGCGCCTGCGCAGTTGTGGCGGAAGTGAACCTATTCAATATACAACCGAGTTTGAGTTGGACTGCTGACTGAAGTTGAACAACTAGCTGCCGGCATCGTTGAGTTATTAATGTTTATTGTACAATGTTTTCCTTGAGCATTTCAGTGCTTCGAAGGATTAGCAGGTATTCATAATTTCCTGGTTGTAACCTGTTAGCAGTAGCTTTCACAGATTCATAGTCTAACGTTAGTTAGCTAACAGTGTGACTGACTGTTGGTCATATCTAAGTGGGGCACTAAAATTAACCGAGGGCATGAATCATGACCTGTGGCGTATATAACCATACTATACAACCCGCGAAACCGGAGAGCTTTCCAAATAAAATACCCGTTGATGTGGGAGTGAATAAAATCTATTTCGTTTGCAAGATACTCACAACTAGCTACCTATACCCTCGGCAGCCTAGCTACTTTGACTGATTGGAAAGGTTAGTGATATAAGTTTGCTAACTATGTAAGAAATTGCAAGTAGACAGCACTGTTGAGTTATTGCGTGCGTTCGGGTGGCAGTCGGCAGAATGTAACCACAGTTCGCAAAGGAAACACGTGCAACACTTGCACAGTCTCTGGGTCGAGTTTCTCGGCTTTGGCTATACATTTTAATTTATTGTGTTGTTACAAGAAGAATGCGCTGTTGTACAAGCGAGTTGTTTCAGGATATGATACCACTTAGCTGCAACCCTGTTGTTCAGTAGGCCTATAGAATAGCGTTTGCTATTTGTGTTAAAGTTGTGCAAGTATGAGGATTTTGTCTGGTTAAGATGACAAATTCTGGAAGTTGGCGACATTTGCAACAAACGCCCAGCGTATGCTCACGAGAATAAAAAATGTAGCAATGCTTTCTTGTAAAGGCTATTGCTGGAAGTAGCCTATACTTGGCTTGTTTGCAAATGTTCACTTTGAAGTGGCCATCTGTGACTTTTGCATCATGGAGCAAGCGCAGTTATAGCGATCTGCAGCGTGCGTAGACTAGTTGGCTATTTGTCACCCACTTTTGAAATGGTGACTGTAAGGTGAAGTTGGGCGTTTTACGTCGTCCGATACTTGCCACCTGGAAAAAGGTAACTGCTTCAAAGGGCGAACATCTCTCACGTTCGCACCGATATTGCATGGAAAAGGTAACTGCTTCAAAGGGCGAACATCTCTCACGTTCGCACCGATATTGCCTGGCAACATTATGTCCTTTATTGTGTGTGCTGTACTTTACTGCTTATTGTCACGCTACGACTAGCCTACTAAAGCATATATCGACGTGTCGAAATTTAATGCTATTTTCCTGAAGGAGACTTCCTTTAACTACACATTTTGTAGGCTACACCTCTGTCGCATTTTGAAACTCATTCCACATTAAATTGACAAAAAGCAATTCCAGGTAGGAATGTCTAATTTGAGCTGGATAGTGTGGATCTTTTTACATATCTTCAAGCATAATTGTATTTTTTTTAATATAGCCTGTTCTAATTGTAGCCTAAATGGGTAGATTTAATCCCAGATTTAATGCCTGTTTTAACATCTCGGGTTTGCATTCGGAAGTAGGCTACATTTTATGGCAGTGGCTGAATTGATAATGCAATAGGACTTGGAACAAACTGGGTTTTCACAATAGCTATCTCCATTGAACTTAGAACTCCATTGCTCAGATAGTAGAACTATAACAGATACTACACATATTGACAGAGCTTCATCAATATCGGGCTATTTGTCGTATATTAGAAAAAGGACTAACATATTGCATATAGTAGCTATGTGACAAAACATTTCAAAATGAACATATTGGCATAATTGTAGTACCATTGGAAAGAGCTCAGTACAAGCATTAAAATATTAATATATTTGTTATAGGGTAAATATTTAAAAAGTTATGACGATTTTAAGATGTAATTAGCGCGCTTAATTTGGTGCTGTTTTATAGTGGAAAACAAAGAAAAAGTTGTGATATTTCCGGGCACGTTGCCAGGCAGGGTACATATGGCGCAATCCGGAGAGATTTACCATTTTCACCGTTGACTCAAAATTTTGCCGGCAGTCAAAAACTGTGCGAATGCTCCGATTCACTTCAAATTCACCACAGATATAGACAAATATATATAAAAACAAATAATAGTAGTTTCGAAACTATAAATACATACCTTCGGGTAATGCGTCGATGACTTTGACAGCCCAAAACTTTCACGGGATTTTTTTCACTTTTACAAACCGCATTGAAAAACTTGGAAGACTATGCAACAGCAGATTATTGTGTACTACGCTGTCAACACCGGTGTTTTACGTGTATCCCTAAAACACGACTACTACACCAGGGGTTCTCAATCCTGGTCCTGGGGGACCCCTGTGTATGCTGGTTTTCGTTGCAACCGCAGTTGCAATCCCAGAATTTTAACAAGCTGTTAATTTTTCTTAATTAGGTGCTTTTCATGTTTGGAGGAATTATTCGCCCACTTAAGACACATTATGTCAGAAATAGCTATGCATGCCATGTAGAACAAACTCCCCATGTTCACATTGTGCTTATTGTGCTATATTGCAACAATTACATAATAAAAGGTTACAAAATAATGTATTTTCACTCAAATGAAAGAGTGAAGTGAATCAATAGGCTCCTAATTAGGTTGTTGAACACATGTGTTTAACTCAATTTTTTCTTTAAGCTTAAGACAATGCAGGTTTGGCTCGTTATCATTTGCTTTGTGTTTGAATTCTTCATTATCTACGAAATGGTTAATTTTAGTGGCCATGTGTCCACACTTTCACCAATTAGGAGCCTATTGATTCAAATCAGTCTTTAAATGGATCTGTTAAATAATTTTCTTATCTTTTTTAAATAATATAGCACAATGTGAACATGGGGTGTTTATTCTACATGGCATCCATAGCTATTTCTGATATAATGTGGCTTAAGAGGGTGAATAATTCCTCCAAACATGACAAGCACCTAATTAAGAAAAATTAACAGCTTGTTAAAATTCTGGGATTGCAACTGCGGTTGCAACGAAAGCCAGCATACACAGGGGTCCCCCAGGACCAGGATTGAGAACCCCTGTACTACACGATAATTGATGATGCGCCGCGCAGCGAGCTATGTCAATTACGCGATCCAGGCCGGGTCACGGGGATACGTGTGTCCATTGCGCAATTGTCGTACCTACATATAGTAGCTAGCAGAGCATATCTTCATAAAATAAATAATGCGTCAGCATTGTTCTGGATGTATCAAGAAATACATATATGCTATATGTTTATTCACTGCATTAAGAAAAGGTCCAGAAAAAGGTGGTGAGCTTCACCCTGATGAAAGGTGGTGTCAGCCATTTGTTTAATATTTATGCAGTGTTTGGGATGGAATATGGTTTAGTCATTTTACCTCTGTGCATTTTGTATGTTATCCATAAGAGTACTATAGGTGTAGTATAATGGAAATGCTTTTTGTTCAGTCTTGTGGTGCAGATGAAAATAACAATGAACGAGTAGCCAGCTTGTTTGTGATGGTGAGAGTACCATAGTTTGATTAGTTGAATTTATTTATTTTTTTCGTATTTTTGTGTAACGCGCAAGCCGAGATAATTTTTCTTTAATTTAGGAAATAAAAACACTTCAGTCATTTAGCTCTAACTAACTGCTAAATTGTAGAGTTTCCTCATTACAACGGAGCAGACTGTCAGTCTTCTCTGTCCAGCTAGCTAATGGTGATACTGTTTTGCCCATTCTTTGACGTGTTTAATTTAATTGTAGCACAGATTATGTGCTTTTTCGCTAGTTCAGTAGAGCCAGGTACATTCACTTCATGTGGAAAATAATTGCTACCGTTATGAATGCAATGTCACACGACATGTAAAAGTTCTGTATGTAAAAGTTCAGTTATGTAATTTTGTAAAGTTTGTGGAACTAAAGGCTAGTGTGTGTCTGTGGTGTCATTTTCATCAAGCAAGCTGGGGAAAAAACCCAGTAGGTTGTGCAGTGGTTAAAGTATTCTAAATACTTTCTTTAGAGGTTGTCACATAATTCAAAAGCTGCTACTGTTCAACCTTGAAATGTAAAGGATGTTGCTGAAGGGCTAAATGTTTGTAGTTGTTTCGCTATTATCTAATCATTAACTGATTGATTAATTGATTTAAAAATGGAACTGCTGCACAACCTGCATTGTGTGTCTCATATATGAAACAATTTTCATAAACTCTCATAACCTTTGTTATTCTGACACTGGCCTTCTGTGTGATCACAGTTCAGGGGGAGTCCTCAGAGTGACAGCACCTTATGCCTGTCAGCTCTTGCTTCATTAGTGGAGAAGCTTGGGCATTCCTGGGTTAAATACGTGGTCCTCCTTTGTGTATTTTTTTTTTTTTAAATGTCAGATGTCAGAGACCTGCTGATATATACTACTCAGATGAGTTATTTCATGTGAAACCAGACTCTTTTCTGCAGGAAGCTTTCAGACTTTCTTCAGAGACTGTAGCCTGCACCTCCCGTTAAAGTAACAACACATGCAAACGTGTCACATTTATATTTTAATGTGTGCAAAAAATATGATTAGTTGTTGTTCATTTAAGAACATCTAATCATATAGATATTATTAAATATGTTTTGATTCTCTCCCCACCAGACATTTATCAGTCACTCTAGAGCAAGTAAAAAAGAAAGAAGTGGTTCAGTGGTTCAGTGGTTTTATCATTTTGTTAACCTACACATGGTGCTGATATTGTATTGGTGTTGCATTGCATATATTCGGTTATGTTATATCATGCCAAAACGTATTTGAAAGGTTGCAAAAATTGTAATACCACTACAGTCACATTTTATTCTAGCACCTTTCATTTTATCCTTGAACTGAGTTACACCCCCATCATGCAATATGTCATAATACCTCCTAACTGCAAGAGATCCCACACTGAAAATTTCTGTGGCCATACAGGTAGGTGTAATACAACATCAATACTACGTTGGTTCACAGTATTTTGTGCAAAAGTACAAACTGTATTGCGATGAGTTGAGAAATATATGTGCAGTACTCTGGGATTACTGCCTGTGTTGTTTTGGTGTGCTTGATAAGTACACCAAAGGTACAGATGGGCAAGTGACACGATATCTTGGGTTTTTCTCAGCCTATTTATACTGTAGTATTTGTAGTGGGGTAATTTAGGTACATCGCTTTCCTCAAGGGTGGTACAGCAGTATCCAACATGGGATCTTTACCTTAATACCCCACTGGATTCACTATGGCATTGAGGGAGCATCAAGTATTTTGTCCTTATGTCACCCCGTGTACATAAGGGATATTATAGTTGAATGTATTGGAGTCAGTGACGAGAATAATCCATTTCATGGGATGGAATTAAAGACCATGCAGGTAAGGATTAAGTGTGTGTCTTGTCAACCTTCACTGAGCTGTTGCTTACATTTGTTCATGTATATAATCTGAATTTCAGAGCCTCTCCTTCCAGACTAAGGCTGAAAATGACCCTTCCGAATGGAATTGAGCTCTCTGTTAAGAACGGCTCCCATTCAGCTGGCAACAAGAACGGTTTGAGATGGGATCTCACTCCTGATCAGATCAAGTCCCAGGCAGAGAAGCTGATCCAGAGAGTGAAGCAGACCTTTGACAGCATTGGGGCACTGGAATTGGAAAAGGTCTCTTATGAAAACACCTTGAAAGCCCTGACAGATGCAAAACTAGAATACACTGGTATGTCATCAATTTGTGTTCAGTATCCCGTTTTCTACTGCTTAGCCAGGGACTCCATGGTCATGGTTATGGAAAGATGAATGGTAATTAGGTTCATCCAATAAAGAAGTGAAGTACTCAAGGGTAATGACCACCACCATCACCTATTACTGGGCTGCAGGAGTAGTACCCCCTCCTCTAAGGGTCTATGGATATATGTTCATTGTCAAAGTCAGAACATGACACACCTAATTTTTATCTTGACTGCCGCAAACATTGCAACCTGTGGTAATTCATCTGACCATATTACTTTTTTCCACATCTCTGCGGACCAGTGCCTATGGTTTTTGCACCACTGAACTCTCAAATGTGCATTCGTCTTTGTAATGAGGGGTTTATGCACTGAAACCCTCTCTATGTAGTTGTCGACGGACTGTTTTTGCTGACAGTCTGATCATGTGACGTCCTGCATTGACATTCTCAGTCAACCGAGGAAGAGTTGTCCTCCTGCTTTTCCTTACATATCGCTCTAATACACAAGCATCAAGGTCATCAAATGTGCGCTTTCGAACGCAACTTCTGACCATATTTACTGATGTCTTTCCCATAGATCTAAAAGCAGATGTCACTTTAGTCACTGTTCCTATTGAAACACTAGCCAGTTGAGCAGTCTTTGTGACTGAAGCTCCTGCTATCCGTGCCCCAATAATGAACCCTCTTTCACAGTCACTCAGATCTTTTCCTCTTGCCATCTTGATCCAAAATCGAGGTCAACTGGGTCTGCTCAGCATTTTTATACATGCCACAGAGCATGATATGATGGTAATTGCTTAATTGTATCATGCAGTACACCTGTATGGAAGCATCTGTATTCGTTATGTTTCTCCAGTCATTTATTCAGGTTTTTCCTTTAAGTTGTCACCCATCTGTGTGTGTATACAGTATATACAGACGGCTGAGAAATTAAAGGAAAAACCAACATAAGTGTCTTACTAAGATGCCACCAGGAACCGCTTCAATGCACCTTGGCATAGATTCCACCTCTAGCCTAGCATATATTCTAGTCTCTGGAACTCTACTGAAGGTATGGAACACCATTTTTCCTAAAGATATTCCCTCATTTTGTGTTTTGATGATGGTGGTGGAGATCGCTGTCTAACACACCGGTACAAAATCTCCCATAGGTGTTCAATTGGGTTGAGATCTGGTGACTGCGAAGGCCGTAGCATATGATTCACATCATTTTCATACTCATCAAGCCATTCAGCGACCCCTCGTGCCCTGTGGATGGGGGCATTGTCATCCTGGAGGAGACCACTCCCATCAGGATAGAAATGTTTCATCATGGGACAAAGGTGATCACTCAGAATAACTTTGTATTGATTTGCAGTGACCCTTACCTCTAAGGAGACAGGTGGACCCAAACCATGCCAAGAAAAAGTCCCCCGCAGCATAACAGAGCCACCGGACCCCCTCACTGTTGGGGTTTTTTCTGTAATTTGTCCCCGTCTGCATGTATGTACAGTTGAAGTCGGACGTTTACACACACTTAGGTTGAAGTCATTAAAACTAATTTTTAACCACTCCACAGATTTCATGTTAGCAAACTATAGTGTTGGCAAGTCAGTTAGGACATCTACTTTGTGCATGACACAGCTAATCTTTCCGATAATTGTTTACAGACAGATTATTTCACTTTTAATTCAATATATCACAATTCCAGTGGGTCAGAAGTTTACATACACTAAGTTGACTGTGCCTTTAAACAGCTTGGAA
The DNA here is from genome assembly GCA_029718625.1 of Synaphobranchus kaupii. Classification (NCBI taxonomy): domain Eukaryota; kingdom Metazoa; phylum Chordata; class Actinopteri; order Anguilliformes; family Synaphobranchidae; genus Synaphobranchus; species Synaphobranchus kaupii. The sequence continues at coordinate 27,352,703 of CM056392.1, read as the reverse complement.
AATTCCAGAAAATGATGTCATGGCTTTAGAAACTTATGATAGGCTAATTGACATTATTTGTGTCAATTGGAGGTGTACTTGTGGATGTATTTGAAGGCCTACCTCAGTGCCTATTTGCTTAACATCATGGGAAAATCAAAAGAAACCAGCCAAGACCTCAGAAAGAAAATTGTGGACCTCCACAAGTCTGGTTCATCCTTGGGAGCAATTTCCAAACGCATCGGTACAAAATTTCCCATAGGTGTTCAATTGGGTTGAGATCTGGTGACTGCGAAGGCCATAGCATTTGATTCACATCATTTTCATACTCATCAAGCCATTCAGCGAACCCTCGTGCCCTGTGGATGGGGGCATTGTCATCCTGAATGAGACCACTCCCATCAGGGTAGAAATGTTTCATCATGGGACAAAGGTGATCACTCAGAATAACTTTGTATTTGCCTGAAGGTACCACGTTCGTCTGTACGAGCAATAGTACGCAAGTATAAACACCATGGGACCATGCAGCCATCATACCGCTGAGGAAGGAGACGTGTTCTGTCTCCTAGAGATGAACGTGCTTTGGTGCGAAAAGTGCAAATCAATCCCAGAACAACAGCAAAGGACCTTGTGAAGATGCTGGAGGTAGCAGGTACAAAGGTATCTATATCCACAGTAAAACAAGTCCTATATCGACATAACCTGAAATGCTGCTCAGCAAGGAAGAAGCCACTACTCTAAAACCACCATAAAACAGCCAGACTACAGTTTGCAACTGCACATGGGGACAAAGATCTTACTTTTTGGAGAAATGCCCTCTGGTCTGATGAAACAAAAATTGGCCATAATGACCATCGTTATGTTTGGAGGAAAAAGGGTGAGGCTTGTAATCCGAAGAACACCATCCCAACCGTGAAGCACGGGGGTGGCAGCATCATGTTGTGGGGGTGCTTTGCTGCAGGAGGGACTGGTGCACTTCATAAAATAGATGGCATCATGAGGAAGGAAAATTATGTAGATATATTGAAGCAACATCTCAAGACATCAGCCAGGAAGTTGGTCACGAATGGCTCTTCCAAATGGACAATGACCCAAAGCATACTTCCAAAGTTGTGGCAAAAATGGCTTAAGGACTAACAAAGTCAAGGTATTGGAGTGGCCATCACAAAGTCCTGACCTCAATCCAATCAAATATTTGTGGGCAGAACTGAAAAAGCGTGTGCGAGCAAGGAGGCCTACAAACCTGACTCAGTTACACCAGTTCTGTCGGGAGGAATGGGCCAAAATTCCAGCAACTTATTGTGAGAACCTTGTGGAAGGCTACCCGAAATGTTTGACCCAAGTTAAACAATTTAAAGGCAATGCTACCAAATACTAACAGTGTATGTAACTTCTGACCCACTGGGAATGTGATGAAAGAAATTAAAGCTGAAAGAAATCATTCTCTCTACTATTATTCTAACATTTCACATTCTGAAAATAAAGTTGTGATCCTAACTGACCTAAGACAGGGAATGTCTACTAGGATTATATGTCAGGAATTGTGAAAAACTGAGTTTAAATGGATTTGGCTAAGGTGTATGCTCACCATCCTCTTGTGTTCTGCAGACTTGTTTTGCATGCCAGGTGTACTGCACCTTCTCTGATGATGTTACCAGTACCCCATTAGTCTTTCACAGATTGAGCTGATGCAGCCATGTCAATAAGAGCTCATCCACATTGGCCAAGGATGCAGCTGCTTCAGATATCCGCCTGCTAATGCTAGCTGATGAAAGGTGCAGTTGCCTGGGCCATAGATCCAGAGTCTGCTGTCTTTGCATACCTGTTTGCTGCCCAGTGATCCTCTCTATTTTTGTCTTGGTGGAATCTGGCAGAATGTTTCTGGGCAGCATCCCTAGTCCGACCGGGCTGATACATCATCCACGAGGTGATGTATTGCACAGTGGGCCGCAGATGGATTTCAGATGAATACTTTGCCCATCATCAACTGGACTTTGCTCTGGGGAAGTGTTGCAGTTCAGGTCTAGCAGTCCCCAGCTAGTCCAAGCTGCTGTCGTTTCCTGACACCAATGCGGTTAGTGGGAGTGGCTCGTTTGCCAACCAGACAGGATAGTCCCTTCGGAACCGCCAGTGTGGATGACCTTGACCCACTACTATTGTAGGGCCACATCATGAGAAGCTGGGGTTGTCAGGTTGACACCCTGATGAATGTGAACTGGCACAAGCCTACACTGAGCATTCATGGCCAGGCTGCTGATGGGTCCAGTGGGTCTTTGTTGGCTTGACTGGTCAGAAAACCTAGCCTCTCCTGATATGGGTGGGACGTGCTGTTAAGCTGACAGCGTAGCCCCAGCCTGGACTCAGATTCCAATGTACACTGACATTTGATAGCTGTGAAGATGAAGGCTATGGTGAGCTGGTTTGAGCACAAGTCAAAGAGCACTCGTTGCACATTGCCTTCTAGGGTGGTTGCCAGGTTGACCACCCTTTGTTAATGTGGCCAGTAGCCAGAACTGGCCTCCACCCAGAACTTGAACCAGACTGCCTTGAGATGCTGATGCTATGGGACAGCCGCTGTTGGAAAGAAGCTGCTCATCTGTTTTCATTTAGGAACTGCACGGTAGGGGCTACTCTACCTTTTGGACATGGTACTACTTTACCTGCCAAAGGCCACCACTGGAGGGTATGGGCCCAACCTCAGCTCATTCCAGCCCCACGGTGATTGGCAAAGTTTAGCTGCTGATGGGGTTGATGTTCTTCTTCACCCATCTCATCTGTCACTCAAGAGGGTGCCCTTGGCCTCCAGTGGGTAGCAGTAGGATGGACAGCCCCACTACTGCACCTCTGTTGCATGTTCTGTTCTCCACTCTACCCATCACCTTGATCAGCTTGAACTAGTGTACAGGTAGCCCTTTAGATCTCCTTGCTCTGTTAACATTTTTCCAGGAACTAGTGTAGTCTGTTCCAGCGCTGAAACCAGTCTAACATGGGAATGGAATGGACTGGTGAATATATGACTGCATGTACCGTGGCCTTTTGCTGACTTGTGATTTGTTGCCTCATTTGCCTCCTGTTAAATTTAATGAACTGGCGGGAAACCCCAGCCAGGGCTCCAATAAGGAGAACTGTGTCATACAGAGTGACAGCATGTGAACGCTGTATTTCCCATCTTACAAGCCTCCTTTCACAGAAAACACATGTGGGTGTTTGTGGTTGGAGTTGTACTTGCTGCACCAGGGGCTGGGGTTTAATCCTGATTTGGTAAACAGAAGGGTTAGCAAAGGCTAGACAGATAACCACAGAGGTTGTTTAAAAGAGGATATAGGGGGGAACCAGACCTTTTAATGGGAATAAATTAATGTAAATTCATTACTAACTTAATTGTTTGTAATTAATTACATTATCTTGTGTTACCTTATAAATGTCTGAAAGTGCCAACGTTTGGATTTCTTATTTGATTATTTTTTAGTTTTTGCAAATGGTAATAAATGTGTGTTTACCAACTGTTGGTATGTTATCTCAATTTTAAATGTTTTTCTTGCTCCAAATTTTGTCACAGCGGTACACAATATCATCAAACTTTATACCACAAATACTCTCATACACCAAACAGTTAAACATGAACTGGACTGCCTTTACCTTATCTAATAACAATAGCATAGGTATTAAGCTAGCATAATGCTGCGCAGAATACATTGTACGTTTCAGTGTTTTGTCACATGCGTCCTGTTTTTAAAATTTCATTTTTTTTTTGTTGTTTCCCCCCCCCCCAGTGTTCAGGCACATGTTGGACTTCCCTCAGTACGTCTCCCCCTGCAAAGAAGTGCGGTCCGCGAGCACCGATGCTGACAAAAAGCTGTCCGAGTTCGACGTGGAGATGAGCATGAGGGCCGATGTCTTTCACAGGGTCATCGCACTGCAGGTACAGCAGGGGCCAGAGCTGAGTGGGGAAAACTAAATCCCTTTCATCTCCATTTAAAGTTCAATGTAATCCAAAGGCTTGCATTGCAGATGTACGTCTGCCGGCTGTAATTTGCTAATACTGTAAATTGCAACGGGTGCTTATATAAACGTGTTAATGTGTCCCTTGAATGTACTTGCCAGCGTGCCCTTTGGAATGGATATTTTAATGGCAGCATTTTACAGTGGTAGCACATTCAGGTCCGGCACACTAATTTGCACTCGTTTCCAGCATGAAGTGCAGCTGAAGTACAATTCTTGATAATGCTCCCTCAATGACCAATTCGCTCCCAGTGAAATGGCCACCAGCTGTTGTTTTCACTCATAAGTTGCATCGTGGGAATTGGTGCTTTATTGGAACATGGCCAAGGACCATAATCAGGGTCAGATATGCATGTGGTTCCGACAGTCGGCACAATGTTTGGAATCTGAGCTTTTTTTTTTTGTTTGTTTGTTTTTTAGGTATACCTCTTTACATTGGCAGGCCTCCATGTACCCAGTAGTTGTGTTCTTGGAGGAAAAAAACTGCAATCAGAAATAATTTGAGAGAATGAAAGATTAATTTGTAGTTGAGTACGTATACACAACATGAGCAGTGGCCTCCGCCTGGTTTACTGATGTTCCCGGATGAACTTCTGCTGCTGATATGGAAGCGAGAGCCCTGAGGGTTCACCCTAAGCAAGGTCATTTAGTGCTTACGCTATGTGCGCTCGTCAACACTAGCATTTTTGACACTTGGTGTATCACTTGAGCCACATTTACTGTATTTTTCTGTCAGAGCAGTTTAGTAAAGAAACACTGAGTATGATAAACTGTGTGTGTTCAAAGGCATCCAGACCACTTGGCATTTATGAGGCTGTAGAGAATCATGCAAGGCCACCGGAGGCCGCCGGCTAATTGTAGACACGTCAGCCCGTCTTGGCAGCTGCAGTGCAAAAGTGAATGCACACCATGTGCAAAATATAGTCACAATTATCTGACTGCATAAATGAAATGGTGCAACCAAAAAATCGCTGTATTTGATCTCAGGCTGGCTGTATGCTTGTGATGATACGACTGCATTGGAATTGTGTTCCGAGGAGACTTGTGAGTTTGTTTTGGACATTGGCAACAGTTAGAACATATTGTCACGTACTGTATATGGTGTGATTGTACGGCAGATGACATGGCACTGGCCTGAATTTTGCTTTGTACTTCAAGTCCCTGATGTTTATTTAAACCTCAGATGGATAATACAGAGGTCAGACTGTGGTATTTGGAGGTGTTTACTGCTCTTGTAAATGAGTTATCACCAGGAGCATGATGGTGTCATTTCATGAAACTGTCACAGTGGGCCTGGATGCTGTGAGCGGTTTCAATCCAGACAAGCCTGTGACCACAGCAGCAGCAGCTGGTCAGAGATGTGACCTCTGGACCCCCCGACTATCCCCCTCTCACGTGGGGCTAAGGAATGGACTCATACACACATACTAAACACACACAAACACACATGCATACTAAACACACAGATCAAACACTATAAAAAACACACACATCAAACACTAAAAACACACACAGATCAAATCCACACACACACACACACACACCAGGGTTTAAGAGTAACGCTTGCCCGCTTGCCCTGGGCAAGTAAAACAAGTTGTCTTTGTCAGACAATTAATAGTGCTCGGCCACAGGCCTGATTTGGGGCTAATGGCCAAAGTTTGTTCAAATCTCCATTTTGTACCACTAAGCAAGCGCAAAAGCTGGTGTGCGTGAATAGAATAAAAGGTTGCAAAGCGGGCGTCATGCTTACTGAGGCCACGCTTTCCTTTGATTAAAAAAAACTGGAAATATACAGTACTGTGCAAAAGTCTTAGGCACATGTAAAGAAAATCCGTAAGGCGAAAATCCTTTAAAAAATAATTAAATTAAAAGTTTCTAAATATCAAACAATTGACTATAAAGTACAGTAAACAATAAAAAACAGAATCAAATCAATATTTGGTGTGACCACCCTTTCCCTTTAAAACAGCATCAACTCTCTTAGGTACGCTGTTGTTCAGTTTTATAAGAAAATCAGCTGGTAGATTGTTCCAAGCATTTTGGAGAACTTGCCAACTTCTGCAGACTTTGGCTGTCTCGCTTGCTTCTGTCTGTCCAGGTAATCCCAGACAGCCTATGTGATGTTGAGAACAGGCCTCTGTGGAGACCATACCATCTGTTGCAGAACTCCTTGTTCTTCTTTTCTCTGACGAAAGTTCAATTAAGTTTTTGGAAAATCAATGTTTGGAAATCTACAATTTGCTCTTTTCTACTGACACACTAATGCAGAAGACAAAAAATAAACATCTAAGAAAAAATCTACATAAAAAATCTAGGGTGCCTAAGACATTTGCACAGTACTGTACCTCTCCCTATATGTCTCTCTGCACAGATCCTTTAGGACCTCCATCGCCAAGCTGCAAAAAGCTGCGAATGTGAAGCATTGGATCTGGCCGCCAACTTTCATTTCCTGTTTCTGCACATTTTTTACGGTTGATTTTACGTCTTCTTTATTAGGAGAAGCAGCTGAAGGACCTGAAGCCCGAGGCCAAGCGGTTTGTGGAGAGATACATCAAGCTAGGGAAGAGAAATGGACTGCACTTGTCCAAAGACATACAGGAGGTACTGTGTGCATAGACCCCTGCTCAGCTAAATGTCAGAGCAAACAAGATACGGAACTGGAACTTGTAAATTTGATCATGTGATTTAGTTTTGTATTTTTCATTATGACCTTGGTTGATATTGTCTGTTGTATGTTTATGAAATTGGTAAAAAAGAATGGATTACAGGCCCAGCCTTTTATTCCTTTTTGTGGTAAACGTTTTACCAAGTACTCTTTTTAGACTGAAGGACATACTTTGACTGCTATACTTAATATATACTTAATATAAATTTACTGTGTGCTGTTCATTTGTGTTCATTAGGAGATCAAATCAACTCGCAAGCTGATAAGTGAACTTTCTATCGACTTCAACAAAAATCTAAATGAGGAAAACACTTTCCTCCTCTTCACTGAGGATGAACTAGGTAAGTATGCCTAACGTGTCAAGTAACTACACTGGATATTTGGGTCAATTAAGGAAGCAGAGACTGGAATCAATTCTACCCATGTTTACGGGACTCTTTTTCTGGATGGTGCATGGTGTTTCCAGCTAAAATACTTACTCTTAGTGGCGTGACACGTTCCAATCAAAGTATGGGCCAAATCCTGATCATGCCTGTGTCAACTGTGGCCAGGAGCATAGCGATACACAATTGGACATAACTTTAGCCGGGGAGGGAGAACTTTGCTATGCAGGATGTTTTCAAGCACATTGCCCATTAGCAACTGCTCCAATTGTTTGGGGGCCAGACCAGTGCGGTCTGGCTGCAGCAGCTGTGTGAGATGCACAGGCCTCTGGCGCTACGACTGCGCAACTCAGCCAACAGATTTCATGGGAAAAAGAATAGCAGAGGCTGCCTGCATGCGTTTCGGAAGACGCGTATGTATGCGTGCGCCCTCTTGTGGTACAGCACGGTGTTGCAGTGAATAGACAGGCCTGCGGTCACAATTGGGCATTCCATATTTGGGAATAAAGCAAAACTGCAGATTTAAAAGAGACCTTTGCGTGTCTCAATCCTGTTGGTGGTGTTTGCCGGTTTGTCCCCTGAGGTGGCCTGGCGGAGAGCTACATGCACGGCCTGGAGCGGGTGGACGACGACCGGTACAAAGTGACCCTGGCGTACCCCCATTACTACCCCCTGATGAAGAGGTGCCACGTCCAGGAGACCAGGAGGAAGATGGAGGCAGCCTTCCAGAGCAGGTGTAAAGAGGTGAGCGTCACTGCCCAAACAGGTCCCCCCGCTACCCGCGGTATCACAGTGAAACGCAAGGGGGAGGGCGCTTCCTGCTAAATCAGGCTTTCTTAGGGGATTTAAACTCCTCACAGTCCAGAAGCCTGACTGTGCCAGAGCCGGTACGATACAGAGCCCTACAGAACAAGGTCGATTTTGCCATAGTGTTGCCCTGGGAGAGGAGGTTTCATTTTGAAAGTTATTCCCTGCCTCCTCACACAGGACTGGTCCCTCTGGTCGGCTGGAGGTCTGTCGTATAGTCACCGGCTGGCTGCATACTTTCGGTGGGCATGGCAGTGATGGGATGGGCTTACAGTCGGGAGGGACACTTTGCAAACGGGATAAATTTTTTTATGGTTCTTAGTACTCAGTAACTTGGTGGCTATAAAGGGTCAGATGACACAGTCCTGCTTTTATTTCCACGGCTGCAGTTGCAATCGTGCGTGAGCAACATTTGTATTCATTAGTTATTATGGCAGAAGGATTGTAAGGAGCGTGTTATGTGTCCTTCATCCTGCAGGTGAACACAGCCATCCTGGAGCGGTTGATCACGCTGCGGGCAAAGGTGGCCAATTTGCTGGGCTTCGACAGTCACGCCAACCACGTGCTGGAAATGAACATGGCCAAGAACGCCTCCAACGTGGCGCAATTTCTAGGTACGCTTCCCCCCTGCGGACTTTAAAGTTTAATTTTAACCAAGACCTTTTAAAACCAGCAGGGTAAGTTTCCGGGTGGCCCCCCCCGTTGAAGTTTGTTTCCCTGTTATGCCTTCAGCTCATCTGTGGTAATCTTCGGGCCGGTTAACAATGAGCGCAAACAGCCCTTTCAAAATAAATTTTAATCCACAAGTAATTTCCTAAATATGTGTTTAACATTTTTTTTCATTCGTATAAATAAAATGTAATTGGTAGAAAATGAGAAAATAAGCTCCTCTCCCTTCAGTGCATTACCGTCCATTCGCGCTTCTGCATTGCATGCGTGTGAATGACTCGTCCCGACAATTTATTGTCGGCTGAACACGTGTCGTGTCAACTACAACAAAGAAAGCTGAATATATAGCCTAATGCAAGCATTCTGTGTTGCACTTGAGCGCTGAAGCAATCGTCTACGTTGTATTCAGTTTTGAAATCCCAATCTTTCTGCTGCCGGGCACCTACAGCACAGCCGTCTCATATCGTATTGCTAAAAAATAATAGCACTCCCCCACTGGCTGTTGTTTAAAGTGGCTAAAATGGCAATAGACATGTCACCTCGTTTTACATCCCATTCCAACCCAGTGTGCTACATTGAGATTGCCTAACTGGAACAAAGTACAAAGATGGGATGGATTAGTTTTATTTGGCACATTGATAATGTGTTGATGATTTTTTGATGATTAAAATTAAGTGCTGCTGTGCGGTTGCGCTCCGAGAATCGGGGGTTCGATCCCTGGTCCTGCCAGATCCGAGTATGGCTGGTGCCTTGAGGGAGTGGCAATTGGCGGCCGCTGCCGGGGTGGGGGGAGGGACTTGGAGAGAATCGTCGCACATAACACAGCCCTGGGCGAGCTGGAATCACGGTTATGAGCTCAAGGAGTCGCGCCCTGAAGAGGACGTGGCGCCCTCTTTCCTGCTACCGGACAAAGGGGTTGTAGCAGCGGTTCTCTAGCGGTTGCTACATGGGGGAATTGAATTGCATAGGGTCCAATTGGCTACCAAATTGGGAGAAAAAGGGAAAAATCTGGAAAAATAAAAAAATTATAAAATAAGTGCTGGAGTGGCACTCCGGTGCACTGTTACAGCACTAGCCTACACCCCTGAAAACAATGTTGGCAATTTTATGGGGAATAGGCTAACATTAGCAAAATAGTTAATCTCTCTCAAATAGTAGGCTATGTGATAATTTACGTACGCAAAATGTATATTCAGCCTTCTTTGTTGCAGTTGACACTTGACACGTGTTCAGCCGACAGAAAATTGTCGGGACTACAGTAGCCTAATTCACACTCATACAATGCAGGCCTAAACGTAGGCTAAATCATAACTTGATTGTAAAGTAACACAATAGGTAGATAGTAATAAGAGTAATAATAATAATAATAAATATCATATTAAGTGTGCGGACAATCGGATTGGGTATCGGCGATCGCTGATGATGATGATAGGACGACCGGAAAATAGAGACGATTGTCCAACCCTAATTTGTATATGCTAATCTAGTTTATTTCGTGGAAAAACCACATTTAGAAGGCATTTCACTTGTGCGGCCCCAAAAAATTGGGAAAAATCTGAAACAAAATTAAAAACAAAATAAAAAGCCATGGAAGTATCACTTTATTAACGGTCACCTGGCTGAAATTCCCTCTCCGCCCCATTACAAAGAGTTGGATTCTATGTACGCAGATAAGTTCCACGAGAAGCTGAAGTCAGTGGGCGAGCAGGAGAGGCGGTACGTCCTGCACCTGAAGAGGAAGGAGAGCCAGAGGCGGGGCTACGAGTTTGACGGGCAGATACACGCTTGGGACGTGCCCTACTACATGAACCAGGTGGAGCAGGTGAAGTTTGCGGTGGACAAGGACAGGCTGATCGAGTACTTCCCCCTGGAGGTGGTGACAGAGGGGCTGCTCAGCATCTACCAGGACCTGCTGGGCCTCACCTTCCAGAAGGTCGGCCACGCCCACGTCTGGCACCCCAGCGTCAGCCTCTACTCCGTGCAGGACACTGCATCGGGGGAGGAGATCGGCCAGTTCTACCTGGATCTGCATCCCAGGTGACGTGCCAGCGCAGGCCGGGGTGGTCAGTGGCATTTTTAAACATGCTGTTGCGGGAGAAAGGGTTCTTGTTGGTTGCGATGACAATGGGAAAATGAGTGGAAATGGCAGCACCAAAGGACACTGACATGTGGTGGCGCCATTTTAGATGCTGCCATTGTAGAGATGAGCCGTGTAACTTTGTACTGCTACACTTTATAAGCATGCAAATAAATACCGTTGTAGTCAGACTGTTGTCAGCCGAAGCCAGGATCCTGCTTGTTCTAATCATTTTGAAACGTTGTCATGTCATGTTAAAGAAATCAGTGCTGTTTGTTTCTGGTTCAGAACCAGGGTCTGAAATAAACCTCTTTTTCCACCAGCCACTGTGGCAGGTAAATTAACATTTCTACCTGCCACTTCTGAAAGCCATGTGGAAAACATGAGAATTGCAAACAGACCTTTTTGGACTATGCCAGATGTTTTCGGAGGCTAGTGCAAAACGTGCCTGTGCCCTCATCTTAAAGCAACCAGTTAATTCATACATTTGTTAAAACAACAATACGATGTACCCTCCACCATGGGTGTCTTGTCCATTTTACCTGCCACTGCCAACAATTTACCTAATTTACTCATTTGGCAGGTGGCGGGTGTTCATTTTAGATCCTGTTCAGAACACTTGGGCTGGCAGTGAGGGCTAGTTTCCACAGATGAAGGCTGAACCGTGTTGTCTTTTTCAGGGAGGGGAAGTACGGCCACGCGGCCTGCTTCGGGCTCCAGCCGTCCTGCCAGGGGCCTGATGGGAAACGTGTGCTGCCCGTGGCGGCCATGGTGGCCAACTTCACCAAACCCGCGGCCAGCTGGCCCTCGCTCCTGCAGCACCACGAAGTGGAGACCTTCTTCCACGAGTTCGGCCACGTCATGCATGAGATCTGCTCCAGGGTACGCCGCTCCGTTAGCGCTGGAGCCGCACTGCACTCTTTACATTACATTTACATTACAATTATTTGGCAGACGCTTTTATCCAAAGTGACGTACAATAAGTGCATATTGAAGGTCATTGACGCGACTACACAGCAGATCCGACGAAGCACAACTTTCTCACAGCGTAGGAGCTATCCCTAGTAATGAACATAGAATATAGTACACACAGTCAGCTATACATTCTGAACTATAAAATAACCAACACAAGTTAAATAGAAAACAAGCAAAAAACAGGAAGTGAGTACTATAGAATGGCCCTATATGGGTAGTTTAGGTCTCTTTCGGTGAGGGGTGTGGTCACTAGCCAATCAATGACTAACTCCAGCTGTAACATGCCAGAAACCAGCAGATACTACAGCCCTCCAGGGCTGAAGGTCTAGAAATGTATATGTGATACACTGCAAGGTGATCCCCCTGAAGCCTTCTCACTGGTCCGCTGAAACGGTCAGCTCTGTTTTGCCTGCTCATGTGGTGTGACCTATGACCCATTCAGACAAATTTTGTGGAGTTCAGCGGGACCCTGGTGGAGACGGACTTCGTCGAGGTGCCGTCCCAGATGCTGGAGAACTGGGTATGGGAGAAGGAGCCCCTACACAGGATGTCCCGGCACTACAAGGATGGGAGCCCCATCCCGGACGACCTGCTGGACAAGCTCATCGCCTCCAGAGTTGCCAACACAGGTCCGCTCCGATCGCCTATCCCAGCGCAAGGCAGGATCTACACTGCTCCTTATCTGTGCAGAAGATCAGATTTTGTGAAGGTCTTGTTTGTTTACTGTGCCACTCCACTAAGCAGATCAGACCACTGTGTTTGGAAACACTATCCTGTTTGCCTGCTTTAGCACAGTCTCAAACCAATATTTTCCCCAGTGGTCTGTCAAAATTGCATGAAACATTTTCTTAGTTTTTGGCATGTCGCCATCGTATCCATTATCTAGCTAGAGGCGTAGATTCGCAGATTCCCTGCGGTGTAGGTCTTACGTTTGTGATGCTGTTGAAGTTCTCCTGTTGCTAGGCTACTAATGTCCGTCCCTTTGACTCACACAGGATTGATGAACTTGCGTCAGGTCGTGCTCAGTAAAGTGGACCAAGCTCTCCACACCAAGTCCAGCGCTGACACGGCGGAGGAGTTCGCCAAACACTCCAAGGAAATACTGGGAATCCCTGCTACTCCAGGTGAGCCAACAAGCCCCTCTGACCAGGCAGACAACCATAAACTGACACTGTTAAACAAGACCTGTCATGTCAATTGTATGAAATTCATATATACGTTAAATTGCCAGTATTATAATTAACTTAAATGGACAGAGCTTTTTAATTTAATGTAAAAATAAATAATTTTGCATTAGAGGATTGCATTGCATTTAAGCACACGTGTAATCACACTGTTGTTCATTAGCTTAAAGGGTAATTCAATTTTTTTTTTTACTTGGACCTATTTTTCAAAACTTCCAGAGGTCCTTTCAGTTAATATATAACAGGGCAACTGAGCACATTTACAAGCAGGCTTTAAAGGGTAATTTTTTTTTGTCTGACTTGGACGTATTTTAAGAACTATTTCCACCATGCTGTTCGGTAATAATAATAATGTTACATCTTTTTTGAGATTTGGTCACTTAAAGAACGGCTCCGCTCAGCTTTACAATGTAGTCCAATGGGGCACATTTAGATACAGGTTCAATTTACTTCAAACAAGTCCAGTTTATCTTAGCCTGTTATTTGGAAGTGAAATCCAGTGTGAAAGTTGAAATTTACTCGCAGAAATTAAAATTTAAATGCATTTTGTTGCATGCTCTTTGAACTTGCAGAATTTACCTATTTTGCTTAACTATTCTACACGTGCAAACATTTATTGTTTACAGTGCTGTGTGGCTCGCATTTATAAGCTGACGTTGAAAATGGAAAAACCGGTTGCAATGGCCGATTATTCATCAGACTGTGGTGAGGATGCTGAGTCTCTTCACTTTGATAGCCTCCCGTATTTATTTGAACTGGAATACACAGACGAAGAGCTAAATCAAATTGAAGAGAATAGAAGGAGAACTGAGGCTGAGACAAAGGCAAGACGCGGAGTATTCCATATATTCCAGTAGGTCAATTCAGCACGTACATAGAGCATGCAACAAAATGTATTTTTACTTTTATTTCACATGTCATTCTGATTTTCATTTCCAAATAACAGGTTTAGATAAACTGAACTTGTTTGAAGTGAATTGAACGTGTATCTAAATATGCCCCAGTGTAAACTCCTTTGTAAAGCCGAGCGGAGCCCCTCTTTGGGCGACCAAATCTCGAAAAAGAAACATGCAACAACATTATTAGGTTTTGTTACTCTCTAAACTGCTTATTATTCTGCCAAACTGCTTATTTTGAGAACCTATCTCCTCCTACACCATTCATACCTCATATTATACCTTTATACACCCTCCGGGTTGTTATTACTTTTTACCTTTATACCATATACACTTTCTCAGATAATTGATCTTTCATCACCAAAAAAATGAATGGGAGTCAATGGGCACATTTTGAAAACCGATGCAATAGAATGTGAATGCTGTAACATATTGCACTGCTTATGACATCACAATGCCTTCCTCTACAACACTGTTATGACCTAACAATACTATCCCAGATGATTTGACATTACCATTTTGTGCCTTCATCACAATTCATTACTTCTTTGTATCACTTCCAGGTTCTTTAGACTACTTACCACAAAATACATCACCATATGTAATATGTAATGAAAGGCATCCAGGTGCTGTGTTAGCGGCAGGTAAAATTCAGCTGTTGGAATCAGAATAAGCTAAAGAAGCCGATACCCCAGCTCACCGGTTTGTAATGAAAGGCATCCATGCGCTATGGGGTTGGTGGCAGGTAATATTCAGTAGTTGGAATCAGAATAAGCTAAACAAGCCGATGCCCCAGCTCACCGGTTTTAATATAAATTGTTTTATTATTTTGAGGTGAGAAATGTTGCACAAGCATTCATAAACTTTTGAATGTTATGTCAAAAACTAGTTTTAATATTTTATCAATAGTTTGTTTTACTAGCATCCTAGCATTAGGTAGTCATTTGCCTGTTTGCTAACTACCGAGTTAAATTATTATCTTAAAACCGTAAGATTCACTCGGTAGTTGGTAGTGCCATTTCCACCTTTTATTTACCACCTCACACTACCATATTACCATCTTTCTATACCATTTCTAGCAATTGATACCACTGCGAAGCAACCACACCTACAATTTCTTTACCTACAATTGTTAATCTAGTTATTATTATTACCGATCAGCATGGTGGAAATAGTTCTTAAAATACGTCCAATTCGGACAAAAAAGCTACCCTTTAAAGCCTGCTTGTAAATGTGCTCAGTTGCCCTGTACTATATGAAATGAAAGGACCTCTGCACACAGACTAATAAGGACACTATAACTGGGCTTCTCATTACTTCGACTATGATCCAAAAGATAATCACAAAAGATTAAGTTATTGTGAAGCCACATTTATTTTATCTATGTAAAATAGACTCCTTTTCCAGGGTAACTCACATAGTTTACCTTTTTCACGTTAAATTCATACAGCTGGATATTTACTGAAGTACAAACCCTGTGGTATCAAGCAAGCCTCAACCCATCACTCTGCTGCCAGATATGCAGTCGATATGGATGGATCACTTGAAGGGGGGTTGTTTCTCCTGACCTATTTTTCCATAGAGTTCAATAGGAAAATGAGTCAGGAGAAACAACCCTTAAAGTGATCCATCCATATCTACTGCATATCTGGCAGCAGAGTGATGGTTTGAGGCTCACTTGATACCTCAGACCCTTGATGACTTACAGCCATTTAGCCAACCATGGGTTCCATACTATTCCCGTGTAATTTACAGCTTAATCTAGTCTCACCCCCCAATTCCCATATAGATCCATTCATATGCAGAGGGGTTATAGTATCACTCGTTAGAGTACCGGAAAATAAGATATCAAGAGTTTTTTGATATCCTTTTATACCCAGTCATGATAGCATCACCTGTTTACCTATGAAATGTTCCAAACAGGTGTTTTTTGAACTTCCCAGTCTTTTATTGGCCCTGTCCCAACCTTTTTGGAACGTGTTGCAACTTGCAGGCATCAAATTCGGAATTAGTGTATATTAAAGTTGATATGGTAAAACATGAAATATCTTTTCTTTGTACTTTTTTCGATTAAATATATGTAAAAGAAAATTTACAAATCACTGCTTTCTGCTTTTATGTGCATTTTACATACTGTCCCAACTTTTTTGGAATTGGGGTTTGTAAATTAGGTTAAATTCTTTGCATACGACAGCAGTGCCACACCAGGAATTGAACCTGCAACCCAAGGCTTTAAGTTAGAGTTGCAGTTTCGTTTCCCCTTGTTTAACATCACTAGGTCCCAAGAGAACAGATACCATTGACTAGTAACACTTAGAGCCATTAGCAAAATAATGGAGTGCATCGTGGGTGCTCTGCTTAGTGTAGGAGGGTTCTAATGGTTTAGCAGTGAGAATAGTTTATATTATATTTATATTTGGCTGACAGCATTGTTTATCCTGACGGCACACCATCTACTTTTGCTATTCTATCAAATTGTCAACCCAGTGATTATAGTATTTATAATGCTAATACAGTGAACCCTTTTAGGTTGTGGCTGAAATTATTGTTTGTGTCTTGTGTTGGCAATTGTAGTTGGTTGCTTGTACAATAATGGTTATGGTATCAGGTCTTTAAATGGATTCAGCTCTTGGAGCAAGGCACATTGGCAATGTAAATCAGTCCGGGAGAGACCTTAGTCTTTCGAAGGGATAAAGAACTTTACTGTGATGGATTCCTTGGACAGAATTGTAACCGTAGTGTACAGTTTGTGTGATGTGACCGCTTTCCTCACCAGGCACGAACATGACTGCAAGCTTCAGTCACCTGGCTGGTGGATACGATGGGCAGTACTACAGCTACCTGTGGAGCGAAGTGTTCTCCATGGACATCTTTTTCAGTAGATTCCGGAAGGACGGAATCATGAATCCAAAGGTAAGGTCTTCTTCTCAGCCAGTCCTGGAAACAAACTGCTCTTACATTCTGCCCTTATCAGGTTAACAGGTTTTCCCATAAACTGGATAGTGAGTATTTACTAGATTTGCTACAGTAGGCTCTTTCACTACAAGAGCTTGTCAGTCTTTCTGGAAATGCAAGTTTGCAGTCATGAAAGTAATTTATGCAAATATAGCTTGCTTTTACATTTTTATTATTATTTCTGCAACCAGCACCATATAGAAACACATTGTGCACATTTTCCATATATATTTATATATATATATGTGCTTCTTAGACCAGAAGTATAGCCAAAAGTTATTGTGTTCAAATCATGTTGCTAGAATATGTTGGATGTTTACATTTGCTTCCACAGGTAGGAATGGAATACAGGAAGGTGATACTAGCGGTGGGGGGGTCAGTGGACGGTGCGGACATGCTGAAGAGCTTCTTGGGCCGTGAGCCATGCCAGGATGCCTTCTTCCAGTGCAAAGGGCTGCTCCAATCAGAAAGCACTATCAACTCCCACTGACCGGGGTCACCCTCTTTTGTTCCCCTCTGACCGAGTGACCACTCAAATGCTTAACGGATAATGTTACTTATTTCTAGTATTTATATTAATATGTTTGTTATAAATGTATTTGTTGGGTTTATAACCCTGGAAACTTTTGAAAGGAAGAAATTACTGTCAGATCTTTATTCCAGTGGACACTTAATTTTCCACAGAATGGGTTTTAAAAAACTCATGCTGAAGGGGTCATGAAGGTTTTCCAGTTCTTACATAATTTGTCTCATGAATTCAAGATTGGTGTTAAGACATTTTCTTGTGCTGAGATTATGGGGGCACGAGAGACTTTCTTGTAGGAGTCAGGGTGTGTGGATTTCCTCTGCGGATTAAACCTTTGACTCCTGGCTTGGAAACTCGTTTGTTTCTCATCATTTAATGACAGAGCTGAAATGACTCTTCCTACATTTAGAAATCGGTTTACAGTTTTGTTTTCAGGTCCTGCAATCTGAAATCAAATCTCAAAACACTCTGTCCAAAGTAATTGTCTGACTTGTTGCCTCTTTGAGGACACTAAATATAGTTCTACGAAACCAGGGGAATGTTTTGGTTGGACATACCAAGGACACACTAAGTCGATGTACCTTACAGACAGGATTGATAAATGATCGGTCTCTCCAACCAAATGCTTTCCCTTTATTATTTAGATTCTTTGTACCAAAAGCTGAGAGTCTGTGTTCAGATCTCATAAGAGATATACGTGTACACTGCAAAAAATGTCTGTCTTAACAAGTATTTTAGTCTTGTAACATTCACTTAAAATCTTTAAAAACAAAATTTAAAAAAATTCTCTAAAGTGGAAAATATTAGAGTGTTTTAAGTTACCTTTTGCTTGACAAGTGAACTTATCTTACCCCACTGGCAAATCTTAAAATGCGTAAAACCATATCACCCCAATGGCTATCTTTTTGTCTTATTTAGCAAAAAAGTAACAGAAATAAGATTCTAAATATAAGATTATAATGCTTGTTAAGATTTGGTTTTCGCAGTGTATAACAGTATTCTGCCCTTGTTTGCTGTTTGAACAGCCATATAGAAACTGGAAAAAAAAACCTGCTGAATATTTTTATATTAAATTTCAATACTTTGATTACATTTATAACTTAAGTCGAGTAAGTGAGAATGTAATATCAGAGAATTGATTCAAATCAAACATTATGTTGCCAAAAAGCAACGGTGAAAAATCTGTGACATGACTCATGGGTGTCGTTTATTATAACAAAGTCCTGGCATGAGGAAAACAGCCATGGGCAAAAATACCCAGTAAATATGTTATATTTTGTGAGGTGGGGGGCATTCTTATTTTTATCAAAATATAAAACAGGCATTTAAATACTGCTGGCAAGCTGGTATCTTGAGGATTTTCACAGTATTTTGTTCAAACTGGACATTCTCCGATGACCTGTAACTGCCAAAAGAACATTTGTACATGAAGATGTGTACTAATTTTCTTGTGTGTTATTTTGGAGAAAATACTTTGAAATAATGGACTTTTGAATTGCTGCACATGTAATTTGATCAGTGAGTTGCACATACTGATCTCCATTTCATGGCTGTAGCACTTTTCATTGTGTCATTTATGCACTAGGTGGAGCCATATGTCACTTGTCGATTAAAGCCATTCAGTTAATACCTGCATTACCCATTCATTTATTAAATCGTTCTACTTATTGTAGAATAAAAACTGAAAGCATTCCTGAAATTTGATGTCAAAGCCAAAATAGTGGTAACGGGTAACACATTGTTCTTCTTGGTCATTTTAAAGACCTCTTATTCCCTACGTGCTTTGCACCTGGGACTTGTGTATTGTTGCAATGGTTGATTCGAATAAAATGTGGCATGCATATAAGGTCTGGTGGCTTTCAGTGAAGCTGGGGACTTTCAGAGCTTGCACTTATTTTGGCACACCCCATATGGCCTCATCTTTTTATTTTACATTTTAATCTCCAAGGGGCAAACTGCAAATAAAATTTAGACATACAACCTAAGGTTCTATATAAATTACAAAGGATTAGCTATTGTGCAGTTTATCAGCCAAAAACCCCAGAATCCGGTCCCATATTGGGTCTTTCAGAAAACCTATAAATTCAAGTCCTGACTGAAATATTCTTTTGATATGTCAAACAAATGTGGCCATTGGCAAGGTCACATGCCTGAGCAGTCATATTGTAAATGGAGAATTCACTTTAATTTTGTTGATTGGCATTACTCTCGATCCATTACTCACATTCATAGCCTTTGAAATCTTGAAAAATACTTTCATATTCTCAACCCTTTTAACCTGCATACAAAAATGTGTTGCCTTGTATGGCATGTTGAATGATGAATATGCAAAAATATGGTTAAAAACACGTTACTTTTATAACCCCAAACTTTTATAACCCTTTGCAGCCATATCAAATTTGTGAACATGCATTTATGTGCCTGAAAGCAATCTCTCTTCATCTGTCACTTGTGTAGTCCTTAGGTTCACAATATGGTAAGCCTTTAATATATGAATTACTACTAGCCATTACCATTGTTATTGTGGCTTTCTCAGCAAAAGGAAATTTAGTTCTTCACCAGTTAAGGATAATTGTGGGGCTCTATAGTTCAGATAGTTGAAAATCCTGCATCAATTGTTTGACAGACTATTCAAACTTAACATTCATAACTGTTATGATTCATTCACAGTAGTATTTCTTCGTACAATAAAGGTTCCTTTGTCCTTGCTGCTTGAATTTCTATTGGGTAGCAGCATTAATTATAGTTGTATTACTCATAAGGATATATAGGATTTATAGCTGACCAGTAAGATTATAAAAATTTCTTCTGCAACGTGTAAACTTTGTGTGCAATCTGCGGGTGTAGATTCGGTACCCCAAAAGTTTTGAAACTTCTTTCAGCTCCATCAAACATTGTAGGCTACACCAAGTGCAAGACACTAAGATTTCCGATTGACTTCCCTGGGATGTGAACGCTAATTCTGTGGTTGTTAAAAAAAAAAAAAAAACGAAACAAAAAAGCTGGCTGATAAGTTTAGGTCGTGTATATCCACTCCCTGTTGTGCCAAACATAACGGCCTTTAGCGCGGCACACTTGTTACGCAGGCAAACCGCAGGGGGCAGTAAAGGACAAATAATGTTTGCATATGGATTTCGTTCGCATACATTCAGTAGGTTCTTCGCAAGTTTGTCACAACAATACTATTTAAATCACATTATGAAGTTTTGGACTACTTGTTTTCTTTAAACCAGTAATACGAGCAATCGATACCTGACTGAGAATAATAGGCAACGAGATAGCAGCCTAATTAGCAGGGCTTCCAGATGCATTGTGTGTCCCAGTATGTGAACTGTTAAAAAACATGTATAATCTGTAGTTGCAATAACACACGGCTGACACGGATTAGTTTATGCAGTCAGGCTTGTCACAATAACTTGTATGTCTAAAGCTTGAAAACATAACATTGAGAAAGAAGCTTTATAAGATAATGAACCTTCTTGCTCAGATGAATGGCTTTGGGCTGATTGTATGCTACAAAGTTGTTCACATGTTAAATAGACAACCTGGCAGAAAAACACATGCGGGTGACTAGCTTGCAAGAATTACAGTTGTTCAACATCAGCTCAAAACACGAAATGAAACGTGAACGTTTAGACCACACACTACAATTCGTACCAGACATTAATATTTTTCAGGTATAACACAAAAAAACGAATTTTGCTTCGTCAGCCAACTACCTAAATTGAAAACAAGCTTTTACCTATTTGAGC
Source organism: Synaphobranchus kaupii (assembly GCA_029718625.1). Lineage (NCBI taxonomy): Eukaryota > Metazoa > Chordata > Actinopteri > Anguilliformes > Synaphobranchidae > Synaphobranchus > Synaphobranchus kaupii. Next base: position 27,331,833 of record CM056392.1, on the reverse strand, counting down.
AATTTTGAGACAACCTAACGTGCTAAGTTAAATTACCGCCTCTTCTGCCCAGCTTGCATTGTCATTGGGTCTTGACTTTGGGTCTATTATACACCCGATTTTTCATTGGCCCTTCTGGTACGCCTTTCACAGTGCTACCTGATCTTGCAGTGAGATTGAAGCAAAACAGCCCCAATCAGACCTACCTATTCGCTCAGTTTTCTATGTGGTAGGATTGCTGTTGTTTCGGCCGCCGTCAGTCCCTTTGACCACAGTGTGTTGTCAGGCTGCTTCTTGCGTTAGTTACACGCTCACCCTACGTCTGTCAGTGGATTTGTGGCGTTAAATATACTAAGTTAGCAAACGTTAGCTACGATTTCTAAACGAGTGAAGGGTAGCGTTAACTTATCGACTTTCAATACATTTGGGTGCGACGATCGCTTGTCAAGAAAGAGGGATTTTCACGAGGTGGTTGAGGTTTTTTCGCCTTTTGTATTTCTTCGCGTGTTGTGTGGACATTTTGGATTTTATTTGTTTTATTTTTAACATTCTACAGGAAGAAAACGCGAACCAGATAGTTATTGGAGCTACTGCAATGTAGCTAGCAAGTTAAGAGACTTAATCCAATTTATAATTTTCTTTGCTGCTCCGGGAAGTTATTTTCAAGCGTCAGGGCTACTCGGACAACTTGGAGAGGATTGCAGTCGGCGAAAAGAATGCGCTAACGTTAACTAGCGGGCTAGCTAGCTTGTGTAGCTAGCTAGCACTAGTTAACAATATTCAGAGTTGAGTAACTAACGCTAGCTAGCTAAGTGGATACAAATTCAGATTAAAGGCATATAGTTCTTATGCAGTCTTACTCTGAAGAACACACTTCCGTGGATTTTAAACGTCTGTCAATGAGAGAAAGCGCGTGGATACCTAATATTTAAGGTAAGTTAAGACTAAGTTAGCTACGACTGTTTAACATTTTCAGTTGGCTAGATGGCTAACTGCTAGCTAATTCAATCTAGACCAGCAGCCAGCTAACTTAGATGTGCGTATGAAGCTAGCAGATGAGTGTTCGTTAGCTAGCTAACGTTAGGTTAAGTTACCAGCTAACGTTACAATCAACATAATCATGTGTCAACGCCAAATAAAATATAACCATATTATAACTTATAGCTCTCGTCAGAGTAGGTGATGTTGAGCAAGCCAAGTTAGCTAGCTAACCAACTAGCTAACGTTAGCTAGCTCGCTACAAACTTAAACGACCGAAGCCTGGTTTACAGCGAAGAACAATCGACCTTTTGTTTGAAGTTAGCTGGAGATCTAATTTCCAAATGTGAAGCTGACCTGGTCATGATGTTAGCGAATGCTTTATTTCGGACAAAAATTGGGCTAACGTTAACCAGACAGCTCTATTGACGTTACGTTACATTTACAACCAGCTAGTTAGTTGCAAGATAAATTATTAGTAGTCAAAATGTGCTAAACTGTATTTGGCTAACGTTAGCGTTATCTCTTAGTTTGTTAGGTTGTTGGCAAGCCATTGAAAATGGTCATGTAACGTTAATATTATAAGTTAATTAATTGCCTCAATGAAGGCTCGGTAATGTTACGTATAACGTCGTTGGCAAGTCAGTTGACTGAAAAGGTAACGTTAGCCAACGTAGCGTTATCGAGGTACTGAGCGAGACTCGCTGTCCTTTAGCTTGCTAACGTTAGTTCGTGGTAACGTTAAACTAACACATTAAGATTGATTGTTAAGATCGTTAGTTCTCTAACGTACCAACAAGTCGGCTTATTTTCTGAGAGATCGCCGATGCAGGCTTTCTAGTTGGCTAGTGTAGCTATCGGTCAAAGTCCATGTTCGTCTGATATAGTATCGACAGAAAATGCGGAAATTGACCAGCTAGCTCGTTAGCAGTGAACACAATTTCTATTGTTGTTCATCACTCCTGTGCGGAACACGTCTTCGGCAGGTGAAAAGATTTGGCAATGAAAACGCTATGCGCTTGAATCAGTTTTGGAGGAGGGGGCTTATCTTGGTTTTGGCCGTACGAGCTAATGAGATTATGCGGTATCTGTAACACATGTGCTTTGATCCTGTAACGGTGGGATGCATTCGCCTTTAATCTCATGAATGAGCGACGCGGTGCACACAAAGGGCCAAACGATCCGCTGAATCTGCAACAGATACAGAAATCAAAACGTCCATTTGCTACATGGTTAGGATGGGTAGCTAGATGCAACGCTATCACTGGAAATGTACGCATCATCCTAGTGTGACGTTCGTCATGGTGTTGTAGGATCGTCGGATGAATGAAAGCAACAACACGAGTTGTCTGTGTTCCTACTTTTACCTGCTCGTAAATGTCCCTCTGTAACTGCAGTATATTTAATTAAAATGATTATTAGTTACTTTTGATTGGGATCAGTGTTCACCGCAGATAAACCTAGATAAGAGGATAGGCTTTATTCACAGGGATTAGAGGTAGGCTACTTTGTAGGACAGCCTTCGCTATTGGTAGTCTGGCACTTGTTGTCCACCAAACATATTTATACTGAACGAAGAAGCAAACTGACGCAAAGTGGGAGATGTGAATATGTCGGAACATGTTTTAATTCGTATAAACTGTCGCTATATTACATTTACTGTCCTGGAAGAACGAAAATTCAACAATTTAAGAATGTTGCGAAGACATTTATCCAGTCTGTTTTTCCCAAGCAAATGCATGCGCCTTCTTGTGCTTCGTTTTTATGTCCACAACATTGTTTAGTCTCCCCAATGGGATTATTCAGCAACCTGGGGAACTTGTCGGTCACCCTCTTTTTAAGAAGATACTGGGGAATATATATGATTTCTATCCACTTCACGGTTACGTTAGACCTCAAACGTCATTTGAATGATTTTAGCGTAGCTGCAGGATTTGCTCGCTTGCAAGACTATTTTTCATTTTTCATGGCACTGACGTATAGCGCGGCCTACATTTTGTTTCAGTGAAGGAACTTACTATGTCGGAACATTTCACAGCAAAGTAGATTTTGACCAGTCCATAAAGTCGGAGGTCGACAAGAACAGCACATGCATGAATTTAATGTTGAACATCATACATTTTCTGATTTGCAGGACTATACGAACTCCCCCAAATATGTAGCGATAATCCAGGAGTTCATGCTCAGGGAAGCCGGTGTGCTTTCAAATTTTAACTGAAAATTGAAGTAGTGGAGTGTAGAGCCCTTGTAGAAACTGCTACCCAAAAGGCACAGACTGTAGATGTGACCTTGGTCCTTAGCTGATTCCAAGGCCATTTAGATGCCAAGTAGAGCAAGTCACATTTATGATATGACTGACATAGAAAATTAAGGCAAGCGCCTAAACTGGAAATGGATGTCCAGCAGGCTGAAGCTGAGACAGTGTCCAACAGTGTTTGTGTGAATGTGTCCTCTGGATGCTTTTCCCTCTACCCGATCCACCATGCGCTTTCTCATTTTTTCACCCGAACATCTGTCACTGAAAATGTGCTGAAATGATTGCTGGTGGGACATTGTAAGAAATAATTATGCCTGCTTTTTTGTGCTCCAATCACAATTTAAGGATAATGGAGGTACATGTCATTCTCAGTACTGTGCTACTTATTCCTCGGTGTAATAAAACAATTTATTCGTGACGTACTTTAGCAGTTGAGCCATTGGTGAGGTCTTTCGATATATTGCATTGCATTATCAGACGGTTATGATTGCTGACTGTACAGGGTGTGACATGGCTCTTTGAACTGGTTGAACGGATAGGCTTTCTAGTGCTAATCTTATTAACACACCGAGGCAATGCGATTTCCCAAAATCTGGAGGCAGCTTTGTTTGAATTTGGTTTGGCTAGAACGCATTTTTGACGTACGTTTCACGTTTCAGAAAATGATAGATGATGCGATTTGCTATCAGTCTGACCAGCATGTTGCTTTATTTCATCGCCATTGTTTCACTTCACATTTTCTGGAGCAGGTGATTCGTTCACCTAAACGTGTTGCACATACTGATGAAATGCAAGGGCAGCTAATTACACAAGTATCATCTCCTGGGATTATAGTTGTTTTATTTGCCATTTGTTGTATTTTTTCACATACTGACCAACAGCCTCCCTAACCTGTAATTTATGTTGTGCATTTCATATTAGAAATGGCTTTCTCATGTATGATAGATAGATAGATAGATAGATAGATAGATAGATAGATAGATAGATAGATAGATAGATAGATAGATAGATAGATAGATAGATAGATAGGAGGGTACTTAATATCAGGGCTATTAGGTTTGACTTTAGATGACATCCAGTCGCTTATTTCAAAGGCATAGTTAGTACCTCCTGGTATGTTTACCACTCTTGTCCCCAATTCACCCAGCCTGTAATATAGGTCTGTCTTCTACATTCTGACATTAAGTGGCGTGTTGACAGTCTGTTCAAAGTTCTATCCACATAAGCCAGTGCAAAGACTTTAAGGATAAAATGAAGGTGAGCGTGTGTGGAAACCTCTGTGTATTAAAGGGGAACACCGGGTTATTTCTTAAACTTCTATATCGATTTTATACATTTGATGTGAGTCTTGAAGCTTACCGCGCTAGAACTGCGCCTCCCGGTTCCCTTGTTTCCAGCTTGTTTCCAGACGCGCTGCGTCACGCTGATCTACGTCAGTGGTGGTTAATTCCAGCTGCAGGTCTATACTGTATAGATAAGTCTGATATGTCTAAAGGGATGCCATCCGCATTATCAGGTTATTCCGAGTTTGGCGACGTATTTGGTCGCATATCCTTTGCATGCCATGACTTCCTGATGTCTGTGACCCAGCAATGTCAAAGACTCTTGATATCTTATTTTATGGTACTCTTACAAGCGATACTATAACTTATCTGCATTTGAATGGATCTTTATGGGAATTGGGGTGGGGGGGGGGGGGGTGGGGGGTGGGACTAGATTTAGCTGTGACATTATGCTGGAACAGTATGGAATACATGGTTGGCTAAATGGGTGTAAGTCATCAGGGGTCTGAGGTATGAAACGAGCCTCAAACCATCACTCTCCTGTCAGATAAGCAGTAGATATGGATGGATCACTTTAGGGGTGGTTTCTCCTGACTCATTTTCCTATTGAACACTATGGAAAAATAAGTCAGGAGAAACGATCCTTGAAGTGATCATCCATATCTACTGCATAACTGGCAGCAGAGTGATGGTTTGAGGCTCGTTTCATACCTCAGACCCTTTTTTTTCGTCCCACCTTTTTTGGAACGTGTTGCAGGCATCAAATTCGAAATTGGCGTATATTTGCAAAAATCAATAAAGTTGATAAGGTAAAACATTAAATATCTTTTCTTTGTACTGTTTTCAATTATATGTATGTAAAAGATAATTTACAAATCACTGCTTTCTGCTTTTATGTGCATTTTACAAACTGTCCCAACCTTTTTGGAATTGGGGTTTGTATATAATATTGCAGTCAAAAAGTTAATGAATTTGTGTCTTCAGCCGCACCGTACTGCTGTCTGCTATCCTCACCACGCCCCTCAAGCCTCAGTTCCCTCATAATATTGAAATCGTAGCATTCTCTCTGATTCAGGAGGAATAATTTCTAAAATGAGTAGTCTACGGCTGTGACTGAAAATGCTTCGGAAACTTTTGACAGCAATATTATATACGTTTTTGATTTTCATACTAAATTATACATCGCCGAACTCGGAAGGACCTGAAGATAATGAGGATGGCGTCCATTTAGTCATATCAGACTTTTATCTATCAGAAAATCTGATCAATTTCCAGTATACAGTAGTATACCTGGAATTAACCACCGCTGACGTAGGTCAGCGCAACGCAGCGTGTCTGGAAACAAGGGAACCGCGAGGCCCATTTCTAGCGCGGTAAGCTTCAAGACTCACATTAAACATATAAAATCGATATAGAAGTTTACGAAATAACCCGGCGTTCCCCATTAAGGATATCGCCGAAACATATTGACACTACAAATACAGCGCACGTCTCCGGTTATTCTCAGACTCAAGCCGAGTGTTTTTCTAACCTGTCCATGACGCAGTGTAAAAAGAAAGCGAGTAGGTCTGGTCCAATTGCAGGCGGGTTGCCAGAGTGGCCATTGAATTCTGAACTTTGATTAATTGAATGCATTGACTGGGTTTTTCGTCCTCCGGTACGCGCAGAGCCTTTGGCGTTGCTCGCGCAGATAAAACCTTGGCGCTCACTTGCTTTGGCTGTCAGGTGACATTTGTACCCCGAGCTGGGCTCCCTCAGTCTGCATCCAAAAGGCTGTGATTGGCCTAACGCGGTGCAGCTGAGAAATTATGGTGGTATATATAATTACATAATTTAGTGCAAGCGCGATTAAATTCATGAGAAAACTCCGTTACACTGCTGGCACAGATTCGGCTTTGCTTGGAAGTGGCTCGGCGTATCCAGGATTTCACTGCGTATATTATCTTTGTCGCGTGTATTTCTTTTGGGATCAAATAATTTGCCAGTAAAACAAATGCTTCCCACAGTTTGGACATTTTCATCTGATGGAGTCATTGATTCTTCTTGTGTAAAATGTAGCTCTGTTTCTAAAATACGTGTACGAAACACTATTCAATATTTATTGTAAATGACTACACGCGTTAATGATTCTTCCTGTTAACTGTGATCTACTAAGGTGGAACGGCTGTCATATTGCTTTGGAAGCTGATGTTTTGGGCTATTTCATAGACATTGTGTATACGCAGCATCTAAAACCAGGGATTGAAATGGAATATTTACCGAGAAAAAGGGGCCGAGGCTGGAATGTGCTGGAATATGTGAACCTGCTTTTGGATGATGTGGTGCTTGTTCCATGTTTGTGTGGCCACATATTTGTATGGCCGACCTTACGGCAGTAAACATGGGTCTGTTCCATCCCATGGAAGCATGAAGAAAGGATGTAGTGGCTGAAACGTTTGCTCTAGTTTAGCTTTTTTCTTTTCTTCTTTTTTTTTTTTTCCTCCCCCTCTCTCCATGTGCACTTTTTATTTTTTGTACGATGTAATTTTGCCTCAATAAATATTTTTGCCACACAACGGTGTCCGACCTTACATTTGCAGAGGGCTCTTGGCACTTTTATTTTTATTTTGTTTAATTTTTTCCGTTCCATCCCAAACCAGGACATTAGGTGCAGGCTAAGTGCTTGGGTCAGTGTTTTTATATGTGTTTGATCCGTGAGAAGCACAAGCAATGAGGTGTGTGTTGATGTACGCGCCATAAAATCAGATGTAATCTTTAATTTCGACTCTTCTTCGGCAAGCCACTTTTGCCAATGGTTGCCTGAGGGCCTTGCCAGGGTGGAAATGCATCGCTTCTAGTGCATCGCTGAAGTATTTCATCTTTAGTGCCGTTAAGCTAAATGGTATCGACATGATATAAATAGGCATAGTACCATTAAAAATGAAGATCGCATCTGAGATTTTATAGCCTGCTTTCCTGTTGTCGCTCCTGTCTGACTGGCCTCTATGAGGGGCCCAGGGGACTCCACCGTGTCTGTCTTCATGAACTTTCATGGAAGGCAAGGTGGGTTTGACACTGTGGGAACAATACTGCTGTGACAGAATGCAGGTCGCAGACCTACAGCAGAAGTCAACAGAAGCAAGACCACAAAGAAGGAACATGTACTACATCGAAACCAGGTCAAATTATATTATAATTGATACCTTTGGTAGGTTCCATTAATTTAGCGTTCTTTATTCAGTGCCCAATAATAAGCAATGGCGATATTTTTGGACATCTGACAAGGCTCACCAGGCCCGATGTGTTCAGAAGTATTAGTAAGGGTTCGCCACATGGGAAGAGTGAATCTTGCTTTAAGTGGAATGGATTTTTTAATATTTGTCGACAGGTCCAATTTCTTCTCGGACCTTCTATCCTGGAAAACATCCCCTTGAGAGCCCCGTGTTATTTCCTTTTGACTTCCTAATGCGTAACGATTGTCCGGTCACTTTACAATCACTGTCCGGCGTGCCCAAGCTGCAGTTCTACTGAAGCGGTGCTGCGGTTCACTCTGGATGTACGACTCTGCATTGAGCTTTGAGCACAGAAAGCGGATCTCCCTCAATGGAAAATGAAGTTAAACTTCCCCCTCACATTTAAAATAAATAACTTTAGCTGAACTGAACAAGGTTGCTGTGATTTATGGGTTTTTCCATGTAAACCCCCCCCACCTACCTTTTTAACAAAGGTCTGCTCCACTACAGAGGAAATGTGTAGACTGAACCTGCAGATATGTTTCCCCGTGGACTTTGTGAAGTGTAGTAAGTGCTGTGGAATGTTTTTATAAATGTATTAAACCAAAAACCCCTTTTAAATGAACATAAATGTTTTCAGCTCACGAAACTGTTCCCCTAAGACGAGCTTTTTTGGATTTATTTATTTTTGAGTTGACGTTGCTGTGACGTGCTTGTCAGTCGTGTGTTAATAGACTTGGGAATTCAGTACGAATAGTTGGGGGATTTGGTTGTTTGTGGTTCCTCTGAAAAAACACAGTTAAGTGCCAGCTTGTGACCGACTCATTCGGGCTGATCAGGATAGCAACCAATGCAGACAAAGTTGGCTATAGGTGACCAGACGATTAGACCAAAAAATGTTTTGGGTCTGCTGTGCGATTGCTGTTGGACTGAATGGCAATTCTACAATTCAGATTTTGTTCAGCTGTTGATGAACACCTTTAAATCAAGCCAATCAGAGAGGGGAATGTGACTTCTGCACTATGCAGTAACTAACTTATTGATATGTGTAGCTTATTCTGGAAATGTATTCGATTGGCGTAACTAATGAGCATAGACTTTTTATAGCAATGGCATTTATGGATAATCACACGTTGAATTATGTCGGCATTAGAAGCGTTCTTCTGTCATGGCAGGACAAACAGGACCCTGGTGGACTGATTCTTTTCATCTCTTGTGCTGTTGACACTGATTTACTCACCGCCTCCTGACGGACGCATTTATTTCTCTATTTCCCTGTCTTAGAGGCGGAAGGAGGGGACGTTTTTAAAATATATATTTTTTTAAAACGCCATTTCCCTGTCCGCGAGGCGCGGAGAACGAAACGAGATGCACTGCTAACGACGGCGATTTATCCGCTTGTCGGAGTGCGCCTGACGAAAAAATGCTGCGTCGAAAAAATGCTGCGTCGGTATGAAGCGGAAGCCCGGAAATCGCCGAGGCTTGGTGAACCCGAGCACGCCTCCCTTTAGGCCAGTCCTCCCCCAAACCTGTTTGCCGTGTTTTTATATGTAAATGCTGGTGCTCTGGCCGGGGGGGTGTCTTCGCTGGTTTTTCTCCGGCCTGCGCTGCACTGTACACATGGCTAAAGGGAGCGTTACTCCCTGCTCTACACTAAGAAGTAACCAGTAGTGTCTGTCGCTGTGGACGATAGAGAGTCTGTCCTCTGTCCCTGTCTCCGTCTCTCTCTTCGTTCTTTCGGCGTCTCCGGGTTTAACCCCGGGTTGTTTTTCAGGTTTCTCATTGCACGGCGCCTCTTGCCGTCTCCCCGATGTCTCCCCTTGCTCCGATCGGCGACGTGTCCGCGGGGCGGCGGCGGCCTTCCCATGCTGGGGCACAAAGGCCCTCTCTCCCACTCGCGGCTTTTCTTTGCGCACTAGAATCACGCCCTCCATTGTGGCTCTCCCCCACTTCTCCGGTTTCCCCTTTTGTGAAGTCTGAATACACAGGCTTTCTTCCCGAACAAAAACCCAGAAGCAACATGGTACAATCATTCGATCCGTTGTACAAGTGAACGCCGACGGGCGTTCGAGTGCAACTAAACGGAGCAGCTACTTGCAGTTGCTCTCATGCCATGGTATTAAAATGCGAACGTGCAGGTGCATTTGCAACAGGGTTGTATTCCCGACATGCAAGCGCGTACGCACCCTGAGCTCTGAACCGCAGAATTTGCACAGGATAGCGCTTTGCTCTCCGCACACACCCGACGGCTCGCTGCGTGTGACCTTACCACGGATGCAATGCCTGAGGGTTCCGATGTGCGCCCGGGGGGGCTTGACAGAGCCATCCTTCTTGATGCTCCCTTTCCCCAAACGGGCGCCTCCGTTTCTGCAGGCGTTTGTCGCGGTCTGCCGCGTGGACGTGCGTCTTCAGCCCGGCCACTGATGCGGCGGACTCGAGAGTTCTGTCCCGCTCTCCCCAGCTCATTGGGGTGACGGCCTGTTGAGACGTGAAGGTCGGTGTTTTATGTGGAGTTGAGGCTGCTGCTGGTGTGCGGTGCCTTATTGATTTATCCCGGGGGTTTGTTCCCTGGTGATAAAACGTGTCCGAAAACCTTACCGTGGGCTGTCTCTGTTTAATTAAACTCCTCCGTCTTTTACACGTGCGGCGCCCATCCTTGTCGTGTATTCTGGCTCTTGCTTTGAGGCAGATGGGGGTAGTGTTGTGGCAGGTGAGATCTATCACTTTATATGGTATCTGTTGCCTGTGTGAAAAATATCTGTCGCAGGTGGAAAAAAGCCGCCTTTCTTCCTGTTGTGACAGAGAGAGGACTGCTATTTATCGCAAAGCCAGTTTGTTTTCTTGAACAGGAAACGTTTCACATGGTTTGAGGTGTCCTTTATTTAGACTCGGCCAAACACCTGTTTATGATGTATCTTCAGGTGCCAGGCGTCAGTGCGCGACTTGGTTGTCGTTCAGGGCTTTAAGTTTTTACTTTTTAGTCCCTCTTTGGGAGCCATTTAGCCGACAGTAAATATGCCAGCTGAATGTGCTGTACTGTGGGAGTTGCAAACTGGGTCCTTTTTATGTAGTTTTTGTGTGTTAAATATGGTCTTGATCCTCAGAGCAGGACAGAAGTGAGACTATTTGTGGCGTTTGAAATGAGTCGGCTCCAAGTCCCAAGGTGAAGTGAAGCATGTTTATGTGACGGCACAGAAGGCACTCACAAGATTAAGAAAAAAAACACAAAAAAAAACTGCTGCGTTTGACATCGAGTGGCTGCACCGAGCTTCCAAGACGAGGAAAAACGGAATTGCCTCATGTAGCTGAATTAGGCTTTTAAAATAACCCGAAACACCATCCAATCTAACGGTGAGCCGTATTGCTTAGAACAGGGGTTCTCAAAGGTATTTATGCCAAGGAGCCCTTAACAGACTAGGTTCTGGCTCATGCTTTTCTTTCAACGGATTCGACAGGTTTGTCTGCGCGATGTTCATGTTTTAAGTTGTAGGAATATCTTAAGTTTAGATAGTTTTAGCATTCGTATATTTTAGGCTATTTAATTTAGTTAACTTTTTTCCCCATTTGGCCGCGGACACCCTGGCATGCCTTCGCAGACCCCAGTTTGAGGACCGCTGGCTTAGAACAATTAGTGTTTCCATTCGAAAGCGGAAGTGAATTTGGGTACCGGGGCAGGGCGTGCGTGTGCAACCCCGAAAGGGCCGTTTGTGTTGCGCGTTGCAGACTTTTTTTAGTCTGAAGTTTGATGCGCATTACTTGGAGGAGAGTGGATGTGGGCAGTGTGTGATCGCAGTTAAATTGTAATGTGCGATCAGCGCTCCCCGTCTTAGCGTCCAACTGAAGCGCAGGGACTTTCAGCGCAGGCTGGAATGGAATCCTGACGGTGCTAGCCCTCTGTACATCACACATTTAACCCCACAATATAGGAAACTCGCGTTGGCCTCTTTCGGTTTAACTTGTAGTCACGTATAACGCCCAGTGTCCCAGCTGCGGTGATAAAACTCTCTCGGCTTGGGTAGAAAGATGAGGCCTCAGTAGCGGATGCGAAAGGACGCACGTCATCGTTCGCTCTGTGGCCTGCATGAGATTGTGCACTGTGTATGTTCGTTACAGCACGCCATTAACATGGTAGATAGATGCAACTATCCATTTTCATTGGTTGTATATTTTGGACTGCCAGGACTTTGGCATTCTCTGCCTGCGCAACGCTGTGATTGTTTTCATTGTGATTTCTGCCAGCTGTTTAAGCCCCACTGATGGGTTCAATTCAGTTCACTTGGAGTGTTGAGCAATGCTGGCGGACCCATTCTCTTTTGGTCCCGCCCCCATGCTGTCCCCGTTCTATGAGGTGCCGTTTTTCTAAATCAGAATTTGTTAAATGCCTTAATGCAGGGCTTGTGTTCGGCAGCAGCAGGAGGTTGTGCCTCTAACCCCCCCCACCCCCCCCACCCCCCGAGATTATTATTATTATTTTTTTGTCTGCGTCAGCACAAACTGGGGTCGTTCGTGAGCGGTGGCGTGGTTTCCTCCTAGCAGCCCCTGCTGCCCACATGAGACCGTTCTCACGCACGTCGCTGTCGGCAGGCGGCTCGGCTCGCTAGCGGCTCGGCTAGCATTTCCGTCACCGCGGAAATGTGCGGAAAGGTGCCGGCTTATCGCTCTGAGGAGCATGTGCCGTTAGACGGCGGCCCAATCGTTTCCCCACACCCCCCTTAATTACCAATCCATCAAAGGTCCACAGGCTGCACTAATGCTACCGCTGTGTCGGGCTCCGGCTAAATGTGGTGGTTGGTGCGATAATTAAAGGCCTCCTGAAGTGCAGTTATGAGAAGCAAATGCAAGCGGCAGCCGGCTGGGCTTAGATTTTAGGTTAAAATAAAAACAATGTGCCCGATATTAATCAAGCTTAATGCGGAACGATTTTCATTAGCCGTCGTCCCACGGCTCCCAACTTCAAAGCCATAAAGCGTGTGCGTTATTCCAACAATAATTCCGGCACTTCTTGTGGCATTGCTACTGTTCAGAGTTGGGCTACTGCTGCTGTTCTAAGAGCGGGAAATGTGTGCAGTTCATTTTAGCCGCTCTGCATGGGGGTGGGTTGCGGCATCCTCTTAATGATGTCATCTACAGTAAAGAAGGCAGTTTCCCTTTGCTTGTTCATTTTTTCTCTTCTCTGATGTGCTTGTGGTTATTGTGAAACTGAAGACTTTGACTGACAGAGCCTTCATGTGCTCTCTCCTTCACTTAATCTTTCGTGCAAAGTCTTAGCCGAAGCACAGTGCGCGCTAGAATACTGGCGTGCTTTGGTTGATACTTTGCGCGGATGTACACAGTTGGCGTACTTCGGTAGAAAGTAGTTTTTCGCAAAAGAACCGTGCACAACAAGGTCTGTGGATTGTTTGAGAGTAGCTGTGTCATTATATTTGGAAAGGGACGTTATCAGGGTGATATCACAGTGAGTGGATATCTACAAAACTAGTTACCTGGATGGATAGATAGCACTCTGGCTATGTTGAAACGTATCAGACTTTAATATTTGGGTGAACTGCCCCTTTAAGGGAAGCGTTGGCTTGCATCCCAGTCAAGTCCTTTGCTATTGTTGTCGGGGATAGTCTTTTGCGTTGGGGTTATTCAGGGGCCAGATGTTGGGGTCATTTTTTCCTGCTTCTTTAGGATTACCTTGTCCATCAGCAAAACATGTTGTTGTTCTTACCAAAGGCCCTTTTCTATTAAACAAATGTCTTGTTGAATTATTTAAAGAGATAGGGTGATGAAGTGAATAGGTGTAGCGGAACTAATCGTTACCTGTTATGTCTTTCTTAAAATGATGCGTTTCCAGTGAAAGGGGCATTCTTCTAATATAGCCTAATTCTTTTAGAATTGCATTTAGACTTGGCCTGCTAAATTAAAATGGGGAATTGATATTTGTAGGGTTGATACACACACTACAATGTTCTACTGTGTGAGGAGATGGGCTATTGGTCATTCTGGAGCTCGGATGGTGCTGCTACAAGCACCTTTCAGTTTGTGCTGCTTCCCCAAGGGGCCAAGACTGGGCTTTCATTTTGAAGCTCACTTCTGGTTGGGCTGGGAGCGGCCATAGTGCAGTTGCTCACTAGCGCCACTGCGATTGGCTCCAGTATAGGTCTTTCACCATGTAAGTCAATGGCAGCAATGTGGTCCAAATACTCAGTCAATAAATTTTTCCAACAAAAAAATATAATTGCAATAGGTATCTTTCCTTCATCTAATGCCGCTGCATGTGCTGATTTTTTAAATATTGTGTCGTTTGGACAGGGTATTGACATTTGTTCAGGACCAATCAGAGGGACAGGTTGAGTCCTCTTCGGCTCCACGGAGCAGACTCAGTTTGTACAAACTGGCGGCGAAAAATGCATCCGGAGACTCAATTTGGTTTTTACGAGGCCGTGGGAAGGCAATGGGTGACGTCACAGTGACTTTGTCCATATTTTTATACAGTATACGCGCTTACCTTGCAGTGTCTGTGCCGTGATCATTTGTTCAAACAGGCAATACTCAATAAGGGTCTTGCTGAAAGGCCCAATGACGGCACACTATCCAAGTTTAGATCTCGGAAGAGCGTGGTCACAGTGCAAACAATATTATACAGACGTGCAATAAAGTCCCCTCCGTAGTTTAATTTTGAGAAAGTAGATGTTGGCTGCATTAGCGGTGTGATAAAAATGTTGAAGAGGCAGAATTAATTTAATTACGGCCTATTTTTTCCATTGCTTTGTGGGCGGCATTGTTTATTGGGTGCTGGATGGTTAAAAAGGCACAGCTCGGCTTTGCCCCACTGGTTTATGGTTGTGTAAAGCAGGCCGACGAGTGTTCTGTGTATCTGTGTAAAGCATGCTGGCTGTAGTGTAAGGTTGTGTATCTGTGTAAAGATGGCTGGCTGTAGTGTAAGGTTGTGTATCTGTGTAAAGCAGGCTGGCTGTAGTGTAAGGATGTGTATCTGTGTAAAGGTGGGTGGCTGTAGTGTGAGGTTGTGTATTTGTGTAAAGCAGGCTGGCTAGTGTAAGGTTGTGTATCTGTAAAGCAGGCTGGCTGTAGTGTAAGGTTGTGTGTATCTGTAAAGCAGGCTGGCTGTAGTGTAAGGTTGTGTATCTGTGTAAAGCAGGCTGACTGTAGTGTAAGGTTGTGTATCTGTAAAGCAGGCTGGCTGTAGTTTAAGGTTGTGTACTTGTGTAAATCAGACTGGCTGTAGTGTAAGGTTGTGTATCTGTAAAAGAGGCTGGCTGTAGCGTAAGGTTGTGTATTTGTGTAAAGCAGGCTGGCTGTAGTGTAAGGTTGTGTATCTGTAAAAGGCTGGCTGTAGTGTAAGGTTGTGTATTTGTGTAAAGCAGGTAGGGCTGCAACTAACTACTATTTTGATAGTCGATTAATCTATCGATTATTGAAACGAATAATCGACTATTCGGATTATGAATCGCACAATTACTCAATGGCTCTTATTTAGCTATCAGCTTAGCTTGAGGTTGTTTTAGGCATGTGCTAACTAACAATGAAGACAATAAAGATGAATACTTCATTCAAAAATACGTCTTTTAATGAACTTTGCTGCTGATACAAAAGATAAATAAAAATTCCAATATCCATTTTTTCTGTCAATTTAAAACCAAGGACAGGCAAAGTAGCAGCAATAAAATATAACAAAACTACAGTGGTTTTCCCTTAATCAATGCATATTTCTGCCATCAATACAACATACATTTAAAATTTATAGTGCGGCTGCAGTACAAAAAACGTATTACTGGACTATCATCTTAGGCCAACAGTAGTGGTGTAACGGACCGTAGTTGATTCCCCCCCCCACCCCCCCCCCCGGTTCCGCACACACGTGAACCGCGGATTAATTGCAACGTTTTTAACCATCATAGTGTGAAATACAGTTTTACTGCCGCTTTACTTTTTAAAGTAATAATTCCCTAAATCTCGATGCAGAGTTGCAGTGATTTGATTATTTAAAAAAAGCAGTTGTGTGTTCACCTGAACGGGGCATATTGAAAAAGCGAAGAAGAAAAAAGAAAAAAAGCGCAGTGACAGTCATGGCTAGCGGAGGAGTGGAAGAACTTGAGGCCTCCCGCATCATTTAAGTCGTATGTTTGGGAGCATTTTGGCTTCCCTGTAACATATAATGATGACAGAAGAAGGGTGGTGGACAAAACTGTTATGGTATCTAGGCTAGGCATTGTGTCACGAGAAAGCCAGTTACTGCCAGTTACTCCATTTAAAAAAATCAACATTCAAGCCATATTTTGTGTTCTTGATTCTAGAATCCTGTGTAGATATTGAAATGCCTTCTAAATAAATGTTGCCCCTCTGTATGTCCAGTTTCAAGATAAATGGATTTTTATGAGTTATTAGGGCTGTCACTTTTTCCAAAAGTCAAGTTCGAACGAGATCAAACAAACCCATAAATCGTTCGAATTGACGCACATTGGGCACACGCATAGACAGTAGAATTTATTGCCTTTTAGAAAGTATCAAATTCTCCGGTGTTCTCTAAACTTGTGCACTGGACAGCAACACATTCTCCGTAAACGTCGCCATGATGACAATAATGCAACGTTTAAGATTGTAAAGTTAAGGGCACATTTGGAATGTTAACTGGATTGTTGTGAATAATAGGTTATTATTTGCTACTGTATGTTCAACGCCATTAACAATTCATTGATCAAGAGAAAATGTGTTTCAAAATAGAATAGCTACATTACAGCTCATAACGTGAAGTAACATGGCTTTTAACATTAACATTACCTACTGTAGCTAGCCAGCTAACAAGCTAACTAGCTTACCGAGACGAGTCTTCATCATCCAGAAAGTGCCTCCTCTTCAGATGCTTCAGCAAAACTGCCAGGCAAGGTCAGCTTTGCAGTTGCAGTTCACAGCCTTTTTGGCCGCGTTAAGAGTGAAATGCGCATGTGCACCTCTCAACAAAGATGAGAAGGAAGCAAGATGTCTCACTCCTTAGCTACTTCCATCATCAGCTCCGGAAAAAAACGATGTGTTTAATTCAGCTCCACAGCTTGAAAAACACACGCGATAACGTCACCAACAAATCGACAATTAAATTTGTTGGCAACTAATTTGGTCATCGATTTTCGTCCACTGCGTCGATTATTCGTTGCAGCCCTAAAAGCAGGCTGGCTGTAATGTAAGGTTGTGTATCTGTAAAAGAGGCTGGCTGTAGTGTAAGGTTGTGTATTTGTGTAAAGCAGGCTGGCTGTAGTGTAAGGTTGTGTATCTGCGTAAAGGAAGCTGGCAGCAATGTGCTTTTTGTGCAAAGATAAGGAAGTGAATTGCGTGCGATGAGAGACTGACTATCGGTGATTGGGTCTGTTTGTTTCGCTGGTGAAGGAACGCTGCAGGTCGGCGCAGGTGACCGGGCGCTTTGTGATTGGTCGGTGTTATCCTGTGACCCCGGCCGAGGGACGCAGGGCATTTAGTGAGGTCGAGCGGCCTTTAGGGTTAAGAATTCACCCTGAGTTGAGGTTTTTTTCCCCCTCCTTTACTGCCTCGCCTCAGTGGCTATGGACGCATTGTGTCCGATGGCCATTAACAGCTTTACCACTTATCATGTGGTGACTCAGGGGTTTGGGCCAAGTCATCATTCTGTGGGACGTATCTGTTTGCAAAGTGTAAACAACCCTGAAGAGTACATTATTAAAACCAATAAAAGCCCTATTTTATGAATGGCATTTGGCATTTTTATTTCTTCATTACTTCATTAGTCCATCTCTCTCCTCATTACAGGTCTGCAGGCTTTGTACAGAGGCCTGCATTTCTCCCTTATAAGTGAGCCCAGTTTGTTCTCATTTTCAAATTGGCTCGTTGCTGATTAATTGTCTGTTGCAAAAGCCATTACGGCTCGGAAATGACATCTGATGCGCTTTGTCATTTAGAGGGTAGTCCCTCTAACACGTTCATCCCTCTGAGTCCTCATCATCAGCAGAGTGTCGGTAAATTACCCTGCCTTACGCATTACAAAAACAACTTCCTATTTAGCGAGCAGCTTTTTAAAAATGATCCATTTTCTTACAGAAGCATTCGGTGGCTAAACCGCTACGGTTCTGTTCCTGAATTCTCTAAAGAAATAAGCTTCTTGTTTTTCTAAGTGGATTCTGATATGACGCAAGATTGTGGTGTTCATTCCTGGATGCCAGCGTGCCCGTCATTTGACGTGTGAATCCATCAAAAGAAGCACGGTTGGGGTGAAAAAAGCCTTAGGCGTTCCATCCCAAGGATGTTGGTTTGACCCCGACGGCCAAATCCCTCTTCATAATTGGAAACCACTGGCAGGAATCTTTGACAAACATTTACCCACATTTGTCCCTTCATATGCACAGAATGCTCATTTTTGCGCTGAATTTTGATCGCACTTGAATTGTGTAGTGAATTGACGCCGTATTTAATCTCATCTGCGGTCTGCAGGTAGGACCCTGGAGCCGGAAATGGGGGAGTGCCATCATATGCAAATGGCCATGGAAATGTCCCTGTCCTGTGGCTGATCGCAGGTTGCAGCTGTAGCTGGGTTTGTCGCGAGGGCCCGTTTGGCACGCCCCCTCACCTCCGGCGAGCCCGTACGGCCGGGACTGGGCGCAGGTCACACAGCCGAACCGTGCCGCTTGGCCCGGGTTCACTCCGTGTAGAGACACGAGTCGGGGGGGGAGTGAAAGGGAGAGAGGGACAGTGACCACGGTAATCCCATTAAGACGTCCATGGCTGCACGTGTGCTTGGAGACAGTAAATCTTTAACCCGTTAAGTGCCGAGGGCGACATAAATCGACAAAACACTGGCGACTCATGTCGACCGGAACGTGTAAACGGAGGAAAAATTTAATTCAATTCCAAAATCCAATCAAAATGCTGTTACCAAGCAAATAAACCATTTCATGATGCCCAAACATTGTCTATGGGTTTGAGTGGGCAGAGATCATGGCAGAATATTTTTTTGACTCCGGTCCCGGCAGACGCGCGACCCGTCGAGAGTGACGAATAATCGGATAATCAGCCATCCAATTCAAAGCATTTACCCATGTTTAAAACGCAACGTACAAACAGTGACATGCTTAAATTCTGCACATAGTCCAAGATAATGTGGGCTGACGGTTAATGTTAAATTATGTCTGGAATGAACGTTCTGTAACGAACATGACTGATTGCTACAGCTTTTATTTATTTGGTGACGGTCAAGATTTAAATGGGCATATCTCGCTTAATATTTGGAGTTGAAATATAACCTTGGTATCGCCAGAAAGCCGAGTCTCTTTTAAAATGTACAACTCAAAATGTGTTTCTGGATCAAAGCGACTCAAGATTGTGCTGGTCACATAGCTTGTGTATTTGTTCTGTTTATTGTTTACCCATCTACTCAAATAATACAAAGCACTTGTGGTGTGTCACAACTGTTACTGTCAAACTGTCCAGCTGTGTCCAACTGTTTTCACTATTACACATCGCCAATGATTAAAGTAATTCTGTTAGGTAAAATGTGTTTTATTTAGAGGATTGAACATTGACACCATCAATCCAAAAATTTTGAACGTTGGCAGCCATATTGGCTTCGGCACTGCAGGGATTCTAGTGTTCTGGAACACTGGCATTGAATGAGTTAATGCATGAAAGCAAACCACAATAAGTGAGAGCGATGCAGGCCGACTCCGTGCTGCCTGATTGGCAGATCGTGAAGGCCCAGCGCTGAACCCCACTGCGTCTCCATTAAGCGGTTGCAACGCTCTGTGGATCTGATCTGGCTCTGGGTTAATTGCCCTCGCTAGCAGGATTTTTAAAAAATTAATGTTTCCTCACAAAAGACGGGAGGGAGCTCTGCCTCAGCCTTCCCTGTTGCAGCCAGCATCCTCTGAAGTACATGAGTCTGCCGCGGAGCCTCCTTCCTCTCTCCTACTCTCTTTCTCCCTCCTCTCTTCCTCCTCTTTCCCTCCTGCTCTTTCTCCTTCCCCTCTCTCCTCTCTCTGTCCTCCTTTCCCACTCCCCTCTCTCTCTTTATCCTACAGTCTCCCTCCTCTCTCCCTGCAAATAACGAACACAAGAATAAAATATGATGAACACTAAAACATTATGAATAATCAAATTTTTGTGAATAAATCTTATGATGCTTCTTGGCTGATCTTGTTTAATGCAGAAAACCCCATATGGAGCCTTACTCCCATCTGTGTATAATATTGGATTGGCATACTTATGGAATCTCCACCAAATGCGTTGTTTTGTCCCTGCAACATTAAAGCTCCTTGCTGTCTGACTCCGTGCTTGTTTGTCTATGTTCACTGAGCTGTGACGGTTCGGATTACTGTGAGGTCAGATTACTGGCCGCTCCTCTGACACGGCCGGGTTCTGTGGAATGCAGTCTTGAGACCACAGGTCTAAACTGGTGATGGCACGTTTTGTTTTTGCACACAAAATATTGTGCCCAACGGTGTACCACCATTTCCTGACTCAGAATAGACGTAGACAAACGGCACCAAACCCAGCTGAAAGAGGAAAGAAGAGGCAAAAATAACGAACGACGATTACAAAAAAAGAAGACGTGGACACGTATGTAAAACAAACGGTCATTCATACGAACAGTTTCTCAAGTCAGACGTGATGTACTCTGCCAATGCATGTTCCCATCTTACCTTGGCTAGAAATGGTCCCCACACTTTCCAGAATGTGATGCCAGTCATTAAGATGGGCTCTTTTTTTGTAAGACTTCACAGCGTCAAAAAGGCAGTGTTCGCTTATTCAAGATGTGACTAGACTAGTGTCAGTTGAGGAGCTTAATTTTCTAGATTTCAATATGCTGCAACTACAATGCGGAATTGATAGAACGGCTGAAAAAGAATACATTGTGCCTAAATATCCTGACCATCAAAATGGCCCTGTTAGCCTTGAATTTGCCATCTTTCTACCAGTATATCTCTGTGCTCCAGAGCGGCGTGCAAGCCAGAGTAAATGAGCCATTCCTCGCATTTTGCTTTTAGGCCATGTGAGATGCGTTGGAGCACGTTTATGTGCCTCCTAGTCTGATGTGAACAGGCACACAGATAAATGATGGGGCACTGTGGGAGCGGGAATGGCGTTTTCATGGCCTGTGTTTGACCATGCGCATACTGCTCGCTGTCGGACCGCCTCTACGGTAATGGAGAAGAGAATTGTTTTCTTCCTTGGCTGTCTGTCTCACTTCACTGTCTGGTTCCCTGGTTGAGCGAGGCCTCGGTGCTGGATTTCTTTCTCCTTGTAGACTGAGAAATAATGACAGCCATTCAGGTGGAAAGAAAAAGCCTGTGCTCCTCTCTCCTTCATATTCTATATTGTAATTCAATATTGACTCCTTTTCTTGCATGTGTATGCTATTTTCTAATCCTTTGCATCGTTACCGCTGAATATTCATTAGGTACGGGGTTAGACTGACAATGATATGTGCATTGGTGACGAGGCTTTGTCCACCGTGCTTTTATGGCGAGAGTTGAGTACCACAGTCTGTAGTGCCGTTTGCCATAACTCTGCCATTTGAATGGCATCCACTAGGCAAACACTAGCGGTGCTTTTAGATCGGCACACCGACCCACGGTGTTTACAGTTGTTTCTGAATAACGTGATGAAGGCTGCCAATGTCTCCGCCATGGTGGCGGAATATGGTTAGTGCTCCTCAAAGATGGTGTCGGATTACGGGTGTTTATACTCTGATCTGAATCGCTGTGGAAATGGCAGCATCCTCCAGAGTGTGTCTGTGGACTCATTACAGAGAGTTCATGCTGACACTACCCAGCACCTGCGTTCTGCCGTCTCCACAAGCTCACACTCTTGCTCTGTGTTACTCGCGTCTCGCATGGTTATGCCCGACCGCTCACTAAGCTGGTCTGTGTTACTCAGCATTTAGCACGGTCCACTTGACCGCTCCCTGAGCTGGTCTGTGTTACTCTGCGTCTCTTACGGTCCACTCAACCGCTCCCTGAGCTGGTCTGTGTTGCTCAGCGTCTCGTACGGTCCACTCAACCGCTCACTAAGCTGGTCTGTGTTGCTCAGCGTCTTGTACGGTCCACTCGACCGTTCCCTGAGCTGGTCTGTGTTACTCAGCGTTTAGCACGGTCCACTCAACCGCTCACTAAGCTGGTCTGTGTTACTCAGCGTCTCGTACGGTCCACTCAACCACTCACTAAGCTGGTCAGTGTTACTCAGTGAGTGGTTGAGTGGACCGTGCTAAATGCTGAGTAACACTGACCAGCTTAGTGAGCGGTCAAGTGGACCATGCTAAACGCGGAGTAACACAGACCAGCTTAGTCAGCGGTTGAGTGGACCGTGCGAAACGCTGAGTAACACTGACCAGTTTAGTGAGCGGTCGAGTGGACCGTGCTAAACGCAGAGTAACACAAACCAGCTTAGTGAGTGGTTGAGTTGATCGAGCTAAACGCTAAGCTGGTTTGTGTTACTCTGCGTATTATTGTCCCATTTGCTTATCTCCGTCCTTCTTGCGGCCAATATTGCCTGTGTATCATGGCCTTTACATGTACAGTGCTCTCCAAACGTGTTAGTTTCACATGTTCTGTTGTTTTTTGGTTTAGTTTCACAAACCATGACACATGTTCTGTTGTTTTTTGGCTCTGTACTCCAGCACATTGGATTTGAAATGGAACAGTGTCTATGAGGTCAAAGTGCAGAATTTCCACTTTAATTTGAGGGTATTTACATCCATATCAGGTGAACTGTGTAGCAATTGTAGCCATTTTTACACACAGCACCCCCCCCCCCCCCCCCATTTTAGGGCACCAAAAGTAATTGGACAAATTAGCATAAACTTAGTCATCATATTTAATATTTGGTTGCATATCCTTTGCATGCCATGACTTCCTGTTGTCTTTGACCAAAAAACATCAAACGACTCTTGATATCTTTTTTTCAGGTACTCTTACAAGCGATACTATAACCTCTGCATTTGAATGGATCTCTATGGGAATTGGGGGGTGGGACTAGATTAAGCTATAAATTACATGGGAATAGTATGGAACACATGGTTGGCTAAATGTCTAAGTCATCAAGGGTCTGAGGTATCAAACAAGCCTCAAACCATCACTGCTGCCAGATAAGCGGTAGATATGGATGGATTACTTTAAGGGTTGCTCCTCCTGACTTATTTTTCTATAGAGTTCATTAGGAAAAGGCTACAATTGCTACACTCTTCACCCGATATGGATGTAAAAACCCTCAGATTAAAGCTGAAAGTCTGCACTTTAACCTCATAGTCGCTGTTCCATTTCAAATCCAATGTGCTGGAGTACAGAGCCAAACGATACAAATTGTGTCACTGTCCTAACTCTGAGTGCACTGTAAGCTCTCGCCCCCTCAGTCTGCATCGGCTCTTAACTCCATTCCGCCGTAGAGCCCCACAGGCCAGCTGGCCGTGTGCGTAAGAGCCTTCGCTTCAGGCATCCAGTGTAAATTGGAAGGCGATTGTTTCTGAAGGGCCGAGTGTTTCCGGGAACTGGTGGAAACGCGGGAACGTGCCTCTGTGGGGTCCGCGTTCATCCCCTGGCAACAGAAACCAGTTGACGGAAAAGGAACTCTTCATGTCAAACCGGGGGACGTTTGCAGCGGATCGTAACCCCTGAAATTTTTCCAGGTTTTTGCGGATATGTAAATGGCTGACGGCTAATCTGTTTGGCTTTTGGCAGAGGAAGGGGACGGGATATTTTTCTGTGCCTGGTTAGCAGTTATAAGGTTGTCATTGTCTATGTGCTGAATTGCAATGTGGCTCTCTTCCCATGAATAGAAATGTTATGAATGGGTTTGCTCTGGCCCAACTCCCTCTCCCTGTCATTAAGAGAATTTAGCCATTGTTACTCAACTAACGTTTTTTTTTTTTTTTTTTGCCAGTCCGAACAGTTTTGTGGCAAAATCCTTTTTGCAGCTGGACATAATAAAGGTAAAGTTGAGACAAACTGAATAATTTTGGAAGATTTGTGTTGATTTGTTTTTTTTATATATTGAAAGGCAAGTTATGTTCACCATTGAGCAAAAGAATAAAAAATGTGGTTCAAAATAATCAAATCAAAGGGTGTTGTGGTATGTTCTAGCAAAATATCTGAAAAACAATGTATAATGTATAATTGCCACGGAAATGTGTTTGAATGCGTGTTCCAAATCTGCAGTGCCTATTCTTAGTGTTTTGGTGAACTCTTGGTCTAAACATTTCTGCGGCCTGCAGGTACAGCGTAGAATCTCCCTACACTTAGAGGGGCTAACCGCAGCCCTTACGTGTGTATTTAAATGGAAAGGTCACGCGTGTCGCTGATGATTACATTACAGGCATTTAGCAGACGCTCTTATCCAGAGCGACTTACACAACTTCTTATTACATTTATCCATTTATACAGCTGGATATATACTGAAGCAATTCAGGTTAAGTACCTTGCTCAAGGGTACAATGGCAGTGTCCTACCTGGGAATCGAACCTGCAACCTTTCGGTTACAAGTCCAGTTCCTTAACCATTATACTATACTGCCGCCCATGATGATGTTTAATCGGCCCGTGGAATGAGAGAGCCTGTGCAAGCAGCGAGGAGTTGATGGAGAAGCAGAATCGATGTTCCGTTCTCTGACACGCTGGTAACTGTATCTCCTGTTGTCTTTCCTCAGATAAGCGCTTGAGTTGCTGCGGGACCTCTCCTCCGGCCCAAGCTGGGATCCAGGAACCCGGGTCATAAATGACAAGGTACTGACCCTCCGCTCGGGCGGCCCCGTCGCCGTCGGCGCGTTCACGCGGTTCCCTACGGAAATTCCCGTTCGCTGTCAGGTTGGCTTTGAGGCTTGCGAGCCGTGCTAGCCCGGCCTCCGCTTCTTTCAGGGAAAACCGTCAGAGGAAAGATGGTGAAGCGAAGCAGCCTAACCTTTTCAAATGAAATGAAACCGCTGTAGTGGTTTCTGCAACCGCAAACAAATTTATTTCTAATTTATTAGAATATAAACTTTTTTTTAGAGAAATGAGAAGTTTGCAGCACATATATGTAAACACTGCATTAGATTCCCAACCGCTGTATTGTTTTCTGTGGTGGGAAACTGATTTGTTTTTAGTTCGAGAAATGAAAAGGTGCTCAGGGCGTGCAGTAATGCTGCTCGTTTAGATCCCTGACCTGTCTGCCTATCTCTCTGCTCAGGTGCTGCTGTTCTCACAGCCGAGTGAGAGATTCACATGACAGTGGGATGAGATGCACGGACTGTTCCTTTGCAGTGAATGGAGGAGGCTTCTCTTGATACCAGGCTAGAATTGATGGCATTTGATAGAATTTTTCAGTTTGTGAAATAGGGGTTTAATGTCCTCTTTCCAAATTATCTGTTCAACTGACTATAAAAAAAAAAATACAAATTTTGTGTAGAAGTGTGTATAATGCGCACATCACTCTGAAAATGCCACTGTCCACTGATCCGTTTCAACCGATTCTACAGGACCGAGACTATGGTGGATAATACTGCTTATTGTGTGGAGCACATGACTATCTGTGCATGTGAGGTTTACGTTGCTTGTATAGCCAAATCTCCCAAAAGCTCAAATCCCGTTTAGCATTTAGAGCCGTTAAATGGTAGAATAATTGATCCAGTGATTAGTTGATGCTGTTAGCTGAAGTGTTTGTTTCCTTGGTTCCCTTCTGTTTACGCATTGTTATGCTAATCAGTATTTATATAAGTGTGCTTTATCGGTTAGGCCTTGTACTCTCGCCCGAATCTGTAAGGGTGTAAACAGAGCTGCTTGTAAAACAGCAGTTTTGTTCTTACACAAAACAAAGTGAAACCTTTTTTCACCACGTTAGGAAACTGCTGCTCCTTCTCTGTCCTGGGCTGTTTGATCAGTGGATTGTTTTGAGTGGTGGCGGGGGGTTGCTAGGACAACTGAGTGGGGAGCTCCTGCTGGATTCAGCCTGCCGTGGTCCCTGTGATTTGCCTAACCCCTCCCCACTCCCTCCGGGCCGTCGGTGTCCCTGTTGCGCCGCTAAAGGAAGATGAGTGAAGCGAACGGGCGTGCACGGATGCGAGCGCCGTCACAATGCATGATGGGATGATTAAGGGGTGGCTGTGTGGCATAGTTGGAGCCCTAGTTTTAACCTGGAGTTTATCGGTTCCATTCTCAGGAGGGGAGCTGTTATCGTTTCCCTCTGCAAGTTAACGAACGCACCTTTCTTCAGTAAAACACCCAGCAGTGTAAACAAGCGGTTAATGTAACGTCATGTAAAAATCTGAATGATGCAATTCTCCCTGGATGACGGTATCTCCTAAACAAACTATCAGCCAGTCGGTGAGATACGAGATTACGAGCTGCCGTAAATTCACGCTGAGGTATCTCGGGGTGTTTTTGCGGGAATGGCACCGACGGTGCGGATCGCGCAATGAGCTCACGGCTGCAGAATGCGCGGGCCGACGGCCCCTCCGCACGGCCGGTTACCCAGAGGCCCCCGCGGTCCGAGATTCTGCCCCCAAGAAAGAGCACTGCGGGGTCTCGGCAACAAACTGGGACCTGCTGAAGGAGCGCGTCTCTGGAATTACAGGAGGTGAAATGGACAGACGGACGGAGAGGGACTGAGACTATGAGGTGGAGAAGGAAATGGAGAGCAAACCCGTTCTCTGTTGTCAGTCATGTGTTAGGCAAAATGAAGCTACGTGCGGCCCAGCGCCGTGTGCATGCAGTGGCCCTAGGAGAGATCTGGGAATGTGGCGGGAATGCACAGAGCTGTCATTGGCCTGCAAGGCAACTCCCCGGAAAATGGAAAAGGAGGAAGAGGACTGTGTGTCACTCTTATCTTGACTGTATGCAAATCAACTGAGATTACAGTAAGGACTCGTTGGAGCTTAACCGACCGGCTTAAAATGAGGCCAACCGATCAGGAAGGATTTTCTGTTTTATAGAAATATTTTCAGAATACATTTTTTTAAGATCGCAAACGACATAATTAAAAGATGCCGAATGTTGTGTGTTTGTGCAGGTCAGTGCAGTTTGCCTTGGGGGCCTGCGCATTCCCATGTTATCAGGAGTAAGTGTGTAATGGCACTAATAAGCAGCATACACCCGGGTGTCCATCACAATTTTCAGTACTGCTGTATGACTAAAATTGTGTTTTTTTAAATTTTATTTAATTTTTTTATATCCCCCCCTTTCCCAGCATTTTGTTCTCCTTTTGTAAATTTAGAATAAAATGTGATGAATTTATTTTTAAATGGAAAACCTGATGAACAATTGTCACAGATAGATGTTGTACATCTAATTGTCTCAGTTGCTATATCATGGTTTGTTTTTCAAATATGAAATGTAGAGCCAGGCCATTTTAAAAGGCATATTTTAGCCATGTTACCTGGTCCTTATGTTCTGTTTGGTCCCTATGTTCCGTTTGGTGCTTATGTTCCATTTTCCTGCAACAGTTGGGCGAGTCACAGGACTCCCTTAAATCTGAAACATTAAGATTCACCTGACTTGCCACAAAGAGCCTCAGTTTTCCCATGGACTGGAACAATGGCCAACATACTCCTCAGTCGGAGATGGGAGACTGATAATGAATAGAATGAAATGCGTTTATCCCAGTATGCACAGGAATGCTGGTTGCGTTCACCGGGAAGAACCGCCTGACTGCTCTGTGTTTTCGACGATGGTAACAAGGGAGTGCATACTTTGCATATTGCAAAATTGCAATAGCCTAACTAAAAATGAGTGTGCTGTTAATCTCCCTGTTTCTTGTGAAGGCAGAAGAGGTAACGCACTGTGGCACTGCTGTTGACCGATTAAAATGTTCTGTGGTCTTGCTTGTAAAATGGCCAGCGGTGTATTCATTGCCTCCACATGAGGTTTGGCTTGCGGCAAACCCTGTTTAGATGGACCGATAACAGAAAGCCAAACTGACTCCTTCCCTCAAGGAATACATGACTGGAAGCATCTCCCCATCCCCCATAGATTACCAGCAGCTTGACAGTATTTATTGACCCCCGTCGGGCCATAAATGGTTTGCTCCTCCAGGCTGATGTCAGGTTAATGAGAAAGGAACAGACTCCCGGGCTTGATGGATGATGGGGAAACTTCCCTAGTATTGTAACCGATCCCTGAAATAATTCGCACTGTGTGAACTGGGCGGTAAATTTTAGCTCTGCTGAATGGTATAATGGAAACCTCAGGTCTTCAAATAAATTGTATGCCCCCTCCAACCGATCTACATCCCATGTACCCCCACCACCATGTTCTCTGACCCCAGATCTGTGTGTGGCCCGAAGGCTGGTAAATGCTTGGATTCCCTTCCCCAGTAGAGGCCCTGTTTTCCCTTTATTTGGTGTAGCTGAGATCTGTGACGGAGTCAGCGGAGGGGAGACTGTTCAATGAAAGAAGGGGGCCTCTGTGATTTGTTAAAGCGCGTCCATGGCCTTCCCACCATCCTCCCCCTACCCCCCCCCGACTGTGTGGCCCTGAAACAGCCGTGTGGCAGTCAGGTTCTGCCTCCGTCACCGCCAGAGCTGGCCACGGTCTTGGCTTAATGCTATGCGGTTTTCACAGCCATCCATCTTACTGGAGCAAACGGCAAGGCGATTACCTTTGCAGGGAAGCGGGATCCTGGGCGCAGGGCTGTTACTCCGCGTGCGCTGTGAGGCTGTGCGGGGGAGTGGGTGGGGGCGGAGGCGGAGGAGAAGTGCGTTCTCATCCCGCACGTGCCGACGATGGGCCCGTGTACATCTGACTGTTTGCCGTTTGCTCAGAGTGATTCCCCCGGAGGATTGGCCTGGCGGGAATGGACCTTGAGGGGTTGTGTCGACCAGAACGCATCGATTTCTCCACGATCAATATGCTTGCTTGCAGCTCCGGGGTTGACTGGCGGTAGAACTGGGATTCGGATTAGCGCCGGCGTGCTCACGGGCATCCAGGAAGCGCGTCCCGCTACACTGTTACAGAGGAATGAGTTTCTACACCCGGAAAAATGGTCTTCAGTCTGAGTTGCTTCGTGCTAGACTTGTTTGTCTTTTGTAACCAGATCGCTGAGGGAAGAAGAGAGAGAGTGTGTGCGAGTGTGCGTGACTAATCCATGCATACTTCTCATCAGAAATATAATAAAGATTCTCAGTATTATGTCATGTTGCATAATCTCCACATCTGGGTTCACAGTGGTATTCATGGGGGCTTATTGAGACCCACCCATCAGATTCTCTCGCTGCTGACTGAGCACCCAATCCTGGCCTTCTCCACTGTCCTTCACATTTAGCTCACGAGATCAACTTGCTGGGCTGTTAACTGGCGCATCACTCAGCCCCCCAACTCCAACGCTACCCCTGTGCTGTGAACCGCCGTTACAGAGATGCAGAGCAGCGGGATGTGCTGGTGTTACGCGTGACGGAAAGATCATGTACGTTTTTCCATTCCTGCATGAGGGGGTCTCATTTTGTGATCTGAAGTCTTCTGGCAGCAGGGACATGGGGCTCTATGAGGGGTAGTTCCGCTGTCTGGTTCACCTTTGATACTATTTCCACCGGGGTGAATGGAAAAAGGGCTTTTGAGTGACTCCGCCCAAAGAGACGGGGCCCTTTAGTCACGAGCTCGAGCTGAGGCTGTATCATTAGCAGGCTACGACCGGTCTGCAGCGCTGGGACAGGGGAGAGTTCATTTGACTGGAAGGAGAAAAGGGAGCCTGAGCCATGCGCCGTTTACGGGGCAGCGCTTTCCAGGCTCCCGAAGCAGCCCCCTCTGCTCTTTAATCCGGGGCAGATGGTGCCCTTTTAAACGGGGCATGCCCGGTCGGGCGGGGGACTCGCCGGTGCGCTTCAAGCTGTCCCGTCGCAGAGGAATTGGCAAAACAGAGCCTCTACCCGGTCATGCGTGGCGCAACAGAGAGCTCGCTCTGGCTGAAGTATCAGACGGTCTGCATGTGCGCACGTCTGTCCGAGCGTCTCTCGTATGCCTGTTTGCAGGCCTGTGTATAAACCTCGTCCCCCCGGTGATGTTTCAGTCCTGCCTCCCTGCAGATGGAATGTTTTTATCCTTGACCCTTTTGTTCGACTCCACAGTGGCATTTTAAGGACTTTGAAGGTCCCTGTGACTTTCCAGACAGCTTTTATTTTTCTCTTTTTTGAGAGAGAGAGAAAAACAAAGCGATTTTTCCATGACGCCTTTTCAACACTTTCGGTTTCTGTTTTGGCTTGATGATCTTCAGACGGGCTTAATGTTTGCTCCTTTAAAGACGCGGCCATCAATACGCCTCCTCATGCAGGGCCGGCTGGACCTCCGTGAGGGAGGTGCGTGCGCAGCTTCCAGGTTAGGAATTCAGGAGGGCCAGTGAGAGGGAGGGAAGGAGAGAATATACTTCATTATTATCAGGAGTGTGACGATGGGAGCAGAGGTCATGACTTGAATCTCTCCCGCCTAGTTTTCCGCACTGGGTCGGTTTGGGTGCCGTTATTGGAATGAACATAGCGGACTGCGACCTAAGGTGCACCTCGTAAATGCCCTCCAAGTATGGTCTCATATGCCCTCCAAGTATGGTCCCATTAAACGCCTGTGCCGCTGAATATTAACCAGACAGCGCGGTGATTTAGCACTGTGCTCAGTGCGTGGTAGCCTATGCTGTGACCGGTGTGCTCAGGGTGCAGGAGCCTGTGCTGTGACCGGTGTACCCAGAGCATGGGAGCCTGTGCTGTGTCCGGTGTGCTCAGGGTGCAGGAGCCTGTGCTGTCTCCGGTGTGCTCAGGGTGCAGGAGCCTGTGCTGTCTCCGGTGTGCTCAGGGTGCAGGAGCCTGTGCTGTGTCCGTTGTGCTCAGGGTGCAGGAGCCTGTGCTGTGACCGGTGTACCCAGAGCATGGGAGCCTGTGCTGTGTCCGGTGTGCTCAGGGTGCAGGAGCCTGTGCTGTCTCCGGTGTGCTCAGGGTGCAGGAGCCTGTGCTGTGTCCGGTGTGCTCAGGGTGCAGGAGCCTGTGCTGTGACCGGTGTGCTCAGGGTGCAGGAGCCTGTGCTGTGACCGGTGTGCTCAGGGTGCAGGAGCCTGTGCTGTGTCCGGTGTGCTTAGGGTGCAGGAGCCTGTGCTGTGTCCGGTGGGCTCAGGGTGCAGGAGCCTGTGCTGTGACCGGTGTGCTTAGGGTGCAGGAGCCTGTGCTGTGTCCGGTGGGCTCAGGGTGCAGGAGCCTGTGCTGTGTCCGTCGTGCTCAGGGTGCAGGAGCCTGTGCTGTGACCGGCGTATCCAGAGCATGGGAGCCTGTGCTGTGTTAGGTGTGCTCAGTGCGTGGGAGCCTGTGCTGTGTCCGGCGTGCTCAGTGCGTGGGAGCCTGTGCTGTGTTCGGTGTGCTCAGTGTGTGGGAGCCTGTGCTGGGATTAGTATTCCAGTACCTCTCATTGAACCCCCCCCCCACCCACCCCCCGGTGCGGCCTGGCCAAAAGCAAAACACACGGAATAAACAGCCTTCACCTCGCGCCGAATCGCCTTTGATTTGTTCTCACCCGGGAGAATGGGGACAGGTTCTTGGACCGGCGTGGGGTGTGCTGGAATACATTAAAATCAAGCAAGCCACATTTGTTCAGCCAGAATCTCCTGAGAGTCGATGCTTATGAACAGCAGCGCAGCCTTATTTTAAGTGTTTGAACAACCAGCCTGTTGCGGTGCGCAATTATCATCTGTACTCAAATACGCTTGTTTTGCAACCGATTTGTTTTTTTTAATCAAGGACTGCAGCGAATGTAACCAGTATATTTGTGAAGATTCTATCCTACATTATTAACTAAGTTTTTCAAATGGGTATAGCTACTATCATGATTGATATTAACAAGTAGAAAATAAAAAAAGAAATTACATATGCCTACACAGTGCACTATGTGCTTATACTCTGGTAGTATGAGCAGCAAGCCAGTTTTTATACTGAACTCCAGTGTTACTGTCCAGCTTAATTTGGCTACTTCCTTGTTTTCATTGATGCCATTTTACTTCCAAACTTCTGGCGGGTCAGTGAGGTAAAAGTTGAAAAATTAAGCTAATTATGCTTCCCATAATGAGGTTTCCTTAATGAGCATTCCTCTGGTGCTGTACAAACAGCAGCGACGGAAGCTTCTGGAATCCTCCGCAGTCCCATCCCAGCTAACGACCAGGCTGCAGCAACTCAAAGCTGCTGCCTGCTGATAAATCTTGAGAGCAGCAAGTCTGTCTGTGTGTGTGTCTGTGTGTGTCACAGATGGGCCCTCAGTGCCTCTCTGTACTGAAAAGTCAGTGTTCTGGATAAGGAATGAAGCCCCACAGGCGGTGGTACAGTGCAGTCCAAAAGTATTTTGACTGACACGTTTTTGTTGTTTTGGCTCTGTACTCCAGCACTTCGGATTTGAAATGGAACAGTGACGACTAGGTTAAAGTGCAGACTTTCATCTTTAATTTGGGGGTGTTTACATCCATATTGTGTGAGCCGTGTAGCTCTGCATTTGAATGGATCTCTATGGGAATTAGGGGGTGGGACTAGATTTAGCTGTAAATTACACTGGAACAGTATGGAACACATGGTTGGCTAAATGGCTCCAAGTCATCAAGGGTCTGACGTATCAAACAAGCCTCAAACCATCACTCTGCTGTCAGATATGCAGTAGGTCTGGATGGATCACTTTAAGGGTTGTTTTTCCTGACTAATTTTCCTATTGAGCTCTATGGAAAAATAAGTGAGAAGAGGAAACCCCTGATCACAGATCAGACATCAGTAAGTCATGGTAATCAAAGGATATGCAATCAAATATGAAATATGATGACTAAGTTTGTTCATTTGTCCAATTACTTTGGTTCCCTGAAATGGGGGGAAGTATGTGTAAAAATGGCTACAATTGCTACACGATTCACCCGATATTGATGTAAAAACCCTCAAATTAAAGCTGAAAGTGCTGGAGTACATAGCCAAAACAACAAAAAATTGTGTCACTGTCCTAAAACTTTTGGAGTGCACTGTATATTATACATTTGGCACAGCTTTTTAGCACATACATTTGCATTCATCATTCAATGTACCCTTAAATTAGAAGCATAGCCAATAAATGTGTTTTGTTCTTTAATCACCTCGAGTCCATTTGCTGTGGCTTTTCAGCTTTATTTGACAACACAGTGTATAAAGACGGGAAGAATGGGAGCGAGAGAGGGGGAGAGACGCGCGACAATGGTCGCGCGGCCGGATTCGAACCGCCAGCGTCGCGGCTCTCAATGAGCAGGAGGGTAGTGTTCTTACAACCTACGCCACCGAGACACCCATTGGGTACTGAGCATTTGAAGGCGTTTTCTTTGGAGACGCTCCACCGTATCCGTAAGGGCAGAGTACCGGGATAAGCTCAGACTAAAGCAACACTTTGTAGCTGTGAACTCTCTCGACATTATTTCCCTCCTGAAGGTTAAAACAACGTAATGCTAATCAATGATATGGTCTGGCCATTGAGTGTGGAATAGTTAGAGCAGTTATGGCAGCTGAGGTTTGAGCCCTCCTCTTCAGAAGGTTATTTCTGTGTTGTGGTGGGGCTGATGGGTATCGTTGTCCATCTCGGCCTGTTTCTCTTATGCCTCAGTGTCCGTCAGTCTCGGGTGTTGGTCCTTTATCACGTGGGTTTGTCGTGTGGGGCCGATGCCCATATGCGCAATGCTCCATTTTTGGACTGGCGGCAACGTTTGTCTTTCTCCCACGTCTGGATTTAAAAAAAGGCCCGTTTTATACGTTGCTGCTCAAGCGTTTCTTGTGGCCGTTAAGCTCATATTTCTCATAATTCTGGAAGGATAATTGACATTTTAAAGTAAACTAAGATGGATTCCTGCATTTTGATGGAATATGTGGTCATTGATTTATAGTGACTGGTGGAAAGAATCTAATTTGGAGCTGAGAAATAAGACCTTTTCCCCGCTTTGCAATATTATACAGAAAATATTGCTATCTTTCTGTGGGAAGGGGGGGGGGCAGCTTCTACCTTTTTTGTGGTCTGTTCTTTCAATATAGCCTAACTCTTTTCAGAGAGGAGGCTATATAGTAGTTGTGGTTGTGGTAGAACTTAAGGTAGGAATGTACCGCCAAAACTTTATTCTCCAATACAGATTAGTGTATATCTGTAAATCGGTTTATTCCAGAATATTTAAAAATGACCTTGCAGCATGCAGTCTTTAGCATGGCATGACTTTCATAACTGAGTAATCGTCGTTTGTATTCTTCACTCGGCCTTAAGATACAGCCTACAAATACTTGCATTTAGCAGTTTAAATTACGCCACTTGCTTTATGTAAATTGTTGTGGTTGTAAGCGTTCGATTGGTGGGATTCCATGACTATTTCTTGGTCTCATTCAGATGCGTCAGTCTGATTTGCGGTGGCTTGTGCAATGAATGTAAGCACCGGGGGGGACCAGCCCTGGCATTACAGAGCGGTGTCAGAAACGGCCGTATACAAGAACCACAGAAGAAATTGACGAGCGGTCGCTTCTCGTGTGCGCTTAACGCCGTGGAATGTACACATATCTGAGCGCCGTGCAGAGTAGTCGCTGCGCCTGCATATTTCTGACTTGGAGCAGATACGGTAGAAATGAGAACCCGGGGAGCCAGTTGCACAGCTGCTAAGTGTCCAAGTCCAGCGATAAGGGCACGGCTCGCAGGCGCGCGTGCCGAAAGGCTGTCTCTTAACAGAGCCTCAGTGTACAGACTGTGCTCAGCGCCACGGCGGTTCAGCTCGTCGTCCAAAGATCGCAGCGTGCGTTACTTTTGGAATGAGGGGGGAAAAAAATACCTCACCGTTCATTTATTTTATTTATTCGTTCGTTCGTTCGTTCGTTCGTTCGTTCGTTCGTTCGTTCGTTCGTTCGTTCGTTCGTTCGTTCGTTCGTTCCAGGACTTGAGCCCCGTCCATCTGCCAGCGAAAGAACCTTCTCCCCCGAAGCTTTCAGCACTCTAACCTGTTTGGCAATTTTTCTATTCGTATGTACAAGACCGCTTTGAGCGATGGACGTGGCTCTGTGACCTGCCTACTCCGTCCCCGTCGCCTTCCCGTCATACCAAGAAAAAGGCTGATAGGAAAGAGAAGGGTAACGGGCACCGGAGCCGCCCGTGGGGAGCTTTCCCGATAAGTCCCCTTCCTCGGGCGGAGTAATCTTTATGGCCAGGTATAAAACCTTATTAGATTGCCACGCAGCGAAATCATCGCATCGCCTTTCTCATAGGCTTACTGCACTGCCTAATCCAGGGTGATTTTACACGGCTTACGCTCTACATATCCTATCCTCTGTTTACCGTGCCGTCTTATTATTGCTGCGATTCAGGTTCTGTATCTTGTCTCGGGTTTCAACAGCGATGTCACACCTGGGATTTTATGCTGCTGCTCGCAGGTTTGTAAATCATTCTGTGTGCCCGCTATGAAACTATTGCCTGAACCGTATACATTACACGTCTAACTGACCGGTTTGGCTGTACACCTGTAGCACGTAGACCGTATACTTGGGTAGCGAGCAGATGAACTGTTTTGATTAACAATTTGTTTTATTTTGTTTGGCAAGCAAGTGTAAACAAGAAATTACTCTAGACCCCCGAAATGAGAAATACCCTGTGTGTTGGATATCTCTTGCATATCTCATAAATATTTCTCGCGTATTGACTTGGTGGGAGCACTGGGACGTTAATAAAATGGAAGAAAAAAAAAATGGACATCTTAACAATGCTTATGAATAAACAATCTGACTGGTTTAATGCTCCATGGTTCACATGGTTGGCCTGCACAATAGCATGATCATGCCTGATAATAAAGGCTTGATATAAAAGGAAGTTGTAAAACGTAAACCCCATATAAAACAGTGCTTCTGATGACACCCTGCGTGCGGAGAGATGGAAAGCCTTAGAAACGGCAGTGTAACCCCGGATTTACTGCAAGAGCGGCAGTCCTGCGCCGTCTGACTAGAAGTAATTCAATTCCAATGGAGGGAGGGCAACAAGGCGCGTTTCTGCCGGTGCTGCTGGGAGAGTCCTGCACTGTTTGCTCAAGCTAAAAATATTTTAACTTCTGCTCAAATCGTTATGACCAGCCAGTGCGCAAACCAATCATATGAAAGGAGGAGGGTCATATCACTAGGATACGTCACTTCCCTTCAAACTGTCGTTCGGAGCTTTTCATAAACGCTTCGGCTGTCCTAACTAATTTGCTTAAGTTATGTTCCAGCTGGCATAGCTAGCTAACTAAACAAGCTGAAAACCTTTTTACCCAGCTTGCTAAATAACTATGCCGTAGCTACTAGCAAATGAAATCTGAAGCGAATCTCCTCCGAACCTGACTGACACCAAGAGGGAACGCCCACCTTACGAACTTAAACGCTTTCTTTTTCAGCACACGCGGCGCATACCTGCGGTACGACACGGCAAGAATGCTTTTGGTGTAAATCTGGCATTAATACCGTCTTGTGCTTCCCTTTATGACATCTTGCAACATTTGTCTGAAGAGAAGCCGGCTTTGCACAAGACCCTGCTCCAGCTGTGCCGAGGAAACACACCTGTGCGGTATCCCGTGTGTTTAAAAAAAGAGCTTTGTTTTTGTGCGTCCTTTTATATTACTTGATTGAAATGCTGCATTGCGATGACTGAATATTGAGATCTTTGACACATTGCGTCCGCTGCAGTCTTGCTTGTTGGGAATGATGCTTCTTTACGTTTCCAAGATGGAGCCTGTCTGAACGCTGTCACTCGTGGCTGTGAATTCGCCCTCATAGCCACTCAATCCACGCGCTATTCCTGCACGCTACCTTTGAGAGAGACTTGTGTATGTTCCGCACCAGGGGACTCCAACTCCAATCCTGTAGGGCCTCAGTCTCTGCTGCTTTTTGTGTTTACCTTTCAACGAGCAGCCAATTAAGGCCTTTGGAAACAAGGTGTACAGACTCTTTAGCCAGTTGATGACTTAAATTAAGCGCCTAAGTGCAGGAACGCATCGAAAGCCAGCAGACGCGGCGGTCCTCCAGGACTTGAGATTGACACCGAACGACGGTGCGACGGTCTCGTTGAAGCGGCGGACTCGGAGGAATGCCTGATGGTCTGTTAGTCGGGCAGGCCCGCAGTGTCTCGGTTTCACACTGCGCTTAACTCTCCGTCACTCGTGAGGATAATGCCTGTGTGTAAAACCCCAGTAACCCAGAAAGCGATGTTCAAATAAGGGAAAGGGAGGGGCAGGGAGGAGTGCTCTACTGTCCGTGTGGTCAGCAGCGGCGGCGCATTGCTCGCGTCTCCTATGAATGCGACCGAGGTGAAGAATGTTTGCTTTGTC
The DNA here is from genome assembly GCA_029718625.1 of Synaphobranchus kaupii. Lineage (NCBI taxonomy): Eukaryota > Metazoa > Chordata > Actinopteri > Anguilliformes > Synaphobranchidae > Synaphobranchus > Synaphobranchus kaupii. The sequence continues at coordinate 27,294,863 of CM056392.1, read as the reverse complement.
GCTTCGCGATAATGAAGGGAACGAGCTGCGACGCTCCAGAGACGAGGGAAGTGGTCAGAAGTTCCCATCATGCCTTTCGAGAAGCCACCAGCGGACCACCGGAGAGTATTGCTCCAGTCACCCCCCCCGCAGCAGGTTATGCCCGTGGTTGACGGCCGCCCCTTTTTAAAATTGTGTCTGAGGACCGGGCGGGTTCAGGTGGCCTCTGTAAACGGGACGGGACATTTCTCTGTGGAGGTCGCCTGTCTGTCATTTACTTAATTTTCCTCTTCCATGTCCTCTGAGAAATGGCAAGTGGTGGCTCTGCCTGCTGGCTACGTCTATGGTTCCGTACAAGTTTGTTTGAGGTGCTGCTCTGGCGTTCAATTAATTGCTTCTCACCCTTCCCCTCCTCTTTCTCTGTCTAACTCTCTCTCCTTGCTCTCTTACTCCCTCTCGCTCTCCCCTCTCTCTGTCTGCCTGTCTGTCTCTCTCGCCACCCCTCTCCCCCTCTCTCCTTGCTCTCTTACTCCCCTCTGTCTCTCTCTCCCTCTCCCCCCACTCTCTGGGGCACTAAACCCAATGCTCAAAACAGGTGTGTGTGTGTGTGTGTGTGTGTGTGTGTGTGTGTGTGTGTGTGTGTGTGTGTGTTCAAAGAGATGGAGATTGGAGATGATTTACTGAGCAGAGCGCCAATGGTATTGTTCACATTTCCTTACATGGACTCTCTGTACTTATTGGAGTGGAAAAAAAGAGAGAAAAACTTTCTTGAAAAGAGAGCTATCATTTCCTATCTTTAAAAGACTGGAGGCATTTTAATATCCAGGGCTTTCGGGGGATGAAGGAACGTTCTCCTTTTTTGTACAAAGGAGGACTTGCTCTCTGTAAAAGCGGGTTTGTATAAAGCGTGCTTATGAGGACATCCAGAACTTGGGACTTATAGGGACGGAGGAGGATTAAGTGCACCTTTGGCATTGGTGCAGGAAAGTTATTTTCCAGTGGCGCATGTGAAATTGCCGTCATCGTTCATCGAGAGCTCTCCCCACTACTCGGTCCAATTTGTAATTCTGTATGTGACCATTTGAGTCCTGGAAAGCAATTTTTTAAAATAAATGAAGGATCTACTGTCCCGGGCGTTTCGTCAAGATGTATCCGTCCTGTACAAAGAGTTTGTGAAGCATGTGCAAGGCGTCTTGCGTTTGGCCTCGTCACCCTCCGCGCGAGTCAAGTAACGTCAAGGACCGATGCTTTATGTGGACGAGCTGCCCATGAGGCTCCGGGAGTTGCGTTGCTTTCAAAATCCATTTCTGTTCTTTGACACGAGCTCAAGGGTAGCAGTTCTGAGGGCAGTCATGCTGTACAAATCAAATTTGAACCAACAGCTGTGATTTTTTGTTATTGAATTGTCTTTAGATGCCCCCCCCCCCCCCCAAACACACAGCTCTATAATTTGCTTTGGGTGCTTCGGTTTCCTAGTTCCACCATCGCAAGCTTCAGGAACCGAACGGCTCGGAAGATATTATTTTTATTCATTTCCATAACCCTCTGAAAGCTCCGCTACACCACACCGCCAGGACGTCCTTGGCTCTCCGGAGGTGTCTGTTGGATGTGTGCGGGCACCTTTAGGGCTGCTCATTTGCCACTGAGGCCTAGGAGAACATCGGATGCGTTTCAGCCATTTCAGAGCCACAATTGGAACCAGGGTCCTGAAATAAGAGGCCTCGGCGTGCCTCAGGCTGGGTGTGGGAGCAGGGCTCCGGACTCTGCTCTGTGTGTGATCCTGCTATTGCACAGGCTCAGGGCTCTGTGCTCTGTGTGCTGCTGCTGGTGCACAAGCTCAGTACTCTCTCTCTCTGCATGCTTAATGCGTCTCATCCTTTAAATCTGTCACGTGGCGTGTGTGTTTGTGTGTGTACCTGTGTGTGACTGCGTGTGTGTGTGTGTGTGTACCGTACCTGCGACTGTGTGCGCGCGTTCATGTTGATGACACTGCACTGTAAGACGGGCGATTGGTGACAGGTGATTGGCTGTATGGGGCCCTGACTAATGACAGCAGTGCTGTGTTTCTGAAGCAGTCGGCAGTTTGAGGGAATTGGGTCAGTACAGGAAACGTTCAGGAAGCATTTCCATCCCCTTTGATTTAACGGCTACTCATCAGCTTCGTACTGCAGGGGTCCCAGAGGACCCAGGGGCCCCAGAGGACCCAGGGGCCCGTGTACTCACCGCTGTGTACGGCTCTCTGCACGTTTCCTCTCATCTCAATAACCCTTCCTTTTTTTCCTGGGACTTTCCAAAAAATCTGATTGCATTTCAGTGGCGTAGCTGTTTATGGGTTTTTTTCCCCCATCAGAACTGAAGCGGAATCAATTCGTTTTGTATTTGTGCCGTGAACAAAGTGTGTGCTGTTAGCCATCTGTAAATGGTTGTTTTTTTTTTTTTGGGCACGGTTCTCATGACATTGTCAGACTGCATTAAAATATTGCCCAAAACCTGTCATATCCAAACTCCCTGTGACAGCTGAGAGATTATTTCTATCCATCCTTCTTTGTAACCATAGACAAAGGCCAACTTTCTGCCTTTGACAAATGAATACCTGTCAACCCGTTGGCAACACTTTTTTAAAGTCACGCCTGAAAATGAACAATTTTATTAGGTAAGACGCTTGAACACATTCTATTGAACTGCCAGACCCGTGCTCTTCCTGTCACTCTCTGCGTGACAGTTTGGGCGTCTCTGTTGGCCTGTAATTTGTGAGTTCAACCAGCTTTTATTTGTCAGCTCTTCCAGATATAGAACCCGGACAGCCACCAAGGCTGCTTTGATTGAGCGATCTGTTAGAATGTCCCAGTGATGTCATAATCACTGGCCACATGAGTTGCAGAATGCTGTATGTGGCACAGAGCTTTCAGTTTTCCTTCATGGCTGCACAGTCCCCTTTCCCCTTCACCAGACGTGCCCAGAACAGTCAAATGACACGCCCACCGCTGAAACGTACAGGGGAACTCGGAGGACATCCTCGGAATCGCCCTGCTTTAAAGTCATACTGCAGTCAAAAACCGACTTTTCCCATTGAAAACTAATGTTTTGGGTTAGATTATGATCATACACAACTGTTTATGTCTGAAAATCTCATGTTTCGTCAAAATAGTTTTATCTGAGTTTTTGTGTAGGCTTACAAATACGCTGGTTTCCGGGGATTCGTGACGTCACGAGATCCTTAACATAAAAATGGGTGGAGTTGAGGTGGTCCCGGCTGGGCACGTGGTATAAAAGCCGAGACCAACAGGTTTTTTTTTCTCTTTGAGACTGAGACCTTTGTACTGCCAACTAGTTCGTTCAAGTTCAAATGCGAATTGCTTAGTATTACTGCTAACGTTAATATTACGACTTATATCGACACACCCTTTCACTCTTTGACCGTATGAATATTCATAATATGACTACGTGGCACCATCGTCATATGACCACACCCATTCACAAGTTCCAGTTCAAATTGAAGCGGTAAAAAAGGCCTTAGAAAAGCCTCTGCAGTATCTCTTTAAGCGGCTTGTCCGCAGTGGGCGATTAGCCCGTGGTTTCGGGTTAATGTGTTCAGCCCTCCAGGTCTTTTCCTAGCCCAGCTGTGTAATGGTGAGTGAGCTTACCTCTGCTGTAGAGGCCTGCCGCCCGGCCGTGGCCAACGCGCTTGAGGATGTTCCTCTGCCCTCTGATGCGCGTAAATCCCACCCACCTGGTGAGCTCAGCCAGGCCCATTCCCCTGGGGAGAATGGGACATCTTGGGTGTTTCTATTACGCCTTTCTGTCGCTGTCGTCAGCCATGATTGACCTGTGGTTTCACCCAATGGGGGTGTAAACCACGGTGTGAATGGCAGCTCGGGTTAAATGGACACGGCCGCGCGCGTTAACAGAGCGCTGGCCGCTAGGCGCGTCGACGTTTTGCACGGTGCCGAAAGCGGCCCCAGCCTGTGGTCGGGGTTTGATTTACGACGTGGGCCGAACAGTGCTGTGCTGTAGCAGGAAAGAGCCAGAGCCAGCACCCTTACCTCTGCGGGCGGGTCGGGACAGAGAGGCGGACGACCTTTCGCTGAGGGGACCTTTGCGTCTCGCGGTCGTAACGCGACGGCGCCCGAGCTCCGCGGGATCGACGGGGGCGCTTTCGGGTTTTCTCATGGGACGGTCCTCACGGCTTACAGGTGAGCCACGGCAACAGACATGTTCAGTGGCACGGCTTGTACACGTTGCACTCCCGTATGACGGCTTTACAGTGCATTTTGATGCGCGTTTCATATTACAGGACTGGGCAGACAGCCTGTGCTGTTGTCATTAATAATTGAATTGAGGAAGATATTAAACACTCAAAGTACTGTAATAATAACAATAACTATTTGTAGTGCCCCTTTCAGGCCATTGGTCCAACATGCTGCGCAATGACATAGCAGGTAATGATTAAAGGGTACACACGATGCTGCAACAACGGAGATAACACCTTTTGTAGCTCAAATCTTTTAAAAGTCAGTATCCTCTAAAGAGCGAGCGATGGAACTCGCCGCTTGTTTTCATTAGAGCCCTGAAGCCTGTCATCCCGTGCAGTGCTGGTCATAGTGATTTTCCTCAGTCTGTCTGTAATGGGGTGAGTCACCCTGCCTGCGGTTATTAGGGAACCCCCCAGCGTCGCCCACTGCTGCGTCTCATTCACATTTTCGGAGAAGTTCCCAAAGCTCACCGTGCGTCTGTTGACACAGAAGGGATTTATTTATATAGCAAATTGGAGCTTGAAACTGAATGAACAAAAAAATTTTTTAAATAAATTGCCTTTATACGATTTTGGTTTTACACGTTTCTTTAAGGCAGCCCAACACGGTCTGAGGTTTGTTTTCTCGTAGGTCCACTGTAGGTGACCTTTACGACGTGCAACTGGAAACTCAAGAAAGGCCATCGTTTTTCTAAAGTTCAGTTGATGGTTCTCTTTTTCCGTAACTGCAGGAGAAGCGTATCAAGTTGCACACATGCTCACATGATTCCCGTTTCTATTTTTACGAATGGATGAACTGCACTTGGGAATTGAGCGTAATTGCCACAGCCAATTTAAAGACGGCAATAATATATAGCCTGTTGAGCAAGAGACTTATTTTTAAGCTTCCTTCCCATGAACAGTGCTGGTGTAATTACTCCTGGGTCAAATTGTGGACCCGTTCTGTTCACCTGGATTCCCCCGATTCTGTATGACGGAATGCGTATTAAAATTTGTGATGAAGTGTGCGGTGAATCCAGAGCAGTGTGGTTGTGATGTTTGTGGTTCATGTGCAGAGCGGTTTTGGGTGGACTTTCACCTGGCTCTTCAATGGCGCCGACACGCAGAACATTTTTCTCCAGTCTATGAGAAAATCGCACGCTGGGTGGGGGGGGGGGAACTCTACGAGTGGCAGGGCAAGAGTGTCGCCAGTCCTTTTAAGCAGAACGCACCCGCCAGGGAAACTTAACGCGTCTCGGCGGCTCCGACGTTTCCGTCGACATTTGTGTGTTTCCGCGTTTAACCGTAGCGCTGCATCGCGAGCGTAACCCGAACAGGAAAAGATTTTATCACGACGTTCTGGAAAGGCTTAGTTCTGCGTGCCCCCGCGCCGGCCGCCGCAGCGCGCTTTCTGAAAAACAGGTTTGATGGAGAGCGCGCGATTGTAATGGCGCACCGGACGAAACACAAAGCGGCTTCTCGCGTTTCCAGCTGACGGCTGCGCTTGCGCCGAGACGCTGGCCTGACCCCATTGTGTCTGTCCAGGTTACCGTGGAAGGCGCCTCGCTGAGGCACTTGGAAGAAACAAGCTGTCATTAAATAAAAATGCGTAATGCGAAAGGTAGACGAGTCCCAAAAACGTAGCGCTTTCTTAAGTTTGAAGCGTGTGCAGATGTACAAACGGAATGTACTCAAGGCAATGGGTAAAAATAACTCCTGCCACCGTTAAGTGGCGACCATTTCAAAATGATTTAAAGAGCGAGTTATTTATATCCGCGTTAGAAATTGACGTTGGTTAACAAAAAAAAAAAAAAAAAAACATTTTAAAACCGATTTCTTATCCATTCGCATTAAAAAAATTGGATGTTCATCAGCCTTTACAGGCCTGCTTTCTCACTGTCTGCTAACCAATTCAATAAATCCTGCATAATTGTGTAACATTGTCTTTAGAAAATGTGTTCTAACCGTATGAATAGCCCTTTAAAATAAAGCCTGCCCAAACAATGGTAAAGTTGAGCTTTTCCTCGAATAAGTATTGCCTCGAAACTTTTGTCAATGGAGGTGTTACGGTAACCAGAAGCCTCATATTTAGCGGTCGCCAGCTTTTACCTTTTTAATTCCGTGCAGTAGGTAGCCAGCTGTGGTGTGGTGCTGTATTATCACCAATCTCCACTTCTCTCCCACTGCTCATTGTTTGAGTGGAGAACTGAAACCAGTGTGGGCGTGAAAAACCCCCTCCAACGGGGCGCACAGAAACCGGCCCGTTCCTCTCACACGTATCCGCTTACATCCCTGGGTGGGGGCGGAGCCGGAGGCACGGGGCCGCCGACGCCACGTGTCCGGCTGACGAGGAGCAGCACCTGGATTCCTCCCTTATGACCGGTCGGCGCACAAAATACGCAACCAGAGGGGCTGATGACGGCAGAGAAGGGGAAGAGGGGGAGACGCGCTGAGAGGTGAGACCGCCAGGATGGGTAGAGAGGAATGGAAGAAAGGAGGGAGGACGGGGATAGATGATGGAGGGTCGAGGAGGCGATACAGTTGAGATGAAAGGGTAGCGTGGGGGATGGATGCCCTGAAGGAAAGACAGAAGATTGGGGAGAGGGGTGTTGGGAAGGGGGTACAGGAAAGGGTAAAGGAGAAGAGGAGGACGGAGGGAGTGAAGGAGGAGTGGTAGCGTGTGAGTGCTTTGATCGCTGGTAAACAGAGGGTCACTGGGGCGGGCCTCGCCGCTTTGTTTTATTGTTAACGTTTCGCTTCAACAAGCACGGCCCTCCGGCAAGTTCCGCCGCCGCAGTTTCCACCTGCTCTACCTGCAGGGCGGAGTCACCAGCCCGTGCTCAGCGGCTGCTCTGAAGTCTGGAGAGAAACAAAAAGGACGTTCACAACGGGGCAAAACAATGCACTTAACCGCATGTACAGCAACTTCGCGGAAACTTTTGACGGCGGTTAGCATTTATCTCGGAGCCGTCCGTCCTGAAGAGGCCAAAAAAAAGCGATGTCCGGAGGGCAGGCTCCAAAGCCACGGCTGTAGAGGGTTGAACGTCTATCAGGGTAGAATCGGCCTTTCCAACCATTTGCTTTTCACACGGTTCAGAGGTTAATCCATTGTTCCCCTATTACTGGGTCTAATATTTCCACAGTCCTGCTAAGTGGGTTTCTTCTCTTACTCTACTCAGTGTGCGGAACCTGGGAACCCTGGGACATTCTAAAGCAGGCAGAATAAAGCTCCTGATGGGGTTGTCATGGCATTCCTTTTATGTTAGATTCTTAAGTCTCCGTGCTGAATGGGGCATTGTTTATTGGCACGTTTCCCATACCTGCGCTCAGTCGCCGCTGCGGTCGTTATCAAACTTGCCCTTCTCTTCATTTAGAATGGTCTAAAGGCGGTTTGGTGCCTGATCGCTTCTGAAATCAATGGCTGCTCCGTCTTCCTGTGCGAGTCTTGTACCGTATCACCCTCAGGATGGAATGCGGTTTTGCTCAATGCGGTCACCCTCACGATGGAATGCGGTTTTGGTTTCGCTCAATGCGGTCTGTCTACAGAGCACGTAGCTGCCGCTTCATATGCGTCCACTTTAAAAACCGCCAGTCCAGCTCGCGACTTTCAATTCGGAATCCAAAATGCGACTAGCTCATCAGTCGGGGTATTCGGCTGTGCGGTCGCCTTGCGTAGACTCCTACGGCAGCCTCCATCTGTGCGCAATAAAAAAATTATAAAGGAACACGCTTCACCCACGGTATGAATAATATACCGACTCCATTAATGCCTCAAAGAACTTTTATGACCAAGGATTTATAAGCTACTGGCCTCAAATCATTTAAGAGTCTGACGGATATTTTCTTGGCTGAAGGCAACTGCAGCTCTTTTCTATCACTCCACAAATGAAATGCGTTCGAATTTGGCCGTTCTCTCCATGATTTAGCCTGTTCCTCTTATGTCGGAGCGTCCGTGTTTCCAGACTTAACCCCTGGGCGGAAACGTAATGATATAAATAGTCTTGGAGTTTCGCACTCGGTTGCTAAAAGCCTTGATTTGAAATTCACATACGCAATGACACTAAACCCCAAGTGTGGGCAGGTTGATGGTATGTTTTGTGTGTGTAAATGAGTGGGCGCAAGTTTAAAGATTTGTTATTGAAAACAGCGATGCCTTAAAGATGAGTATTCGGTGCACTGACATTCCAAAGGCGACGACGGTTAGCGAGATCGAAGAACTAACTGCCGTCCGAGATCGAAGAACTAACTGCCGTCCTCGCCAACACTAAGCTGCTGTTGTGTTATATATGTTTTATATAGGTTCTCTTGCGTAGGTAGACATGGCTTGTGAAAAACAGGCTCAGTTTGTCCCCGATGAGGGCTTTCCATGAAAAGGCGACATAATGAAACGAAGGCGGCGGTTGCAAGGCATGCAAACTCATTCTGAAAGGCTGGCGATTCTTTGCGTTTTGCTTTGAAGCAATAACCTTTCAGCCATTTGTTTTCATGACCCCGTCCACAGGGAAAACATAATTTAAGCCTAATGTTGCTGTCGGGGGTCCCTGCGGTGCCATCCCCAGATGGGCTCGGGGGGGCGTCCGTCTCTCTGGCGGTTTCCAGGACCGGGGCTTAATCTCATATTTAATTAACGACTTCCCTCGCAGGAGGAGGGCTTTTCGTGCAGGGTGCTATTTACGGCCCTGGCTCGGTCCCCGGTCCCGCCCCCTTTCTGGAAAGGAGGGGGAGGCGGCGATAGAGGACGTCTAAATAAAGCAGCGTGTTCATAATTGATAAGGCGCAGCGCTTCGAGAGCGTGGGGTGGGTGGATTGGGGGTCGGGGAGGGGGGGGGGGGCGGGTGGGGCACATTTACCGGAAAACACAGGCACGAGTGCAGAGGCTTTGACGAGCACGTGCCTCTCCTGAATGAAAATGCCAATGTGAGGACTACGGCCCAAAAAACTGTGAGGGCAGATCGCTAATTAATTCTATTTATTAGTCATAACCTAATTTGTGGCTAAATTCACCTCTGTCATATTTAACATTTTTTTAGGCCTGAGCATTGCATGATTATTCCACTGGTTAACTCCTGAGGGTGGAGCTGGTTTGTGTGGCTCAAGGGTATTGAGCATAAATGAATAGCTCTTCTGTGAGAACATGTTGTGTACAACCGGGGGAAGCTGCTCTTCAAATGAGACAAACAACCCCCCCCCCCCCCCCTCTCCCTTTATGCTTTATTTTAGTCTCACAGGAAGTGGTTCTCTGTCTCACTCAGAGGTCTGGTCTGCTCATGAGTTTTTTTTTTAGTTTCTTTTCAAACTAGCAGCAGTTTCTCAGCACACATTATAGCCTAAAATTAATATGAATAAATGAAAATGGGAAAAAGTTATTTGTTGCTTGGCTGAGTACAGAGCATGACAAAACTGGATGTAGGCACAAGCCTCTAAATGGTGCCCTTCATTTAGACGCCCATCACTTTGACTGGCTGGGTAACTGCTGAGACAGGTACTGGTTCCCCGTTTCACTTTCGTAAGAAGCTCTGGACGGGGGTCCAGCATCTCCGCCGTGCATGCTTCTCACCCCCGTTGAACAGCTTGACTTGTGATGTGAAGCGTATTGGTTCATGGTGAAAAGCACAAAGCCGCTGTCCTGTCAGAGACAACACTGAATGCTGCGGTTTGCCGTATGTTCTTTCTGCAGTGGTGGCGCAGCTTTAAAGGGGACATGAAGCACTCGGTAAAGTGGCTCTGGTTCATTAGCTTTTTACCTTAAATTAGATATGACCGTGGGTTAAAATCACAAACTGACCCGTATTTGCTGGGAAAATAAGTTACAATTTGCTTTTTTCCACTGCGGGTCGGTTTGAGAATTGAACGCACGGTCATATCTAATTTAAGGTAAAAGGCTAACGAACCAGAGCCACTTTACCGAGTGCTTTCACGTCCCCTTTAATACTGCGCGTGGTCGGGTCGGAGTGCCTGACCGCGGCTCTCCTGGTGAACCCCAGAGGCCTCCGGCGCGACGCAACGCCGCTTTGAGACGCGCGCACTCATGGCCCGCCGCGATAGGCTGTTGGAAGTCGGAACCCTTTCCCTGCCAATCGGATTAGTTTCTGCTCATTTTCTTAATGGCCAGTCGTGCGGTTTGGCGAACCGCTGGGCCGTGGCTAAAGCTAATTGGAGTCTTGTAAATATTTCTCTGGGATGGCGCTGTGATTTACACGGGACGGAACATTCGGAACGCGGTGGGTAAGAGAGATGGAATAAACCTTCCGCGATGAATAAAGGAGTCTGAAACGTGTCCAAATGGATTTTCATTTTGGCAGCTACTTCAATCACATTCTCTTAAAACCCTGAAGCCCCTCTGCTGGGCCAGACTCCCTCTGTGGTAAGAGTATTTAAGCTGTACTCTACAGTGAGGTGGCTCTAGTTTTCCGGCGTCTTTTTTTTTGGGCATGACGAGGCTCATTTTTCGCCGCTATTATTAGGTTTCATTGATTGTACGATGTAATGAATTGAGCTCGCTAGATATTTAGTTATTTGTCTGATGGTTCCAACCAGGATGATTCATCACCTTTCAGCAGATCTAATTAGCCCACGGTGCCCTTTAAGTCTTTGAGTCCTGGCTCTTATACTCCACAGCTGCTGAGTTCATGATTAGTGGCTTTTTCTCACAAGAAATTACCGCACTGCTATGCATGGCTAGTCATCTCTTTAGTGGCCTGAATGAACTAGATGTCCCCGCGTTAAAGTAGCTCACGGACCAATCATGTTAAAAATGTTATATTTTGATGGAATTACATATTTATTCAATGAAATATCATTGTTACTAGCAAAGCTTGGTCAGACAGAATTTAATAAATGCATTAAGTGGCATTAAGCTATATCTCTTGGTGCTGGAGGGCATGGAGTTGGAGACAACCAAGAATATACTATCTGCTTGGATGCGTTTAAACGATCTGTTGGCAAACATGCACTTGCATATCACTGATACCTGTGTTGAAAGTAGGCTACAGGGCTTTCTCATAGCTTGTTGCCGTCTTCATGCTAGCTGCCTGTATGGTCTGCTTCCCAGACCTCAAGGAAACTCTAGTTCTGTTTTGGTTTGTGACGTGTCACATATGGAACTAACTTTACTGTGAGTTTTATTTGGTTTGTCACTTTAGCCACAATCAACAGTTGAACTTGTTTACATCACAATATTCCTTAGCTAGCCACTTAGCTGGCTATAACACCGTAGTCTAATTTAAATCTTCGCCATCTTAGCGGGTGACATCTAGTCAGGAATTGACTAGAATGGAATTGAAACGCAATTGTGTAACTAGGCAACAGAACATTGTCGCCATGACCTCTCCTGGCGTATTGTTACGGTTGCACTTGGCTACTGAGCAACTATTAATGCTGAGGCTTAATCTGTGTCCTGACCTGATTAGCAGCTTGAATTTTGAACTTCTAAATGGAAAACGCTAAAAAAATGCATTCCAATGCAGTAATTCTGCGCATTATGCAATTAATATTAAAATGTAGAATGTCTTATTTTTGGAATATAAATATTTAAATATCTAAAAAAAAATTTTTTGGTCCAGCTCTTGTGGCTTATTTATGGGAGTGTCTCAGTGCAGTACTGGAGATGTCAGTGGCGAGTGAGACGGCGGTGTGTGTGACCCCATGACCTGCTGGCTAACTGTGTCCTGCGGTTCCCTAAACACCAGGATACTGGTAATGAGGCCCTTTACCTCTCACCGCGGAGGGCTATGGCCGGGAGTCTAACAGCTGTGGTTCGGATAATGATAATGCAATTATGGCGGCAACAGTGGAAGAGCCTGGCGGAGAGTCACAAACGCGGAACGTGGAAACTAGGCTAGCCTAGCATTACGACGCAAGCGTGTTTAAACCGAAGCTGCAAGTTTGGTTCGGGAACAAGAGTGAAATCCATTTTTGTTTAAAACGTGGAATATCGCTCCCACGAGTTGGCCTACTTCGGCTCCCGAACCCGATCCCTCTCCCCGTGAATAATTGAAGGAGCTCCCGCTGGCAGCCGCGATGGCGGGAGGGGCGCCGGACGCCGTCTCCGAGCAGAAGAGGGAAATAAAACCCCGCGAGCTCGCTGTTTTCCACTGCACTTTACACGAAGGCCGCCGTGACCTTTTCACTCAATACCTTCCTGGGCCCTGTTCCTGACCTGAAACCAAACGCCCAGGGCTCTTCGTTCTCACGCCAGTATCTCCTCCATGAGCATTTCATAACGGCAGCAGATGCTGCTACACTTCAGCTTTAAGAAAACCCTTCTCGTGGTTTGTGAGAGGCCGATGTTATTAGAGCGCTGGAAGTTCAGGGGGAAATGGTTCCCTTTTATGGGCCAGCCTTGTTAATGAGTGTGAGGTTCTGAAGTGTGTAGTACAAAGTCGCTTGCTCTCGGCATCTGGAAAGCAGTGGCATTCAGACATTGTGGAACTGAATCGATTGGCGTGAGGCTCTGAAATGTGTAGTAAACCAGGCTTAAGGCTGTGTGTGTGTGTGTGTGCGTGTGTGTGTGTGTGTGTGTGTGTGTGCGTGTGCGTGTGCGTGTGCGTGTGCGTGTGCGTGTGCGTGTGCGTGTGCGTGTGCGTGTGCGCGTGCGCGTGCGCGTGCGTGTATCCTGCCACTAAAAGCCTGATTTTGGCACAACCCATGTGTGGAGCGACAAAAATGACGTATTTCCAACTGAATAAAGTCTTGCGCACCTCTAGAATTGTCGCGGAGAACGTCATAATCGGTTGGCTGACATCCTATAACATTTTAAATGCGCGTCTTCATCCAGCATTTCATGCATCTGTTTAACGAGAACGTGAATTGTTGTTGGTGGGCAGAAGGGGGCAATCTTCCCTCTGGTCAAATAAACCCCAATGCCCCAGTGCAGTGATGGGGACACTGTGTTGGAGGAGATGCCATCTTTCGGATGAGACGTTAAACCGCGGTCCTGACTTACTGTGGTCATTATGACACTTATCGTAAAGAGTCGGGGTTTCCCCGGTTTCCTGGCTTTAGTCACTTGCTCTCCCCCGTTTACTGGGTGGCCTGTAGGGTGTAAAAGAGTCACTGGCTCACAGGTGAGTAAGATCCATTTTCAACCTGGCTCTTTCAATCATCCCCCAGTTTAATTGGCTAAAAAAAAAAATAGTTCTCTCCCTCTCCGCCACAGCTGATGTGTGGTGAGCATTCTGGCGCAAAATGGCTGCTGTTGCATCACCCAGGTGGGTGCTACACATTGGTGGTGGTAGAGGCGAGCTTGCCCCTCATTATTGTAAAGCACTGAGTCGCCGGCCGGTATATAAATGCAAGGCATTATGATTAACATATTCGCCCTGGTTTTCCTCGTTTGGTGTATGGGACGGACGAACCACATTCTTTTTTCCGTTCATGGAAAAAGAAGCCTAGATTTAAAATTTCCTCCATAATCTCAATAATTTCCGAGCGCCATTATGTTTTAAGAAATGTAACCAAAACAAATGGTCAGGAGTGTGGTGTCTCGTTACCATAGACTCAACAGAACCCTCATCGCAGACCTTCGCCGAAGTATAAATGCCAAACGTGATGTGATGTGACGCCTTAATTTTGTCGCTCGACATTTGTCGAAAGGCTCGCGCGACCAAGTATAAATCGTTGTTCACACTAGCCAAGGCTGTTCGCAGCAGTTGCTCACGTAGCCGTGGTTTCTGCTTTCAAAATGCAGTAGAAATACTGTACCATACTTACATGAACCATTAAATGCACATCTCTAAGAGCGTTGGTGTGTGCTGGAATTTGATTATCAGGATTTGAAGGGACTGGGTGTGCAGGGCAGATGCAGTCATCTGAAAGGTTAACAGAGTAATTTTTCCCAACATGGCCTGAAAAAGAACTTCCTCATTTAGGCCTAAGGAGTAGGCTGCTTGACTGTGAATGTAATCAAGCGCCTCCTTCTCACTGATGTCTCATTAATATCTCATTGAGATCATTAATGTCTCATTATGATGCAGATAAAGGTCTTAACATAAAACTTAAAATATATAAGGTCTGTATGGGATGTGTATGTTGGTTTTTAGAGGGGGCAACGCATCGGACGCTCTGTTATTTCTTGCTCAAATGGTGCACTTGCCCCGGGCGCTCAGCGGCACAAACTCTGCTTTGTGTACTGAGCGTGTGCGGTTCAGGGAAGTGCTCGCTTTTCTCTCATTGTTGTTTTTGTTTCTTGTTTTTTTTTAGTCGAGCGGCATGTTTTTCATAAGCTTGCCCTAATTCTCCGTCGACCCAGCTGCGGCGGCTAGGCTAGCGGCGGCGGCATAGGGTCCGGATTAAACGTTCCCTGCGCAAGACTTTCACTAATCCCATTCTGTCGTATCAACTAGATGTGAACCCTCTAAATACTGCTAATACTGTCAAATTGTGCTTTTTAAATGGCTTTACTCTGGGTTTATGAACAGATTTTTAATCTGCCCCTGTAAAGATCATAGGAAGTTCACTCATTTTATTTATTTTTTAATTAGCTAGACCATGTGATGTTACATTACATTACAGGCATTTAGCAGACGCTCTTATCCAGAGCGACTTACACAACTCATTACTTTTATCCATTCATACAGCTGGATATATACTGAAGCAATTCAGGTTAAGTACCTTGCTCAAGAGTACAACAGCAGTGTCCTACCTGGGAATCGAACCTGCAACCTTTGTTACAAGTCCAGTTCCTTAACCATTATACTACACCGCCGCCCGTTGTGTGGCTTGTTTATTTGGCATTACAAGACAAGCTAAAAAAGCTGAAAAACCTAGTAAATGAGAGCCAACTTGTTCCTCGTGAAATTTGAATGATAAATTGTTCATTTGAGCGCTTCATAGAAAGGTGCAAATGAAGCCTGCAGGCTCAGAGCTGAAGTCTCTCGCATTCAAACGCTCCAGCTTTAGTCATCGCTCAAATCAGGCCTATATGTGTGACTCAGTGCGCTTATGCTCGGAAGGCCGTTAGCATACGGTGCAACTGTAAGCTGCGATGTTACAGCCGTGCGTGGGCCTGGCGTCGTTAGCAGCGCGCCATAGGGGGGTGAGCCGCTTTGAATCCCTCTTTCTCCTGCGCCGCGCTCTGATGACTGCGCTTTGCTTCGGCGGGCGGGGCAGAGTGCGCGATGCCAAGCAGGGTCTGATTGGTCCTGGGGGCGGGGCTTAGGATCAGAGTCAAGTGGGTCAGTGAAGCCCCGCTGGCCCCAGTCGTCGTGCTGGGGGTGTGTGTTTGAGGCCGGCCCCGCCCCTTGCCCCGCCCTTGGGGGCGGGAGAGACGCTCGGACTCGCATCACAGCTGAGGCTCTGGGCTCTGCAAGGCTGCACTTACTATGTCTGCAAAAACTCACTAAATTCAGCAGCTCTCTGCAGGACCCTGCCGAGCCGCACACCGCAGTGCCAGCCAGTGCCAGCCAGTGCCAAACCGGGTCAGGTCACGGTTCAGCTCCGAAACGGCTCTTGGCTGCTTTGCCTGAGAGATTAATTACCTTGGCATGTAGTTGGTGCCCTGTGTTTAAGGATTCTGTACCTGCTTTACACTGTGTCTGTGTGTTTGCTTGCTGCATAATGCAGGTCACACAGACGTGGGCCGGGGGGGTTGTGCTGGTAACACGGGCCTCTGAATCTCTGCTGCTGGGGCCCCTCTAATCAGACAGCGTCTGGCTCCACCTCTGTGTACAATAGGACTGCGATATGAATTTCCATGATAAACGCATTGCAAAGGACTGCGATGTCAGAATGATTAATATTGGTACAAGGCATGTCAAACTCAATCCGCAATGCAAGCTGCTTATTTCTTTCCAACTGGAATGCAGGAGTGGAATTCTCTGCTCGGTTAAGTTAGTAGTTTAAGGAGAGATTGCACTGATGCCCTTTTTGTTTTTTTATACAAAATTACCAGAAGAAGATTGCACTAATATCTATGGTTCTTCAGCAAATCCTCTCAAAATTACATTATGTAATTTCATTACACAGCAGATGTAGGCTTTTAATTGAAATTTAAAGCTGGACCGTTTGAATACATTTGTGGCACATCGAAAAAAAGGTACACTTAGGCTAAGTATTTGTCTCCTCACTTTTCATATCGTCATCGCAGTATCAAACCTTTTAATCGCATTTTGCCCAATTTGTGCAGCCTTCGTGTACAATGAACACCAAGCAACGCTAGTCAGACAAACTTTTACTCTGTTTCGTGCCCTTTTCAATACGATTGGCACACAGGACATTTCCCAGACAGAATAAAACGACGAAAATAAAACGACTGAAACAACACGCCACCCTGGATGTTCTCTGGACTTCTTAGCTCTGTGCCAACGACTGTGACCATGCCGTTTCCGTTCTGAATCACATCAACTGTGACCATGCTGTTTCTGTTCTCAATCACATCAACTGTGACCTTGCTGTTTCTGTTCTCAATCACATCGACTGTGACCTTGCTGTTTCTGTTCTCAATCTCATCAACTGTGACCATATAAAAGAAAAGCAAGAAAATGGAAGAGAACTCTCGCTGTGTATAATTTCTTATGAGTGAGCCCACAGGGGCGTGGGTGTAAGGGATTGGATTATGCCTAAAGCAGGACATGTGAAATTTAAAAACAAGATCCTACTTTAATTTCCCATTTGAGTCTTGATCAAGCAGTTGGATAAATAGTTCTCCCAGGCTAAGTGCAGTGTGTCTGTCAACATGTCGGCTCTGCCGGTTTCCTTAAAGTGAATCTCATTCTTCATATGAGCATTTACGCACTTTGTGTCCTGCTCATCTGTGTGTGTATTTAACCGGTTTGTGTGTGACTTTCGTCATGGGGAGAACCCAAAGTGTTTAGCTTTCAAAGGATATAAGGCCCTGGAATGTGTGCACTTATATAAAGGTAGCGTTATGCTAAGCTAAATTGAATGGCTGTAGATGTGCAGTACGTTGCTGAGGAGACGCTGACTGGGCTCTTTAACGCGGCGCAGAAGGATGTACAGCTGCTGGGAGTCTCCAGGCCCAGCTTTGTTCCACCGGACAGGAGATTAGTGCGAGTGTTCCTGAACAGGGCACGTCCTGTACCCAACCCCTCCAACTCCGTCCAGCGATAAACTCAATTACCCAAGGATTACCGCTCACGTCGCGCGGCGCACGTCGCTGAGGTCAGAGTCCCTCGGGATGGGCCTGGGAAACATGGCCGCTCCGCGCTCTCCTTTTGTCTGGGGCGCCGACAGAGGCTTGGGTTTCGGAGGGCAGAGTGCGCCCCCCGCCGCGCTCTCACGGAAGGGCAGGGGGGTAGCGTTTCCACCCGCCCACAAGGAGGCACGCCCACCTCGTTTCCTCCCCTCCGGCTGCCGTGACGACAGCAGGCCCAAGCTCCTCCAGGCCAACACCCGCTCTGCAGCTATGGCTCAGCTCATTATTATGATCACGTAAACGCACCAGGTTCATATGACAGCGCGTCAAGATCACGTTCTGTTTTATACAGGGCTATTTATGACATCTCTCAGGGAGCCATTGAGTTCCCATGAACAGGAAAATGACATGCAAATGGAAGTTACTTGCGACACGGCCCATTTAATTTGTCTTTTATGGTCTGATTTGAATTGTTTTGTGGTTTATGGTTGGAGGGGTTTGTTGCCAAACATCAGTGCAATAGTTCAACTTCTTGATCTTCCAGAATGTAAATTAACGTCGGCTCTCGTTCCCATTTTGCATGCTTAATCGGTTCAAGAGAAATGTGAGGAACTGGAAGTTATTTTGAGCATAGTGTGTGCTTTTTGTGGTCAGACAGAGGTTGTAAACAGCCCCTTTTGAGGGTGGGTTGTGGGGTGGGGGGATGATGGTAAATTTATGAGTAGATTCTCTCGTGACTGTGGGCGTTCTTTCTGAATTTCTCATACTTGCTCAGAATTTGGAATGTTTTATTAAAATGAGCTGTTTTGCAGACACCAAAAGCAGTATTGTCCAAAGATCAAGAGTCTAATTCCATGAAGCGAGAAGTTCACTAGGCGCTTTTACTCACTACAGTAACGACGCTATGCAAAGACCTCCCACAGGGAAATTCTGCTCATTTTCTTGTAGTAAAAATACTTCGCGTGGCCTGCCCCTAGTTTTACTGAAAGTTGTACTCAGTTGGTCCACAGTTGGTCCCCTTCCTCTGCCAGCTGTGTGGACTTGCAGCCTGTTTGTGCCAGTTCCGGAGCGTGAGAGAAGCGCACGCTTTTCATAACGCACTGTGTGAATGCCTCGCGCGAAGGCGGGTCACAGGAGTAATGCGAGCACTTTTTTGTTTTCATTTTGGAGTTGGG
Source organism: Synaphobranchus kaupii (assembly GCA_029718625.1). Classification (NCBI taxonomy): domain Eukaryota; kingdom Metazoa; phylum Chordata; class Actinopteri; order Anguilliformes; family Synaphobranchidae; genus Synaphobranchus; species Synaphobranchus kaupii. The sequence continues at coordinate 27,276,385 of CM056392.1, read as the reverse complement.
CGAGGGAGGGGCCTCGCCTTTCACCGGGGCCACTCCTTTATGCAGGTTTTGTCGTGGCTCCTGCTCCACAGGGCCAATAGTGGCAGTCGGGCAGTGTAGAGAGGGTGACGGTGAGGGTTTTGTAGTGCCTTCTGCTCCACAGGGCCAATAGTGGCAGACGGGCAGTGTAGAGAGGGTGACGGTGAGGGTTTTGTATTGGCTTCTCCTCCACAGGGCCAATAGTGGCAGTCGGGCAGTGTAGCGAGGGTGACGGTGAGGGTTTTGGAGTGGCTTCTGCTCCACAGGGCCAATAGTGGCAGTCGGGCAGTGTAGAGAGGGTGACGGTGAGTCCTTTCAGCACGGGTTCTGCGGTTAGCGGTGTACCTGTAGTCTGGTTGAATTCGGTCAGTGTGCGCTTTCCATCGATTATCTCCATCGACGTTTGATGTGGAAGCGTCGCATTCACCTTGTCGTGTTAATGAAGGTGTCAACAGACGCTGAAACGTTGGCTAAAGCAAATCTGAAAGATTTTCAGAAATTTTCAAAACTGACGTGTAGGTGCTTAATTACTTTTGTGGTACTAGGTATGAACTGCATGTTTTTTAGTTTTTTTTTTTTTTAATAATGGGTTCCATTTCAGTCCAAATAATGGAAACCGTCGATGCTGCACAGATGTGTGCATACACTGAAGCTTCTGGTATCTTTCTTTTAATAATAGAATTTTAAATAAAACTTGCATGGGAAAAATGCTAAAATTTATATTGAATTTGCTGGCAGTTCGGCACTTCCCAGCCATAGAACATAGAAATCGAAATCGGACTCCAAGTGCATAGTGACGTCAGCCATTCCGGGTCTTGCCAGAAGCCGGGTGGTGCACCACCAACAGGAGGCTTCCGTGCATCTAGTAAGAGCCGGAATGGTTGGGACTGCCCGGGAGCGATAGTCCCTCCCCTGCTGTAACGGTTATGGGTAAGTGTGCGCTCCAGTCTGATTGTGAAGGGGAGGAGTGGAGGAATGTGCTGTCCCTGGGTGCGCATACTCGGCGTGCCGTAGGGACGAACCGGCAGGTCCGCCGCGGGCGCAGCTGAAGGCGGGGGAGGGGACGGCACTCTCTGCGCTCGGAACAAGGCCTCCATTCAAAGGGGTCCGCAGAGAGGGGCGTGCTCAAAGCAGCCCGTCCTCTCTCCCACAATAACAGAGACCCTCATTCCCATTGTGCTGGGGGCATAAAAATAACCAAACAGTCGCAGTGGCCAGTCCGGTTCTGGAGGCTGTGGTGTTTATTTCGTCCAGTCTAATGCGCCAGTTTGAGATGGTTTGTAGTCTGCTCCAGGTTAAGTGTTAAATGACTGCGAATGGTAGCATGCAAGGTCAAGGCCTGGCACCTTCTCAGGGCCAGTTCACCGAGGTTTGTGTTTACAGTCTGGGCACGTTTTCCCCTGTAGTGACACTCTCAGATGACTCCGTGCGTGCGACCGTGTCTGTGTGTTGTCCTCTGCAGTGACACTGTCTCAGATGTGTGTGTTGTCCCCTGCAGCGACCGTCTCAGATGTGTGTGTGTGTGTGTGTGGTCCCCTGCAGTGACGGTCTCAGAGATGTGTGTGTGTGTGTGTGTGTGTTGTCCCCTGTAGTGACACTCTCAGATGACTCCGTGCGTGCGACCGTGTTTGTGTGTTGTCCTCTGCAGTGACACTGTCTCAGATGTGTGTGTTGTCCCCTGCAGTGACCGTCTCAGGTGTGTGTGTGTGTGTGTGTGTGTGTGTGTGTGTGTGTGTGTGTGTGTGTGTGTGTGTGTGTGTGTGTGTGTGTGTGTGTGTGTGTGTGTGTGTGTTGTCCCCTGCAGTGACGGTCTCAGAGATGTGTGTGTGTGTGTGTGTGTGTTGTCCCCTGTAGTGACACTCTCAGATGACTCCGTGCGTGCGACCGTGTTTGTGTGTTGTCCTCTGCAGTGACACTGTCTCAGATGTGTGTGTTGTCTCCTGCAGTGACGGTCTCAGGTGTGTGTGTGTTGTCCCCTGCAGTGACGGTCTCAGAGATGTGTGTGTGTGTGTGTGTGTTGTCCCCTGTAGTGACACTCTCAGATGACTCCGTGCGTGCGACCGTGTTTGTGTGTTCTCTGCAGTGACACTGTCTCAGATGTGTGTGTTGTCTCCTGCAGTGACGGTCTCGTGTGTGTGTGTGTGTGTGTGTGTGTGTGTGTGTGTGTGTGTGTGTTGTCTCCTGCAGTGACGGTCTCGTGTGTGTGTGTGTGTGTGTGTGTGTGTGTGTGTGTGTGTGTGTGTGTGTGTGTGTGTGTGTGTGTGTGTGTGTGTGTGTGTGTGTGTGTGTGTGTGTGTGTGTGTGTGTGTGTGTGTGTCCCCTGCAGTGACGGTCTCAGATGTGTGTGTGTTGTCCGCCTGCAGTGACGGTCTCAGATGTGTGTGTGTGTGTGTTGTCCCCTGCAGTGACGGTCTCAGATGTGTGTGTGTGTGTGTGTGTGTGTGTGTGCTGTCCCCCTGCAGTGACGGTCTCAGATGACGGTGTGTATGTGCAATCATGCTGTCCCCTGCAGGGACACAGATGTCCCAGCAGATAGAGGCAGTGTTTCTCCTGGCAGAGGGCTGATGGTGAAGATTGATGAGAGGAACTGTCTGAGAGGGGGAAGGAGATAATGAATTGGAGGTGGAAAGTGGTGCTGCAGGGTTGTACAGGGGTGGAACATGGGTAACCACAGAGTAATATGAGTGCTAGGGGCATAAACACCCACTTTCTGTCATGGAGGTGTTTTAAGAAAAAGATCCATTGCCTTGTTCTGAATGTGGTGAGCAGTTGTGTGTCTCTAAACATGACAGACAGACCGGCCTGCAAACAAATCTGGGGCATATTTCCCAAAGCAGGATTACCGCGTTACAGCTGGATAACTGCACTGAGTCGAACCCGGTACAGCTCTTCACTTCAGTCCATCTTCCAGATTTGGGAGTGTTCCGGGTTTTACTGTTTTAGTGTAGTTACTCAGCTAACTCGGCAATACTGCTTTGTGAAATACCCCTCAGATTGTGATCAGTGGCTGTGACCAATTTAAAACCAGGTGGTAAGGCGAGAGATCCTTGAAGAATGTTGCAGAATAGTGTCTATGGCGTACAGAATAGGGTCTATTGTCTATGGCTTGTGCTTGTGAGGACATTGAAAAGTGGCACTTTCAGAGAAGACGTAATCATGTTTCAGATGGTATTTTAGAATATATGTGTTCATGCGAGAACTCAGATCTGAGGAATCCCTCCAGTCTACGTATCAAGGGCTATTTTGAGAAATCCAGAGGGCTCACCCGTTCAAATCCCTCTCCCAGTCACATCGACACATGCGGCAAAGCGTTGATGGCACTGGTTATCAGATCATACGCAGAAGTCATAAAAACGTAACCAATTTTGCTTGTTTAGTTCCATTCTCTCAGTTTTGAGACCCGACAGCCACACGGTGCCAGTTTGCTCGAATGTGAAAATGTACAAGTTGTGTCCCCGCTAGACTCCTGCCTCGGTCGCTGCATTACAGCTGTGCCCTCCCTGTCTCCGCAGTGCCTGAGGATGACAAGCAAGCGGAACCTGTTGGTGCGGCTGGTGCCGTGCCGGTGCCTGCGGGGGGAGGAGGAGGCGGTGACGTCGCTCGACTACTCCCACTGCAGCCTGGAACAAGTCCCCAAGGACATCTTCGGCTTTGAGAAGACCCTGGAGGAGCTCTACCTGGACGCCAACCAGATCGAGGAGCTGCCCAAGGTGAGCCGCCCGCCTCCGGCCCTGGTCCTGGCCACCGGTCCCAACTCCGGACTTTTAAAACCCTACCCAACCCAAATTCCTAACTGTGCCCGAACCCCAAATTTGTCCTAAAGAAACTTGAACACGTTGGAATGCATAATGATATGAAATTGAGACGTCATTACATGGTAATTGCTTACGTTCTGGCTAATCGACATACTTGCAATAACCCTGCGGCTCTCCAGAAGCCAAAGGTGTGGGCACATATAATCCAAAACCCAAACCCTGCGCAAACTCCTCACCCAGCTCCTGTCCCAACTTCAACTCCAACGCTAGCCCTAAAACCCAACTCCAAAGCCGACCTCAATCCCCATCTCAACCCCCAAATCCAGTCTCAACTGCAAACCAAACCTTAATCCCAATCCCAGCCCTAATCCCAACCTCAAGTTCCATACTGAGCCCCAACCTCTAACTGTTGTTTCAGCTTCAGACAGAACCGTGTGTTCCAGGGATTTCCGTACCAACCATCGTTATTGCCTGGAAAAGCCGGGGTTCAGCCATGGGTCCAAAAACAGACACAAAGGCTTAAAATAAAGAAGCCAAAATGTGACAATTTAAAAACAACAAAGTCTTTGACTGCACACATTGCTTTGTTTTGCCTCACAAAGAAACAATGTTGCATTGTAAACTCCTATATCCAGAGAACAACACCACATTTTACTCTGCACCCCCTTTTGGCCTGCAAGAGGAATCCATTACTAATGCAGGACATCCTAAATTCATCCATTTGAACGGAACGCCATTTGTCTCCCGACCCTTCCTCGCCTTTTATGGGGGAATCGGACAGCAGGTGCATTTGACGCATCGACACAAATTGACGTCGCTGTAGAGCGGACATTTAACTGGGCGCGTTTAACGTGCCGTTTCAGGGGCGTTTGAGTCTGTTTTCACGTGCGAAGGCGCGTCGGTGCTCCGGGGGGGAAAACGGTCGGCTGAGACATCTGCTGGCTCTCGGCTGTGCAGAACCGCGACCCTCCAGGCAGCGCGTCAGCAGACCTGTAAATCACCGCCACGTCTTTCTTTTTACTGCGCATTTCTGACTCTCTTTCAGTCCAAAGTGCTTCCGTTTCTCTTTAGGCACTGCACAAGCTGAAGATTCAGTGGAAGAGTCCAAAGTCTTAACAGCACTGCTTTGGCACGCACAAATGGCAAGTGCCCTCGCTGGGCACTTAGTGTAATAGAAGGCGAAGGCTGTGTTTCTGGCCAAGCGATGGAAGCGGTGAAAACAGCTTGCCAACTGCCAGTTTGTGTCCTATACCAATTAGCCAGCTTTAAGTAAGGTCTGTACGCTAAAAAACAAGCGGGTGGTGTCCTTACCACAAAAGCAAATGCACCGTTCAACTATTTAATTTAGCATCTTTAAGATCAAGTTGAGGATCTGACAGAACTGTGCTCGCAGTTTTTTTTAAATCCAAAAAATTTATAAATATTACGTGTTTTTACACGGGTTTAGGATCTGGCCGAATCCTTCACAGAAATTGGACCGAATCCGAATCCCACGCGGATTTATACATTATTAAACAGGCCTGCCCCTTTGTATTGGCTTAATGTCACACTGAAAAAATGAGAAAAATCCAACCTTTAATTGAAGTAAATTTATTATAAGAAGAAAAAAAAATTCCTTTTTTTTATTTTTAACAAAACCACATGTGCCACAATTATTGGCACCCCTGCATTTATATATAGAATAAAGTAATGGCACTGTATAAGTTAACAATGTGCCTTATAGCCTATGCTACTTGCATTTACGTTTAAAAAAATAAAAAAATAAAAAAATCACACTTCTGGGATTCTGGATTATATTCGGGGTTTGGCTGAATGTAAAATGTAGGCTAGCCTAATGTTAGCAAGCAAATTTGTCACTAGGCTACAACAGACAGTGTCTCAACAGACAGTGTATTTACAAGCATATTGTATAGACCTAAATAATATCAGTGGTGTTGGTGGGCCAGTAGGGGGGCAGTCTTCCCTCTGGTCAGATAAACCCCAATGCCCCAGTGCAGTGATGAGGACACTGTGCTGTAGGAGATGTCGTCTTTCAGATGAGACGTTAAACCGAGGTCCTGACTCACTGTGGTCATTAAAGATCCCATGACACTTATCGTAAAGAGTAGGGGTTTCCCCGGTGTCCTGGCTAAACTCCCAACCCAGGCTCATTCAATCTGCCAGCTAATCATCCCCCAGTTTAATTGGCTAAAAAATTCTTCTCTCCCTCTCCACCTCAGCTGATGTGTGATGAGCATTCTGGCGCAAAATGGCTGCCGTTGTATCACCCAGGTGGGTGCTACACATTGGTGGTGGTTGAGGCGAGTTTCCCCCTCATCATTGTACAGCGCTTTGAGTATCAAGAAAGGCGCTATATAAATGCCAGGCATTATTATTATTATTGCCCGTGTAGCCTATCCAACTGAAAAGACAATCATGTAGGCTAAGCTATGTTTATGATTTTAAAATGGCCGCTTCACATTCCATTTGAGGCGGACGATGTTGCTGGAGTTCAATTCATAAACGACCGCTCACTGTATAATTGCGGCGCTATTTTTATGGTGAGCCAACCTCTGTGCCAAGTTAAGAGACTGTTAAGCACCACTGGCGACATTCTCTCGCAGTTTTAATTGATTTATGGAAGCAAATGTATAGTCTGTTTGCCTATACATGGTGTAATTTAACGAACCATACGCCAAATCTCAGCATAAGATCCCATGTTTTCGTTAAAACTTTGCTGCAAAATTATGCTGTTTATTAACGAGACAGCTCTGGCTGTTGCGTACTCACGTCTATTTTCAACCACCATCTATTAGGCCTACTTAATTTGATAAAGCCATGCATGACAACTTTGCAGTCCTCCTAAAATACTAATACAGTAGGCTACATTTTATAATGCTACAATTGAGAGAAGTGACACAATTATCATGCTACTGGGTATTGAAAAGACGGTGCAGCCAGCGGTAAACTATTTGTGCAAAAAAACATTTTTTTTTCAAAGACAGAAAATTAAATAAAAAAATTATTTGAAATGAATATGCATGTTGATGTTTTCATTTCACATATGCTGAGATGTTTTGTTGAAAATATAAAATAGCCTATGCATTTGAACAATTAATTTTATTTATTTTACTCATTTACTTCCGCGATTTGGGATTCAGGGTTCGGCCGAATCTCAACTGGTGCATTTGGGATTCAGCCGAACCCTAAAAATATGTATTTGGTGCATCCCTAATAAATATATGGGGCTCTTAAGTAGAGAAGCATGGTAATATTGCTTGAATTGGTATTGGCCAAATATAGTTTAAAATAAACCTGATCATAATATTTTGGCCAACATAACACAGCGTGCATGTGCCAGAGAGGCGATGCATTTGATGCTGTAAATGAAGAGAGAATTTAATGCTCAAAAAGTTGCCTATTCAAAGACATCTGAAACTGTCATTTCTTATTATTTATCTCTCTCACACGCACTTTCTCTTTCTCTGTCTTCCTCTCTCCACAGCAACTCTTCAACTGCCAGTTGCTACATCGACTGAGCCTGCCAGATAATGACCTCACGGTGTTGCCGGCGGCGATCGCCAACCTCATCAACCTCAGGGAACTTGACGTCAGCAAGAACAGTAAGCGAAACGAGACCCCCGGCCATACCCGTCGCTCGCTGTGGCGGATTACGCCACAGAGGGCAGATGAATTCAGCATGGTGAGGCCGAGATCCAGGCAGCCTAATGGGCATTTCGGGATCGATGACTCTTTCGCCTCATATTCCTCGGTGTCCTGTAAGGGCAATATATTGCTGGCAGACATGTCTTCATTAGCCTTCGCGTTAAACGCTGATCCTCTGGAGCTGCACGCAGTACAGCTTAACTTCGGCCAGGAGGCTCTGCTCTTAATGACTCATTAGTGCGTAATGCAGTTTGCAGTGCAACAGGCCGAACTGTTGCCTGTGCTCAGTGCTAACAGTTGTGCTCTGGGCTGTTAGTGGTGAATTTGAGCCAAGGGGTTCATTATTGTAAAAGGCATTCTGCTGTGTAGTGCAGTAAGTATTTGATATCATCACACTTGGCTTTAAGAAGTGTTAAGGTGCAGTATGTCCTTACGTTGTCATCGCACTTGGGTTTAAGAAGTGTTAAGGTGCAGTATGTCCTTACGTTGTCATCGCACTTGGGTTTAAGAAGTGTTAAAGGGTAAGTTCGCTATTTTGGACCTTGGACCCTATTTGCGGTCCGTCTTCCATGAACCTGACCCATGAAGTCCATTTTTTTCGCTGATCGGTCCAGTATTGAGTTCGGTACAGATTTCCTGTAGGCTCTCACCGGGCTACAATGGAAGTGAACGGGGCAATCAGAAATGTTCGATAAATGTGCTTTCATGTACAATAAATGAGACGGGAAGCTCAGGGTGTATTGTTACCGGTCTCAGTATGTTCTCCTGTGAAATGTATCTCAATCCGAACATTTTTACGTGCTTGGCATGGCTTGGAAGTAAGCATTTCTCTGTTGCTTGTTTGCGCTGCACTCGCAGAGTACTATGTGTCGGGGGTAGGGGAGCGGGAAGGTGTGCCGGCCGTTTACGAAACTATCTAGCTGAGCAGTCTGCGTTTGTTTACCTGCAGCAACGTAGGCTACAATTTCCACAAAAAAACTTGGATGATGGATGACTATAATGATTACGAAGACGAAGAATTCGATTTTGACTTTGACGTTACTGGCTACAGATTTGAGCCAGAATACACGGACACGGAACTACAAGAGATGGATGATAAGAGAGCAAGAGAAGAGAGAGAGGCTGAAGTTGCGCAGGTAATGTTATCCGAAGTCGCTGCCGAGGCTAGACCAAGAATTTCGGGGGACTTTTGGTGTTCTTGCAAGAGGTGCAAGCAGATGCCCAGAGAGGAGGAAAGTTTGTGTTGTAGGGAGTGGGATCTGTTGCTACCGAATGCCATTGAAAACCTGGATGTATCCGTGGATGACACTGGATCATCTCCATTGATTACCATTACACTATGACTGCCAACAGATATGTGATAGATGAGAACTTTGGACAGGACACCATGCGTCAAGCATTTGTAAATAAAACATTATAGAATTGTAAAAAGTTATAGTTGATGAACGTTTCCGACAGTTTTGTTACAAGAAAACAACTTATGTCAAGCTCGGATTTTGTTAGTTGGTATTGAGTGCTGGGTCAGAGGACGCGCTCAAAAAAAATAAAAATGTTAGTAACGTTATAGCTAAATATAACTTACCTCCGCTCCGGTGCTTGATAGTGCTGCAGGTCCGACACGAGGAACAGCTGTGTTCTTTAGAAACCAGTGTTTTGCTTCTGATTTGCGGTTACAGAAATCAGTAGCGTCGAAATGCGCTCCACAAACTCGCGAGTCTGCCAAACGGAGTTGATTGACTGGAGTGTTTATGTCGATCCGTAATACAACCAGCCAAAGTCTCAATCTTTCTGGGTCAGAGCCTGTGAAAACTGGTATTTGAGCGTCCAGACATTTTATTCCCACAACCGGGGACTGCACATTCGCGCACCATTGCTGTGATGAATTATTACAAATGATGATTACCAAAACTGCGTTACAAATATTTCTGCTGTAGGCTACTAGCTAGTAAACTCCAACGGGAGGTCAGGATTTGTGATCAACTGCTTTTCAAGCGCCCCCCCCCCCCCCCCCCCCCCCCCCCCCCCTCTACAACGTAGCTAGACTGCGGAAGTTTACAGTGTGAGGTAGTGCGGTCGGAGAAATAGTTCTGTTTCAAATGGAACTGTTGTTTCAACGTTCGGTTTGCGTTTGCGATAGCCTACATTTCACAGGAGAGCATACTGAGACCGTAAGAATACACACTGAGCTATAAAAGCACATTTATCGTTGTTTTTCCATAACATTTCTGATTGCCCCCGTTCACTTCCATTGTAGCCCAGTGAGAGCCTACAGGAAATCTGTACCGAACTCAATACTGGACCCGATCAGCGAAAAAATGGACTTCATGGGTCAGGTTCATGGAAGACGGACCGCAAATAGGGTCCAAGGTCCAAAATAGCGAACTTACCCTTTAAGGTGCAGTATGTCCTTATGTTATCATCACACTTGTGTTTGAAGTGATAATGCTAATGTTAGTGCTAATACCACAAACCTCAGGAACCACTTGAGTCCACCGCCCAGTGCAATTTGCCAAACTTGGTAGGACAATAGCATCCACTTCAGGTCCATCACTACAATGGAGCGTTGCAGAAGCTTTCAGTTGGGTGTCAAAATATAAAAAGACGGCACCAAATAGAGCGCTTTAACGGACATTGTGACGCGATATATAGCGAAAAAGAAATGCGCCCTGTTCAATACGGTTGAAAAACCAGTACCCTATTTAAGGAAATGCTACGTACATTTGACAAGCGCTCTTCATAAAGTGTATGTTTATTATTATGGAATTTTTTATTAAGCTTTTACTATAATAGTGGAATATAAAAGCAAAAAAAAAAATCCACAATTAAATCGTTAATCCCAATTATTTGTGTGAGAATTAATTGTCACCACAAAACGTAATGATCGTGACAGCCCTAGGTGTAGTATGGCCGTACGTAATCATCTCACTTGGGCTTAGGAAGTGTTAAGGTGTAGTATGGGCGTACGTAATCATCTCACTTGGGCTTAGGAAGTGTTAAGGTGTAGTATGGCCGTACGTAATCATCTCGCTTGGGCTTAGGAAGCGTTAAGGTGCAGTAGCTATGTCCTTACGTTATCTTGCTTGGGCTTAGGAAGCGTTAAGGTGCAGTAGCTATGTCCTTACGTTATCTCGCTTGGGCTTAGGAAGCGTTAAGGTGCAGCAGCTATGTCCTTACGTTATCTCGCTTGGGCTTAGGAAGCGTTAAGGTGCAGCAGCTATGTCCTTACGTTATCTCGCTTGGGCTTAGGAAGCGTTAAGGTGCAGCAGCTATGTCCTTACGTTATCTCGCTTGGGCTTAGGAAGCGTTAAGGTGCAGCAGCTATGTCCTTACGTTATCTCGCTTGGGCTTAGGAAGCGTTAAGGTGCAGCAGCTATGTCCTTACGTTATCTCGCTTGGGCTTAGGAAGTGTTAAGGTGCAGTATGTCCTTACGTTATCTCGCTTGGGCTTAGGAAGCGTTAAGGTGCAGTAGCTATACGTTGTCATCTCCCGTGGGCTTAGGAAATGTTAAGGTACAGTATATCTTTAGGCTAATACCCTTGGGTTTAAGAAACGTTAATGTGCAGTTTGTCCTTATTTGGTCATTGTACTTAGGCTTAGGAAGTGTTAAAGGTGCAGTTTGTACTTCATTTAAAGAGGGTTTAGGTTAACCAATAAAAAAAGGCTTTTAAAGGAAGATGGCAATTACCTTGCCAAAAATATGGCTAAGCGCCATAAAAATAAACCGCTCACCGTCGTAATTCCAAAAAACGATTTGACAAAAACAAGCCATTCTTTTAAAAAAACAAAAACCGTTTGTACCGTGTTTACATACAACAGTGTAACTCGCCCCAGTACACGCAACAGTCTTTCTGTAGTATTTGGCAGTAGTGGATAAAATGGGCAAGCCCACGCCTGTGTCGTGTCAGATTGAACGCGAAATGAACGCTGTTCTGGGCTGTAGAGGTAGATTTTCCTGCTGATAATGGCAGCTGTTAGACGGGACTCCTCATCCCTTAGCTCTGGCAGGAGACGCTATCGTTTCCTCTGAGCTCAATCGTACTTCCCCTCCAGCCACATTCTCCGTGTGTGTCATCTTCCAGACGGCGTCTCCCTGAGTAATGAAATGATAAGACCGCAGTAAGACAGGCTTTTAATGGACCGAAGAGAAAGGTGGAAAGTCTATAGATCGCTTGCAGCTATGTTTGGCTGGTCGGTTGCCTTGGGGGGTGGGGGGGGGGGGGGATTTCTTGTGACGGCAGCCTTGAATGCTATTGTTTCTACTGGTAGAGGAGAACGTTTCCTTTTCGTTAAAGGGCTGTATGTTGCCTTAAAAAACACGTTGTTTTTTTGTTTTGTTTTTCTGTGGAGGCCACACGGTGTTGAGGTTCCGGTATCCTGGGAAGGTCATATAAATAAGTCATACTCACATACTCTGCCATCAAATCCTACAAGGAAGAAATGTAATGAAGATTAGTCATTTAATGGCAGAGTGGGACACTAAGATTTAGTCCAGATACAGAGGATGTCTAAGACCTTTGAGTTGTGACTCATTACTTGTGTGCATGGTGTAGTCTGAAGTCACCTGCCATTTGTATGTGTGACACATGGGGCATGAATGTTAGTGATATTCCCAGGAAAACCGGTTTGGGTGGTTTTCTCTTGGTTTTGCATTGTATGTGCACTCTTGATTAGCGGTGTGTGCGTGTGTGCGTGCGTGTGGCATGTGTGTGTGCATGTTTACTAACTCTCCCATGCTGCAGAATGAATGTGGACCTGGCCTCCCCTCTGTCCACCACTTTACCCCAGATCTGTCAGACTCCATTATGCTCAGTGGAGCCTGAGCAGTAGCAGAGAAACAGAGCTAGGAGCCCCCACGCATCCCCTCCCCGCCTCCTCTGCTCTCTCTCCTTCAGAAACACCAGCGGCAGCACAGGATCAGCCTCCCGCCTCTGCCTGTCATCCAGGCATCCCAGTGTTCCCTTCTCCCAGGCCAGTCCTCGCGCTTCCCCTCTGTGGCGCACTCTCGTACGTCAGGGGACGTTCGCATAACAGTCAAGTCTAAACGCAACGCCTTCGTCGTTTGCCTGAAGAATGCAGCCGCTTAATTAAGGAAAACCACCTTAAACTTGGGAGAGGTGAATTCTGGTTTCTCCACCCACCGGTAATTAGAATCGGCGCTCAGCTGCTTTGCGGTCAGAGACTGAGGCCTTCCGCAGGTCTGAGGGGCTGAGTCACTGCGGGGCGCCTCACGGCGTCGAGCGCCCGCCTCCTTTGACTCCGGCCTCCCGGTGACCCCTTCAGTCCGTTCCCTCTCTTTCCCCCAGAATCCAGCGGGTTAAGGGATGAGTCACACAGGTAGTCCTTTTCCTAAAAGCTCTTGTTTAGACACTATTAACATGTGCGCCTTGAAAACGGGCCCCTGATGCATGGTTTTGAAGAGCCGGCTTGTTTTCGGCTGTTAATATTTAAGTTTGGCTTAAATGGGATTAATCGTAATCTTAGATTTTCCTGGCTGGGCGCTGTACTCGGCCGTGATTGATTACGCTTTCTCCTGCACGTTCACCCTCTCCAGGTAGCGAGTGGCTTGGTGCTTCGGAGCGGTTCCGCGTGTGGAGATCTAGCGGGGCAGCCCTTTTGTGGGCGGGACTTTAAATCTGCCTTTCTCCTGTTTTTTAATCCGTTTTTGGCCTGTTATATTAACATTAGCTGTTATCCTCATAGGTGGCTCAGTTGCGGAGTGGAAGCTCTCTGCAGTTCAGAAATGAACCCGTACTGTGCTTGGGCCTCCTTACACAGGGCTAATTTCCGGGGCTCAAATCTCAAACCCAAAATTTCAGATGGCTCTGCTTGCTAATTTCATATTTGCATTCACACAGCACACTTGGGTGTCTGGATTTATGAATGCCAGAGCGAACAACTGACAAAGCGCTGTTTACTAAGCTGGGGACCCGACAGTAATGGCAGTATGATTTTGTGTTACTCATAACTGTCACTGTAGCGACTATGACGTGACTTTGGTAACCGTGTGAGCGTGGTACCTGTGACTGGTGACTGCAACCATAGTAGCAGTTTGACTAGCTCTATTGCTGTAAAGCTTTTGGCAGAAAATAATTTTGTGAAGCCTCAAATTGAATTTTTTCATTTTTGGTATAACTTAAGCAGCTATTGGCTCTGCCCCGTCCTTGATGCACAGTAGTTTGCTCACCCATAATAGCGGAGTAATTGAATTCTGTTTTCACGCCCCTTCAAAACTATGCTGGCTCTTGGCAGTTTCCTTACTCGTCTTCTCCAGGTGCAAGGCTTCTGTGAGCGTCATATTGAGCGTGGCATTGTGTTCAAGCGGTGAAGAACACTGTTGTGTGTTAATACCTTGGTCGGAGATCACAGAACTGTTTGTTCCAGTCCTCACTACGCTCCTAGTACAGGGACACCTACAAGACGAACTTGACGTCCCGGTGCGCTTGTTTTTTTTTAAATAACGAAAGATGGAATAAGGGGGAAAAAAAACTGAGCTCATCTCCTTTGCCTGTTGTATTACATACGGTTGAAAGTTCAAGGCCACGGCCCCCAGAGACTCCACTTTAGCCGCCCTTAAGCTCACCGTGTTGTAGGGCGATTAACTCCAATCACAATCAGCGTCTGAGAGGTTTAAATCGCCATGATAATCTGGGTCAGGTGGCGTGACCCGCGGCAACGGCCGAGCCATGTTCGGGATTCGGTTTAGCCGGTGCTGTACCGCCCGGTGGCTTGATGTGGCATCACTGCAGTGGCAGCTCTTACACGGGGTGTTGTTTCGGGTTTTTAGCGCCTTCCTCTAACAGCGAACAGGTAACCCCCAACTTAAAAAGCATGCGATGAATTATGCAGGCCGCAGTGATATCTCGCGTTAAAGCCGAAACCATTTCCATTAAAATTTCATCTGTGTTCTCTGAGGAGTGCGGATTTGAATTGTAAATGACTACGCGCGCCTGCACGGGGTAAAGGTTTTATGCTTCGGCTCGGGCGCGCACGGAATTGTGGGTAAAAGGCAGTGCCGAAAACAAACGACGACGCGTGACCCGCGGCTGCAAAACTCAAGAAGCGCGACGAAGTCCCTCTGCAGTCGAGGCTGAGGCGTACGTTTATTTTCAAAAAGAAAGTGCGCTATCTCGAGCACGGCAAACACAAAACACTGTGGTTAACCTCGAGGCTAATCCGTCCTCCTCGGAAGTTTTTATGAGAACACGCAGACTTGACGCTGGCCCAGTCGAGGTTTTTTTTTTTTTTAAACAGATGTATCATCCGAGCACTCATCTCCTCTGGTTGTTTAGAGTGGAATCGTGCTGCCTGACACCGAACCGCTGAGAGCCCTGATTTAAGAGGGGGGGGCTTACCAAACACCACTTTCCTTTTGCCGTCTGTCTTTCTCTTTTTCCCCCCCCCTCGTTTTCCCTCGCTCCCCTCTCGTTCCTTCCTTCCCGTCCCTCCTTGCCTCTTGCCATCTCTCCCGTCTTCCCCTAAATTGGAGAGCCGTAGGTAGGGCTTCGCTGGCCTGGAACAAAGACGCCCGTAAAGACTGAGAGGCGCTCAGGGTGCTTTGTTATGGTCGGGGATGCTAATGTGCCGGCTCATTTTGCCGGGGAATTCGGCGTGCGGAGGGCAGTATCCCGGCTGTTAATGTCCGTTGCGGGAACCCGGCCTTTTCTCTAATTCGTTTCGTCCCGTCTGTTTTCATAGGCATCCAGGAGTTTCCGGAAAACATCAAGAACTGCAAGGTGTTGGCCATCGTCGAAGCGAGCGTGAACCCCATCTCCAAGTAAGTTTGCGTCTCTCGTTCAGAAAGGGCTGCGTCCCCGTGCCTTCCTCACACACCGTGCGCTCCATGTGTGAATTGACCATTTAGCCTTATAGTCTGATGCCTGTAAGTGCGTGATGTTCTGTGTGAAATTAATGCCTTCTGTTATACGGTATCAGTTTGTGTCGTCTAATATGCTGTTGCCTGTAGGTATTTGAAGTACGCTGTTGAATTAATACACTGTGCAGTGCGGATTCCTGTCCTCTTTTGTTCCCGGTGCGTCAGCAGTTTGATCTCTGGGCGCGTCATCTCTTTCTTGACATGAGTCTGTGTCTGTCACCCCTTTGTGTGAAGGCGTGACCCTGTGACGTGTGTAAAGATCTTACTGAGGACAGCAGTGTCAGATCGACCGTGGTCTCTGAGAGCCCTCTCTAAACTGGTGTCAAGTGCAAAATATCTCCTGTTTGATAAGTGCTAAGTAAAGCATTCTCTCTCTCCTCCTGCGCAATACACTGGTTTCTACCGTTGTGCAGCATTGAATGTTCAGCAGCTAATGTGAGTGCGTGCGTGCTTGTATTTACGTGTGCACCCGTTCCCACTCGCGATGCCTGTCATTGATGGTTTCATGGCCTACATCTCCCACGTCTCCACAGGCTCCCAGAAGGCTTCACCCAGCTGCTCGGCCTCACTCAGCTGTATCTGAACGATGCCTTCCTGGAGTTTCTGCCAGCCAATTTCGGCAGGTGAGCCACAGCTGCGCCGCTGCTGCGGCCCTTGCAATCTTTGGGGGGGTTTGGTAGTGCATGAGCTTCAGATCATCCAAGCACCCAGGTCACTGTGGCAAAAACAGACCGCCCCTTTGACGTCTCAGACAGGAAATCAGATCCCGCAGTGATTATTGCATCTGCACTTCCTGGCTCTGAGGCCATATATTTCCAAAACATTTTCAAAGCAGGTACAAACAAAAATAAAAAGCACGATAAGAAACGCTTAACATTATATTACAACCATAATGGCTCTAACATAAATAAATAGGCTAAACAAGCAAGTAAGGATATTTAGAATTTTATTCGTAAAAACATAAACCTTTCTTCCATGGAATGCAAAATAGACGTAGCCTGTTAAACTCAATGCAAGTTGATTTCCGTGTTTACATTGTAGCTTGTTGATTGATTGGTTACGGATTTGTTATCGTCATAATAAAGCGACAGCTTACCTTAGTATTGAACTACGCATTATTTAGTTTTCACTAGCTAAGACGTTACTTACGTATTGGTGGTGCGACTGAATTTAGTAAAGCGATAGTTTGAAACTAACTAGTGGCAACTAAGGACCTTAGTCACGAACTTGCATATGTCCAGTGCAACCCAGCCCAGAAGTGCAAATGTATGCTGAAGCTAATGCATCTCACTAAACTCAATAAACAGATACAACAGTACTTGAGACTGTATTGTAGTGTGTTTCAGTCTAAGAAATGTGGATATTTCTCTCCTTTCAGAAGTTGATTTGCAAGCCAGCCAATCATTTACTTTGAAAACCCTATAGTATTATTCATATTTTACACAAATGTTTCCTTTGTCATTTTTTTCCCTCTTCAGGTTAACCAAACTGCAGATTTTGGAACTAAGAGAGAACCAGTTGAAGATGTTGCCAAAGTAAGTTGACGTGTTTATGGACCTTGTAAAATGGAAAAAAGCTTTTTCAATCCAAGACCCTGCGGACGCCGGGTCCAGAGGACCAGGTTTATCTGAGAAAAGGATGAGGAGGGAGTAACCCAGTCACCACGGCTTCATATTCCACCCGGGTCACATGACCTGCCCCTGCCACGGACCGCAGCAGCTTTCATAAGAGCCGCTCAGTCTCCGTCCTTAGGAGTCGCGAGGCGTTTGTGACTTCACTCTGCACAGTGATGCTCTTTGGGGAAAACTCCCAAGTGCCCGTGCCCACAGGACCAGTGTGGCTCAATGACCTGCCCTGTGTTCGTCACACACTGACGGGTTTAGCCGGAGGAGGAAGGAGAGGGAGAAAAAATAAGTCAGGAGGGAGGAACTTACTTACGGACATACGCGCACACACACGCACGCGCGCGGCGCACACACGTACACAACAAAGTATTCTCACTTTCACTCTCCTACACTCACACATATAGTCTATACACTACCATATTAGAACTTTACAGCATTCCACACCCCAGCCCCCCTTTTAAGGTTTTGAGATGGAACTTTGGAACAGAATGCTGGGTAGAGAGTAGACTGCTCGGCATTCCTTTTCATAAATACCTTTTATTGCCCTAGCCTTGCTGTGTGACCACCACAGTTATCATCTAGCCCTGGAGAGAGGCCACACACATGCTGTTCAATTAACACTTTCTGTCCAAGCCACACACAAAAAAAAAGGAGCAGACGGGAGTGCATGATGTTCCTCATGTTTATAAGGCTGGAAAATTTTGATCGTACGTGTGCGTATCACATTAGCATTCATTGTTAAAACTTGAGTCAGCAGTGTAGTATAATGGTTAGGGAACTGGGCTCATAAGGTTGCAGGTCCCAGGTGGGACGCTGCCATTGTACCCTTGAGCGTGGTGCTTAGTCTGAAGGTTCTCTAAATACCCAGCTGTACAAATAGAGTGAATATCGAAACGGTAAACTGTAAATCTCTCTACATAAGAGCATCTGCTAAATCCTTGCATCTAAATTATTTAAACGTGTAATAAATACTTCAGTCGCTGTTGCCTACCAGAACACGTGTTTGGCATGGAAGTTTGAGAGCATATTGCCACGCGTCAGAACGACTCCACATGCTGGGTTCTTCATATCACTGTTGATACAGAGAGTGTGTTAGTTTCTCCTCTCTATAACTGCCCCCACTGGGCAAGCACTTCTATTACTTTAAGCACTTTTATTACTTTATGTATTCATTTATTTGTGTGCTGTTACTGACGGCTCTGCTCCTTATGGTGAGTGGCAGGGGGTTACATAATTTAAAATGGCATAATTAACAGAATTATGCACAATATGCTTTCTCACTTCCGTGCCCACTTAATTGATTTGAAACGCTACCCTGTTAAACTCGCCAGATACATCGAACCATTGCATAAATGGCACAGACAGCATCTCCCGTGCTACAACCGCTTAAACATAATAAGAATGCTGCTCGTAACCTCGACTTAACATTTTTAATTTATTTTTTCCTTTTTTCTTTATAACTACAGTATGAAAAGGATAATCGTTGTAGATGAGTTTGAACGCGTGTCAACTGTAGCCTTCAGCGGTGTAGGCGGAACGCTGGTCAGCAGCGCGCCAAGGCCGCTAATCCTGATTTCCACAGTGCGGCAGCCGCTGAGGTGAAGACCGTTCATCTGGCGCGTGAGACCAAAGATGATTGGTCGCCAAATCTTCTCTAGGGCTGAGTGGATCTCGCTAGGAGAGCGATCTGTCGTTGCGCATTTTATTCTGCGTGCATAAAACCAACGGTTGTGTTTTTGAATTGATTATCAGTGCTGTTGGCCGCGATTCCATTGTTCGCCTGTGCCTTATAGACGGCCGCAAAGCCCTCCGCTATACAATCGCGCTCGTTACCGGATAACTGTGAATTGCGCCGGCGCATAGGAAGCGTTGCTGTTGATTTAGCAGATGTGATTGTCTAGCGGTGTTTTCGAACCAGAACTAAAACTATGATCTGTATGCATGTGCGTCATCAAAGGGTTTTTGCTTCTGCTGTTGAATTCTTCCAGTTAAATGTTAGACGGCAAAGAGTGGTTGCAGAAACGGGACAAAAGTTTTTTGGTTTATGGTCGTTTCCTAGAAGGGTTAGGCTGAATTGTTTTGCAGGAATGGTGATAAAACTCTCCCAATGCATTGCGTTGCATTTGGAGCCATTCCAGGTTTTACTCAATGCAGGTGAGCCTCCTGAACGTCTGCTCCCTGCTGGTATGTTCTGAGCAATGCGCTCTCCTGGTAAGCCCAAGAATGGCTCAAACTGCTTAATTATCACCCCCCAGCTTGGCATTAGTGACGCGCTGTCATCGGCCATATTTCCAAGCACATTTGATGTGAAACTGAAACGTTATGGAAAGCATGTGTTGTGGCCGTGCTGTTGGTGCTTGCGCGCTGAATCCCATTGGCTCTCCTCTCTGCAGAAGCATGCATAAGCTGACCCTGCTGGAGCGGCTGGACCTGGGCAGCAACGAGTTCACGGAAGTGGTGAGTGTCGGACCGTTGCACTCTGACCGCCGTTCCCTTCCCGCAGTCCTTCAGCCAATCACACGCGGTGAATCAGTGTGTTTTTAGCTGGAGCTGGATGGAGGTCCTCATAAACCTGCAGTACCAGGAGAGGAGCCCCCCCCCCCACACACAACTTCACATTCAATTCATTTTTTATAATGTTACTCGCATTACATGACACGCGCGCACGTTCAGGTTGACCTGCGCATTTTTAATTTTAATGTTTAAATTATTGAACTTTTTATCGATGTGCATTCTGACCTTTCTGTAACTTTCCCCAGCAGCGCCCCGCCTAGATTCCAGACACACGACCCCGTCTGTCACAGCGCCAATGCCCTTTCACTGCGCTGAATTCTGTTACGCGGTTTGGACGGCGCTGCAGACAAACCGGGGTCAAAGTTCACGTTCGAAAAGTCAAATAAACCCCTAAGTATCCCTCAGAAGTTTGTGCGAAAGCGAGAGCGCCTTGTTTTTTGTGTAGATCTGTCTGTTTTGTGTAGTCTGCCGCGCAGTGGTAAGTGTTGGCCGTGGCTGGTCGGCCGATGTCGCTGTGGTGAAGCATGACGGAGTGCTGAAACGCTACATTTTCTTTCCCCCAGCCTGAGGTTTTGGAGCAACTCACGGGAATCAAAGAGCTGTGGATGGATGGGAACAGACTGACTTTCCTCCCTGGGGTAAAGGCGCCTTTCTCTTTCTCTTTCTCTTTCTCTCCATCCTTCACCGCTCTCCTCCTCTTTCACACAGCGTGTCCTGTCCGTGCCGGTGTGCCGCACGCCCCTCTGCCTGTTCTCCCCTGCTGAACGTCTCTCTTAATTTCTCAAAAGGGAGCCACGGCCACACAATGTGCAGCTCAGTCTGAGTTGAAGCCTCGGCGCAGGGAACGGTAGTTTTTAGTTACATTTAATTTGAGCTGCGCAGAGCAGTGTGTTCTTATCATTGGCTGCCTGCTGGTTTTGTTGAGGGAACTTGCCTTGATAGTACAGGCAGTCTGTTCCTGCTAGTTTCCTTTGAATATATCCAAGTTTTTTCCAAAAGCCAAATGTCACTTGGATCTCCTTCATTTCTTCTTCTTATATTCTAATGAAATGCTACTGATAAAGTAGATTCGATTCAACCAAATGGCTTCTTGCTGAACTCTCATTTTACCACTAAATTGGCCATATGGCACTTAAATACCAGAACTGCTTTCACTCTTTATTAAATGTTGCACATATGGACCAAATGCATTATTAAAGGAAACCTTTGCCATAAATTCCTCAATGGAAAGGTTGGTTCAGAAGGCATTGTCGTGTACACCCATCCAGCTATGTGATTCTTCCTTATTAAAATGGCCAGCTTGTATTAAACGGGTCATAATTAAAGTATTAGCTCTCTCTGTGAGCAGTTCCACAGCTCACG
This sequence comes from Synaphobranchus kaupii, assembly GCA_029718625.1. Lineage (NCBI taxonomy): Eukaryota > Metazoa > Chordata > Actinopteri > Anguilliformes > Synaphobranchidae > Synaphobranchus > Synaphobranchus kaupii. The sequence goes on along the minus strand of CM056392.1, from coordinate 27,255,592 downwards.
GTAATTACTGGCTGCCGCCCCAGATTAAGATCAGTGGGTCCAGACTGTTCAAAAATAGCTGAAAGGTAAAGGGAACAGCAAACGCAAATTTAAGCTCGGCATCGGAAAACGACAAACTCTGGACTAAAATTCCTTAATGAAGTTAAAATCTAAGCGAATAAGTAAACGGATGTACCCTTAGTCTCTGCTTTAAATATGAGCTCTTCTCTCCTGGTGGATGGTTCCTCTGACCTGTATGCTGTCCCCTTCCCGAAATCAATTTCCCTCCCTTTATTAGCGTTTTGATTAAGCTTCTTGTGCCGGGGCCCAAGAGAGCCGCGAGCGGGGACGCAGTGTAATCAGCGTCTGATTTTGAATGTCGGGCTGTCGGGACATTCATAGGCCATTAACCCCCCTCCCCTGTTCATTTCTGTCAGTTACTCATTTCTGCCCAATTACAGCGTAAAGAGCATTTGATTTATGTCTGGGAAGAGGAAGTCGCGTCCGCCATTGTGGACCGCCCTGGTTTTCTCAAGGGGAGTTTGTGCACGGATGTGCAGTGTTTTTATACCTGTCTGAGCGGGTGTTGTCTGTCTTCCCTTCTTCCTGTCCTCCTCTCTTTCTCCTCTTCAGCTGTGCACTTTTGAGAGGTCCGTTTCCTCCCCCGCCCTCTCCTTCCCTCGCGTTCCCAGGGTCCTTCAATCACCTCACTTTAGTACCGTACAACTTCCTGTTTAGTTTCCATGGAGTTATAGTGTGTGAAGCAAATGTGACTAATTATTTGTCTGGCTTTTTTCTTTGCGTGTGTGTATTTGTGTGTGCTTGTGCCTGTGCGCACGTGCATATGTGTGTGTGTGTCTGTGTCCGTGTAGATGATGGGGACCCTGAAGCAGCTGTCCTATTTGGACGTGTCCAAGAACAATCTGGAGCTGGTGGATGAGCAGATCTCCGGCTGTGAGAACTTACAGGACCTTCTCCTGTCAAACAATGCGCTCACCCAGCTGCCCGGGTCCATAGGTATAATGCAATACATACGCACGCACGTGCACTCACACATACACACGTAGGGTCCATAGCTACAAAACGTATACGTACACACACACGCACGCATGCGCTTACACACACAAGCAGTGGCAAATAGGGGACCTTTCACTTTAAATGGTCGCTAGGAGGTCTGGGGGAAACGGAGATATCGTGGGCAATGACAGCCCAATGTATTCAGCCTAGGTAGCTGGAGAGGTATCTCGAGTTTGAACCTACTTAAACGGGAATGAAGTGCAGCCCACAGGCACTGCTCTTTGCTGCCATGGCGACCGATGGGCGTGCCGGTACGAGCGCAGGGTCGTCCACTGTCATCGCTCTCTTAAGCAAAGGCGCCTATCCCGCTGTTGCCTTTGTAAATATCCAGCTGTTTCACTGGATTACATGTCTCTCCAGATTCAGGGTCCTGCGAAGCAAATAAATACTGAAGCGTCGTTAAAACGAGCGTTTTTGCGGGTTCACGGGCAAACTGGGCCCTTGCGAACCAACACAACATAGCGCCACCATCGCCATCGCGCTGGAACGCTTTAAGCCTCTGTGAGCGCTTTTCACAGTCTGCGTTTTGAATGTCTTCGCATGATGTCTGTGAGACGCGCGTTTAAATTCGACCCGCGTGCTGCGTGACGCATACCTATATTTCCTGTCGGGACGGGAGCCGCCCGTTTGGCCGGTGCACCTGCGGCGCTTCCTCTGCGGCACACGGGAGCAGCGTTACCCCCAAACCCCCCCCCCCCCCCCACACACACACACACACACCCCTGTGAGGTCACTGAGCTCTACTGTGATTTCCACATACCTTCTCCTCTCCTGCGCTCCAGCATGCCTGTCCTCTACCAAGGAGTTCCCCAAGCGCCCAATGTAGGCTGAATGACCCACTGCACGCCTCTGTGGCTGCTTTTAGACATGTATTTAAGGTTGGTTAATTAATTTAGGAAAAATGATGTCATCAGAACAATTTGTCTTCCCGCCACTAACAGCCCGAGCTGGCTACTTTTTTTCACCTGGCTGTCTGCTCAACAATTTGGGGAACCCTCTGCCTCATAACCCTCTACATATACGATACATATAGAAAGCATATCCGCGTCCAAGTTATTGTAGAGAGGAACAAAGCATTCCAAATATGACATTGCATATGTAATTGTATTGTTCAAGTATGAAGCACAGTGGCCCGGTGCAGCAGTGGACATAGTGTTCTCTCTCCATTAACTAATGCAATGCCAGAGTGTTCCAGAACACGAGGAACCCTGTGCACATTACCTATTGAACAGAATTACTTGTTACATGTCATGGTGAATACAGTTCTCCATCAAAATCAGCTCTTGTTTGAGATATTTTATGTTGGACACAGCTGGACAGCTGTAGGCCTGTCTTGTTTTGACACACCACAAGTTCTTTGTATTATTTGAGTAGATGGAGAAACAATAAACTGAACAAATACACGTGACCTGCTCCATCGTTTTGAGTCGCTTTGACCCGGAGTCCCAGCTTTCTGGCGATACCAGAAATTATCTCCAAATATTATGTGAGATAGGCCTATGCTCATTTAAATCTTTCACAAAACCGTGTTTTTGATTTATTCAAATAAATCCGAGCTATAGCGATCCGTCGAGCACGACGTGTCCTTTGTGACCAGCCTAACCGATTGATCTTCCTCATCCTCAGGCTCCTTGAAGAAATTAACGGCTCTCAAGGTTGATGAGAACCAGCTCATGTACCTGCCGGATTCTGTGGGAGGGTGAGTATCTATCCGCTCAAGGGGCGGAGCTCTGACCAATCGCAGCACAGCAACTTCCGGCCGCCACTAACTGCTGTCCGCACGTGACTAAGGAAAGAATGGCAGCTGTGAAGACATCAGTGACTCCTGAAAGCCGTCATCTACCCAAGTTTTGTTGAAAACTTTGATCCGCTGGTTATTTGTTGTCTGTTCTGGTTAATGGTGGTGGTGGTCGTGGGGGTGGTCTGAGATGGAGGGAGATATTTTCTTTGAGAGGCACAAGTTCTCTTCAGATTATTAACACTAATCCAGATCTGACTGGATTTATCACTTGACAGCTGGCACGGTTACAAAGTACTTATGATAAGAGGGTCATTGTATCAGTGACATTCGATCCTGCCAAGTGGTGTTCATATTAACAACATGATCAGGACCAGTTCCTCTGAGCTTCAGCAGAGTTTGTCCCCTGAACTGCTGGGAGAATTAAAGCGATTAAACCAAATTCATGACCCACATAAGGGTTCTTACGGTTTGCCTGATAAAGTCAAAGAGATAAAAGTAAAAAACGTTTTCTGCAATTAGATTTATAGAAAATAAATCTTTAAGTGCAGCCGACCAGCTCAGCCAAGCAGCAGTCACACCTGAGACCTGCACTGCTGCAGACCGCAGGCGCCCCCACCTGCCAGAGGAGGCGCTAGATTGCCATTAGGCAGTCGAATCACGCGCCGCCCGTGAGGCTCCCAGCCACTGGCACAGGCAGAGGGTTGCAGACTGAGAGCCATATCACACAATGCAGCCCTCTGTTTTAACTCATTTTATTTTTTTATTTTTTTATTTCCACCCTTCCCTTCACAATCGTTTTCCTGGTTTGTTTCCAAACATCCTAATTATCCCTTATGTTAAGTCCGATTTCCTATTCCGGGATTAGGAAAAGCTGCTGAGGCGGATTACAGATACGCGATTGCAAGGTCTCTGGTTTAATCCCGGCGACGGATTGTACGGCGCACTGATTAAACCCGCTTAATCTCAGATTTCATTCATTTGCTCTGCTCTTCCCCTGGGATCCATTTTGGCTTTACTCACTTTGTCCTGAGCCCACATTTTGCGGTGCAGACATAAAATCTGCCGTTAAGTACGATGGTGTTATAATATGGGGCAGGTCGGAGGTCACAATGCATGCTCTGTGTGCTCATATGTTGATTGCTGTACAGCTGTTGCGCTCGATGACGTGTTCTAAAGGGAATATTCTGTAAAATCACTGCACTTGCAGACTGGGATAGGGTGGAATGTGAGGTAAGACTCGCGGTATGACTGCCGGTCTGGCACTGATTGGAGGTAACTCGGGCTAATTGGCTGTGAGAGAGAACTGTGTATGACTCGCTGTTTGGCTGTCCCAGGGAACTGTGTGTAACTTGCTCTGATTGGCTGTCAGAGGGAACCCCTCCCACCCTGAACCGTGTATGACTCGCTGATTGGCTGTCAGAGGGAACTGTGTGTAACTCACGCTGATTGGTTGTTCGAGGGCACTGTGTGTGACTTGCACTGATTGGCGGTCAAAGGGAACTGTGTGTGACTCACACTGATTGGCTGTCATCGGGAACTGTGTGTGAATCGCTGTTTGGCTGTCAGAGGGAACTGTGGGTGACTTGTGCTGATTGGCTGTCAGAGAGGGGGCTTACCTCCAGGGCAGCAGGGACACAGTGCAAACATTGACAAACAGACCGGCTCCCATTGATCTGCACACACTTTTAGTGATGCCTCCAGCCCGTCTCTCCCCTTGCTGCTTTCCACATGCCGTCATATAACCTTGCATCTGCCATATAGCCGTCTATGACCAAAGCATTTCAAGCTTCCTGCTTTTTTTTGCTGCAAAGTACTAAATGGTCTTTGAAGCTCACTGTGTCCTTTTGAGGAAATAAAGTGCTGGCCATTTATTTTGACCCAAAATAGAAACTCATTAGGACTGTACTGGTAGAGAACCGGAGGATACCCTTTTCACCCTCATTCACAATGGTGCTGTAGGCCGTGAAAACAAAACAGCCGAGCCCGTTTTCCAAAACAGCTTCTGTCTACAAAACTCCATTAAAGAGGGAGGCATTCAGTATTTTAGCAACACGCTGCAGTCATATCTAAAACACGACCAAAAATTAGTGTTTTTCTCTGGACGTCTGCACGTGCTGGAAATGTACTCTTCGGATTTCACGTTCTACCACTAACAATTAGCTCTTTCTTTCAAGCGTCATTGAAACCCAGATATGAAACGTTGTCTCCAGTACTTCAGTTGTTGAAGTCGTTCTTTGATTCCCAGATACCCGTTTGCTCCTCTGGTTCTAGGCCCTTTATAGTATTCAATAATGCAGTCCTATAGTGCAACATATCGCTGGTTGTATTACTGCTCACTGGTTCCATTATTTCCTGCTTCTTGCCCAATGCATGCTGGGATAGGCTCCAGCCCCACTCACCCCCACCCCCCTGTGACCCTGACCAGGAATAAGCACGTTAGATAATGGATAGATGGATGATTCCAGTATAACCAGTAATTGCAGAATGGCTGTGAATTTGGGAGGACCCTCGGATTCATTTGCACTCCACTGAACCAACGGCGGGTGTTGCAGCGACGGGATGGGGCAGACAGCCGACCGGGCATTCCAAATTGGGGATTAAAGAAAAATACGAATAAAAGTATTTGTTAAAAATAATGGTCACATCTTCACAGGGAAAAGCTGAATCTGAACAGTGCGTCTCCTCTCTCCTCCCTCAGCCTCTCGGCTCTGGACGAGCTCGACTGCAGCTTCAACGAGATCGAGGCCCTGCCCTCCTCCATCGGCCAGTGCGTCAACCTGCGGACCTTCGCCGCCGACCACAACTTCCTCACCCAGCTGCCTGCCGAGGTGAGCGCGCAAGAGAGAGAGCCGTGCCACAGCCAGGCCGCTGGTCACGTTTGGCGCTCGCGCACAACCGGCCGTTTTGCGTTTGACGATGCTAAACGTCCGACGCACAAACACTAACACTGCTTTACTTTTGCTAACCTCTGCAGAACTCACTATTTTAGTAGTATATCGTTAGTATACTGCTATAGTAAAAAATAGACAAGCATCGTTTTTAATAGAATGAAAGATAAAAGTACCGCACAAAGAAAACCAAACATTACTTGACTATCTAAGGTTACAGGTCTTTAAACTAATGATGTTTATGTTGCCTAGTAGTATTTATTGAATCATATTGTGTTATACTGAGTAGCAGAGAGCGTAATGATACAAGCATGTGTGTTGCTCACTTTCTTTCTGGGGGCCTGATATTATTCCAAGTGACTGCTGTTACATCTGACAGTATGTGTAAATTAAGTAATTTCACAAGTTCAGTACACTTGTTGTGGAGCTCGTTTAGTGTGCAAGCGCTTCTTTTTCTATTTACCTTTTTCCACTCGGCAGCGAATGAAAAAGCAGGACGTTCTCCACTTCAGTGTGGGTTTGGCTGACCGCGTTAAATGCCAGTGGTCAGAGAGGCAGTGTAACAGTCCCCCCTGAGTTTCTGTTGTGTAAATAGCTGGGCCCGTGGCTCCTTGTGACTGGCTGTTTCTGGGCGCAGATGGGCAGCTGGAAGAACGCCACAGTGCTCTTTCTGCACTCCAACAAGCTGGAGTCCCTGCCGGAGGAGATGGGGGACATGAGCAAGCTCAAGGTCATCAACCTCAGCGACAACAAGTGAGTGTGCACCGCCCCCTCCCCTCCTAACCCCTCCCACCCTATCCCTAACCCCTCCCACCCTCTCTCTTTCCCCTCCTAACCGCTCCCACCCTATCCTTTCCTCCTCCTGACCCCTCCCACCCTATCCCTTCCTCCTCCTGACCCCTTCCACCCTATCCCTTCCTCCTCCTGACCCCTCCCACCCTATCCCTTCCTCCTCCTGACCCCTTCCACCCTATCCCTTCCCCTCCCCTCCCGGGTAGAGCTGTGAGCGGAGGATGAGAGTGGTTTTGCAGAGCCCTGAACACCAGGGACTGTGGAATCCAACCTGGCAGAATTAAGCAAACCCACACTCGAGTAATTATCCCACTGCAAAGCCAGGGCACTGCCAACAAACGAGCTTCCAGCCACTTTAGGAACTTCCGTTGAGAGCTTTGTGCGAATGCTTTGTACAAATTGTTTTCAACTGTGCTAGATGCTTGAAATGAAAGACTTGGATCTATTTTACCATTTCATTTTACGTGTGACGTCAGTGTGAAAATGTAATTCTTTAAGCACGTGGATCTCCTGCAGTACGCGAGTCGGCAGGCGCTGGTGTTTGCTCCAGCAGGTGCATGGTGCAGCTGATTAAGTCGTTTGGGAGATCTGAGAGCGGCAGTGCGTGCGTTTTAAGTGCTCACCTCCAATAAAGTCTGTGGGCGTTTGTTGCGAGTTCATTTGAACAGCGGACAAAAGCACAGGCTGAGGTAGTAAAATGTATCCATATGTGCTGCTGGAGGGAGCCAGCGAATTCAAATGAACATTTGTGTCAAGTACCCGGCTTGCCCCAGCAGCAAACCTGCATTGCAGGCAGGGTCCGCTCGCTCGCTGAACGCGAAGCAAACGAGCAGGCAAATAAAGCGCTGTCGCATTGGCCGCGCCTCTCTGCCTGCGGTTGCTCCACGGTCATTTTCCATGTATAATTCAGTGTCCACTGAAGGCTGAATGGGTTCCTAAACAAAGAGGGGTTGGATAATTGCCGTTTCGCTGCACTCCTATTGTAAACAGACCCGCGGAGGCGCTGACCTCAACGAGCGCTTCTGTGGTAGAAACTAGCCTGCAGCATTGTCGGAAATTGAGAGGTGCATTGTGGGTATAGGCGGTTGGAAGTGCTGGCCGGGTTTCTCCAGTATGGAGTTGATTTGGACTGGTCTCCCTCTGTAGAATTACATTGTTGACTAATGTATGCATCGGACTGGACCAGTGACAAGCAGCCGTCACGGAGGAGGCAGGATTTGTATAGAGGTGCATGTAGAGAGTGGATGTTTAGGTCCAGTATCAATCGTCTTTTGTGACCAGTCCCACTGCAGACGCCTGTTAATAGCTGTATTACGCTTGTGACCGGCACTTAAATGTTGTATGAATGCTTGTCATAAAATGAGTGCTTGTGAGAGCTCCAGGTGTAACCCACGGACAGCTCTGTGCGCTTTGTGCTGAAAGCTCTGAAGAAGCAGACCGTGGGAAGACACAAAAAGCCCCCTATGAACAGGGCTGACCTCCCTCCGACGGGCAGGAGCAGATAAGAGCTCTCCGTTTGAGACCCTCGTCTCCAGGGATAGTTTTCGGGTCCCGTTTATGCTTTCTGCAGTGTGGTTCCGCCGATGGCTCCAAATGAAATGAAGCTCTCCGGAGAGCACCGTAACCGGGGATACGGGCAAATGCATCATCCGGTTCTGCATCGACAACCGCCCCCCCCCCCCCCCCCCAATGCTTAAGGGAAGCTCATTTCCCATAATTCGCGATGTTTAAGGCTGTATGATGTCACTCCCGTCTTGTGTACTGCAGCATCACTTTCTGCCTGCAACCCAGGTTACATCACTGGGTCATCATTACAGTGTGAGCTTTGCTGGAAGCGGGTCTCTTTTCCATTCTGTGATGTGTAGAACTCCACGCACAGTCCCTCTGGCAACTAAAATGTTTGAAAGTACAGTATTACAATGTGATGGATTGCTAGCGCTACGCGTTGTTTCGTTTTTAATCTGATAACTGATCTGAGAAGGAGAAATAACAGTGGTGCACATGCGTCCAGCCTCGAGATATTATCTCTGGATTCGTCACGACTGCTGTGGGGTGTCCTTGATCAAAGCACTGAACCGCAACAATATTGACTAAAAAATAAAATATCCTTTTCCTTCACATAAATGTCAGCGGAGACTATGTAGACCCGGACACTGGCTTGCCTTGTGTGGAAAGAGGATCTGTTGAATGGTTTTGTTCTCAGCGTTCATTGTTCAATGGTTTTGGTGTTTTTGTTCTGTGATTGGATCAAATGTGTGCCTCCATTGCTGTGATTGGTTATGTGTTCCTCCATTATTGTGATTGGCTCTCACCCTGTGTCATTTCTGTGTAACGCGTACCTGCGTTTTCTGTGAATGGACGTGCCTGCATTGCTACGATCATGTGTGAAATGTGCTTCTGTTGTGGTCACCCAGTATAACAATGCACATTTGCTGTGATTGGTTATAACATGTGCCTCCTTTGCTGTGATTGAATGTAACACACCCCTCCCCCCTTCTCGCTACAGGCTAAAGAGTCTTCCATTCAGTTTCACCAACCTGAGCCAGCTGACTGCTATGTGGCTGTCAGAGAATCAGGTGGGCCTCTACGTCTTCTCTGTCTGTGTGCCATTAGAGTGCTTTAGAAGTCCTTAGTCATTCCCCTGGATATCAAGTCTAGGAACCGGCTTGTCTTCTTGCTTAGCAAATTGTCCTTGACCTTTTCACCAATGTCTAAAAGCTCTTGTACGATATAATGTCAATTGTAAATGATCAACAAAGTAATGGCTGTCAAGTTTGGAGTAGCTTACTTGGAATGGCCCCCTCCAAGCTGAATTTAAATGATGGTAAGATTTGCTCTTTGATAAAATATTTTGACCCCGGGTTGCGATAGCATGTGTGCAGACCTGAGAGTTTGCCATGTTCTCCTGCTGTTAGTCCCTATGGCTGAGCTCTGTGGGAGGGGAGGTGGTTAATGAGAGTGCTCTGTGTGCCTCGGTCATTGATATTCTCACACAGGCTTGCGATCCGCTAGCCACAATCCCGCATCAGTCATCCCACTCCCCCCCCACCAATGCGTAATAAAATTAATTCATATTTATGAGCTGCTTTTGCGCTGCACTGAGGTGACTGCAGAATTAATAACTGCCACAGGAAAAGAAACCTCCTCGCCGCCGTTTTCCGCCATTTTCCCCCCGCAGCCGAGGGGATATCGGCGTCAGAAACGCTCGCCGCCAAGTTGACGAAAAAAATAAAAACTGCCCCCCCTCGACAGCCGAGGATTAAATTATCCTATTAGCTGCGCCAGGACTGGGTGGACAGCGCAGCTCTAAAGTAATGAAACGCTTCCGCTGCATCTAATCTAAATGTGCCATATGGCGCGAAGGGCTGCTCTCCAAGGCCTGCCGCTGCCGCGACGAAACGGGACTTAGCGGAGGAAGCGAGAAAGTTTTATTCATCTCACGCTGGCAGCGTTGATACGGTTTGAGAAGAAAAGTTTTAGTTTTGTTCCGTTCGTTTCTTGTACTTTCTTATATTTTCGTATTATGAAATGCGTGTGTGCTTTAGAGGGCTGCAGTTTTTAATTATAAGAATGAGTGAAACACTTGGCCACATGTCCTCTTGCCGGCTGTGGTTTTTATTGTTGTTTTTCTGTCATCTTCATCCTCTGAAAGCACACGTTGTCTCAAGCGGTTTGGACATCTGACATTTTATCATTTGCGTTTAATGGCTGCATTCATTCGTCCGCTGATGCATTCATCCTCTCTTATTCTTCTGTTTTATAAGCACAGGACTGAAAGACTTTCCTTTATAACACACCTGCACACGTTACAAACTTTACCTCACCGATTTATTTGAGTAACTACCGGGAATTAAGTGCAGATATGTACTTCATTATTAATGTATCGAGACTCCAGGTGTTCAATTCTCCATTGTACCATGTGAATATCAGCGAAGACTAAAGTGAATCATTTTAATTTGGTGGAAAAATGTGGTGGTCCTAGTGGTAAAACCCCACACTCGCCTGCTCTGTTCGTCTGCGTTGGTCTGACGATGTCACTTCCTGTTTGCAGTCAAAGCCACTCATCCCCCTGCAGAAGGAGGAAGACCAGGAGACCCACAAGACCGTGCTCACCAACTACATGTTCCCCCAGCAAACCCGGACAGACGAGTGTGAGTATCCGGCCTACGGCCAGGCCAAAAACCAGAGGGGGCCAGTGACGGCTACGTCACAGACAGTTGGTCGATTGTGCTCAAAATGGCAGGGCTATTGCTATTTACAGAGCGTTTACAACCATTATCAAACACCAGTCTGAACCAATTGAAGTGCAGGGCGTTCAGCTTGAGTTAGGAAATGCTCAGAGAATGAAAACCCTCAACACTCACTGTGCAGCTAGAGTTAGGGAATGCTCAGAGAAAGAAAACCCTCAACACTCACTGTGCCCTGACTCCAAGGGTCCAATGCAAGGGCAGCAGCAGTTACAAACTATCAAGAGCATAGGCTCACAGGGTCATCTGGCATTTTTGTCAAAAATTACATTACATTACAGGCATTTAGCAGATGCTCTTATCCAGAGCGACATACACAACTTCTTAGCATATCTTTTTTTATTTTTTTTAAATTTACATTTATACAGCAGGATATATACTGATATATACAAGCAATTCAGGTTAAGTACCTTGCTCAAGGGTACAACGGCAGTGTCCTACCTGGGAATCGAACTTGCAACCTTTCAGTTACAAACCCCGTTCCTTAACCGTTATACTACACTGTCGCCTAAAATGAACAGTCGAATTCTCTCTTCAATTTTTCGGAACAGTCGGTCCAATACCCAAAGTTAATTTTTTTTTCCGCTGTGAGGTGCGATTTGAAAACGTGAACTTCATCCCAAAAAAAACGACGCCTCTTGAAATGGAAGCCCTTAATTACGGCCACCTGATACTTCGTTCTCCGCCAGTCTAAACGGAGACTCGAAATGTGAGACCATAGCTGTCGGGCAGATGTATGACATTGTTCCGCTCACCGGGAACATGTCCTCACCGGGGTCGTATTTACTCATCAAAAGTACGAGCTGATCTCCCTCGTTGGCAAAATATGGTGGAATGTAATCGGGTTCATCACACCTTTATTTATACTCGGAAAACCCATTGAGGACGGATCCTCATTTACAATGGTACCGAGAGAAGAGAGGGTTAAAGACACTCTCTCAGAAATGGCTTTTTGGCACTTTTTGAGATGCATGTCCTTGGTGAGGTTTGGTAAACTGAGACGGTCTTTCCACGGTCACAGTACATTTTGATAAATGTGATTACGGTGTCCCTTGTTGTGTGAATGCGATTTTAGTCAGATTAAATTGACCAGAACCGAGAGCTTTTTTTTGTGCCAGTATTCTACTCCTGCAGTTGTTTTACATGCATCTTTGTTCTTTATTCTGTAGTGACATCAAATTGATAGACTTCTTCGTGAGGGAAAAACAAACTGCAGATGAGTTGCCTGCGGGTGTTTGTCTCCATCTTAATGTCTTGGACAGTTTCTATGCATGAGTGGCAGAGTACTCATTTATTAAACGCGTATCAAAAGGCCTTTTTTGCGATGCGGTACTGAAGCTGCCGTTGATTGGAGGTATAGAAGTGGCAGATTGCTGGAGGCAGAACTTGCTCTCCAGGCAGCAGCTGTCGGGATCCAAACGGCCTGTGCTCTGGGGCGTAGCGTTGGGATCCCTCCCCCACGAGTCCTCACCTCGAATGACTCCAGTTCTGCCGCTGGCGTCGGGGGTTCGTTGGAGCGAGCGCGGCGACGGAAACGCCTCAAACCGGCCCCGTCCTCGAAGGCGCGCTCGGGCTGGTCGCGCGCAGGCAGGCCGGAGGTAACCGGGAGCGGCGGCCGCGAGGACGGGGGCGGTTTCACACTTAGCGGGGAAGCTGCGCTGTGCTTTTATCCCGACGGGACGAACGCCCCCCGTCAGCGTGGAGAGGTTCTGCCCTGGCGCCGGCTGGCTTACCTGCGCGAGGTCGGTCCGTTTAGCGCAGCGGGGCCCGAGTCGTAGAGCGCGACTGGAAAAACAAGCTCCCTCCGCTGTGGAGAGGGGGTGGCCGAATCTCACGCTGGAAACCGAGCGTATTCCAGAGGGGAAGCGGGGATTAATAAGTCTTAACCTGTTTCCTAGCAACCTGACTTCAAGCTCCTCTGCTAAGAAAAAAAAAACTTGGCATTAGACCCTCCCACAGAGGTTCAGGGGAATCAGCGTCCTGGCAGGGCTCCGAAAAACATGTTTACTATACCTGTCCTCAACACCCACTGCTCCAGCGCTAGGCTACTAATGAAGGAAGATGGTCCCTCTGATAGTAACCCAGCACGTGTGTTTATCTGCTCTCTCTCAGTAATTAAATTGTTACTTTTACATACAAACAGTTAATGACTTATCCAGTGATCTGGAAGGCAGCAAAAGAGCCACAGTACCTTTGTGTGAGGGAATAGGCTGGGCGGGGCGGGTGGGTAGCACACTGCACCCTCACAAACATGTTCTCGGAGGACACCGAGGCTGCCCTCACGTGAGTGTGTTAGTGACGGTGGCAAAACACAGCCGCAAACAAGTCCCCACAGCACTGGCTGCAGTCATGTGAGCTTGTGTGTGTGTATGAGAGACAAGGGCACTGTCACAAACAGGTCTTCGTTGGACACTATGGCTGCAGTCATGTGAGCTTGTGTGTGAGGGACAAAGGCACCGTTACAAACAGTTCCTCGTAGGACAGTAGCCCTTTTTGGAAAGTGGAAAAGCTGTTAGGTATGGAAGGCTATTAGATGTTTTCCCCTGCCTGTTGCTGTGAGGTTGAACTCCTTGTACACCACTGCCCCATTCCAGCCGGGACATCAAGTCTGTGTGACCTAACTTCCCTTGTTTCAGTGAACAGAAATAATACATGAAGATAATCCTGTGGAAAAGGCTCATGGGTAGGCAGAGAGCTTTTGCCTTGGGTCACGGGTGCACAACAAGGGCCTATCCATTTCAGCATTCCGTGCCAACTCCTCCTCTTAATTATTTAACTTCTACTTGATATGACACTGATCATGTACTTGATGTGACATTTGTAGATCATGACCATGTATCCTTGGTGATACTTTCACGTGAGCTGGTGTGCGTGCGTGCGTGCGTGCGTGCGTGCGTGCGTATGTGCGTGCATGCTGAGACTGAGAGAGGGAGAGACTGTGAGAGAGTTTGTGAGATGGCTGAATTCTGTGCAATGAAATATAAAGAATACCCGCACACGATGCTCCCTTGTGGGTTATTAATGCATGAATGAACCACAAGGGAGCGTTTGCTAGTGTGTGGGTATTCTTTATTTTTCACTCTTTTACCCTGCACCTGGCCTAGCCAGTTTGATGTGCGTATAGGCTACTACATCTTTTTTAAAATTCTGTCTCTCCCCAGACATCCCGAACTCGGACAACGAGAGCTTCAACCCGTCGCTGTGGGAGGAGCAGCGTAAGCAGAGGGCGCAGGTGGCCTTCGAGTGCGACGAGGACAAGGACGAGAGGGAGACGCCCTCGCGGGTCAGTGCCAGCCGCTCTCAGCAGCTCTACCACCGCGACCGGCCCAGCGGAATGTGCCACAGTGCTAGCGTTAGAAAACGGCCGGCGCTCACGGTGTGCCGCGGCCTACTTACCCCCCCCCCCCCCCCCCCCCCCCACACTGACGGCCAATATAAAGAAATTCCCTGAGCTGAGTGTGTGGAATGTGTCTCAGTGATTTAAATCACCCCTGCAGTTGTTCTCAATATCCTAGCAGCCTTGCGACATTCAGACACCAAATTGGTGCCCGCCCACATTAAGCAATTATTAGGAAACGTAACGGGGCCAATTCAGGACAACCCTTATGTTGTTGTGTCTGTGGTGTAAATTAAAGAACAAACTTCTGCTGGAGCAAGCAGGCCTCCCTTTGCGAGTAACTCAGTGCTTTAGGAGTCTTAATGTCCGAGCCGATCGCTTTCACAAAGTACCGGACCCGTGAGTGTCCTCGCACGCAGAGGTTGTGTTTTGTGTTTTCAGAACTCTGTGCGGTTGTGCCGCCTCAGGCTTTTAGCGTACCGAGGCGGTGTGTTGAATTCTCCTCCCCACAGGCACTTTGCCTGGCTCTCCTCCCTCCCCTCGCTCTCCAGTTAATAGAGTACGGTGTCTGTCGGCTTGCCGTTACCTGCTCCTTCATGTCCTGTGAAACCCTCATTACAAAATGAATCTGATTTCACTGTGGATCATTCAAGTTCGCGTACCCTGATAGCTTCTCGCTTGTTGAAATGAATGCGCTTTCGGCTAACGAGTTGAGCCACGCTAAAATGAGTTGCGTCGCGCACGTCTGATGACACGGGTCAGTGTCCGGTTGGGCAGAGACCTGATACTGACCGGTACGTAATGAACAAGAGGATCTTTAATGCGTTCATAATCACACCTTTGGCTGTACTGTACATTATTAACCCATTACAGTACCACACTCAATTGGGCATAATGACTCTGTCTGAAGCTCATTATATTATCAGTACTTATATTATGCCATTGCATAATCCAGACTAGGTTACAAGGCCATCATGACGAGGTCTGTTTAAGTGAGTGTCCATTTGTACAGAACAGGAAGTGACACATCTGTAATAAACCTTTAGACAGCCAGTCTGTTGCATGTATCCAGGTGGGGGTAAAAGTACCGTTTTCTGTGCTGTCCCAGGAGGGGAACCTGAAGCGCTACCCCACCCCATATCCCGAGGAGCTGAAGAACATGGTGAAGACGGCCCAGTCCGTCGCCCACCGGCTGAAGGAGGACGAGTCCGGCGACCAGTCGGGCAGAGAGAAGGCGCACGTGGGCGTGCGCAACGTCGGAGTCAAGGTCCGATTTCCCACCGTTTTATCAGTACACCACTCACCTGTCACTGCAGGGACACGTCACTCAGTTTCACAGAACACGGTCTGCGCGTGTGTGTGTGTGTGTGTGTGTGTGTGTGTGTGTGTGTGTGTGCGCGCGCGTTTGTGGGTGCGTGTGTGGCTGCGTGCGTGCGTGTCTGCTCTTGTGTTTGTGTGCATGCGCGTGTGTGTGTTCTGATGATGAATGAGTAAGTGAATGAATTTGACGGAAGCGATCTTGTTACCTGGGTTTTGTTCGATACCGAATGGGTAAACATAGTTTCAAAGCAGTGGTGTGAACATCCTGTATCTTACAGGTCAGTTGTAGATTGTTGACGGGCCGTGGCGCGCTCTTCTCTCCTGGTTCAGGTGATAGAAAACGCCTGCAGCAACGGCAAAGCGGTGGAGATGGAGACCAGAGAGGCCGTGAACAGCGTGCACAACTCCAGCGAGCTCGAGCTTCGGGAGGTGGCCGAAGCGCGCTACCCGCACAGCGTCCCGCTGACAACCTCCGACAGCCCGAGAGCGCCGGTCAACCATGAGGAAGACACGCTGGAGGTACCACACTCATTAGAGACTAACCCAACGCGTTACACTGGGCGCAACTGACTGCTCCTAAGTAGTTAGGATGGGTCAAATGCAGAGGACAAATTACCTCACGGGGTCAATAAAGTATAACTTAACTTCACCACACTTTATGTACTTGACTTTTCCTGAGACCAACGCTGATATTCTCCGCTTTTGTACGCCATCCTGGATAAGAGCGTCCAAGTGATTTCAACGTAGTAGCATTATTTCTGAAGATTTATTTTTATTTATTTTTTTTGTCCCATATGATATACCAGAACAAGCTTCATATGTATTAAGAACAATATACGTACACTGACAGAACACAGATGGTATATGAAATGTCTGCTCTCAATTGTGGGAACTGGGGACGTGTAGGAAATATTGTCCTTCAGTATAATATAATATTCTTCTTCCCAGTGTGAATGCGAGCCGCACTGCGGGGCTTTGTACATAGTTCTGAAATGCTTATGACCGGCGTTCTTCACAAGCCGTTTCTCCCTCGGGGGGTTGAATTATCATTACACGAGCACTGACGGTACAGGTGATTTAAATACAGGTCCCGGGGTTCGTCACTGATTGATTTGGAGGTCAGTCACCTGAGAGGGTCACGCAAGCGTATATTCCCGCCCGCTCTAAAGGGCTTACCCGTAGGTGGTGACGCTGTAATGAGGGCACGTCTGCGTTTTGACTTACCCGCGTTATCCCTCGCAGCTCTTACTCAGCGGCTGGCCTCCCCACCCCTGGGTCGCGCTGAAAGACGTGATTGGCGACGAGGCGCTGTTTCGGTGAGTCCGGCCGGGCTTTGCTGCTTCCAAAGTTTTAACGGCTGTCTGCGCCCCCCCTCCAGGATTCTGAGGATCTGTCCTTTGAGGAAGAGGAGGAGATGAAGATTGCCGAGATGCGGCCCCCGCTGATTGAGATCTCCATCAACCAGCCCAAGGTGGTGGCGCTCAGCAAGGACAAGAAAGGTAATTTAGCCTGGCTGAGACGCTCCGACCTACCCACCTACCCACCCACCCACCCACCTACCCACCTACCCACCCACCCACCTACCCACCTACCCACCCACCTACCCACCCACCCACCTACCTACCTACCCACCTACCTACCTACCCACCTGCCCACCTGCCCACCTGCCCACCTACCCACCCACCCACCTACCCACCTACCCACCTACCCACCTACCCACCTGCCCACCCACCCACCTACCCACCTACCCACCCACCCACCTACCCGCCCACCCGCCCACCCACCCACCTACCCACCCGCCCACCTACCCACCCGCCCACCTACCCACCCGCCTACCTACCCACCCACCCACCTACCCACCCACCCACCTGCCCACCTACCCACCCGCCCACCTACCCACCTACGGGCAGTTACTACAGTGTGTGTAAACTGGACAGGCCGCAGTGTGCGTAAACTGGACAGACTGCAGTGTGTGTAAACTGGACAGGCCTCAGTGTGTGTAAACTGGACAGGCCGCAGTGTGTGTAAACTGGGCAGACCACAGTGTGTGTAAACTGGGCAGACCGCAGTGTGTGTAAACTGGACAGACCGCAGTGTGTGTAAACTGGACAGGCCGCAGTGTGTGTAAACTGGACAGGCCGCAGTGTGTGTAAACTGGACA
Organism: Synaphobranchus kaupii; assembly: GCA_029718625.1. Taxonomy (NCBI): domain Eukaryota; kingdom Metazoa; phylum Chordata; class Actinopteri; order Anguilliformes; family Synaphobranchidae; genus Synaphobranchus; species Synaphobranchus kaupii. The sequence goes on along the minus strand of CM056392.1, from coordinate 27,238,050 downwards.
GGCCGCAGTGTGTGTAAACTGGGCAGACCGCAGTGTGTGTAAACTGGACAGACCGCAGTGTGTGTAAACTGGACAGGCCTCAGTGTGTGTAAACTGGACAGGCCTCAGTGTGTGTAAACTGGGCAGGCCGCAGTGTGTGTAAACTGGACAGACCGCAGTGTGTGTAAACTGGACAGGCCTCAGTGTGTGTAAACTGGGCAGACCGCAGTGTGTGTAAACTGGACAGACCGCAGTGTGTGTAAACTGGGCAGACCGCAGTGTGTGTAAACTGGGCAGACCGCAGTGTGTGTAAACTGGACAGACCGCAGTGTGTGTAAACTGGGCAGACCGCAGTGTGCGTAAACTGGACAGACCGCAGTGTGTGTAAACTGGACAGACCGCAGTGTGTGTAAACTGGACAGACCGCAGTGTGTGTAAACTGGGCAGACCGCAGTGTGTGTAAACTGGGCAGACCGCAGTGTGTGTAAACTGGGCAGGCCGCAGTGTGCGTAAACTGGGCAGGCCGCAGTGTGCGTAAACTGGGCAGGCCGCAGTGTGTGTAAACTGGGCAGACCGCAGTGTGTGTAAACTGGGCAGACAGCAGTGTGTGTAAACTGGGCAGACCGCAGTGTGTGTAAACTGAACAGGCCGCAGTGTGTGTAAACTGAACAGGTGTAAACTGGACAGGCCGCAGTGTGCGTAAACTGGGCAGGCCGCAGTGTGTGTAAACTGGGCAGACCGCAGTGTGTGTAAACTGGGCAGACCTCAGTGTGTGTAAACTGGGCAGACCGCAGTGTGTGTAAACTGGACAGACCGCAGTGTGCGTAAACTGGGCAGGCCGCAGTGTGCGTAAACTGGGCAGACTTCACTGGTGCCTCTGACGAACAGATGTTTAATTGGCGTAACTGTTAATTGGTCAGATGTCTCTAAATGTGACTGTTCTGGGGCCATGTGCTGATAGACACCCGTGCTGGAAAAAAAATGTTTGTTGCAAAGCATAGTTACTGTCCTTTACTTTTTGTTGTGATCCTTAAGTTCTTTCTTTTTTTTGTATTTCTGTGTATGCCCTTTTAATAAATATCAGTGGCTTTTTAAATGAACCCCCAAAATTTGCAATAGTGCCTTGGGATTCATTTTGAAGTTCAGACAAAATAAAGAGCATCTTTTTTTTTTCTTCTTCTTCTTCTTGCTTCTTTGAAGTATTTGACATAATTTCTGTTTTCTAGTGTAAATGTCATTTACATGCACTGTTATGCAGCGTATTGTGTGTTCTCATAGTGTCTTGTGTGGCAGTGTCATTTGATATACCATCATACTGTGTGGTTGTGTTCTAGATGGACTGTAGTGCTGTGCAATGTATTCTGTTGTAATGCTGTCTAGCGTGGTAGTATCATACCAGGTTGACGTTATTTTAGATGCGCTAGTGTTTTGAAGTGTATTGTTTATTGTGGTAGTATTATATCACAGTTGTTTTATGGGAAAGCCGTTTGATTCAGTTGGGTAATTCGCAGTTACGACACAGTAGACTGGATGCGCGGGAAAACGCTTCCGGCAAAGTTGGGTGCACCTGTGCGCCACCTAGAGGCGGGGCGAGGTCTTAACCTTTCCTTCTCCGCGTCGGCAGACGACAGCAAGGACACGGACTCCCTGCTGGACGAGACGGTGGCCAACAGCAACCAGAACAACAGCAACTGCTCGTCACCTTCGCGCATGTCCGACTCGGTGTCCCTGACCACCGACAGCAGCCAGGACACCTCCCTGTGCACCCCGGAGCGGGAGGCCAAAATGCCCCTGGAACCCGCCAACAGGTGACCGCCACCCCCGCGCCCTCTCCTCCAGCATCTGCTCCAGTTCTGTCAGGGCTGATAAATAGAGCCTCTTTGGGAATACTTAATGCCTTCCGTCAGCCCATAAGCTTTTAGAAGTTCTTACAGGGCACATTTTGTTCTGAAAAGCTCATTTGTGCCATTTTTCATTATTCACTTTTTGAAGTTCTCACAGTGCGCATTTTCTTCTAAAAAACCTAATTTGTGCCTATTTTTTCCGTGTCTAATGGCTTTTTAAATATGCTGACGACTCTCTTGTGTTTGTTCTTCATAAGCATCGTAACCATTTAAAAGCAGGAACCGTTCTAGCAGCTGAATATTATTCTAATTGAGACTGCTATGCAGACTTCACTCTGTCACTATTTAGATATTTATAGCAGCGGCTTCAGGACCAAATTATAGTGCCTCATCTGCCAAGGAGGTTTAAAGCTGATGGACTCGGTGCGATGGACAGGGCAATATTGTAAGCTTGGCTAGACGGAAGGGAGATCAAGCATGTGCATAGTGTGGAAAAATCATAACAGTCTAGACAGGTCATTTAATGAGGGAGAGTGATTGTCTCTATTGCCTTTTCGTGATGAGTGCGAAGCTCACTCATGGGTATTTTGGTTCTGCAGGCAACAGGATGAGAATCTGAACCAGCTGACGGAGAGCAGCCCGCTTCTGCAGAACGGGAACGGCTCGGACACGTCCCTGCAGGCCCTGCTCAAGAGCCAGCGGGAGTACGAGGCCGGGCCCGAGGAGACGGGCCACTTCGGGCCGCTGTCCGTGGAGGAGAGGCTGGCGCTCATCCAGAAGGACGCGGACCTGAAGAACGGCGTGGGAGACCCCTACAGCGCGTGGGACCAGATCAACATGAACGTGGCCGAGCTGCCGGCGCCCCCGCCGGACAACGCGCCGCGCCTGGAGGACGTGGCCATGATGGCCTCGGTGCTCAACAACAACAACGACAGGCCGGCGGCCCAACAGATGGAGAACGGGAACCAGCCGCCGCCGCCGCCCAGGTACGTCCCTGCCGACCGCTTCGACGGGCGTGCCGACGAAGGCCCGCCGGTCAGGCTGGAGATGGACAGGACGGCGGTGGCGGGCGGAGACGTTTCCCTCTCCCGCAGCACCGAAGAGCTCTCCCCTCAGCGGAGGAGTGTCCCCGCCCCCCCTCCGGTGGTCAAGTCCCACAGCGTCACCAACATGGACACGGGCGGCATGAAGCTGTACTGCATGGACCCCGATAACGGGCCCTGCGAGTCCGCGGGAGCCGCCGGGAGGGGCCCCGGGGCCGGCGCTCAGGGCCAGAGCATCGTACGGAGCAAATCGGCCACCCTGCTGAGCGACCAGCCCCTGCAGGTCTACCCAGGATCCTCGGCCTCCTCCTCCGACCTGCTGTCCGCCGCCAAGCCCCCCAAGTACGAGAGCCGCGTCCCAGTCCCCCCCCAGTACAACGTCCAGTACGCCAGCAACACTGTGCCCAAAGACAACCTGTGGACCCAGAGGACGCCCGTCCCGCCCGACCAGGCGTACCTCCCTCCCCAGCACTCCCTGGCCAACACCAACTACTCCAACCGCAACAACGCCCCTCCCTACCCCCTGCAGTCCCTGCAGAGGGGCCCGCACAAGCCCCAGGACGCGTGGGCCCAGGACCGCCTGCTTCCCCCCGGGCCCCCGCGGGGCTCCCTCCAGAGACAGGGCAGCGGCTCGTCCGGCACGTCGGCGGGCCGCCCGTTCCCGCCCGAGGGCGAGTACATGACATACCGGGACATCCACACGCTGGGCCGCGGGCCCCTGATGAGCCAGGCCCTGCAGCGGCCCCTGTCGGCGCGCACCTACAGTATCGACGGGCCCGGGGCCCCCCGGCCCCAGAGCGCGCGGCCCTCCCCTCACGAGCTGCCCGAGAGGACCATGTCGGTGAGCGACTTCGGCTACCCGCAGCACGCCAGCCCGGGGAAGCGGCCCAACGCGCGGGTCAAGTCGGAGCACTCGCTGCTGGACGCGCCCGGGGGGGGCAGGGTGCCCGTCGATTGGAGGGACCAGGTCATGCGGCACATCGAGGCCAAGAAAATGGAGAAGGTAAGGCCACGCCCCTATCTTTTGGTCGAGGACGGCCGCGCGCACAGTCTGCTGTGAATACCTTGAGTAGTCGCGGACAAGAGGCCTCATGTTCTTGACGTTTACATTTTTACATTTTAGCCATTTAGTTGACGCTCAGAGCGACTTAAAATTAGTGCACAAAGAAAAGGCCTAGATTCTTGAATGTTTGTATGTTCACAGAAAAAGCCTCTGTTCCTGTTCTGGTCCTACAAGAGGATTATTCAATTAAGTGTCAAGCTCTTACACGTGGCGACATATTAATCTGATTGGTAGCTGTGGGCGGCATGGTTTGAAATGGTTATTTCGAAGCCGCGTGTCCCTTCAGAGCCCCCTGACCCAGAAGAGCGGGTTGCATTCGCCCCACCAGGGGTTCCTCTGAAGTAGCTTTGGTCTCTGTGCTCCAGGAGTGCAGAATTTGGGCGTTGTGGGAGTAGACTCCCGAAGGCCCCTTGTGTGCTCCGAGACCTCATTAACCGTGGCGTATCCATGGCAGTTTAGGGGAGGTGGAGGTGTTCTCAGTTCTCAGGCCTACGCAGAAGGCTCTCTGAATGCTGATTGGGTGCAGAAGCTTGTGGGCGTAAACATGAGCCAGTGTTTCGGCACACAGGTTCTGAGGGTCATCAGTATGCAAATGTAACCCTGGAATTCCAGACTGGTGGATAGAAATGATGAAACGCTTTGAATAATTAGCATTACAGTATTAGTATTATGTGTAGTAATATTGAAGTAGAATGTTCATAACTGGGTATTATGAACATTCTACTTGATTGTATTTGAAATGATTATTAATATACCCGGTTGTGAACTGGGTATATTCAAATAAAAAATAAAAAAGTAAAATACACAATACAGATCATCTGAAGGTTGGCTGAATGATTTTAACCCTGATAACATAAAGTCCATCCCTACCACTAAATCTACTGTTTTATGATTCTCACAAAGATGCAAAGGACTTCAGAACATACATTGCGTGTGTATGCGCGTGTGTGCGGGTGCATGTGTGTATCTAACATCTGCTGATGTGTGGGATGCACCCGTGGACCACGCTGCCCCGAGCGCTGACGTGCCGGCGTGGCGACGTGTGAAATCGCATGCAGGCGGGTGTGCATGAATGCAGCGTTTGCACGTCGGTTTTTAACACGTACTGGTGTAATGCATGCCTACTAAAGTGTCCATGTTGAATGTGTGTCCCTCTCTGCTCAGAGCGTGCTGTCTAGGTCCTATAATCCCAATTACGCTGCGGCTAGCAGCTCTCACTATGGCAGCTGTAGGGACGTGCATGCCAGCCAAGGCTCTCTGGCCTTTAGTGCTGGAGACGGAAGGCCTTACGGAGCCCCCAACCTCTCTGTGAGTACAGCTCCTCCCACTAGGCTAGCCCCTAAGCTCCTCCCACTGTCTGACCACACCCCTCTACTCGATTGTGTCTAATTCCAAACTTTTACTGATGATGCTAATTGTACACAGTAATTAAAATTCTCTCACTGCGTTTTTTGTTTATTTAAAACAAAAACAGGAACTAGCAGACTAGTTTAAGAATTTTGACAACACAATTATTTGTCATTTTAGCTGGTTAGGGGTAGTCAGTATATAGCTGTAGCATCACAGTGACAACCATGGCAATGGCTTTTGAGACAATACATATAATAATGATATAATATATTTCCAAAACACTCGGCAACAGCAAAGTGGTAAGCATGCTATATTTGAAAAACATTTAATTACCATCATTTGCTGTGCACTTTTCTATTAAGAATTTAAACTGTATTTGTAAAATATTACCTAATACCCAAAATGGACATGAAAGCACCATGTTAAGATTTGCTCAGTACAGCCAGTGGAGCTTGAGGGATGCGGGACGTCATGTATCAGAGCGCAGAGTGTAAGGGAGTGGGAAATCTTTTTTCTTAACACGCTATCCATCCTTTTAAGAGTGATTCCAATCTCCTGGCTTTCTCCTTCCCTCTGCTCTTCCTAACGGAGGTTTGAATGCACTCTGGGTCACTAAAGTTCCGCTGAACCCCAAAATCTCTCTCTCAGCGGCGTCTTAAAGTACTAATGGGGCTTTCTCTCTTATCTTACTGCCAATCACACTAACTTTTCACTCACTGCTTACACATATACGGTCTGTGTGCCAAAGGTGAGTATAAGAGTGGATTAGCGCATCTTGATGACGCGTACATAACACACTCATGAGGATGACACAAGAGCAAGATAACGGCTACTGTAAGAATCTCTCATGCTCAATTACCTGCCTCAGGGATCACGTCGTTAATTGTGGTCGTTAAACACGCCATGTTAAATACTAATTACGACGCGCTGTGCCATGGATTATCAAGCACGATGAGTGTATTTTTGCACCGCCGTGTCGTTCTTATGTGGCACGTATGAGTAGGTTATGTTAAAAAGGTGCATTTGGTGTGATACGCTGCCCGAATGTCTTGAGTGGAGAGGTAGGTTTTTATCAACGCAAGCAGGGGAGATGTGGGCGACGGGACTGACAGAGCCGTGCGTACACACAGATAAGCGTGGCTGGTAAAATTGTATTGTTTTCAGCTTCTGCATGCCAAGCGCAGCACAGGCAATGAAAAGCGGCGTGGGGAAAAAAAGAACAAACAGCTTGGCGACAGGAGGACCGCCAACGACGTGCGATCCTCATGCGAGCGTGGAATTACTCCTCAGTAATAATGAGATGTTCTCTCTCGATGCAGCGCACGACGCTAGCGCGCCGCGAATGAGGCGCGCTGTGAGGTACATGTGCACTGTGTCACCGGCGCTTGTAGAGTTCCGCGGTTTTAATGAGCGGCGGGTGTTGCCTTTCGGAGACGTTTGTCTTTGGCAGCGGCGCGCGGGGGTGAATGCGAGTTCTGAGGGGGAAGGTCAAAATGGCTGTCGGATGTTGGCTGCTGTTCCCGACTGGAGGCTAAGTGCCGAGAGCTAACTTTAGCGGTTAACTCCCTCAGGCATCTGCTTGTGTTCCTTTGGCCCTCTCGCAGTGCATTCTCAGCCCCCACCCCAGTGCTGTTTACGCGCCTTTAAAGTGAGCTTAGAAATGAACGGTGCTTGCCCCTGTCCCGTAGGGGCTATCGCTAGACATTCAGAGTTAGGCTTTCACGGGTGCGAGTGTTCGCCAGGCGAGTTAAAGCAGCGAAGTTTGACGCGTCCCGCCTCCTCTTCCCGGCCTGGTCACGCAGTCTTCCGAGCCGCTTCTCCACTCCCAGCCAGGTTTCATGCAGTCGAATCATCAAGGCTGCCTCTGCTTCTGTCTGACGCTCACATGGGTTTAGAGCTCAGCTCCTGTGGTGTTGGTAACCCTCCTTTCCTTTTGATTTGCCCCCTGATCCAGGATGATGTTTTCGGGCCGCCCGGACCTCAGGGCTACCCAATGGACTCCCTGAGAAAAGTAAGTAAACACGAGCACCGTTTAACGATGCGGCAATGATGTGGTTGTTTACACGCGTCACATCGCGCTCTGAACCTGTAATTTAACTGAATTTGGTTTAAAGATAAAACGATTTCCATCACTTCCTTTATTCTGTAATCACGAAGCTTTTCACTCTCAAAGCCCCATGACGCAGTTTGTAGGCGGGCTGATGGTTACGGCCCATGCGGCCTTTAGTCGGTTTCAGTGGCTCACATTCGAGCTCCCTGCCCGTGCTCGAAACCAGTTCGTCGGGGGGGGGGGGGGGGGTTGGGGTTTTGTTTTCACGGGAGATGATGAAATGTTGGGACGGTGATTAGCATTGCTGTTAGCGCTCGAAAGCGGCTCTCGCGCGGCCGGAGAGTAGAGGACCGAGGCCTTGCGGGGTGCGTCGGGTCCCATGCTGATTAATTCTTCCTCTTCAATGAGTGGCTCTCTCTCGGGGCTGGAGCTTTTGAGGAGGCCCACCGTGTTCTGCCGCCATTTGAAGGTCAGCGCAATTGGCGATATCAACAGCTCTTGTTTTCTTGTCGAAGGCCAAATTGTCTAAAAGCTCAAAGCTGAGTGCATTTTTGTTAGTTATTTTAAATATGCGGTTGTATTATTCCTCTCAGTAGTACAAAAATCCACCAACAAATATGTCACTTTGGCATTTCATCAGGTAGCCTACCGGTCCAGTGGCCTGGGATGTACTTCTGAGTGCTGTTCTGGAATATTCTGCTTGTCAGTTGGTTCTGACATGGTACAAAATGCCTTCCAGAATTAAAAAGTGAGCATTTGCATCTGTAGAGAAGGTAAGGAAGGCAGAGGAAGCGCTGGGTGTGCAAAGAAGGCACAGATTGTGCTAATGGAGTTTAATAATGGACACACAATTGTGGAGTGTAAGGACACAGCCCTCCTAAGAAGCTGCTCTTGCCCACTGGCTCAGAATCCGCTGTTGACCTTCTCAGTCTTTGATGCGTGGTTTAGCTGTGGGCTTGTGCTGGGAAGCCTTTTTTTTTGCGTGAACCGAGCCGGGTGAACAAGCGGCCATTGCTTCACGCGCCGGCTACTTTGTACGTTTCTCAAAACGTCTTCAACAGATGAACATCTTCTGACAGTGCTCTCCGCAAGCACTTCGTCCTGACTGCAACTCGCCCACCCGCCCGCGCAGAGCCGTTAGCGCGGCGGATGGGAACGCCGCCCCCCCCAGAGCCCTGCTGCAGCTGCATGGGAGTCACGCTCCTGTCCTGCCGACGGCTCGGCCGTAAGGCAGCCCGCCGCGAACGGTCACGAAGAGCCGCGAGAGCCTGTACAGTACCCCGAAGAGCGTTGCTTGAATACTGATGGAGTGGGGGGGGGGGGGCGGGCTCGGGGGAGAGGTGATGTTGCCATGGAGATGGCCCTCCCTCCCCCCTCACCCGCAGCCTGGCTTTAGGGATCCGCATCTGAATCGGATTTGAAGACGGGCTCGGTACAGCGCCCCCATCGGCCTTTGACGCTGCACTCTTACGTTTTGTTTCACCAAGAGTAATGACATATACTTTTTTTTTTTGTTACATTAGCGATGCAGGAAATGTTTACATACTGCGGGCCTGTGTATACCCGTGAATATACAGCTGTAATGCTGCGAGCGGCTGTTCTGATGACCTGCTTCCCTTTCCCATCCATTAAGGGACGATGCAGTAAGCACACGAGGCCCGTGTTTAACGATCGATGTCTCCAGTGTGCGCGTCACTGGAGGACTGATTGATGCAGCGGGGGCCTGAAAGTCCTGCAGTCCTTTCTCGTCTTTTTCTGTCTTTGTCCGTTTCGTCCCCCCATACAAGTTTTTTTTAAAACAAATAGATTTCTGAAGGTACGTTGTCATGCGAGTACCGGAGCAGAATTTTAAAATGCAGTCTTGTTTTGAATTTCATCCGGAACGTAGGAAATATATTTTTTTTTTTTATACGGGGAGTGTGCACGCCCCCTGGTGTGAGCAGTGTGTAACGGCAGAACTTGGATGGATGGTACCGTAGCCTGATATTTAGTAAAACCCTGTTTGCGCTGGCTTACAGCGTAAGGAGAACACTTGTGTCTTTTAATTGATGTTAATTTGTGTTAATTTGAAGACACAGTGCAGGCCTTACCAAAGCCTTTGCTGCTAAGTACACAGGTGAGCATGTTGGGCATTCTCTGTGCTAAACCCAGCCTTATTTGAAATGGCTAATGAAAGTGTGACTGCAAAGTGAGAAGGTGGCTAATGAAATGCTAACAGCGCAGAGGATCCCCCTGATGCAGCGTAGCCTGTGATTCTTCTCCTGTGCAGACGTCAGCCAATCTGTGACAATAACGGCATGGAGCCTCAGGTCAGGAGACAAGCACACGCAGAACCTCATGCGCACACACACAGATGAATATACACACGCAACGCAAGTGCGCACACACAGACACAGAGGTACACACATGAATAAACACATACAAGCACGTGCACACACATGCACGTACGCAGATACATACGCAGATACACACGCTCGTGCGCACGCACATGCACATACACACAGAGGACGCACACACATGAATATACATATGCAGGCCTGCACACACACACACACACACACACACACACACACACACACACACACACACACACACACACACACACACACACACACACACACACAGAAGAGGAACTGTAGTTGTGATAAAATGACTTAGTCATCTGGCAGATGATGTACCCAGACCCTGTGCCAGCGTTTTCCCATAATTAAAACAGAGCTGCCAATAGCCTCACAATCTAATAAAGTGATACAATTATCTAGTGAGTTTATCCTGCGCGCTCAGGGCAGCTGATTCTCATGACTGTGCGTCTTTGGACAGTGAGTCAGAAACCTGCTGATGACTCTCTAAATCTGGAGCCCGCACTCAAAGGAGCACATTGCATTTCTCAGGCCGCTTGCTGGGGCCGCAGTTCTGTTTTGCCGAGCGCCTTTGCCAAAGCAGTATTTCCTGTTCCTTTTTTTATTTTTTTTTGTTTTGCGGACAGTTATGGCCAGCCTCTTCCTACGGATGTGAAGAAGCTGTCGATCCTGGTCTTGAATTGCGGTCAATTCACGATTTTGCGGTCAATTCACTCTTGTTTTACGAGAAGCAGGCAGATTTCCCCTCTCATTCAGTCACAATGAAAATTGATTCTTGTTAAGCCTGCTAATTTGTTGGGCTTACCAACATAAAGCAGCTTGCTTTACTGGCTTGATGGTGAATGCATTGGAAAAGCATTCACCAGCTAAAGAGGCACAGTTGGAGAAAAAATAGAATAGTGTTTTTATTTATTTCTTTTTTTATGTAGTTCAGTGTTTAATTCCTTTTGTTTGCCATTCAGAAAGACTACATATCCCAGCTATCCTCTCTTTCACCCTGTTTTGAGTGTTGAAGGCTTTCTCATACTCAGGCTCCGGTAACAGTTTGAGTCACAAGCCGATGGAGAAACACTATGCATTTTTACTCCCGCCTCTGTCAGGTGCCTTTGTCCAATGGCCAGATTTGTTCCTTGGGCCGCGGCCAGGCCCCCATGGCCCGCCATCCGTCCAGAGAGCAGCTGATCGACTACCTGATGCTGAAGGTTTCCCAGCAGCCCCAGGGCCCGCCTCGCCTGCCACATGAGGTCCTGCAACAGGAGGTAGGTCCTGCAGAGCTGTTTCCGTGGACGAGGGGTCTTTCTGGAAATCATTCTCCACTGGGTCACACTTTATCAATGGGGCCTGATTTTCCTACCTATCAATGAATATGACTTGCATGCAAAGCAAAGAGAGGTAATAATCAGGTAATACATTCCCAGGTTTCCAGTGTGAAATCATTTAGGGCTTTTCTACATGACATGCCTCCAGTATGTCTCGATATGTTGTTTTGAATTAATGTCACATTGTAGCACTTACGTCTGCGATTCAGAAGTTCTATGCCAACAAGCAAGAAATCATCTTGTTTCTTACCTGGGTTAATCTATTTATCCCATCGGATAAGAGCCACACAGCTGAGCATCACCCATTTAGAGCATCTAGCAATGTCTGCATGACAGGGTTGGAATTCAATCAAAACTTCGGCCCTCACAATAAAAGACTGACTTGTGTGTTAAGCTGGCCTGCACTGACGACTGGAACTGCTCGCATTTTATAGTCTGTGCAGTTTATCAGATGAGCGTTATTCATGAGACCACAGGAACCATTACTGAGATCCATTAGGCAGGACAACCGAAAAATGTATTTCCGGAAATCAACATAAATATTGTGCTTAAAATATCAGTTGAACCTTAAATAAACGTAATGTGGACAATAATGTCCTTATATGTAATTGTAATGTGATATAGGGACTGTTTTTGCGGCTTTTAAACTCACATTTTTCCAACATTCCATCAATGATAAGAGTAGGACTCTGAGGGCACCTAAAACATATCGGCGCAGCCAGTATTCTGTTCTATTCAGTTTTCCCACGGTCATTCTGGCAGTTGACCTGTTTTGTTAGAATTCTGAAAGACTGTCAGGTCAATATTTTCACTGGACACTCTGTATATCCTGCCTTATAACCTAAAAGTCCCAGCTTATTGGTGAAAGGTTCGGTAACACTTTACATTAAGTTGCGCCTATACCTGTGTCGTTAAATTGTAACTAATTTGGTAACAGGAGGTCATTACTGAGTAACTCCCAATGTAGGTAACTTGGAACAGTAGTTAGTGGTATTCTTAATTACACCATTATAGGTGTATTGGTGGACGTTGAGTAGTGACTGACGCGGCTCCTCTCCAGCAGGTCCGAGTGAAGATCGAGAAGAACCCAGAGCTGGGGTTCAGCATATCTGGAGGGGTGGGCGGCAGGGGCAATCCTTTTCGTCCAGAAGACAACGTACGTCTTTATTTGTTTTTTTTCTTTGTCTTTTTCAAATTCTTTCAGTTTCTCCCTACAGCTGCTACGAGCGATGCAGGGCCATGCTTTAAGATTCAGTCCATTTCCATTTCTGAGCCATTTCTGTTCTGGCTATTTAATGCTTTAAGGTGCTTTGTACTGTTTCACTGTACCTTGTCACTGTGTAATGAAACGGCTGGCATATGATTGGGTTTAGGTGGTGGAGTGGGTGGGGGTCTGATCAGTCTGGTTGCTTATTTTTTTTGTTAATGTTCCTCCAGGGCATATTCGTGACAAGAGTCCAGCCAGAGGGACCCGCGTCAAAACTCCTGCAGCCGGGGGATAAGATCGTCCAGGTAAAGAGCCCAGTGCGCTTTGAGTCTTTACCTCTCGCGTGTGCTCATTACTTCTAAATCGACGGTGTAACTAACGACGGTGTATTCCGTTTTCCCCTGTGCGTCTGCGTTTTGGCCTACGTCTCTCGGCAGGCGAACGGACACAACTTCGTCAACATCGACCACGGATACGCCGTGTCCCTGCTGAAGACGTTCCCCAGCACGGTGGACCTGATCATCGTCAGAGACATGTCTGCGTAGAGGGAGCGGACGGCTCGGGACACCAAAGCGAATGTCCACTTCGTTATTTTTCTACACAGAGGAGCCGGTTCCATAGTTATTCCTTTGAACTGAATATGGCGAAGGACAGAAGAGACGTGGAAAACGGGACAAAACCACTGCGCCAAGTGGTGGGGGAGGGGGCGGGGTGGGGTCGGGTCGGGTGGGGTGGGGTGGCGGCGTGTAAAAGCAAGCACCTGAAACGGTCTTCACTGTGGGATCTCCTGGTATTTTTTTACTCTGAATGGAGAACAGCTGGTGTATTCCTACTCAAAACAACCTGTGTGCTTTCTGTACAGACTTCTAGGTTTTAATGTGTTTTTATTTTTCATTTTAAATGGTTCATACGCATTACTGAGTAACAGACTTCTCTGGTAGTTGCGCATACATTGTAGCTGGCCAGTCGGGGGCAGGGCTCCTTGTTCGCCTAAAGATCCATATGCCTTTATTTTAAATCATTTTATAAATTATGATGATGATGAAACCACTTCATAGATGTAATAGATGAGATCAAGAGGACAACGCTATGTGCATATTGTCGAGACGAATGTAGTGCTGGATTGAGCTTACTGGACAGTCTTTTACGTAGAAATTTCCCAGTGTGGCAGCAAACGTGTTCTGAATTGGCTTTGTCTACCTGGAATGGCCATTTTCTGTGTGACCAGCAGGGGGCACACGAGTCATTCAGACGCACTGGCATTTTTGCAGCATGGTGAACGAGATGTCGCAGTTTAATTTCCACCACAAGCCTCCTGTGAGGCCAGACAATGCGTGCGGTAACTGTTGCTACTATACACCCTCCAAAAGCGTCTTTGCAACAACAACAAAAAAAAGTTAATTATTACTATTTATTTTAGTTAAATCCATCACATGGCCTTTTGTTTTAAATTCCACATCATGGAATGAGAAACCACTGCCTGCACTCGAGTCCGGTCACTGCCTAGAGCCCCTTACAGCCACACAGCCCCCCCGTGAAACCACACCCCCCCCCCCCCCCCGTCACAGCAATCACACAGTAAATGATCTTTATAAACTTTGACCTCCACTGACCTAATTGCCTCTGTTGACAACCTGTAGGATGCAGTAAATGCTGTCCGTATGTGAAACTGTAAGGGCTGGAACAAAGATGGGGGGGAATTATGGAAGAAAGTGAGTAATTTGCTTGGCCTTAATTAGCCTTGCCTGGAGACTGTGAATAGGAAGTGGGGCCTGCTAGGTAACCAAAGCAAGTGTCTAAAAAACTGTGGCAAGGTGTTTGAAACTGCAGAAGAGACTGGGGGCGTGTCAGGGCAGATTTGCTGACCCCCGTGACTCCTCCCACTGCTGTTGGCATGTTTATAAAGGGCTTCATCGACAGGCAGCCATCGCCAACTAAAACCTTCAAAAGGGCAGAGTTTTTAAAGGGTTTCTAACGCCATTTTTCTTGTGGGTGAAAGACCACTTTGCCTTTCTATAGAGAGAACATCATTTTAGAAAGCTCAGATTTTGACTTCATTGTATGCATTTCATGTCTGGATTTTTATTTTATGGTACATGATATGAATAAGACGAGAGAACCGTATTTCTAATGTGCCATAGACCTGGAACTGTTTGAAAGGGTGCAGACGAGTCTCCACCCTGTTACCCTAGCAATATTCTGATAAACTCCACGAACAAGATGTCCTAGTGAGAATAAATGCGTAGTACATTGGTCAAAAAGCAATAGCCAGAGGTTTTGTTCTTGTGTAAAATATCAGATTTCCTTTTTTTTTTTTTCTAAATCAAAAGGAAACCCTTTAAGTACTCCCTGATTGTTATACAGGATTTTATATTATGAAAACTTTTTTAATGAAAACTTAGATTACATTTCTGAATTGTTTATTTGAAAGACTAAATAGTGTGACATTTGGCTGAAATGGCCCAGATTTTTATAAATACCCATGCTACAGGTGTTCTGCAGCTCTGTCTTCAATGTCCCCCCTGTCTGTCTGTCTGTCTGTCTGTCTGTCTGTCTGTCTGTCTTGTGCTTCGAACCTGAGTGGAAGTTTCAAAGGCCTCACTCGCTAGCCTGCTGATGGTGTCCATACAAACCGGTCAGTCATTTGCCCTGGAGTTGATACAAAGCATTCAAAAGTGACTTTGATGAAGGCCTCAGATCTTTAAAACTGACCATTTGTTTTTTTTGAGCTATGTTTACATACAACTAGTATAATGACATGGGACAGGCACCAGTGTATTGTTGGCACAAAGACATCTAAAAAAAAATGTCATTGTTATTGCAGAAGTGCATTGCATTACATGTTTAAGTGGATTAACTGCATGGAGTCAGGACTGAAAAACAACTTTTTACCAACTTATGTTTTTCATGGTTATGTGATGAGTTTAACCAGTTGAATTACATTTTAGCCCCAGTACCCTGGAAGGTGTGTCCAGAGCAGATGCTTCATGAAAACATGGCTAAGTGTATTCTGATTTTTTTTTTTTTTTTTTTTTTTTTTTAAAGATACACATACAAAAAATTTACAATACTTTGATAATTGGGTTAGTTTTAAGTGAAAGTCTTGAAGGTATTTTACCTTCCAAAGATGTCATTTGATGCTAGCCTGCTTATTTATGGTTGGATCAAGTTTGTATTGTGCACTCGACAGATAATGGTACTGCCCTTCTCTCGTTAAATTACCTATCAACACTTTTTTTTGTCTTCTATTTGTGGATTAGCATCAAGTGAAAAATATTCTCTGTGTATAATGACTTCACCTCTTTAGATTTTTTAATTTATTCAATATCTTGATTGGAAATGTCCCAAATCTAATTAGAGCTTTATTTAGAATACTTGAACAATCACTTTAGAATGGTCATATCATGGGTCAATTTGGCTTCTCTCTGTAAAAGCTGTGACCTTCGGCTTAAATCTGTGACGCCCATGGCTTTCTTATTAAGCTTACACTCGCTGAATTTAAAAAAACAAAATGAAAACCAGAACACTTTCTTATTTTAAGTTATTGTGCTGTATGCTCTATGCTTTCTATCTTGAACTAGGAACATTCAGATGGAGTTGCCTGGGTCAAAGTGGTCTGTTTTATATTGATCGTAAAGAGGAGCCATTCAAAAAACAATGTAGACAATCTTGGAACTGAGTCTGGGGTCACATTCTCTCACCATATCATGAAAGAACATTTTTAATATTTTCCTGATGTTCCCACATGTATTTTTATTTTTTTATTTATTTAGCACATTCTGTTTTTATGATTTTAGATTACTAATCAAAATGTAAATACTTTTAAAATGTTAAAAATGAAATAATCATGGCATTAGTTTATAAAACCAGCAATAAATTGCAATGCTGAAAAAAACCCTTTTAATGTATAACAATTTCAAAGGTTTATTTGGAAGTGGCTACAATGAGATGATTGATATGCATTTATTCAACATTCCAGATTTTGTACATATTTACTGTTTCTGAGGTAACCTGTGGAAAATAAACAAACTAATGCTCTTTAAAGTTTTGTGAATTTTTATTGGTCTTACAGGAATATTGCATCATTTTTTTTGTGTGAAATAAATGTATGTGCCTGGATTTGTATGCCCTATAAGTTGGGTGCCCATTATGGGTACATGTCATATCCTTTGTATTGTGACATAAATCAGGCAGATTAAATTTGCCTCTCTAAATTTGAGATGTTATATCTAGCCTAAATGACATTTTAGTATTCTACATACACAAGAATGCACATGGAAAATAGTAGTTTGAGACCAACCAAATAATGCAGGATGAGATTCAAGACGGTAATGTGCATTTCATGATACAAGTACCAAATTTCACACCCAGAACAAGTGCCAGGGAAGATTTTTTAGCTAGGGCCATTTGGAGATTTTACCCAGAATTCATCAGAATTCACTTTTCAATATGAGTGAATTCCATTCAATTAGTTCAATAACTCACTCAATGCAGTGCTTTGTGGTTGTGGCGAAGAACGCAATGTCGATGCCTTCCTGTCCAAAAGTGTCCCACCTCCCTGTCACCCTGTCCCGGTACTGCTTTAATATCAGGAAAAGAACTCATTTAGAGTGGCCACCTTCTAAATGCAATTAAAAATGTGGCCATAGCATACTCTCCAAACAATCTCGAGGCATTTTCACATTAAGTGATCAACACTCCTATCTCTGTCTGTTGCCCAGCATATTGCTTAGTCCATAGCAATAGACTGGGCATTGCAACAGAGGTCTGTTATGTTGGAAGTATGATGCATTTTTCAAAAAATATATATTTTGAATCTACAGGAAATTACCTTTATATCATAGGCAGTATCCATTGACGTGAGGAATTATACCCACACTTTAAAAAAAAAAAAAAAAAAAAAATAACCTTGGCTTATGTCTTATTTTCCAAGACATACGAGTATGTATTATGGATATGATCGTCACTTTAGTCAGAATCGATTTGATCTTAGCTAAACTTAAAGCACAACTGAACTTTGGTAGAACTTTGGGTTGTGTAGTTACCTGGCCATGATATGAGTCCAAATGGTGGGGAAATATGTTTGTTAGTTTCTCTGTGCTCCCCTGGGGTGATAATCCAGAATAGGGTATTTGTCGCTCTCCATTCACTTCTATAGGGCAGCTAGCACGTATACGAACGTGAACGAAGTGGATTCTGTCAATACAAACAATAATCAGTCCTCTTATGTATTTTATTTTTTTATTAAATGGCCCTTTCCTGGCTTTTTCATATTTTATTTGGAATGTAGATCTGGTAGGTAATTTTTGCGCCAGAAACCACTCGTTGGTCCAAATTTCCACGGAAACAAGCTAGTGTTCCTGGTAGTCCACCGATCAGCCACAACATTAAAACCACTGACAGGTGAAGTGAATGACATTGATTATCTCATTGTTACTTTGGTTCTGTACTCTAGCACTGAGTTTGACAGGATACAATGACAACGAGGTTGAGGTGCAGACAGGCAGCTTTAATTGGAAGGTATTTTCATCCATATCGGATGAACCGTTTAGAAATTATAGAACCTTTTGTACATAGTCCCCCCCCCCCCCCCCATAATGTAGTATAAAGTAATCATTTTTAATATTTGGTCGCATATCCTTTGCATGCCATGATTTCCTGATGTCTGTGACCCAACAAAAAAAATAGAAAAAGAGTCTTGATATTGTGGGTCACAGACATCAGGAAGTCATGGCATGCAAAGGATATGCGACCAAATATTAAAAATGATTACTTTATTCTACATTATGTTAGTGTCCAATATTTTTTTGATGCCCAAAAATTTGGGGACTATGTACGTACAAAAGGTTTGATAATTTCTAAATGGTTCATCCGATATGGATGAAAATACCCTCAAATTAAGCTGACAGTCTGCACTTCAACCTCATTGTCATTGTATCCTTTCAAACTCAAAGTGCTAGAGTACAGAACCAAAATAACAACGAGATAATCAATGTTATTCACTTCACCTGTCTGGTTTTAATGTTGTGGCTGCTCAGTGTATATCTATGGTAAACAAACCGACCTGCCGACATTTTGCTAGTCATTTCTGGCAGCTTGCTAACACATTGAAGGAAATGGTACTTTTATAAGTAATTTTAATTACATGAAAAAAATACGTAAGAGGACTGGTTATTGTTTGTATTGACAGAATACGCTTCGTTCGCTTTCGTATACGTGCTAGAAGTGTCATTTTGAGACCGTTTTAGCTGCCCTATATAATTGAATGGAGAGCGGCAAATACCCTATTCTGGATTATCACCCCAGGGGAGCACAGAGCAACTAACAAACATATTTTGCCATATTTGGACAATCATGGCCAGGTAACTAAACAACCCAAAAGATGCCAGCAGTCATACCACCATACAACCTGCTCCTGCTGAATGGCTGAAGCTAATGGCTGGTTAGTACTTTGATGGGAGTCCTCCGGAGAAAACTAAGTTGCTGCTGGAAGTGGTGTTGGTGAGTCAGTAGGGGGCAGTCTTCCCTCTGGTCAAATAAACCCCTATGCCCCAGTGCAGTGATGGGGACACTGTGCTGTAGGAGATGCCATCTTTCGGATGAGACCGAGGTCCTGACTCACTGTGGTGATTAAAGATCCCATGACACTTATTGTAAAAAGTAGGGGTTTCCCCGGTGTCCTGGCTAAACTCCCAATCTTGTTCTTTCAACCTGCCACCTAATCATGCCCCTGATGAATTGGATAAAAATTGTTCTCCACCTCAACTGATGTGTGGTGAGCATTCTAGTGCAAAATGGCTGCCGTTGCATCACCCAGGTGGGTGCTACACTTTGGTGGTGGTTGAGGCGAGTTTCTACCCTCATCATTGTAAAGCGCTTTGAGTGTGAGAGGTGCTATATCAATGCCAGGCATTATTATTACTACCGAAGTACAGTTGTGCTTTAATTCGTGAATGAATGGCCTCGTATCGGTCTGGGACTTCCTTGGCGACAGGTGGCGCTGTGATTGTAGGTAGGGAATGCGGCATCATGGCCTGTCGTCGTTGAACTAGCGCCATTGGCATAATTTTGAACCAGAAAAGTGAAAAGAAGGGGACAAGAACGAAACGCCGTACGGTGGAAAAGTTCACATTTTACAAGCGTTTCTCCCTTTAGAGAACATTATGATGAGTGGGATTCCGGGCACCGCCGTGATTCAGATTACAAATCTGTCCTCGGCGGTGAGCAGCGAGCAGATGCGGACTCTCTTCGGTTTTCTCGGTGATATAGAGGAGCTGCGGCTCTACCCGCCGGAGTAAGTAACACTAAATGCCCCCTTGAAATAAAGGAAAACACCAGGATGTTAATGGGCCTTACTGGTTTGTGAGTTGAAGGCGAAAGTTTTTTTTTTACAGGATAGTCCATTTGCATGCACATAAGGGCCCGCTTACGCATTTGTAACCCCCTGTATTGCCCAAAATGTAGTCTTATTAAACGTAACGTAATTCAATAGCTAATGGCAACGTTAGCTTCCTTGCTAGCTTCGGTAAGTTAAATCTCGGACTAATGTTAGCTAGTTGCTGCGGCCTTAATGTGAGTTGGATAACGTTAGCTAGTGGCTAAATTGCTGTGCCATACGTAGCTAGCATTATAGCAATGCAGCTAACATTCATTTAAATAAGTTACCGACGTTGCTTGTTAACCACTATGGCAAGGCTAACGTTAGCTACCGAACAACTGGCTCACTTAACTTAATATTCGCCCAATAATACAAACGTAAGCTAAAGCTAACTGGCTTTAGATTGTGTATTAGCTTGCTAACATCCGACCATTTCTGCTGTCCATGATCTCGTACGATTTTATATGTCACTAGCCTTAACGGTGGATAAATAACGTGAGCAAACTAGCGAGTTTGGGTAACCTCGGCTACGTTAACCTATAGCTACGTTACATACTGACAAGTGTATGGTGTAATGACCATGTGTTATGAATCCGACATAAACCAAACGTATTCGCCAGTTACCTGACGTTAGCTAAATAAGTAACGTTAGCAATTTTAGCTAATTGGTTAGCTAGCTAATTGCGGTATTAACGCTACTGCTTGGATATAATGATGCTATGCGGTTATTGCTTTGTGCGCCAATATTTCACAGTGCTAGCCAGATGTTTGTTAATATGGGTATACCTACCTGTCAAGCACTTGTCAATTTTATGTACCGACTAGACAAATCGGAGAATAACGTTATTGTGGTTTTAAACAACACTGTAAAGAGTTATACTCGTTTCTCATCAAATATGTGGAGACATTGGCGCAAGAGCCTCTACGTAAACGTTTAGATGGACAAATGTCTTGCCCCTGTAATATGTCCTTTGCCTTGTATTTATTTTTCTTTTTTTATCTGATATGCACCCCTTTTATGATGCGTCTGGAATAAAAGTTAAATTGAATTGAATTGATGCGGAAGCTGAGCACGATGCATGTTCGCACGACACTTAAAAACTGCGGATCTAATTCACTTTTGTGTTCCCTTTCAGCAATGCTCCGCTCTCCTTCTCATCCAAAGTATGTTACATAAAATACCGAGAAGCTTCCAGTGTTGGGGTGGCGCAACATTTAACCAACACAGTATTTATTGACAGAGCTTTGATAGTTGTGCCGTGCGCTGAAGGTGAGTATGGCTGTCGCTTGTGGTCATTTGACAGATGTTTAATGTCAGCTAGGCTGATCCTTGTTAAGTCACCGTCTGTCTCTGAAAATATTCTCATTTTGAAAACCCTTCCTCAGAACCGCAGGTGTTTCATGAACAAGTACACACCTAATATGCATCACGATGTGTCTTCCAGTCGTTTGTATTTTGTCTTTTCGATTACATTGTCAGGTACAGTTGGAGAAGGAGAAGTTGATTTAAACGGTCAAAACCATATCACTGTATCTAATATACTAATTTGCGCAGGAGTCATTGCTAAATTAGCCACCCCAGGTCGTATAAATATGACCTTTTTCAATTAAAAGTGTGTGTTTGTGGTTGGAGGGGATGTATGAACTTGAATGGAGCGTATAGTCACCAGTCAAACATGAGATATATTGTGTGGTTGTTTTTCAGGATGTTACTGTTGCAATGTTGCATTGTATATGACTTGTAAGTCACTGTATTTGGGTAGAAGAAATGACCAAAAAAAAAAAGGCAAAGGAACTGCTTGTTTTCAAGCGAATTCTGAAAATGGCAAACATCTCTTCATTTGTCAGTTTAACTGACGGCTGTATGCAGGGCAAAATGATCCGAAAGGTTAACGACAACACCTTTCACTGCACAGATTCAACAAAAACTGAATTTACACTATCACACTGGAGTTTTACACTGGTATGTCATAGTGCTTGATATTTTCTGGTCCAGGAGTGCTTTAAATCAATGATGGAGTAGGCAGAGACACAATGTGAAATCTAATTTGGTGTTAAAGGCTGTGGTAGAAATGACACTACATACCATGTAGCTAACTACGTCTTTTCTCTCTTTTTTTTTCTTCTTTTTTTTTTTTCCTTTATTTGTTTTTTTCTTTTTTAATTCCCTCTCTCCTGGAACAGCTGTTCCGTTTTTCCTTAAAAAAGAGTGGTGTATCTGCATCCCCTCTTCCTTTTTGACTGATCTCTCATTTCTGAAAATGCTTGCCCTAGTGACTTGGTGCTCGATGGATACTGAGTTTATTAATTTGGTTTTGTATGTTTTTTTGTGTGATTATGTGTGCATATCAGATGACTAGACTGGCCCAGCTGGTACACTACACTAGCCTGAGTAAGGCATTGTTTGCCAAGCCACTTTTCCCGCTGGGGCCGCAGACTTCAATGGGGGAATGTGACCAGGAGAATAGCGGCCGAATCCTTCCAAGATGGACACCTTGTCTCTTTTTGTTTTGTTTTCATTTCTTTTCTTATTTTGTTTGTTGTCCCTTGTTTTCCTCTAGAGAGAAACAATATTGCATTTTCATAGAATTGTTTTACATTTTAAGTTAGGTTTTTTTTTTTTTATATAGGCTATATTTTATTTTTTTATCCGAAGTTTCATTACTCCATTAATTGGTTCCTCACGTGTTTGTCTTGAGTATTGTCTAGGTTTACATGACCACCAGTATTCATGGGGAGGGAGGAGGGAGTGTTTATTCTGTGTGGGCTGCAATGAAGGACACTAACATTTCCTCTCTCTTCCCACTCTCTCTCGTTTTTTATTAATACGATCAGGGTTTCACCTGTGTTAACTTTAGGATTGGTGAATTATATCCCAACATTGCCCTAAAATGAACATTTTTAGTCTGTCCCATTGGGGGGGGAAAAACATATCTTTTAAAAAAAAAAAAAAAAAAAAAAAAAAAATTCTTTGCACCCTCCGTTTACAGACGTTAAACCCTGATCACGTTTAGGCAAGGAGTTGCAAATTCCCAGATCATCACATTTTAAGGAATATGTGTTGAAGTGGCACACATTTGAGTTAGTTTGCTTGCATGACTTCATAGTGCTAGTTCTTCATAGAGCTACAGTTAATTGGATATTCTTAAGTATGAGCCGTTCCCACTGCCTGATTAAGAACAGCACACATTGGGCCTCAACGGGAGGCTTTCTTTAGGGGATCATTTAGTTTTTAATAAATTTTTTGGCTCAGGGCCTCAGGCCTTAATTCTTCAAGCTCACTGATCCTTTACATTAGACCAGTCCTGTTGCCTTTCTGTGATTTTCAGCTAAGTGTGCATTAAGTGGCTTGCATGTGTTTGGGGGTTTGGCTCTGACTCCACGGACCAGACATAACGCAAACTCTATTCTTCCATCCCCACTTCCCCTACCCCCAAACTGCAGGAGGGCAATAAACCACAGATCCTATGAAGAAAGTTCCATATTTTTTAATTTTTCTTTTTTTTGTTGTTGGTTTGTTTGTTTTGGTTTAATATATGGGCGATTTCAACGATTCTTAAAAAATGTTCTTCTTTTCTGTATCCGATGTTCTGTGTGCTATTAGTGATGCAGCCAGCATGAACGCTTGTCTTGTGTTGCACACCTTTCCAACACTGCGAAACGATCGCCCCACGGGAAAAGCGCCCATGCTTGATATCGTACGGTTCATGACCAATATGTTTCCAGTACAGGTGACCCATACCTCAAAGCGTTAACTCATTATCTGCATTACTTTGATCTTTAGAAGAGGAAAAGAACAATCTCATTCTCTGTGGAAAAAACAAAAAAAAAACATGTTTAGCAATTTTTTTTATTTTTTTTTTAAGCTTGATAAATCTTTTCAGCAAAATGCTAGAACTGTAAATGTGCCGTTTAGAGCACTTCCGCGGAGGAGTCTCGGCTTTTTCGTAGAAGCGGCTCTTTTCTCGTGCAGTTCCACAGAAGGTAGAATGCTAGGGATTTGTGGAGATTTCTTTTTCTTTCTAGAATACTGGGGTATTTGTGAGATCATAGAGGAGGATTGGTTGTTTACCTCCATTACCAGCACTAAAACATGGGCTCTACCCTGCAGGCAAAATCCCGGAGGAGGCCAAGGCCTTGTCGCTCTTGGCTCCGGCTGCTCCTGTTGCCAGTCTGATGCCCGGAGGGGGGCTCTTGCCCATCCCCACCCCGGCCCCGCTCCAGAATGTGAGTACCAGACCCAGGCCCAACTCAACTGCCCCCCCCTCCCCGCCCCCCATTTAAGAAACCTTCACCCCATTACCCCAGCTCTACACAATAAATATCTCAAGCGTGTGGTAAATATCAGTACTTGTTTCTCATACCAAAATATGATTGAACTTGAGGCCATTTTGTAATTGTGAGGAACCATGTGCTATCATTGTACTCTGGCAAGTGGGTAGTGTATGAACAATTGTAGAGAAGAACACCTGATTTTTCTTTTTTTGTGCTCAGGTCTTACCAAAAATGTGAGTGAGCGAAAGAACAAAAATGTAGAAAACACCATTTTGAACAAAACGTTTTTGCTAAATTTAAGTTTGGGGTCATCTTGGTATTTCAATAGCTTGTGATCCATCAGAAGTATTTAAAAAAATAAAATAAAATAAGGGGCACCTGCATTCAATGGGTTTGTATCGTATTCTCATGTTATCTTCGTGTTTTTTTTCAGTGCATTTCAGTTATTAGCATTTGATATTAGTTTCAGAAAGGATTAATCTGCCTACAGATTTGTTCACCATGTTTCTCTGAACCATAGTTTGCTGATATTGGGGACTATAGTGTAATTGGCAGGAACCTGGCTCCCTGAGAGTTCTGACGGTTTGCGTAGCATGAGGTTGTTAATCAGTTGACTTCTGGGAAATGTAGTGTTGCACCAACAAATCCCCAGCAGGCCTCCTCTATTCTGAATAGCTTCGTTATGTTCCAGATGAATATCCCGATCAACAACCTGGGAGCGTTGCAGGCAGGCCTCGACCCCTCTGCGACAGGCGCGGGAGGGAATTCTGCTCAACCCCCACTGATGGGCAATGTGGACCCCTCTAAAGTCGATGAAATCAGAAGGACCGTTTATGTTGGAAACTTGAATTCACAGGTAACCTGCAAGACACTCTAAAGTACAGGGGTTTTCCATTGCAAAAATAAAATAAAATACATTGTTCATTGGCAGATTAAGTTGAAAGCAGTGAAAGTTAATAAAAGTTAAATCTTACTTTTTGGGAATCAGTGCACACTATTTCTTCTGATTACCAAAAGTAATATTTGAATAATTTGATTAAATTTATCATCTTTTACGGATGTTTCTGTGTGTGTGTTTCTGTATGTGCACACTCACGCCTCTGCAGACGACCACGGCGGAGCAGCTGCTGGAGTACTTCAAGCAGGTGGGGGACGTGAAGTTTGTGCGAATGGCGGGAGATGAGACCCAGCCCACGCGCTTTGCCTTCGTGGAGTTCGCCGACCAGGAGTCTGTGTCCAGGGCTTTGACCTACAACGGGGTCATGTTCGGAGACAGGCCCTTAAAGTAAGCACATTAATTACTGTGACTCTGCTGACACCTCAACCTCTGCCTAGCTCTTTCCCCTTCATGTTCATTTATCGCTATTCATTAGCGACGGAGCTGATCGATCAGCCGAGATATCGGCCAGTTTCCCTTCCATGTGACTCCATTGGCAGTCCCTGAAATCACACATTCTCTTAACCGATCTTTAAAACGCTCGTTATAATCTAACTGTACTCCTTGTTTACAGGCCTACGCCAATCTTGAGAGCAAAAATACATAAAACTAAAACATGAAATAAAAAATCTGGCATGCAAACCTGATACTATCCCCTCCCACAATGCTGCTAGTTGAACTACATTTTTAGTTCAGCGTAGGTGCGCCTAATTTTTCAGAACTTGTGCTTTTAAAAACACATTTTAAAAGAAATCAAAGGCACAGAGAGAATTATTGTGTGTCCCATTTTGAAATAATCAATAGTTTGTCGTTTGCATTTTTAAATTGAATAGCTAGACCGTCTGTTCCGCCTCCGTATTGGCTGTGGTGGTCCCAATCTCACCGTTCCATGAGCCCAACCTCGCCAAGTAATTAATAAATGAAAATGTGTTTTACACCACATAAAAAAAATGTTTGAACTAGGCTTGTCGCGGTGTTCAGGTTAACTGGTGGCATATTGAAAGCATATTAATAGCTTTTGAATTGCATCCACATCCAGAGACACTTCTTAATTTTCTCAAAATAAAAGTTGTTCAAATGTTCTAGAGCTTTGTTGTTACTGTTAGCCAGTGGCGGTTCTAGCATGTATGGCTCCCTGGGGGAACCCCCCCCAACCAACAAAAATTGTGTGTCTATCCACCTCCCCCACCAACAAAAATAAAAAGCACCATTCTGCACTAACTAATTTCTATTCAGACATTTGGACAACACAAATAAATAATCATAACATTTAAAACTATATAAATATAAAAATGTATACAAATAAGACTCACAAAGAATTGGCTAATTCTAGGCATAAGACACCCCAAAAGACTCAATATATCACAAAAGATACAAAATATCAGCATAATATAGATTGGAAATTCCCCTTACTGAGCTCAGGACCTAGTCAATACAATCACAGAAAACCTTTATGATCTCACCTCAATGAAAGTTAACCAAATCAGTAATGTGCTAGTTAGGTTGTAATGGTTTTGCTGCAGGCTACACGCATTATCATGATCAGAGATGGGGGTAACGCATTACTAAAGTAAAGTAATGCGTTACTGTAATAATATTAGTTTTTTGGGTGACGTGGTAATATAACGCATTACTATATAAATGCGTGTAATAATATTACTTTACATTTTCGAAATTAGCAACGCGTTACTCAACCAAATATTGTAGGCTACGTTTCATGCTGCGTTTGATATGCTAAGGCTATTGATTACGAAGAACTCTCCAATCGATTAATAATGGAGTGTGAAAGCCTAGGTATTTCATTTGATTAGCTTGTCATATTTGTCGATGTCATTTTAACACCCTGTTACTAAGTTTATATTGCCTATGGTAGCCTATAATTGTGCTAGAGTGGTTCCCAAACTCGGTCCTGGGGTACCCCTGTTTGTTTTCTGCAATCCCAGAATTTTAACAAGCTGTTAATCTTGCTTAATTGAAACGAGCTGAATACATTTAAGAAGGTTAATTAAAAAGGCTATTTTCCATATGTCTTGTCTGTTGAATGAATCAAAGTGAACTCTAATGTAACAAAAGTGCGAAGCATTACCGTGCGCTATTTTATAGATTCCCCCGCTCTCCCTACCTCGGGGCCGGGCTTCCAGTGGGGAGACCTGAGGTCAACCTCCCCCCCGCCCCCCTCTCCATCTCGTACTTCTGAGTGGGAGCCCTTCCCAGGCAAAGGCAGTAGCCTGCCTAGCTTACAAACTAGAATCAGGGCGCTCACTCTGACAAGGTTAATTGACCCACACAGTGACATGATATCACTGACGTGAGTGATGTGCAAATGAGCGATAGAAAACCGATCGCGCAAATGTCACCATTCCAAAAAATTTTGTGCGGGCGCCCCGTGCCTCCCCTGGCAAGATGCCGCCCTGGGCGGCTGCCCATGTCGCCCATACCTAAATCCGCCACTGCTGTTAGCAATGCATCTTGTTGGACTGTTAATTTCATTTAGAGTGGTTTTCTCAATAATTCATAATCCTTAAAGCTTCTCATTGCATTTTTTATAAATAATAATAATAATAGTAGTAGTGGTAGTATTAGTAGTCATTCATAATAATTTATAGTAGAATTAATTTCTAATAAAAGAAATTGTTATCGGCCGATCTTTATTCAAAAAAAGAAAAGAAAAAAAATACATTTAAATCGATATCGGTCCCAAAAATGTTCTATTAATTTATTACTATATAAAAAAATATATATATTCCCCTGATATCTTTCCTTGGCTTTTCTGTGTTTCTTGTTAGTTTTAATGGCATGCCAATGTCATTTCATTCTGAAATATTTTCAGTGAGTATTATTCCTGCAGTTTGCCTGTGGATTTCCAGTGGAAATGCAGAATTGCACATCGCATTAACCCAACTATAAAAGTATAAAATGCAGAATTGCACATCGCATTAGCCCAAGTATGAGAGTATAAAATGCAGAATTGCACATTGCATTAGCCCAAGTATGAGAGTATAAAATGCAGAATTGCACATCGCATTACACATCGCATTAGCCCAAGTATGAGAGTATGAGCCCAATCGCATGAGCCCAAGTATGAGAGTATAAAATGCAGAATTGCACATCGCATTAGCCCAAGTATGAGAGTATAAAATGCAGAATTGCACATTGCATTAGCCCAAGTATGAGAGTATAAGATGCAGTGCGTGCTGTTGGCGGGTTACGTGTCCCCACACTGCAGATGGGTTGCTGGTGGATATCCTGTGCAGTCTGAGGGGATGGGAGACCCGTTCAGGTCACCCACAGAGAAACCGCTCGGCGAAATCTCATGCTGATCACTGCACACATCAGCACAATAGGACTGGGTTAGTGTTTACACTTCCACTCCTGGTTGTATTTCTGCAGAGAAGGCATTCGTGGGCATATCTGCTAAATATTATTGCAAAGCTACAAAAAAAATGATAAAACGTCTCTGGGCCAGAGTAATTGAGATGCTGGATTAAAAAGCTAAATGGAGCTCTGTTCCTCTGCTGTCAGGATTAATCATTCCAACAACGCCATCGTGAAGCCGCCGGAGCTCACCCCGCAGGCCGCCGCCAAGGAGCTGGAGGACGTGATGAAGAGGGTGCGGGAGGCGCAGTGCACCATTGCGGCCGCCATCGAGCCAGGTGATGTCACGCCTCCATCACAAGCGCGGGTGTCTGCCACTTTCCCTTTCACAGGAAGTGACCACCCCCCTTTTTCTCTGTCTCTGGCCGACCCTCTCCCGCTTCAAGCCCTTGCCGTGACGACCTGGAGGCCTCGATGCATCGCCTTGCTCCTCTACCCTGCATATTAATGTGTGCTTCATTGCTGCAATGTCTGTTTTACCAGCTTGTTTAATACGTTCGGCTATAATCTGCCCAGGCACTATGATTATTTGTTTCCATATATTCCACTTTACCTCCCTGTTACCATGTAGCCCAATTTTAACTAATTCAGTGCCGCAGGCGACTGTAGTCGATGAAAATACAAACGGTCTAAAGTGCCGAGGGCGACTACAGTCGACCGCAGTCGTCTTTACTCTGCTACACCGGTAAAGAATTCTGGATTTGAGTCTGGAATAATGACCAATAAATTGACCATTTACAATTACGTTCTTTTACCCAGATTTGCTCTTTTTTTATTTACATGGTTCTAGATGGAAATATTTTAAGTTATATTTGTCATGTTTAAAAAAAGTCTAACCATCTAAACCAACATCGGGGCGTGGGAATGACACGTCCCCGTCAATTTGTACCAACACGTTTCTGCGCCAGTGACCAAGAATATAAACAAATTGAAGACCCTGGTGCTAAAAGTACTGGAGTCACAAAATGTCTATTTTGAGAAAATCAAATCCGAAAATATCATTGATCCATAAAATCAGCCATTAAAAGTTTTGCTGTTTTATGCATTGCTTTGGCACCTTTTCTGTTAACAATATTTATATGGTGGATTTAGCTAAACAAATACAACATGTTTCTATGCTCAACTTGAATCGTCTAAAAATGTGACTTCAGTACTTTTAGCACCAGGGTCTTCAATTGAACACAATCAAGTGGGTAATATAACAAACTAGACTACTGCTATACTACTGTCTCAGTAACCGGAGAAAATTACTCCCCTAGCTTTCAGTCGTTCCACGATCTATTAAACGTTTGAATAATGGACAGTAGCCTATTTAGTCCCTCTAATTAGTCCCTCACACCACATATTTTAGCCTATGTTATTTCTGCCTCAGGATAACAGTTTCTGTTTGAAACGGTTGATGCAAAGTAGCTCACGTGGACAGCTCATTTCTATATATCTATACAAATGACCGGTGATTATGTTTTATTGTTCATTTTTACATATCAATAGTAATTAGATTTTTATGGAAAACTGTTTTTACTGTTATTACGCATCACCAATGTAAGAGTCATGTTAACCAAACTAAGAAGCGCTGAAAATAAATTATTTATATTTCCATCAATATTGTTTGAAGTTGTTCTAATAGTGAACTGAACCAGAAGGTGTGCTATTTAGTGCCATCTATCCCCATTAACAAAAAATTATTTTGAATAGGTAAAATAATGTGTTTAATTAGAAGTTTGCACATTGACAGGATCAATCAAAATTGGCAACCATATTGGCTTGGCACTGCTGAGGCTTAGTGTTCCAGAACACTCTGGCATTGAATGAGTTAAGTACTGTCACCAGGCCGGATAGTGGAGGATGGGTTCCCGTTCCATAGGCAGGCTTCCCCTAGATGTCCTCCTGCTTGCCTGCTCCTCGTCACTATTTTAATGGGGTTTCTTTCTTTTCCTCCGCCTTCTCACTGGGGGTCTTTAATATTCCCTCTTTTTTTCTTTTGGGTGGGGGGCAGTTGGGGGTCATGTTGGTGGTTCTGACGTACCTCCTCTTCGTTGCAGGAGATCTTGAACCGAAACGTTCCGTGAGCAGTTCCAGAAGGGTTCCGCGGTCCCGCTCTCGGTCCCGCTCGCATTCGCGACGAAGACGCTCGCACTCCAGACACAGGTACGCTGCGCGGGCCGAGAGTCTGTTTTCTATCGCACTCCAGACACAGGTACGCTGCGCGGGCCGAGAGTCTGTTTTCTATCGCACTCCAGACACAGGTACGCTGCGCGGGCAGAGAGTCTGTTTTCTATCGCACTCCAGACACAGGTACGCTGCGCGGGCAGAGAGTCTGTTTTCTATCGCACTCCAGACACAGGTACGCTGCGCGGGCCGAGAGTCTGTTTTCTATCGCACTCCAGACACAGGTACGCTGCGCGGGCAGAGAGTTTGTTTTCTATCGCACTCCAGACACAGGTACGCTGCGCGGCCCCAGAGTCTGTTTTCTATCGCACTCCAGACACAGGTACGCTGCGCG
Source organism: Synaphobranchus kaupii (assembly GCA_029718625.1). Taxonomy (NCBI): domain Eukaryota; kingdom Metazoa; phylum Chordata; class Actinopteri; order Anguilliformes; family Synaphobranchidae; genus Synaphobranchus; species Synaphobranchus kaupii. Next base: position 27,207,367 of record CM056392.1, on the reverse strand, counting down.
GGCAGAGAGTCTGTTTTCTATCGCACTCCAGACACAGGTACGCTGCGCGGGCCGAGAGTCTGTTTTCTATCGCACTCCAGACACAGGTATGCTGCGCGGGCAGAGAGTTTGTTTTCTATCGCACTCCAGACACAGGTACACTGCGCGGGCCGAGAGTCTGTTTTCTATCGCACTCCAGACACAGGTACGCTGCGCGGGCCGAGAGTCTGTTTTCTATCGCACTCCAGACACAGGTATGCTGCGCGGGCAGAGAGTCTGTTTTCTATCGCACTCCAGACACAGGTACGCTGCACGGCCCCAGAGTCTGTTTTCTATCGCACTCCAGACACAGGTACGCTGCGCGGCCCCAGAGTCTGTTTTCTATCGCACTCCAGACACAGGTACGCTGCGCGGCCCCACAGTCTGTTTTCTAGTCGCGTGTGTGCATGCCGTTCTAACGCAGTCCGCCAATGGTTTAGCATTACAACCGCCGAAGCGGCCAAGTAATGATCATATCAGCTGTTAGCCTGGGTCAGTTTGCTGTGGACCTGCCTCTGGCTCTCCCGAGGCGCTGTGTAACTGACCGGTGTTAATGCAGCTGTCAAACTGGGAATAAAAACCAAGCAGGTGGCTTATTTGTGAGAACATGATATTTATAATCTAGTGATATGGAGAGGATCATTCTTAAAATGATTCGACTCCCGAGGAATGACCAGAATGGAAGTGTAACCATTAGAACTGTTTCCATGGTAATCGGAGGCATAGTGCAGGTGTTTTTTATTTGGGAGGGCGGGGATTAAGCCTCTCATTTTTAAGGAAGCCCCCCTTTCTTTGGTGGCCCTCAGGAGCCGGCCGTCTCGGCAAAAGGCTGCCGAATCCCACGGCTCCCGGAGCGCTCATAAGAAACGGTCCCGCTCCAGAGAGAGGAAGCACTCCCGCAGCCGATCCAGGTACCCACCCCTGCCTTACACACAGTGAGGACCCCTCCTTCTACACTCTCGTTACTGGGGTTACACATGGGGGACCCCTCTACACTCCCTTACTGGGGGTTACACACAGTGTGGGGTCCCCCGCTGCATTCCCTTCCTGCGGTTACACACAGGGCAGGAACAGCAGTTGTGAGGTCCACCCTGCTCTGAGGGATTTGCGTTGCAAACGTGGTTTGTCCTGTGACCGGCAGAGACAGGCGGAAAGACAAGGATGTAAAAATGAGAGGAAAGGAGGAGAGCACCAGGGAGAAGGAGGAGAGGAGGCAGAGAGACAAGAAGGGAAGGACCCCGCCAAAGAGCTACAGCTCGTCCCGAAGGTCCCGCAGCATAAGCAGGTCAGAGCATCTCCCCGCGTGGCTGAGCTTGTGTCCAGCGCAGTGCATCACGCACACGTGAGTCTAACACACAGCAAACTACAGAGCCCTTCAATTTAGAGTAAAAAAAATAAAAAATAATAAATCTCTCTTTAATCTCTTCAGAGGTCATAAGAGGAGGAGCAGAAGTCGATCCAGGTCTCCCAGGAGGAAAATTAAGTCTCCATCGCCAAGGAGGTAATGGCCCATTTCGGTCCAGGGTAGTTGTGCCTCAGTCCTTTTAACTGATGGTGTTGGCTGTACTTCACGTGAACCTGAACAATGATTTGAATTAAATGAGACGGGCATGTGTTGAGCACTCAACAAAAAGTGGCCGTGTCATGGATAAGGCGGGTTTTCCACACAAACGCTGCGACGTGGGTAGTGGTGTTTTATAACCAGGCCTGATGCTCACACTTGAAGCATGTAGGAAATGAGGATTGGTATATGCGCAGGTGGCATCGTGGTGACTCTCCTTTACCGCCCCTTCCTCCCTTATGCTGCTGCAGAGGGAAGAAGGACAGGAAGAGGGAGAAGGCCAGTGTCAGCAGTCGGGACAGGGCGGAGATGGAGCGCTCCGCATCCAAGAAGACCGGCAGAGACAAAGACAGGCAGGAGAGGAAAGCCAAGCCCATAAAGGTGAGGTCTCCCATTAATGTTCCCCTTAGTGATACTGCGGCACGTTGTCACATAGGGCTCTAGATTAACCACCTTAAGCACTGCATCAGTGGTTACCGTCGGTAACGCTTTATGGCATTCCCCATAGTGATACTGCGGCACGTTGTCACATAGGGCCCTAGATTAACCACCTTAAGCACTGCATCAGTGGTTACCGTCGGTAACGCTTTATGGCATTCCCCTTAGTGATACTGCGGCACGTTGTCACATAGGGCCCTAGATTAACCACTTTAAGCTCTGCATCAGTGGTTACCGTCGGTAACGCTTTATGGCATTCCCCTTAGTGATACTGCAGCACGTTGTCACATAGGGCCCTAGATTAACCACCTTAAGCACTGCATCAGTGGTTACCGTCGGTAACGCTTTATGGCATTCCCCTTAGTGATACTGCAGCACGTTGTCACATAGGGCTCTAGATTAACCACCTTAAGCACTGCATCAGTGGTTACCGTCGGTAACGCTTTATGACATTCCCCTTAGTGATACTGCGGCACGTTGTCACATAGGGCCCTAGATTAACCACCTTAAGCACTGCATCAGTGGTTACCGTCTGTAATGCTTTATGGCATTCCCCTTAGTGATACTGCGGCACGTTGTCACATAGGGCCCTAGATTAACCACCTTAAGCACTGCATCAGTGGTTACCGTCTGTAATGCTTTATGGCATTCCCCTTAGTGATACTGCGGCACGTTGTCACATAGGGCCCTAGATTAACCACCTTAAGCACTGCATCAGTGGTTACCGTCGGTAAGGCTTTATGGCATTCCCCTTAGTGTGGTTAGAAGTGAGGACGCATGTAGGAGTGCGGGGTCTTTAGCAGATGCTACGGCAGACGGAAATTACCATTACAGAAGCTAATAAGGCGAGGTAGTTTGCACGCATGAAAGTTCCCCCACCGGAGCTTTGGAGAACACAGTGCCTCAAATAGATATTAAACTCCTGCACACAGTATTTCTTCAGCATCATGAAGATGTAAGAGGAAATGCGTTTAGTGTTCTGTGAATTGGTGACGTGAGTGTTTCCCTGTCACTGGGCTGTGAAGGGCTTTAGCTTTGATCAGGTTATGGAACGGCATCTTCATTGTGTTCCTCTGTGTACCTGATGAGGCACATACTCCATCTGTAACCTTAGACTCAGGCTTCATTAAAGATAAACACATTCCACTTGATTTCATTTACCTATTCTGCCAGAGGACGTCTATGTGCAGCGGCTATAAAACAAAATGATGATGGCCTGGTTTTTAAGCTCGTACTGGAAAAATGATTGCATCAGTTAGATATGCTTTCAGATGAAACATGACGCATTTAAGGTTAAGATCGTATCTCGAGTCTCAACTGACATTTTTCCATTGCCATCTGTTGAGCACATGGTAGAAAGATTTACTGCAGCAGAGCGATACAATCTAAATTCACTGAGCCCTTGGTATGGTTATTGTTTTCAGCAGATGTCCTATATTGCTTGTCTTTTTTTAAATGCACACATTGTACGTAAGGTTTCAGGTCGTTTTCAGTGCTTACATGTGCTAGCCTAGTGAATGGAAGAGCTCCACCCACCAGACCTCCTGTCTATATTCAAACCCTACACCTCAGGTGTCTCCCTTGCACAACCTGAAGGTGACTGCTCTACCCTCCCTGCTTGTTGCTTCTCCCAGTCATGACGCCTGTATGCACTGGCCCTCCTGCGGTGGCTGGAAACAAACTTCCCCAAAGTGGTCACGACAGCAGACCGAAGACTCGCCTGTTCAGACAGCATCTCAGACCGTTCCCCTCCCACTTCAACCCCATAGCACTCCCTCCTTGTTTGTTGATTTAAGTTAAGGCATTTTTTTAGGTTATATTGTTCATGGTTTTGTGTTTCTCTTCTTAGGGCTGGTCATGGATGCAGTCTGTATGTATTTAGAATTTGTACTGGTTCTGCTTTAGCATAGGTAACTGCTTTAATGATGTCTGACACTGTTGCTCATATCAGGTGAACACACGTATTGTGCATCTATCTCCTGTATTGTAAGTTACTCTTGATAAGCACATCTGCTAAGTTGCTGTAATGTAATTTGAATGTACCAGATAAATGCAGATTTAAGTGTATTAATGTTCTGGGAAAGCGGGGGTTTCTGTGAGAGGATTATGAAGTGAGAGTTTGGGGTAGATAGCAGAAGAGATGTTTACTGGGGGTGAGAGTTTGGGAAAGATAGCAGAAGAGATGTTTACTTGGGGTGAGAGTTTGGGAAAGATAGCAGAAGAGATGTTTACTGGGGGTCAGGTGGCCCCAGGAGAGATATTTACAGGGGGTCATGTGGCCCCGGACCAGGACAGAAACTGTAACGGCTGTGGCGACTGCTCCCCCCCCCCCCAGGTGGAGAGGGATTACGATAAAGAGGAGAAGGAATACGAGAGCGACAGGGAGGAGTCGGCGAGCGGCGGGGAGGAGCCCGAACCGCCACCACAGCACAACGGCAGCTACAGCAAACACAGAGAGGCGCCCGTCGGCACCGAGCAGGCGGAGTGAGCGAGCGAGCGAGCGGGCGGGCGGGCGGCGGACCAGGCACACTTCAGCCCTGCTGAAGGGGTAACCCAACTGCACGTTCTCATTTGTACAGCTGACATTCAAAACAAAGAAGAAATTCTAAACCGAAAAGAAGCAACCTGATTTTTATTTTTATTTTTTCTTAATTTCTTTTTTAAACTGCTGTGAAACGGCCGTCCATATGATATTCATATGGTAAAATGGGTGTTGAACATACACAGGCTTTTTGTCAGTTGATAGAACGTGTATTAAGCTTGTCTCGATAAGAGCTGTACCGACTACTTAAGAAATACATGCTTGTACTGCTTTGTTGTTTTTGCTATTTTGTGCTCCCTTTGTTCATGAAACCTTTTTTTGTGATGTCCTCTTTTTCTGTGCCGGGACTGCTGGTCTTTTCTGTTGTTGTTTTTTTTCTTTTAAGGTCGGCCAGTTTATTCGAGCATAACACTTGTCCCTTTCTGCCGCTCCAGGTCATCAGAACTCCAAACGGGATGGTTTTACTCTTTTTAATCAGAATTTGTAAAGAGCTAGTTCTAGGGAGGTGCTTGCATTTTTAGTGAGGCGTAAAAATGAAACCAAGTAAGTTCTTTCGTGCGTCGGTGTTGGAGATAAATTGCCTTCTTGCTCTGTTGTTCCCTGTGGATTCATTGTACCATCCACCAAATATTTATTATAAAACGATCTAGACAGTTTGGGGGACTACACACACCACGCACACGCATGCACCACAAACATGCACACACACACACATGCAGTGGTAAATGAGTTGTTGGAACTGCTTGCAAGCACATAAAACACAAGTGCCTAGGCTGAGATTATACACACACATATATACTGTAATGAAATACACTTGGAGAAGTCTATTACAAAAATTAAACAAAACCATATTGTTGTACAGTAACATTGGGTGAGGGTGAAGGAAGTCTGCTCTAACAATCTTTAAACATAAGGGATAATGAATGCTCGGTTAGGTTCTGTGTATAGAACGTGTGTTAAGGATCTGTATACAGGTGGTTGATCTGCCCGAGACAATGTTCTCTCCTGGTTTTTTTACCCTCTGTATTTATGCTATAGGAGGTGTATTCATTGTGAATCAAGATTTTAAAATGGCATTCAGTCTTTATTTTTTTTAGTTTTTAAATGAATCCAGTATTTTGTTTCCTCCAGTGACCACTCAAAATGCCCATTGTGTGTGCAATCAGTGTTGACCCTCCCAACCCGTGTTGCATCTCGCATCTTGCCCTGGGTTCAGTGGGTTACTGAAAACATTGCTTTAAGCCTCAATGCTCTCTCTCTCGAAGTCTCTTGGGCCGTTACGGAAGCTCTCTCTCTCGGCTCTCCAAGAACGCGAGCCGCTTGCTGTCTGAAGCGTGTTAAAACACTGTGTTTGTACAATACAATTAGCTCACTTCTGTCATCAACCGAAAACCCCACACCTGCCCCTCACCCACAGAATATTTCAAGTCCTTTTATTTTTATTTATATAGATACGTCTGTGAAATGTCAGTTGGGGCGTTGTGTTGGCTTACAATCATAATTATGTACTTGTGATGTATGGGTTAGAAAAAGTTGCGGGAGGGATACGTGTGGCAGCAGTTGGAGATGAGAAGGGATGACTGTTCTCAGGCATCGCACTGAAGAGTTCGCTTTGTCTCATGTAGTGGGTTTTGTAGTTAAAAGTTTTGGATATTAGTAGTTTGTACACCTCCTAACCTGTAATTTTGACATAAGTGTCTATCTTTGGTTGCAATACGGACTTTCCTAACCAAAATGTACATTAAAGAAGCTTTGCTTCATGGCACTTGTGTCTCAGTGTAATTTTTAAAGCATTACCCCCACTCACTGCCCCCCCCCCCCCCCCCTTTAAAAAATAAATGAAAATTTATGGACAGCATGACACAAATGAGATCAGGTTCCCCATTGTGTGGATTCATATTTTTCATTTATGTTTTTTTAGAATTTCTACCTGCAACAAGCCTAGTTTATTTGAAGACACTGAGGGTGCTCGCCCATTTTAATGAAGATAAAATACATGAAATCTGTTGACACTGAAGGCTATTGCCTCTACGGTAGAATTGTAAGGTGGCCTTGAGCAGGCATCGTCTCCTTTAGCGAATCCAAACTACTTACTGTCACCAGCATGTGCCCGGCTTGTGAATACTGCAGTAGTTTCATAGATTGCCTATCAGAAGCTGGTTGATGGCACTAGGGGACAACTGGCCTCAACCCAGAAGTAGTTGGCCAAGTATTGTCCTTCCTCTCTGAATGGAGAGCCTCCTGTGTTCTGTGAAACTCCTTGGCCGTGTCCGAATCAGTGCACTATTGAGTATGCCAGTTGAGTATACTTTTTAAAAAATGCTGTTAAGTACATGACAGTTCTGAAAATTGAGTGTTCTTAATCTCCCTGGATGTTATGCTTATTTCCGCATTTTTGCTGCTGTTGTATGGAGGATATTTTTTCGCATACCACATGTCACTAAACGGTATGCAGTATACAGTATGCTAGTACATAGTAGACAGGACGCAGTAGATAGGGCTCTGATTCGGACACAGCCCTTGTTTTGGGACTCGTCACTGGTTTGCAGGCCATTGATCATGGCAGTAAAGTAAGCTAAAATGATCTCTATATTGATGAAGTAATTGCATTACTGGCCACAGGAGGGCAACATGTTTCTATGAGAATGCAGTCCTCTTATGCAATTGAGAGCCACATTTACATTAATTCATTATGTTCAATAAATTAACTTTTGAATATTTACATATATTATGAGTGATTACACTTTTAGTGATAACTCATTTCAGCATACTTTATAATTGATGTATAAGTATATTGATGTATATTTAAATCAGCACATGACACTACAACTACAACATCTGATTCAAGAGTGTAAAATAGAATTAACTGAGACAGTGATTCCCACAGAGAATTTAATTTAGGCAGGTACTATCGAGCAGCTCATTAGTAGAGGTTAAGTTTGTTGAAACCAGGAGAAGGAACAGGACACCAAGTAGAATAGAAGTTTTGTAACCACTGACGCGCCCCACTTTAAACTGCAGTTAGAGGCTCACAGGTGGATCATAGTCAGTGCTGTGTACTTGGTGGTCTGCAAAGCATTTGCTGTCCAGTTCTGTTGTCAGAATATTCCAAGTTGTTCCCAATTTTAGCAGGGCCATATGGTCAATGAGAAGAACCTTATTTGATGACCTAAGTGCTATTTGGTTTGTATAGGAATTCCAGCTAAATCATTTTTAAACCACATTATTTTAAAATACACTTGTAACCAATGTAAGGAGGCCAGGACTGGGAAAATATGAGTGTATTTTAGTTTTTTCTTGCTGCCCAAATATGAACCAGCCAGAGCTAATAACCAGATGAAAAGGCACTACAGTAATACAATATAGAGGAAATGTGTGTTTATTCAAAGATACTAAATGGATTAAATCCCAAATCAGGACCAACCACAATGTTTTTTCTATCCCTTTTTACAGTTGGGATTAGTGCCCCCAGATTACAGTGGAGTTGTCTGGATTAGAATTGTAGGACCCAGAAGACGTGTAAATGGAAAATAACAAAAACCCTGGGGAACTCCACAAGTAATGGGTGCAAAGCAACACATGATCACTGATATAACACATGCTGATCACTGATAGAACCACAAATGTTCTTTCTGAGAGAAGTGACGTAAACCAACTCTGACCATTTCCTGCAAGGCCCACCCAGCTACAAAGGCAATTCACTAGAAATGACGAGGAGAATTAGAATTGTGCAAATCATGAGAGTCCGTTCATCAGCAGGCCATTTTCCACTTTAGCGAGAGCCATTTCAGTATTGGTATGAATGTAAGCCAGACGTACAGTACCAGTCAAAAGTTTGGACATTGTGCAGAAACCAACTTTACTGAGTACCGATGAGGGTATTAAGGGTTAAGGGTAACCCTCAAATAGTCATCTGGTTATTTAGGACCAATCAAGACCAGGCTTCTTCAAAAGCAGCGGAACCACAGTAGATTTAAAATGAGAATGAACATTCTCAGTATAAAGAGTTATTAAAGAGTACAAATACTTGAATGATTGAGTGGTAGGAAACCCCTACAGTAACTTCAATCTGTTATAAATATGTTGCCCTTTTGGAAAATATATGTCACTGAAATGTATTGAAAAAATATATACTGCAAATATCTGAAGGTGGCAATAATTAGTATATTCCACCATGTACTGTGGAATGTTGTTCTCTTGTACACTTCATAACACATTTTATCTCAATATATTGCAGCATGTTGTATTTCTATAAGGGAAGAGCCGGAGAACAGGCTGTCCCTCAGAGAGCTGAGACCTGCAGGTTGTCGGTCGCCCCGTCGCTGTCGCTGGGATAGGGAAGATACACGGGCTGCCTGATGTAGTCCTGCTCAGACCTGGCCTGAGTGCTGCTGGTGTGCGGGGCCCGCTCGGCCTGCACGCCGGGGCCCGGAGCCTGGGGCGCGGCGACGGGCCGTGACATAGTCTGCTGGAAGAGCTCCATGGTGGTGTAGTCGCTCACTGCTGGCAGCGCTTCTGCCCGTCTCTCCGCGGCAACGGGAGAGGGCTCCGCCCGCCGGCTGGGAGACGGGCTCCCCTGCGCCGCAGCGGAGCCGGCCGTGGGCGGCCCGTCGCGGTCCGGGGTGCTCGGGCGGCTGGCGGGGGCTGGAAGCGTTTCGGCCCTTCCCTCGATGATGAGCAGGCTGCTGGCGTCGGTCTCCTCTAACTGGGCCAGCTTTTCACTGCTGAGGGGTTCCAAGACGTCCTGAGGAAACGTGAGGGGGATTTACACACGCTGAACACCGCACTGGTTTACTCTTATTTCAAGTTTATGCAGTAGGTAGGGGACGTATTCTAACTGAATTAACAGTAGCCATTCTTTTATAGCTTCCTCAGCAGTCAATTTAAGCCTTGGAAAAAATGTGCTTGGATTATTCAGCCAATCACTAATTAATTAAACTCATAAGTGCTGAATCACACTGAAAACCAGCAGGGTCACTCCACGTCTTTTCACAGAACAAAAGTGGATTTAGTTCTGAGGTGTTTCCTGGGTGTCATGACGTGTGAAATGACATGGAATGACCCAGCAGACACATTGGCCCTCTAGGACTTGAGTTTGAGATCCCCAGGTGAGAGGAATAAAAGGAGTACAAGAGAGGAGAAAGACAGAGAGAGAGAAAGAAAGGGAGTCCCAAGTGGGTGAAACAGTGTGTCAGGCTTGAAGGAAGAGCAGGATAAAGAACCAGTGTAAAGCGTTCGTGCGATCACATCTGTGTGAGTTCATTTACTGCTACAGTAATGGAGAAGCAGACATGATCTCTGCCAGACACCCTTTAACAAAAGGGGTTAAATAAATCCAAAATTGAGTTAAGTCTCGCATTCACTCAGCTCGGGCTTTCCAAGTACATCAGAGTCTCAACAGGGGCTGGACCTACATAAGGTCATATTCATCTGCTACACCACAAAATAAACCCACATAATACATCCTCAATTCCAACAAGCTCATTCTTACATGCACTTTGGGATTAACAAACAGGACTTTTTCACTTGCAATGTAGTGTAGCATGCAAGACATTGTGCCATTTTCTTCAACTGTACTTACTAGCTCAAAGGCACCATCTATTTTTTGGATGGCGTTGCTGTTGCCTGGATTTGGTATGCTTGGCCAGAACAGTTTCTTGGCCCTGAAATCACAAGCACATTACTTAATTGAACATTTTAATGAACATTTTTCATGCCATTTAAGGATTATGCTATTGCTATTCATGTACCAAGTATGGATGTTACATCAAGGGGTTCTTCTGATTTTACCTCAGCATACTGTTTCCAGCCAATGATCCAATGATTCAGATCTGAATGCTAGGACCAATGAGAAGCAATCGTATGGCAAGTGCATTGAAGAAAGTGTTAAAGTACCTTTTACAGAGCACGCAGCAGAGATTGGCCACCAAAAGAAACGCCACTCCTGCTATGGAAATTGCTGCTATAGTGCCCTTTACAGTCTGGTCCTCTGCAGAGGCAAGGGGCAATGGAATTGAGCTCAGATTAAAGGTACTATTTTTCATGCTTAATAATTTCAATCATCATTAATTACAATTGCAATGCATGTTAAAGATTGGTTGCACATACACAACTGAGTATTATATTCTCGCACTCTTAACTTTGGTTGTCACATTGGGATCCTGTTGGTATATGTTGACTGGAGTGAACTGAATGAGAACTTTGGGGATTATTGTGTTTTCTCCCTCCCAGAATTACCCGGACTTGCGGTTTCAAAGTAGAAAAAGGCACTCTGCACACCCTCTCCCACGGCTGTGAATGCTGATAGCTGGACCTTGTAGGCAGTTTGGCTTTTCAGGTTGGACAAAGTGTAACGATTTGCACCGGCACCATCTATAACCACTGTTACCAGAGGAACACAAAAACACACACAGTTTTGTGTTCATTATTGAGCCATTTGAGAGAAGACTTGTATTGTCACCTGCTGCGTAGAAAATTTGCTTGGTGGGGGATTTATGGAGTAATAAGAGAGTAATGCAGACCCAGAACAGACATTCTTTAAGGCACCTTCAATGCACCTTTAAAGACAACTGCCAATTGCCTCAGCAGTTTTAATTTTAGGCCCTTTGGGGATAAACCACTGGTGCCAACACTTGAGATTATGAAAAGCATACGAAGAGACATCTATGAATAAGAACCTGTTTGCACAGCAGGGTATTTCCAAGAGATCTCAAACTTTGTTTATTTTAAAGCTCTTGAAATCAGGTCAACGAAATGCAGTGATAACTTGTACATATGTGCCTTTGTGATGAACATTACTGTATTCACAGATATTACCCTGCAGCCTGTCCTCCTGCAGGCAATGGCACTTTCATCAAGCATTTCAGCCAACTGAATGATGAACAAGATTGGGGTAAATTCAATTTCAGTTCATTCAATTCATGAAATTAATTGAACTGTATTTAATCAGTTAAAGATTCCCACAATGTTTTATTAGCATCTGTCAATTAATTAACTGAATTCCAATTCATTTTCTCATTTGACCGACTTGAAGTGGAATTAACCCAAACTCTTATCACTGCTGGTATATGCTGTTGTGGACAGTCTCAGAGCAGATGCAAGAGTGCCAAAATGGTACGCAAACATTAAAATGGAAATCTTTATACTCATATCGTCCTATGACATATTGTAAGTTCTTGCAATATGTTAAGCCACCACCAACCTAACAGAGCCAAAGATCCCGCCCCACGACGACCACAAAACATCTCCCGTCTGACAGCCTGCCAGTGGGCCTGGCACCCCTCGCTGAGAAAAGAATAGGATTGACGTACCTGAGGAATTGTGCCCTTTTCCGTTCTCCGAGTAGTATACGATGTAGCCCAATAGGAATCCGCAAGCATCCTGCTCTGAGACAGCTCTCCATGCTAACGCTAATGAGCTGCTAGTCGCGAAGCAGGTGATGTTCCGAGGGGCGCTGATGGGAGCTGAAAGGGTTTATGGGAAATGAGTTAAACAGCAATCTTCTCAATTAATTTCAATGCCTTGTCACAGTCAGCTCACACAACTTACCGTTGTTTGTTTGTCTGTCAGTCTTCCAAGTATTTAACACTAATTCAATGAAAGCAGTGTTTTAGCTATATTTACCAGGCACATTTTCTTTTGTGCCTTTGAGATTTGTAGTTCTACATGGAAGTTCAAATTGGTACTGCACCCATTTCGGTGAAGAAACATTTGGCAGCATAATCGATCTTATTTAAATTTGCCATGACACTGTACAATCTATGCAACAAAGTGATTGTAATCAACAGACCACATCAACAAACCTAATAGACATTAGGGAAGGTAAACTTCCCGTGGAGTAGTGTCATAAACCACAAAAACCATGTGACAACACCAATATGTGTGACAAGCTGTCTATAAAATTGTACCCCACCGTCTACCTCGATGTGGCGGTGCCAAAATCCCTGTGGTCAGACTCACTTCCTTCTTTGGCGTAGGCCTCTGTCCTGCCGTTGGTGCTCTCGCTGTTGTTGATACTCTTGAGGTTACAGGTGTCTTTGTCAGGTCTTGTGTGCAAAAGGAACACGTACCTCTTGTAGGGCTGCAGAGGGGCTAAGATACAAAATTATCGGCTGAGATAAAATGCCAAATAAGTATTTTATCCGTGTGTGTACAGGAGAGGGGTGCCTTTATACCTTTCAGAGGAATTACAACGTGGTTGCCATTTTTTTGATATAGTGAGTGGAAGGACATCCTGTCTGCCTTCAGACCCCACTCCACAGAGTAACAGCAGTAAGTTCTAGTCAAGCTGTGGTTCCAGGAAATCTCAAACTCTTTGTTGCTCCTCAAGGTGACATTCAGATTACCATTCAATTCTGAGGAGAGACAACAGCTCCTTTAGGTGAGGCATTTATAGCTTCTGGGCTGAAATTCAGCTTCACTTCAGCAAGAACATTTTATTTCTTAACTGTGCTGTTTCATAAATCAAAAAACCATAAAATGAACTACTAGGAAAATTAAGAATTTACGATAATTACATTAAGAATTGAGGATAGCCTCTTTTAAGCTGCAAGCCTTTAAGAGATCGGATTTATAAACCGCCAATTCCCCAAACATATTTGATTCATGGTTAGATGGTTAGTCACTTATATATAAATAGATAGCCTCCGAATGTGGCTCTAGTCTACGCTACTCTGCTGATAATGTAGCTTACTGCAAACACTTTTCATTATAATAATAATAATAATAAGAAGAAGAATCTCTGGTATGTACTTTCTTAGTAGTATCTCTTGTTTTCTTTCTGGCTAAGATTCCTGGGAAATATGCGTTCTCCAATTAAGCTTGTTCGCCAACATTACTTCCTGCTTCTCGTCAGGAAGCAGATACAAGCTAGGCTATTATGAAGCGAATGAACATGCATTATAGCCTACATTCATTGCACAACAGAAAATTAAACTAAACCTAGCTGTCCGGTACCAAAACATTTCCCGCAGGTAATGTTCTACACTACCGGAAAAAAAACTCTGCTGTGCAGAAACTCACTAGCTCGCTCTCTAGCTCGTAGCCCACACATGGAAGGTTGGAGTTACGCATCCGGCAATCCAGTGTTGAATAGCCTAACTCTGCTGTGCTTATGAACTCACTAGCTCGCTCGCTAGCTCGTAGCCCACACATGGAAGGTTGGAGTTACGCATCCGGCAATCCAGTGTTGAATAGCCTAACGTTAAATGTATTTCATAGAATACTAATAGCCCTATTTTAAAACTGTATTTCCATATTTTACTGATGCAAACTATTTAGGCTGTACTAGCTATTTAGGCTGTATGTCTTTCAGCTAGAATGTGTTTGCATCTAGCCCATTGTGCATGCATGTCTCCATATACACTTGGTTCATTAATTTACATGCTTCTTCATGATCCATAGCTCAGGTGGTGCTGTTCATTGTATTTCATTACACATTAAATACTGCTCATCTACAAACTCTTTTAATGTAATTGTGTGCTGTCTGTAATAGGATAACTGTTCTCATTCTTGTCAATAGAGGGCGTTATGGTTAAGCGAATGTCTGCATACATTTCTTTGGAATGCATGTCTCTCTCCGTGTTTATCTTCATGCATTATTCATCATTAGTTAGCTATAAAAAATAAGTGATATCAGATCAAAAATGTCTACGACGTAAAAAAAGCCAAGTTACTTATGCATAGCCTACATAGCGCTGTCTATAAGTTCTTAATTCCAACTTGCAAAAACTAGGCCTGCCTTTAAAAGTCTTGATATCAAAATGTGGCCAAGTTACAACTAACAATATTGCCTATCGTAGCTCACACAAAATAAACTAGCTCTATTCCAAAGCAATGCTATCCAAACTTTCCTAAATTATTTAATGCACCTTGGCCCTGTGTTTCTTCATCTTTGCATGTGAAGAGATTGTGCCTCATGGAACAACACATGATTTCAATGAATGTTTTTAACAGTTGATGAATAATTACACTCCAGAAAGGATATGGTTGTACTTTGTTGGCAAGTTTACTTTAGAAAATGTACAGGTTTTAAAATGTTAACCGCTGCTACAGCATTCTTTACAATTCACAAACAGACATTTATATGAAGAAACATCATGTACAATAGAGAAAGGGGTGATGAATAAATAAATGCAGATACAAATGAGTAATATTTTTACATAGAAAATAGCGTACATAAAGCATTTTTACAAACATATCCAGACATATTTGTGGGTCAGATGGTGGCAAATAAGTAATAGTACCAATTTTCTTAACATAATAGTATTTATGATATTTGCAAACAGAATTTTGTGAACACAAGGATATCTATGCTCTGTAGGACCACACAGGTTTTGATAGAAATCCAAATAAATAAATCAATAAATGCATAATAATAATAATAATAATAATAATACATTTTATTCATTCTGTGCTTCTCATAGACCCAAAGCAGTGGATGCAGACAATTGTTCAAACATGCCCTATAGTGTAGTAATGTTTGTTTAATTTGTAAGTGCAACACATCTGAATCAGACTATTTCCACTATAAATTATTTTCATTTTGCAGTTTGATGTGGCACATACAGTTTAATTGACCACATTCTCTTGAGATGGTAAGATGTAGAAAAACAGGGCCAAGTTGCATTAAATAATTTAGGAAAGTTTGGATAGCATTGCTTTGGAATAGAGCTAGTTTATTTTGTGTGAGCTACGATAGGCAATATTGTTAGTTGTAACTTGGCCACATTTTGATATCAAGACTTTTAAAGGCAGGCCTAGTTTTTGCAAGTTGGAATTAAGAACTTATAGACAGCGCTATGTAGGCTATGCATAAGTAACTTGGCTTTTTTTACGTCGTAGACGTTTTTGATCTGATAAACTATACTATGCTCCTTGTGAATCGCAATGAATTGTGATACTGTATACGTGCACACAAGGTTCCATAAATGCACAAGGACTCCAGAGATTATTAATACATTTCACATGGTTTTACTTATTTATTGTTTTGAATATCTGCAATATTAACCTTTGAGGCTCAATCACTAGCTTGTAAACACTGCATAAATGATAAAACGATCATGACTAATCATTGAAAATGATCTACGTGTTATGGAATAGAACTGGTATGGACCCAAATGCAGGACTCGGCGACAAAACTCAGGCAAAAGGACTCCGCAAGGAGTATTTATTTAGACAAGAGAACAAGGCAGGGAACAGGGAAGGCTAGTGAAGGACTGTAAACGGGGTTGGCGAAACTAAAAGGGCTGGACTGGAAATGAGGCAGGACCAAGCAGGGACGGGAAGCAGGCTGGACGGGCTGGAGCGAGGAACAAAAGACCAAACAGGTTAGAAGTGAATACACAAACAGAGATGGCCGGGGACAGGACTGACAAACGTAACGAACTGGCAAAGAAACTGTGAAAGCAGGGAACTTAAATAAAGAGGGGAACAGGTGAAAGGGCTAATGGAAAAACTAAAAGGAGTGAGGAATGTGTGCGAGTACTGATGGGATGATTGAAGTGTGTGCGGAATGTAAGCAGAGGGGGAGAGTGATAGGCTAAATGATAACGAGGAGAAAACGAGGAACAAAACGGGGAACCACGCCCAGCCTGCACAAACAAGGAACTAGACAAACAGGGCGAACAGAAAAACACAACATGGAACAAGAGGAATGGGAAAAACAGGAGACACGAAAGGGAGGTGGACTGGAGGGAAACGGCGGATCTTACACTACGGGTGTTAAATGAACCAATCATTATTATATAGTAAATGTAATTAAGGAGACTGGCCAGATTCAGTGTGTGCAGCTATCAAATACCCGTCTGGGTATTAACAATCCAGAGAAAGGGTTTTTTGTACCTGTGCGGGTGTGTTCTAACCGCTGAACAATCAAAAACATTGACCAGATGTCTACGTCTATATTGTATAACATAGGGTGAATGCTGGAGCCTTTCCTTTCCGAGATGAACTTACCCCAGTCCTCTGCGTCGGTAATGGCGGGTAGGGTTCTGTTAGCTGGGGGTGAAGTGCCAGCGCTATTGAAGGCTGAAATGCTGATATAATAGGCCGACCCCGAGAGGGTCAGCCTCAGTATAAGTTCAGTGACATCTAGTATCTGGCTGTACTCCCCAGACTCCTTCCCAACCATCAATCTGTAGCCAGCCACAGACTCGTTGTTTGCAATCTGAAAGGCAGACAAAAAAATTACCGTCCGCCTTTCACAACACGGCGTTTCTTCAGCTGACAAGCTCAACATGCTCTGCACCACTCACACATTTCAGTTTTTAAAAACGTTCTGTTTGTATAAATGAAAATGTCACCTTCCAGTGTGCGATTATCAATCTCTTTCCCATTTTCTGTGGAATGACATCAAACTTTTCTATAAAGGGCGTACTGGTTAGCTCTGAGGGAAAAGAAAAAACACACACACTAATCACAACATGATACTTGGTCCTCGTGTCTGCACTTGGTCCAAGTTGCTGCAGGTGACATTAACTCTTGATAGTACATCACATTTTATGCGAACAGGACTTTTGCTATTGGTTTACATTTTTTGGTCACAATATAATTTGTAACGAAACAGTTGTTACACAGCTAGTATGCAATAACAAACAAGGGAAAGAGCTGTGTGGTATGTGTAATTTAACTGAATAACCACTGCACTCCCCCTATTCTGATCCTAACTGCATCCTCATTGCTCAAACCTTACGCCAACCATAAACCTATACACTTTCTAGCCTTGTGGTTACATAGAAATTTGCAGTGACATAGGTAAATCTAAATGTAAAGAGTCATAAATCTTGTAACATAGGTTAAATCATTTTAAGAACATTAATACCAGGGACATTTCTGTGGACCAGGGTTTATTGTAATGAAGCTCCAGTGATGTGATAACTACACTTACCAGGTGGAACGATGGCAACCTTGCTCCAGGGGCACTGATGGCATTGTGAGTTTGTGACGCATTGCACCTGCGCTTCGTAAAACAGCGACGAGATTAGATTACCCACAATGCATTTCTTTGTCTCACTGGATCCCACCTGTGGTTTGAGGGCATGGGAGCAGCAAACACACGGGGGATGTGGGATGTGGAAGAGGATATACAAATAGCGAACCCATTAAAACCACTGTGACTTTTTGACAATAAGGAGCCATTCATTTCATGTAATACATACTAAGCAATTAAATGCATATTCAGTCCACAAAAAACGTGAAAAGTCAGTGAAAAACACAGTTTCGGATATGTCATCAGCGTGTGTTCATCAGCTGATAAAGGCATAATATTTGTGTGTTTTGTGGAATAATTGTATTTATTTACCCATAGAAACAGTTCAGCATGTTTTGGGGGCAGTGTAGTATAATGGTTAAGGAACTGGACTTGTAATCGAAAGGTTGCAGGTTCGATTCCCAGGTAGGACACTGCCGTTGTACCCTTGAGCAAGGTACTTAACCTGAATCGCTTCAGTATATATCCAGCTGTATAAATGGATAATATGTAAAAAATGCTAAAACGTTGTGTAAGTCGCTCTGGATAAGGGTGTCTGCTAAATGCCTGTAATGTAATGTTTTATTTTCGATTGTCTCCCGAATAAAATCATTCGTAACAAGCTATTGTCATCTGTGGCTACTTTTTTAATGTGCACCCTACCTCTTTCCAAGAGAGACTGTTCAGCTCTCTGTATTTAACAAGGAATTTCTTAATGTGTTTGTACGTCCAAGAGACCTTTATCACCAATTGTCTTGAGTTTCGTTCAAAGAAGATCTGTGCTGGTGGTCCACATCGCACTGAAATGACGAATTTGAAGAAATGACGTGTGCTGCACAGTATGTTAGGAAATAAACCCAAACTGTAGTATCACCCATTAGCTAACATCCAACAGAGTGAATAATATTACAATATCTTTTAACTTAGTCAGGTTGTGCTAAAGGTGAAATAAAGGTTAAAAACAAATATTTTTAATCAGTGACATACCCAGATATGCTGGTGTCCCATTGAACACTGTGACTGTGCAATTCCCCTCATCACTGCTAGCATCAACAACTTTTACAGTCATTTCATCTTTTTTGAATGGGTCGAACAGATGGGTCGTCCTGGATATATTTTCATATCTTTCACAGAACCCTCGGTCTTTCCTTGTAAAACACAGAAAACAATAGAAAGTTAATAAGTCACTTAAATTATTTGTTGAAATACAAGTTATAATTATAAATACTTACCGTGAGCACCATAATTCTTTGGACAGTGACACATTTTTTTTAAATTTTGGTTCTGTACTTTGGTCCTTTCTGAGTTTGAAAGGATACAATGACAATGAGGTTGAATTGCAGACTGCTCAGCTTTAATTTGAAGGTATTTTCATCCATATCGGATGAACCGTTTAGAAATTATAGAACCTTTTGTACATAGTCCCCCCGATTTTTGTGCATGAAAAAATATTGGTGATACTAAAAACAATTGCGATACTATAACTGCTAAGCATTTGAATGGATCTCTATGGGAATTGGGGGGTGGGACTAGATTTAGCTGTAAATTATGGTGGAACAGTATGGAATACATGGTTGGCGAAATGGCTGTAAGTCATCAAGGGTCTGAGGTATCAAACGAGCCTCAAACCATGACTCTGCTGCCAGATATGCAGTACATATGGATGGATCACTGTTTCTGCTGACCAATTTCCCTATTGAACTCCATGGAAAAATAAGTCAGGAGAAGAAACCTTCACGTTATCCATCCATATCTGCTGCATATGTGGCAGCAGAATGATGGTTTAATGCTTGTTTGATACGTCAAACCCTTGATGCCTTAGAGCCATTTAGCCAACCATGTGTTCCATACTGTTCCAGTGTAATTTACAGCTAAATCTAGTCCCACTCCCCAATTCCCATAGAGATCCATTCAAATGCAGAGAGGTTATAGTACTGCTTGTAGGAGTACCAGCAAATAACATAGCAAGAGTCTTTTGATATTGTTGGGTCACAGACATCAGGAAGTCATGGCATGCAAAGGATATGCATGTACAAAAGGTTCTCTAAACGGGTCATCCGATATGGATGAAAATACCCTCAAATTAAAGCTGAGCAGTCTGTACTTCAACCTCATTGTCATTGTATCCTTTCAAACTCAAATTGCTATGAGATAATCAATGTTATTCACTACACCTCTCAGTGGTTTTAATGTTCTGGCTGATCGGTGTATATCTGCATGGCTGTGGTCAGTTCAGATGCATAGACACATTTTTATGGCAATAATCTTGTAAAAAGAAAGCTGTTGCTGAATTTTCTTGAAATTGGGGAACAAACAATCCCTTTTTTTTGGTTATTTTGGTACAGAACCAAATTAACAAAAAATGTGTTATGGTGCTCACTGTATACTGTATACTGTATCTGACCTATAGCTAGGCAAAAAAATATAATTAAATAAATACCTTTGCCCCTTGTTCAGGTGCATCAGTTTATGGAGCTGGACATTAAAATGACGATAAAAGAGCAGTGAATAGTTATGCCACTTACTGTTCTATGATGAGTGTATACGTTGTTTTATTTGAGGAATGTCTGCCTGGTTTCCACACACACCGTGTCTTTTGCTCTGATTGTTGTCTATAACAATCTAAACCATGAACGCCTTCTGCAAGATAGACATGTTTATTTGCGAATTATACAAGATTATGACAAGCTAAACTTGAAGTGTAATATTTTGTAAATGGTCATTCATAAAATATATTAAGTGTTGAAGCC
Organism: Synaphobranchus kaupii; assembly: GCA_029718625.1. Taxonomy (NCBI): domain Eukaryota; kingdom Metazoa; phylum Chordata; class Actinopteri; order Anguilliformes; family Synaphobranchidae; genus Synaphobranchus; species Synaphobranchus kaupii. Next base: position 27,187,091 of record CM056392.1, on the reverse strand, counting down.
GTGTATTTTTTAAAAGCTGGTTTTTCAATGCTGATAGACAGAAAATGTCAACATAAACAGACTTTTTAAAGTTTTGTACTGTCAGCTTGACATATATGCTTTTTCACATTTGACTGCATCACAAAAAATACACTGTCAAACGTGCAAACACTCAACACTGAAAAGTATGGTTCGTGAAAAATGCCAGAAACATTCTGTAGCACTATGTTCATGGCTAAATTCATAATTAGAAGGAAAACTGTGGACAGTAGCAAAGTAAAAGCAGCTTGCTGGCTACACTAGCATATTTGCGGTCATTCAGGGACTGTTTTATCAAACCATGACCCAAGAGCACAATAATAAATTTGAATCCTGACATTTTTCCCCATTTTGGACAAGCCAATTGCTTCCATACTCCATAGTTCACCAGCTGGACTGGACAGAGGAGAGTACCCTTTATATTGAGCTGGGCTGTACAGAGGAGAGTACCCTTCATATTGAGCTAGGCTGTGCAGAGGATTGTACCCTTCATATTGAGCTGGGCTGTACAGTGGAGAGTACCCTTCATATTGAGCTAGACTGTACAGAGGAGAGTATCCTTTATATTGAGCTGAGCTGTACAGAGGAGAGTACCCTTCATATTGAGCTGGGCTGTACAGAGGAGTGTACCCTTCATAATGAGCTAGGCTGTACAGAGGAGAGTACCCTTCATATTGAGCTGGGCTGTACAGAGGGGAGTACCCTTCATATTGAGCTAGGCTGTACAGAGGAGAGTACCCTTCATATTGAGCTGGGCTGTACAGAGGAGAGTACCCTTCATATTGAGCTGGGCTGTACAGAGGAGTGTACCCTTCATAATGAGCTAGGCTGTACAGAGGAGAGTACCCTTCATATTGAGCTGGGCTGCACAGAGGAGAGTACCCTTCATATTGAGCTGGGCTACACAGAGGAGTGTACCCTTCATATTGAGCTGGGCTGTACAGAGGAGAGTACCCTTCATATTGAGCTGGGCTGCACAGAGGAGAGTACCCTTCATATTGAGCTGGGCTGTACAGAGGAGAGTACCCTTCATATTGAGCTGGGCTGTACAGAGGAGTGTACCCTTCATATTGAGCTGGGCTACACAGAGGAGTGTACCCTTCATATTGAGCTAGGCTGTACAGAGGAGTGTTCCCTTCATATTGAGCTGGGCTGTACAGAGGAGAGTACCCTTAATATTGAGCTGGGCTGTACAGAGGGGAGTACCCTTCATATTGAGCTAGGCTGTACAGAGGAGTGTACCCTTCATATTGAGCTGGGCTGTACAGAGGAGAGTACCCTTCATATTGAGCTAGGCTGTACAGAGGAGAGTACCCTTCATAATGAGCTAGGCTGTACAGAGGGGAGTACCCTTCATATTGAGCTGGGCTGTACAGAGGAGAGTACCCTTCATATTGAGCTAGGCTGTACAGAGGAGAGTACCCTTCATAATGAGCTAGGCTGTACAGAGGGGAGTACCCTTAATATTGAGCTGGGCTGTACAGAGGGGAGTACCCTTCATATTGAGCTAGGCTGTACAGAGGAGTGTACCCTTCATATTGAGCTGGGCTGTACAGAGGAGTGTACCCTTCATATTGAGCTGGGCTGTACAGAGGAGAGTACCCTTCATATTGAGCTGGGCTGTACAGAGGAGTGTACCCTTCATATTGAGCTGGCATAGGCAGCTTGCAAGCCCCAAATCAAATAGAAGAGTCAAACTCACATGAGACAGGGACTGCTGTTAAATGTTATGCCCTCCTGCACTTCCCCTCGCCACTTCCACTTGGGAGGATGTGATACACCACCAAAACAACACAAGTAGACACTCGAACCAACGGAGAGGAGCAAGGGAGGGTGCACGGAAATATTTGAATTGGACCGCACTTGCACTCGGAAATTCGCCAGAGCCAGAGACACCTGCAGACCACTGACAAATGAGTTTGTGCAAAACTTTCCAATAAATTGCATACGACAGCAAGCTCCAACCAACATCAGAATTTTTATTCTGGCAATTGAGCAAACTAGAAAATGATTGACAATCAATTTATTGATACAGCACTTTAAAATACCTCATAAGCAGGAATGAGGAATAATACACTTGTATGTTACAAAATACCTCCGAATCAAATATATGAATAAACTGCAATCAACACGGTGGATGCATAGCCTAGATTGCTTTGGAGGTAGTACAGAAGTATAAAACATAAAAGATGCAAGCAACCTGTACTGAATATGAAATCCAAGCAAAAGTATTTTTAATAGCCTATTGCCCATAAGCTTACACTGGCTCATTTGCTGGATACTGCAACAAGCTGATTATGTAGCTAGTTATCATTAACTGGCCTGAAATAATCATTCTAATAGTGAATCCTAGTAGGATAACATGAAACTATTCGCAGGAGATACGTTTTAAAGCGATTTTATCAAACCACTAAATCTGTAAACGTTCCACTCCCGTCCTATTGTTTCTCCGTGTTTTCCCTTTCCCCCTGTCTCGTGTTTCTCTCTCCATTGTCCGTTTTCCCCCATGCTGCAGGTTGGGCGTGTTTTCCCGTTTGTGTCACTGCTTCACTGCACTTATCTCAGCCTATCCCATTCCCCCGTTTTGCATGCATTCCACACTCTCCACTCTGTTAATCGCTCTCGCTTACATTCGCACGCGGCACCTAATTGATTCCAATTAAATGTTTGCATTTAGTCACCCGGTGTTTTCTGTCCTGTGCCAGTTCATTAATGCTCTTTGTCTGAAACCTCTGGTCCTGTCTGGTTCCCTGTCTAGTTGCTGCATTAAAGTCTTGTTCTGTGCCGGCGTTTACTCGCCCTGCAGTTCATTGTTTCGTCTCGCTATACTAACTCTGCCTGCTTCAGTCTGCCAGCCTGCAGTCGTCTGTAATCCCTGCCTGTGTTGCGGTTTCCCTGCCTTCCACCTGACGTGTGTGCATGCAGCTTGGGCTCCTGCTCTTCCACCCTGCGGCGGTGCCCGCTGACTGCCAGTGTTGCGGTGCTGCTGATGTGCTGTCGCTCCTGCCTCTGCTGTCGCTGCTGCCGCCCTGCTGTTGCCGTGCTGCTACTGCCGCTGCCCTGCTGCCACGCCTGCGTCCTGCCCAGACTCCGCTCCACTGTCCTGCTCTACCGCTCCCGCTCCCGCTCATCCCCTGCTCCACCAACCCGGTTGTCTGTCTCCATAACCTTCCCCGGCTTCTTCTGCTCCCACTGCTCCCCGCATCATCATACCTGGACTGTCTGTCATAAATGTTCCCCCTATGCTTCAGGAGTATTGGTCGAAGCCTAATTTATTAGAGCTACGCGCTCTGTTGTCTGTCTGCTCATCCAGTTCCGGCTTGGAACACTAACCACCTTTTGCCTTTCTCCCCATGCTCAGGACTACCCTGATCATTAATAAATATTGAGTTTTGGCATTCCTGTCTACGAGTCGTGCATTTGGGTCCAGTCCACTTCCGGGGTCGTAACAAAATCAATGTTATTTCCTAATTTATTCAACATTTCAGTCGTTTGGGTGCTGCTTTCTCCATTTTTAGGATTTTTCCCGGGAGATATGTAAAGGCATTAAATTTAAACTTCAGAAACAGGAAGCTTGGGGTTACAGGAAAGCATTCTGGGCAATTTCACTGCCCGAAGTCTGCAGTCTTGTGGACTCGTTCCACTGTTCTGTGACTCGTTCCCTCGAGCCAAATCGAGGGTCGAGGGACTAATTTAATGTACTTCACTCGCATTTCTAATGGATTGGACCGCACTTGCCCTTGACAAAGCCCAACTTCCGGTTTCTAAAGGGATTCCCACAAGTGGAAGTGGTGAGGGGAGGTGCAGGAGGGCAGAACATTTAACGGACTGGACCGCAACACTATGGGCAGAACATTTAACGGACTGGACCGCAACACTATGGGCAGAACATTCTGTTTTAATGAGTAATCAAACCTTACCTTGGGATGAGTGACAGAGATCATGATTAAAATGCTGGGGACAGTTGCTTTTTACTGAAAGGAGAAAATATGGCTTCAGTATACACAGATCAGCCACAAAATTAAAACCACTTACAGGTGAAGTGAATAAGATTGATTATCTCGTTGTTATTTTGGTTACTCTAGCACTTTGAGTTTGAAACGTTACAATGACAATGAGGTTGTAGTGCAGACTGTCAGCTTTAATTTAAGATTATTTTCATCCATATCGGATGAACCGTTTAGAAATGATAACACCTTTTGTACATAGTCCCCCCCCATTTTTGGGCATCAAAAAATATTGCACAGTTTAACATAATGTAGAATAAAGTAATTATTTTTAATATTTGGTCGCATATCCTTTGCATGCCATGACCTCCTGATGTCTGTGACCCAACAACATCAAAAGACTCTTGATATCTTATTTTCTGGTACTCTTACAAGCGATACTATAACTTCTCTGCATTTGAATGGATCTCTATGGGAATTTGGGGATGGGACTAGTTTTGGCTCTAAATTATGCTGGAACAGTATGGAATACTGGTTGGTAAAATGGCTGTAACTCATCAAGGGTCTGATGTATGAAACAAGCCTCAAAACATCACTCTGCTGCCAGATATGCAGTATATATGGATGGATCACTTTAAGGGTTGTTTCTCCTGACAAATCTTCCTATTGAACTCTATGAAAAAATAAGTCTGGAGAAGAAAACCTTCCAGTTATCCATCCATATCTACTGTATTTCTGGCAGCAGAGTGATGATTTAAGGCTTGTTTGATACATCAGACCCTTGATGACTTAGAGCCATTTCGCCAACCGTGTGTTCCATACTGTTCCAGTGTAATTTACAGCTAAATCTAGTCCCACCCCCCAATTCCCATAGAGATCCATTCAAATGCAGAGAGGTTAAATTATCACTTGTAGGAGTACCAGAAAATAAGATATCAAGAGTCTTTTGATATTGTTGGGTCACAGACATCCGGAAGTCGTGGCATGCAAAGGATATGTGACCAAATATTAAAAATGATTACTTTATTCTACATTATGTTAAACTGTCCAATATTTTTTGATGCCCAAAAATGTGTGTGGGGGGGGGGGGGGTTTATAATTTTGAAATGGTTCATCCGATATGGATGAAATTAAGGCTGATAATCAATGTTACTCACTTCACCTGTCAGTGGTTTTAATTTTGTGGCTGATCGGTGTATATCTGCATGGCTGTGGTCAGTTCGGATTCATAGACACATTTTTATGGCAATAATCTTGTAAAAAGAAAGCTGTTTCTGAATTTTCTTGAAATTGGGGAACAATGAATCCCTTCATAAATAGATGCATGACAACTTCTGTATAGCAACATTAAAAAACAAGTTGTTTAGCTTCTGCCTAACTCTTTCCCTAACAATCGCTGAAATCTACTTAACTGTATCAAAACTAGATAGAGCCAGCGATGCCACATGGTTCAAATTATTACTATTAATAATAATAATAATAATAATAATAATAATAAAAATAGAATTATACACAGAAATGAGACAAAATTGAACTTGTTAATACATTTCTCATTAGCTTCCACTGCATCTTAATGTCGTCCAAATCATTATTGACAATAATGTAGCCTACTGGTCATTTTTTTTTGTCTTTTGGTTGCGTCTTCCAAAGACGCTGCGCACTGATGGTGGCACGGCATGTGCTGTTGTTAATACTGTCGTATTATAACGATTGACAATCTAGAAACATTTTAGTGCAAAGAACATTTTAAGTATAGCAGCAACTGAAAATACTTGAATTACCTGGGTAACTCTCGGAATTCGAAGGAAGGCTCCAACAATATCCAGAAAGAACGCCTAAAAAGAGATACACATGGATTGTAGGAATTCTTCTATGTGACAATATTAGTTAGCCAAGGTTTACGAAAAGAACATGATCCAATCCAGATACATTTGTGAAGGGCAGTGACTGCAATTACCCTGGGAAAAAACGCTTGCTGTCAATATCACTAACAAGAATAATGAGCAATAAAAAAAATAAAACCCCCGGTGCTTGCTTTACCGTTGTTTTTATTATTCGGTAAACTAAGTGCAATCTTCATAAACCTACCGATGATAAACAGAGCAGCGCGAGCCAAATGCCTCATTATTTTATTCTGTTCTCATCCAGCCAAAGTTACTTGGCATGGTTGTCTTGCACGGGCATCTTCTGTGAATTCAACTTCAAAATGCAGCTGACCTGAATATGTTCTGTGCTCTACAAGTAAATTTGCATACAGAGAGCTTCGAGGAAAACGTGGGCTTTAGCTCACTAGTGAGATTACTTAGCTTACTTACTCATAGGGACTCGAAAAATGCACCCTCTCATAGGCGGAAATCCCGGGGGGGGGCGGGGGGGACACGACCCCCCCCCCCCCCCCCATCCTGGGAAAAATATGATTTGTCCCCCTTCAATCACTGTAAACATAACTATGTAATTTCAATAATATTAATAATAAGAAATGAAAGGACTTGTGCTGATTATAGACACGTAATAGCGCGTTTTTAAGTTTCAAAAGATTGCGACCCCCTTCCCTTGGCCTCACAATGGTTTGATCGACTGCACCCCCCCAGCCCTCAGCAGTGGCACGATACAGTGCGTGTGAAGGAATCTGACAGTGACAGAGTCTGTCGTTGGTGGCTGACCTCCAGTAAGTAGTTAGTTCAAACAAAGGATGTTATATATTTCTTTACTTCAAACACATTTATAATCGTCACCAGTCTTCATTTTCGCTTTATTGAATTACAGGTCACTCTTTATGTTAGCTAGCGGTTAGCTGACGTTCGCTAGCTAGCTACAGTAACATCAACCAGTGTTTGCAGCTGTTTGAATTAGAGTCAATGGGAGAAGCTAGCAAAGCAATGTAATGTTCTTAGCTGGCAAGGTGACAGAGCGTTCGTGTCTACCGTCTGAAAGGCACTCAATGCACGTAGCTAACGTGGAAGTTAATCCAGTCAATCGCACCATAGCGATTTAGTTTTATGTTGGCAGGGTTCATACACACACAATAGCTGAATTTGCAGAGCTAGCGAGCAAAACGATGGAGCAAACTAAAGCAAACATTAGCTAGCCAACTACAGCACTACTTTTGGTGTCCCCCTCAGGAATTGTTCTTGATAAAATATCATGTAATTGTCCCCCCCAAAGTTGATATCAGATTTTCGCCCCTGCCTCCACTACCACCTCCTCTCCTCCGTGGCCCGGAAACGGATCTTTGTGTCCTAATCTAATGTTGCTGATTTCATATTAATTGCTAAATCTTAATGAATCTCTCAACGCGAACCGCAGTGGAGTGGAGGAAAGGAGGTGGGGAGTGAAAAATATTGTAACGCAGCCGCACTGTTCTTCCCCAACCCCCTCCCCCAACACACATGCAGTACCTACTTTACCGTTCAAAAGTTTGAAATCACTGAAACATTTTTTATTTTTTAACATTTTTGAAAGAAATTAATACTTGTATTCACCAAGGTAGTATTAAATGCATACAAAATGCAGTCAAGACATTGATAATGTTACAAACTACTATTTCTATTTCATTCTATTTCTACTTTAGCAATTGTAGCTCTGTTTTTACACATAGTCCCCCTATTTTACGGCACCAAAAGTAATTAACACAAATTTAAATAAAGGCATCATATTTAATATTTGGTTGCATATCCTTTGCATGCCATGACTTCCTGCTGTCTGTGACCCAACGACATCAAATCACTTTAAGGGTTGTTTCTGCTGACTCATTTTCCTATTGGAAAAAATAACTCAGGAGAAACAACCCATAAAGCGACCCACCCATATCTACTGCATATCTGGCAGCAGAGTGATGGTTTGAGGCTCATTTGATACCTCAGACACTTGATGACTTACAGCCATTTTACCAACCATGTGTTACTATTCCTGTGTAATTTACATCTTAATCTAGTCCCACCCCCCAGAGGTTATAGTATCCCTTGTAAGAAATAAGATATCCAGGGCTCTATCTTGGCGATTGGTCTAAGCGCATGGCAGATTCCTTATATGATGGCGAAACAGAATGCTCGTGCGTGTTTAGTGCGATCAAGGAATAGGCTATATGGATCAATAGTAGCGTATGATAAATATTATTCGGACAAACCATTATGAGTTCCCAGTAATTCCCGACTGCTGTTATTTTACAAAATATATGCAGTTAAATTTTGTTAAAGGCACCTGCAACAGCTGAGAATAAGCTACCAATGGCTTCCGTCTCACCTTAGAAAAGGCCAAATTAGCCTGCTTGTTTAACGGATTTCGTTTGATTATGCAATGATGCAATTAACTAATGTTCAAGCTTCATCCGAAGTTCATTACCTGCATTCTAATTTTGATTAATAAAATAAATAACGTTATTTTGCCTTAATGATGACAATAAATACAATAAAGCTGTCAGGTTGGCAACCCATAGGTTCACACATATTTTCCCTTGTTTTATAATGTCCTGCTTATGGAAATGTGACCAACCTGTTTTACTGGTAGCGTAATGCTTTAAAACAATCCACTTTCCCAGGAAGATCGTTAAAAGTGCGATGTACAGCAGGGGAAACAGACCTGCTCCTGTAAAGCGCACATGCAGATAATGGTATTTAAATTAATTGTGAATTAATTGTAACGTGCTGCAAAAAATTTGTTTTCTTTTCTAATTAGACGCTTAGTTCTCTTTAAAATCTTTTGTTCAGTTATGGAATAACAGGTGAAATCAGCGGGGTTTTAATAAGCTGAGGGTATGGAAACCTTGTCACTGTAATTTAAAAAATATGAAGGACGAAGAATAGCTAAGGTTACAATTCAGTTAACATGGTGACATTTATCTCCGTTTTTTAACCATAGGCTATCAAAAAAACCTTATGCACAGCGAATCCGCTGTAGCCTAGGCTATTTGAAAAACAATAAAAGCAATATTCACTGGACAAGGTTTTGAACTTTTTTCAGTCACAAACCATTCTATTTACTTACAGGCTGTATTTCTAGATAAACATAGCTGTATTGTAATGACATCAGAAGCGCATTTTCAAAACTCAAATGTCCGTCTATTGCAGTGCGTGAGTTTTCCATTGGATGTCAATTCACGCATTAGGTGTAAATGACAATTTGTGCATTAGGCTTGATATAGGTGTTATCAGCTCCATTAAAATGGATAGCCATTGTCCCGTACCATCGCACATCGCCTGGATGTTGATGGAGTGGGCTGAGAGTAATGTAATGTGGCATCGTTTCCCTTCGCTGAGGGAAAGGTATGTGGACCTATGGAACCTTTTTATTATTATGCATTTTTGATATAGCCTACACAATAATAATATTTCACATTGAGATCTAGATATTTTAGTCATGCTTGTGCGCGCCCCTGTGTGTAACAGACAGGAGGGTACGCGCGTTGTGCACACGCCTATGTAGACGCACTTATATGCGCCGTTAAAATAACATGTAAACAACTGCTACATGACTTTAGACCAGGTTTGTGGTGGTTCTAGCACAAGCGCTTTCTGCTGGCTCAAGATAGCAATACGCCAAAAAGAAACCTGGCCACTCCTCATCTTAAGACCAACACGCCCAGTTCACTTGTAATGGGCGCAAAAATACATGGTAGTTAAAGGACGTGAACGCAAGGCGTTATTATGAACCATACGCCGGGTGTAAGATAGCAAAGACACTTGCGCTTGGGTTAGCGCCGCTTAGCGCCGGGTGTAAGATAGGGCCCCAAGAGTCTTTTGTTGTTGTTGCATCACAGGCATCAGGAAGTCATGGCATGCAAAGGATATGCGACCAAATATTAAATACTTTATTTCAATTTATGTTAATTACTTTTGGTGCCCTAAAATAGGGGGACTATGTGTAAAAACGGCAACAATTGCTAAAGTAGAATTAGTATGAAATAGAAATGGTAGTTTGTAACATTATCAATGTATTGACTGTATTTTTTTTATCAATTTAATGCTATCTTGGTGAATAAAAGTATCAATATCACATAAAGTATCAAAGTATCAAAAACATAAAAATGTCTCAGTGATTCTAAACCTTTGAACAGTACTGTACAAATACATCCTACTTGTACAATAATACATATGCTAATCCTACTTGTACAATAATACATATGCTACATACTCCTGCCAATGCCCGTCATCCAACAAACAAGTTCACACACACACACACACACACACACACGCACCACATATAAGCTACATATAAGTACACAAATATTATTCCATATCCTACCAATAGGCTATGCATGCCCTCCAATCGACACACACACACACACACACACACACACACTTTTTTCAGAAAGGGAGCTGTCATGGTCTGTAGATAACTTAGATAACATAATTGATAAACATCTGACACAAAACTGTATCTGACCAACTGAAAAAGTATTATTAAAACACATTATCCCTGGTGTACAATACATGTTTACTTATGATTCAAAGGCTGTGTTCAGCTAGGATATACAACAAAGTTTCACTTCTTATATCTAAAAATAGATGTGACTATATGCAGCACTACAATATCTATTTTTTTTATTTGACGTTAACAATTTAAGTATGAAGGCAATGCAAGTTCCTCTTAATTTGCAGATCGGCATCCTTTTGCCCTAAAACTCTGACAAAAGCTTATTGATATTGATTGCATATTTTGAGGTACAAATATTTTGGTTTCAAATATTTTAATAATGAATTGATTTAAACCAAAGCATTGGAAGTACCACTTTCATTAAATATTTTTTTCATGTTTTGCATACACTTCTATGACATCTCCCTGAAATTTGCACTACTCACATACTGAAAGCATGATTTTTTTGATGTTAGAAAACCACCAACCTGTCAGAAATAGCACCTTTATACCTTGATAGTTACACCTGAAAGGGGGAAAACCTCCTTCCTCAAGGCTCTGAGTTAATGGCTATATGCCTACATTTCTCTTCAAGCTTTTCAGCATTTGCTAGAAATGACAAAATAATCTAGAGAACTGACACATTTCAGAACATATTGAACAACAACATATGTATTTTATCTAGGTAATGGGTAAAATAAATAAAAAATGAAAATACCAGTTACAACTAATAGGGCAATAATTACAAGTTTTGTTTATTGAAATAGTCTTGTTGTTCATCTTTATCAAGGGGACTGTAGGTTCGGAGGCCATTCATACTTCTTGTTCTCTGGATTCATAGGCAGCTTCCCCCTTTCTGATTATTCAGATGTTTTGGCAGCAGAAGTAAAGGTGATACTGGCCTAATTGTATTTGTAGAGTTGAGCCAATAGGGACACGCATGTTTGTGCAAATTTAGTCTTCTTTGTTTGGATCCTGCAAAATTATCCTGTGATGAGTAATTGAAATTATATTAATTGAGACATAGGGGTAGATTTACTAAGATCCCAAATAAGAGGTGTTATTTTGCAGGCGCAGCCAAAGTATTATCATTTCACACTTTGCGGGTGATCCTATTCGGACAGGATACGTTTTCAGGACAATGTCTGTAAAGTAATAGTTATCACAGGACGTCTGTACTGTTAATGGCCGATTCAGATGGAATAAAGTCCATTCAAATGCAGAGAGGTTATAGTATTGCTTGTAAGAGTACCTGAAAATAAGATATCAAGAGTCTTTTGATATCCTTTTATACACAGTCATGATAGCATCACCTGTTAACCTGTGGAATGTTCCAAACAGGTGTTTTTTTAAACTTACCAGAACCAAACAGACTGCCACACATACAAAACGTCACACTTGACGCCGCTGACATACAATAAGCACAAAAGAAATTCCTATTGTGGTGGAGCCCCCAACCGCGCCGCACTGCCAGAGGGAGCTGCTGCCAAATAAATAAAACAAACAACTAATAATTCCCCACACCCGACGCAAAATGCAGCTCGGCCGCCCTTCAAGGTGGTCGCCAACAGGGTGCCTCGCCACCAACAGTCAAGCTGACCCCGGTCAGTCCCTCCTCTGCTCGCCGCTGCTCTCGTCCCGTTCACCCCGGTCCGTTCTGGGGAGCGCCGACTCTAGGTAGGGGGAAAGGAACACCAGCACCACTCAGTTACCGCTCGTACCGGGCCTGAAGCCACACCCACACGATCCGGGACAGCGAAAGCACATTCTTTACGGTCTGGGGGCTTCCCCCGACAGAAGGGTTGTGTAACTGGGTCGCCTTGGCTCTGTCCGCACCGACCAGCTCTGCAGCACCCCGCCGTCGATTTCTCGCCAAACCCGGAAGTAATGTGGTCTTGTGGTCGCCTGCAGGTCCCAGGACTCCACCGCAACTCGTTGTCATGCAGGTAAGGGTTTCCGCCGTCACACAAATCACATAACTCACATTCACACAAAATAAAAAGAAGAAACTGCCCAAGTATTGGAGAGTGCAGAGGAATGAACCTCTCTCACTCGCTTCCCTTCCCCAGCTCTCTTTACCAACTCAGGTGTGCCTCTTTTTACTTCCCCCGTTAACCAGCCCCTCGCATTCCCTACGTATGCTCCGCATTATTATTTCAATTAGGTAATCAGTACAGAGTTTAACTCACAAATTACTCAATGCCATCAAATGTAGCCAGTTCTCATCAATTACACTATTAGGCAAGTAATGAAATTCTTTTAATTTGCATTGCAAAATTGTGCACATTTTAATCAACATTATAGCCTAATTGTGGATACATCTGCTCTTTGTTCTCCACACTCATTCATGGATATTAAACAATCTTAAAGCTCTGCTTTTGTTCTGCTTTTTGCTTTTTGTTTTATTTAGCAAAAAAGTAACAGAAATAAGATTATAAAGTCTAAATATGAGATTATAATGCTTGTTATGTAATGTTCCGCCCCATTCCTGTTCGTTTTCCGTGTTTTCCTGTTTTCCCTCCGTTTCATGTTGGATCCCTTTGTCCGTGTTTTCCCCGCTGCTACGGACTAGGCGTTTCCTTTCCTTACTTGTTCGTCTGGTTTTTTGTATTTACTTCCGCCTTTCACTCCTCTCCCTCTCGTTGCATGCATTCCTCAACTGGTGTTTAGTAATCACTCCCGTTTAATTTCCACACCTGTTCCTTATTTAGGTTTTCATTTACGTCACTATTTATACCCACGGCTGGCTGCCAATCGGCGCCAGTTCGTTAACTATCCTCACTCTGTGTTTGGTTTTGTCGTTCGTGGTCTTCTACGGTTCTGCTCGCTTGGTTGTGGGAATTCAATCCCCTTACAGCGTGTAGTTCGTCTGAAACTACAGTGTGGTAGTTACCCTCCGTGAAATTCCTGTGTTTCATGCAGCTAACCTGTTTTCCCTCTAAACCTCCAGTTACCCAGTCTACCGTGGCAGTGTTCGTTCTCCCTTTGTTTGTTTTGTGTGTTGCGGTACCTCCACCTTCAGCTCACGTAGGATTCCGTGTGGCACTCCGATCCTGGCTACCCTCCAGCTGTTCCTGTCCGGCCGAAGCCGCCCACAACGTCTTCGGTTACGGTTCCGGGAGCACTGGAGACCGGCCAGATCCTACCGGACCTACCTAAGCTACGCCGCACTACCCAGCACTACCATCCAGTGAGAACCTCCCGGTCCTTCCGGTGCCTACTCCCAAACTAATCCCCCTCTGTTTTGTTTTGACCAGTACCGGTGTAGTCATCCCGGTCCAGTTCCAGTCCTGCCGTAGTGAGTCGCCCACCTACCTGTCCAGTCCAGGCGTGAGTCACGCATCTTCCGATCCAGTCCAGTTCCGGCTTGGAACAAACCTGTTCCTGAGCCCATAGTCCAGAGTGGACCTCCCGGTCCAGTTCCAGTCCAGTCCAGGCGTGAGTCACGCATCTTCCGATCCAGTCCAGTTCCGGCTTGGAACAAACCTGTTCCTGAGCCCATAGTCCAGAGTGGACCTCCCGGTCCAGTTCCAGTCCAGTCCAGGTGTGAGTGTGCACCTACCGATCCAGTCCAGTTCCGGCTTGGAACAATCCGTTCCTGACCGCGTTTCCTGAGTGGACCTCCCGGTCCAGATCCAGTCCAGTTCAGGCGTTGCCTACGCCTGGAGTCCAGTCCAGTTCCGGCTTGGAACATTCCGTTCCTGATCTTCCGTTCCAGCTCCGGCTTGGAGCAGTCCGTTCCGGGCTTGCTGACTTTACCCTGTGTGATAACGTGTTTGCCTTTCCTGTACAGTTTTGGGACTACCCCAACACTTAATTTATTTAAAAAAACCCTTCTCTGTGAATCTGTCTCCTGGTCGTTGCACTTGGGTTCGTCTCGTATTGGGTTCGTAACAGAACGAACTGGCCAAAAAACATGGACCCAGCCGACCTGGATCAGATTCGTCACGCCTTCTCCTGCCAATCTGCGGTCAGCGACCAACAGGGCCGTCGTTTGGATGACGTATTGGAGGTGCTGAGGGGCATCACTGAGCAAGTGGCACAGCTATCCCTTCACCAGCCGCTTCCGCGAATTCCTGTGGGCCCTACACCTCCCGCGCCGGATCCTCCGGTCGATCCTCCTGCTGCCACTTCTTTTCGAGAGCCTCGCGTTCAACACCCTGAATTATACCGTGGGGGATTGGGCAAATGTCGCGAGTTTCTCATGAAGTGCGACATTGTCTTCCGGATGCAGCCCTCCTCCTTCGCCTCCGACCCATGTAAAATCGCCTTCATCATGAGCAGCTTGGGAGGAAGTGCCCTGGAGTGGGCTACATCCATTTGGGACAGCCAGGTCGCGCTCTGCAACAACTTCGCTGCCTTCACCGCCGAGATGCGGCGTGTGTTCGACCACCCTACCTGCGGGCGAGACGCTACTCAGCGCCTTCTTCAAGTCCGTCAAGGAAGTCGCAGCGTCGCAGAGATGGCGATCCAATTCCGTACCCTCGCTGCGGAGTCCGGGTGGAATGACACCGCCCTTCAGGGGGCCTTTCGTCAGGCACTCGGCGAGGAGCTAAAGGATCAACTTGCCACTCGTGAAGAATCCACTTCACTCAATAGTCTTATTAGTCTGGCTATAGCTATTGACAACCGTCTCCGCATCCGGTCCCGTGAGCGAGGGGGGAACTCCGGTCATCATGTACATATCCGTCCACACTCTTCTGCTGCAGGATCCAGAGCGGCGTCTGGGGTCTCCGAGGAGGAGCCTATGCAACTGGGCAGAGTTGCGGTCAGCGCTGAGGAGCGCCAACGTCGCCTACGCTCTAGATCCTGCTTCTACTGCGGCAAGCCTGGCCATCAGATCGCCTCATGCCCGATTCGCCCAAAAGAATAGGCTCGCCAGTTAAACTGGGCGTACTGACGAGCCCCATCATACCTAGCCATGCAGCTCAGAACCGCCTTGTGTTCAAGGTCACTCTCCTGTGGAGGGACAAGTCCGAAATTTCGTCGGCTCTCATCGACTCTGGAGCCGACGCTAACTTTATGGACATCTCCTTCGCCAGGAGGGCCGGCATCCCCACCGAAGCTCTACCCTCTCCTATCACAGCCCTCGCCTTAGATGGTAGGAGTCTGGGGTTAGTGACCCACTCCACCGTTCCCATTCAGCTAGTACTATCCGGAAATCATCGGGAGAGCATTCAACTCCTTCTCATCAACTCCAAACAGTCATCTTTAGTTTTAGGTCAGACCTGGCTCCGCCTTCACAACCCTCATATCGACTGGCAAGCCGGTCGTATTCTGGCGTGGAGTGGCCACTGTTTGGCTAGCTGTCTTCGTTCCGCTCTGCCCCCTCCGGGGTCCAAGGATCCCAGCACCAACCAACCCGAACCCGACCTTTCCAACGTCCCTGAGCAATATCACGACCTCTGCCAGGTCTTCTCCAAATCACGCGCCCTGTCCCTACCTCCTCACCGGCCTTACGACTGCTGCATCGACCTGCTGGCAGGAGCCAAGCTTCCGTCTGGTCGCCTTTACAGTTTGTCGGGGCCGGAGAAATTATCCATGGAGGAATACATTCACGAGTCCCTCGCCTCAGGCATCATCCGTCCCTCCTCTTCTCCTGTTGGTGCTGGGTTCTTCTTCGTGGGGAAGAGAGACGGCTCACTACGGCCCTGCATCGACTACCGGGGTCTAAATCAAATAACCATCCGCAATAAATATCCTCTTCCCCTCATAAACACCGCTTTTGAACCCCTCTCGCAAGCCGTCATTTTCACCAAGCTCGACCTCCGTAACGCGTACCACTTGGTGCGTATACGGGAGGGGGATGAATGGAAGACTGCGTTCAATACCCCGTTAGGCCACTATGAGTACCTGGTGGTCCCCTTCGGCCTTACTAACGCCCCCGCAGTCTTCCAGGGCATGGTGAATGACGTGCTGCGAGACCTGTTGGGGAAGTCCGTCTTTGTTTATATTGATGACATTTTGATTTTTTCCAAGTCCCCACAGGAGCACATTCTGCATGTCCGGGAGGTTCTCCAGCGTCTCCTTGAGAATCAGCTCTTTGTCAAGGCAGAGAAATGCTCATTCCACGCCTCCTCAGTCCCGTTCCTCGGCTTCATCATCGAGGAGGGCAGCATCCGGGCGGATCCTGTCAAGATCAAGGCGGTGACAGAATGGCCCCAACCCACCTCCCGTAAGCACCTTCAACAATTTCTCGGTTTTGCTAATTTTTATCGCAGGTTTATCCGTAACTACAGTGTCATTGCTGCTCCCCTTACCAAACTCACCTCTACTGCCCTTTCTTTTTCCTGGAACTCCGAGGCCCAGCTAGCTTTTGAGCGGCTCAAAACTCGGTTTTCATCAGCTCCCATTCTTTGTCACCCTGATCCCTCCCGACAATTTATTATTGAGGTGGATGCCTCCGACACCGGCGTGGGGGCCATTCTGTCCCAACGTGCCGCCTTGGACAACAAGCTCCATCCCTGTGCTTTCTTCTCCCGGAGGCTGTCCTCCGCTGAACGAAACTATGATGTCGGGGATCGGGAACTTCTCGCCATCAAGCTGGCTCTTGAGGAGTGGCGCCACTGGCTGGAGGGGGCAGGTAATCCTTTTGTTGTTTTGACTGACCACCAAAATTTAATTTATTTAAAGACTGCTAAAAGGCTTAATGCCAGACAGGCTAGATGGTCATTATTCTTTGCCCGCTTTAATTTTTCCTTGTCTTACCGCTCCGGTTCCCGCAATGTCAAGGCGGATGCCTTATCCCGTGTTTTTTCCCTTCCCTCCAGTCCTGCTGACCCTGAGCCTATTTTACCGGCGTCCTGTGTGGTGGCTGCGGTCTCCTGGAAGATCGAGGAGATTGTGAGGTCCGCCCAGACTTCCCACCCTGACCCCCGTAGTAACCCTAACTCCTCCCTGTTTGTTCCCAACTCCGTCCGCTCCCAGGTCCTGGAGTGGGTTCACGCCTCCTGTCTGGCGTGTCACCCAGGTGTTGCCAGAACGACCACCCTCGTCAGGAGGAGTTTTTGGTGGCCCACGCTCAAGGAGGATACCCGTGCATTTGTCCTGGCCTGTGCTGTGTGCGCCAGGAGCAAGGCATCCCATCAGCCTCCCTCCGGTCTTCTCCTTCCCCTCCCTGTCCCGGGCCGTCCTTGGAGCCACATCGGCGTGGACTTTGTCACCGGTCTGCCATTGTCAGAGGGTAATTCCGTAATTCTGACAGTGGTGGATCGGTTCTCCAAGGCGGTTCACTTTATTCCCCTTCCCAAACT
This sequence comes from Synaphobranchus kaupii, assembly GCA_029718625.1. Classification (NCBI taxonomy): domain Eukaryota; kingdom Metazoa; phylum Chordata; class Actinopteri; order Anguilliformes; family Synaphobranchidae; genus Synaphobranchus; species Synaphobranchus kaupii. The sequence goes on along the minus strand of CM056392.1, from coordinate 27,169,522 downwards.
CCCGTCCGCCCTCGAAACTGCGGAGCTCCTGGTGTTACATGTGGTCAGGCTGCACGGGATCCCGTCCGACATTGTGTCTGACCGTGGGCCCCAATTCTCCTCCCAGGTTTGGAAGGCGTTCTGTGTAGCCCTGGGGGCCTCGGCTAGTTTGTCGTCGGGTTTCCATCCCCAGTCTAACGGCCAGGCAGAGAGGGCGAACCAGGACCTGGGGGCCGCCCTGCGGTGCGTCACCGCACGCAATCCCGCCTCCTGGAGCCGTTTTCTCCCCTGGGTAGAGTACGCTCACAACTCCCTTAAGAGTGCTTCCACAGGGTTGTCCCCGTTCGAGTGCTCATTGGGTTACCAACCCCCTCTCCTGTCGGCCCAGGAGGCCGAGGTAGCAGTCCCCTCTGTTAGATCCCACCTCCTTAAATGCAAACGCATGTGGAGACTTGCACGCACCGCACTCCTGCGCTCCAAAACCCGTTCCCAACGTCTGGCGGACCTTCACAGGACCGCAGCCCCTAAGTATAGGGTCGGTCAGCAGGTCTGGCTTTCCACGTTTAACATTTCCCTTCCCTCTTCCTCTAAAAAACTTCGGCCCCGTTTTATTGGTCCCTTCCCTATTGTTTGTTTAATCAACCCAGTTTCTGTTAAACTCTCCCTCCCTGCCTCCCTCAAAGTTTACCCCGTTTTTCATGTTTCTCAAATTAAGCCTGTCGCCTCCAGCCCCCTCAGTTCCCCTACCCTCCCTCCTCCACCTGTCCGGGTCATCGACAACGCCCCGGCCTACACGGTGGACCGTATTATTGACATCCGCCGTAAGGGTCGGGGTTTCCAATACCTTGTTGACTGGGAGGGGTATGGGCCTGAGGAGCGGTCGTGGCTCCACAGGAGCCTCATCCTGGATCACTCACTGATCCAGGATTTCCACAAACGCTTCCCTCACAAGACCAGGCCACCAGGTACGCCAGGAGGCGTACTTTGAGGGGGGGGTACTGTAATGTTCCGCCCCATTCCTGTTCGTTTTCCGTGTTTTCCTGTTTTCCCTCCGTTTCATGTTGGATCCCTTTGTCCGTGTTTTCCCCGCTGCTACGGACTAGGCGTTTCCTTTCCTTACTTGTTCGTCTGGTTTTTTGTATTTACTTCCGCCTTTCACTCCTCTCCCTCTCGTTGCATGCATTCCTCACCTGGTGTTTAGTAATCACTCCCGTTTAATTTCCACACCTGTTCCTTATTTAGGTTTTCATTTACGTCACTATTTATACCCACGGCTGGCTGCCAATCGGCGCCAGTTCGTTAACTATCCTCACTCTGTGTTTGGTTTTGTCGTTCGTGGTCTTCTACGGTTCTGCTCGCTTGGTTGTGGGAATTCAATCCCCTTACAGCGTGTAGTTCGTCTGAAACTACAGTGTGGTAGTTACCCTCCGTGAAATTCCTGTGTTTCATGCAGCTAACCTGTTTTCCCTCTAAACCTCCAGTTACCCAGTCTACCGTGGCAGTGTTCGTTCTCCCTTTGTTTGTTTTGTGTGTTGCGGTACCTCCACCTTCAGCTCACGTAGGATTCCGTGTGGCACTCCGATCCTGGCTACCCTCCAGCTGTTCCTGTCCGGCCGAAGCCGCCCACAACGTCTTCGGTTACGGTTCCGGGAGCACTGGAGACCGGCTAGATCCTACCGGACCTACCTAAGCTACGCCGCACTACCCAGCACTACCATCCAGTGAGAACCTCCCGGTCCTTCCGGTGCCTACTCCCAAACTAATCCCCCTCTGTTTTGTTTTGACCAGTACCGGTGTAGTCATCCCGGTCCAGTTCCAGTCCTGCCGTAGTGAGTCGCCCACCTACCTGTCCAGTCCAGGCGTGAGTCACGCATCTTCCGATCCAGTCCAGTTCCGGCTTGGAACAAACCTGTTCCTGAGCCCATAGTCCAGAGTGGACCTCCCGGTCCAGTTCCAGTCCAGTCCAGGCGTGAGTCACGCATCTTCCGATCCAGTCCAGTTCCGGCTTGGAACAAACCTGTTCCTGAGCCCATAGTCCAGAGTGGACCTCCCGGTCCAGTTCCAGTCCAGTCCAGGTGTGAGTGTGCACCTACCGATCCAGTCCAGTTCCGGCTTGGAACAATCCGTTCCTGACCGCGTTTCCTGAGTGGACCTCCCGGTCCAGTTCCAGTCCAGTTCAGGCGTTGCCTACGCCTGGAGTCCAGTCCAGTTCCGGCTTGGAACATTCCGTTCCTGATCTTCCGTTCCAGCTCCGGCTTGGAGCAGTCCGTTCCGGGCTTGCTGACTTTACCCTGTGTGATAACGTGTTTGCCTTTCCTGTACAGTTTTGGGACTACCCCAACACTTAATTTATTTAAAAAAACCCTTCTCTGTGAATCTGTCTCCTGGTCGTTGCACTTGGGTTCGTCTCGTATTGGGTTCGTAACAGAACGAACTGGCCAAAAAACATGGACCCAGCCGACCTGGATCAGATTCGTCACGCCTTCTCCTGCCAATCTGCGGTCAGCGACCAACAGGGCCGTCGTTTGGATGACGTATTGGAGGTGCTGAGGGGCATCACTGAGCAAGTGGCACAGCTATCCCTTCACCAGCCGCTTCCGCGAATTCCTGTGGGCCCTACACCTCCCGCGCCGGATCCTCCGGTCGATCCTCCTGCTGCCACTTCTTTTCGAGAGCCTCGCGTTCAACACCCTGAATTATACCGTGGGGGATTGGGCAAATGTCGCGAGTTTCTCATGAAGTGCGACATTGTCTTCCGGATGCAGCCCTCCTCCTTCGCCTCCGACCCATGTAAAATCGCCTTCATCATGAGCAGCTTGGGAGGAAGTGCCCTGGAGTGGGCTACATCCATTTGGGACAGCCAGGTCGCGCTCTGCAACAACTTCGCTGCCTTCACCGCCGAGATGCGGCGTGTGTTCGACCACCCTACCTGCGGGCGAGACGCTACTCAGCGCCTTCTTCAAGTCCGTCAAGGAAGTCGCAGCGTCGCAGAGATGGCGATCCAATTCCGTACCCTCGCTGCGGAGTCCGGGTGGAATGACACCGCCCTTCAGGGGGCCTTTCGCCAGGCACTCGGCGAGGAGCTAAAGGATCAACTTGCCACTCGTGAAGAATCCACTTCACTCAATAGTCTTATTAGTCTGGCTATAGCTATTGACAACCGTCTCCGCATCCGGTCCCGTGAGCGAGGGGGGAACTCCGGTCATCATGTACATATCCGTCCACACTCTTCTGCTGCAGGATCCAGAGCGGCGTCTGGGGTCTCCGAGGAGGAGCCTATGCAACTGGGCAGAGTTGCGGTCAGCGCTGAGGAGCGCCAACGTCGCCTACGCTCTAGATCCTGCTTCTACTGCGGCAAGCCTGGCCATCAGATCGCCTCATGCCCGATTCGCCCAAAAGAATAGGCTCGCCAGTTAAACTGGGCGTACTGACGAGCCCCATCATACCTAGCCATGCAGCTCAGAACCGCCTTGTGTTCAAGGTCACTCTCCTGTGGAGGGACAAGTCCGAAATTTCGTCGGCTCTCATCGACTCTGGAGCCGACGCTAACTTTATGGACATCTCCTTCGCCAGGAGGGCCGGCATCCCCACCGAAGCTCTACCCTCTCCTATCACAGCCCTCGCCTTAGACGGTAGGAGTCTGGGGTTAGTGACCCACTCCACCGTTCCCATTCAGCTAGTACTATCCGGAAATCATCGGGAGAGCATTCAACTCCTTCTCATCAACTCCAAACAGTCATCTTTAGTTTTAGGTCAGACCTGGCTCCGCCTTCACAACCCTCATATCGACTGGCAAGCCGGTCGTATTCTGGCGTGGAGTGGCCACTGTTTGGCTAGCTGTCTTCGTTCCGCTCTGCCCCCTCCGGGGTCCAAGGATCCCAGCACCAACCAACCCGAACCCGACCTTTCCAACGTCCCTGAGCAATATCACGACCTCTGCCAGGTCTTCTCCAAATCACGCGCCCTGTCCCTACCTCCTCACCGGCCTTACGACTGCTGCATCGACCTGCTGGCAGGAGCCAAGCTTCCGTCTGGTCGCCTTTACAGTTTGTCGGGGCCGGAGAAATTATCCATGGAGGAATACATTCACGAGTCCCTCGCCTCAGGCATCATCCGTCCCTCCTCTTCTCCTGTTGGTGCTGGGTTCTTCTTCGTGGGGAAGAGAGACGGCTCACTACGGCCCTGCATCGACTACCGGGGTCTAAATCAAATAACCATCCGCAATAAATATCCTCTTCCCCTCATAAACACCGCTTTTGAACCCCTCTCGCAAGCCGTCATTTTCACCAAGCTCGACCTCCGTAACGCGTACCACTTGGTGCGTATACGGGAGGGGGATGAATGGAAGACTGCGTTCAATACCCCGTTAGGCCACTATGAGTACCTGGTGGTCCCCTTCGGCCTTACTAACGCCCCCGCAGTCTTCCAGGGCATGGTGAATGACGTGCTGCGAGACCTGTTGGGGAAGTCCGTCTTTGTTTATATTGATGACATTTTGATTTTTTCCAAGTCCCCACAGGAGCACATTCTGCATGTCCGGGAGGTTCTCCAGCGTCTCCTTGAGAATCAGCTCTTTGTCAAGGCAGAGAAATGCTCATTCCACGCCTCCTCAGTCCCGTTCCTCGGCTTCATCATCGAGGAGGGCAGCATCCGGGCGGATCCTGTCAAGATCAAGGCGGTGACAGAATGGCCCCAACCCACCTCCCGTAAGCACCTTCAACAATTTCTCGGTTTTGCTAATTTTTATCGCAGGTTTATCCGTAACTACAGTGTCATTGCTGCTGCCCTTACCAAACTCACCTCTACTGCCCTTTCTTTTTCCTGGAACTCCGAGGCCCAGCTAGCTTTTGAGCGGCTCAAAACTCGGTTTTCATCAGCTCCCATTCTTTGTCACCCTGATCCCTCCCGACAATTTATTATTGAGGTGGATGCCTCCGACACCGGCGTGGGGGCCATTCTGTCCCAACGTGCCGCCTTGGACAACAAGCTCCATCCCTGTGCTTTCTTCTCCCGGAGGCTGTCCTCCGCTGAACGAAACTATGATGTCGGGGATCGGGAACTTCTCGCCATCAAGCTGGCTCTTGAGGAGTGGCGCCACTGGCTGGAGGGGGCAGGTAATCCTTTTGTTGTTTTGACTGACCACCAAAATTTAATTTATTTAAAGACTGCTAAAAGGCTTAATGCCAGACAGGCTAGATGGTCATTATTCTTTGCCCGCTTTAATTTTTCCTTGTCTTACCGCTCCGGTTCCCGCAATGTCAAGGCGGATGCCTTATCCCGTGTTTTTTCCCTTCCCTCCAGTCCTGCTGACCCTGAGCCTATTTTACCGGCGTCCTGTGTGGTGGCTGCGGTCTCCTGGAAGATCGAGGAGATTGTGAGGTCCGCCCAGACTTCCCACCCTGACCCCCGTAGTAACCCTAACTCCTCCCTGTTTGTTCCCAACTCCGTCCGCTCCCAGGTCCTGGAGTGGGTTCACGCCTCCTGTCTGGCGTGTCACCCAGGTGTTGCCAGAACGACCACCCTCGTCAGGAGGAGTTTTTGGTGGCCCACGCTCAAGGAGGATACCCGTGCATTTGTCCTGGCCTGTGCTGTGTGCGCCAGGAGCAAGGCATCCCATCAGCCTCCCTCCGGTCTTCTCCTTCCCCTCCCTGTCCCGGGCCGTCCTTGGAGCCACATCGGCGTGGACTTTGTCACCGGTCTGCCATTGTCAGAGGGTAATTCCGTAATTCTGACAGTGGTGGATCGGTTCTCCAAGGCGGTTCACTTTATTCCCCTTCCCAAACTCCCGTCCGCCCTCGAAACTGCGGAGCTCCTGGTGTTACATGTGGTCAGGCTGCACGGGATCCCGTCCGACATTGTGTCTGACCGTGGGCCCCAATTCTCCTCCCAGGTTTGGAAGGCGTTCTGTGTAGCCCTGGGGGCCTCGGCTAGTTTGTCGTCGGGTTTCCATCCCCAGTCTAACGGCCAGGCAGAGAGGGCGAACCAGGACCTGGGGGGCCGCCCTGCGGTGCGTCACCGCACGCAATCCCGCCTCCTGGAGCCGTTTTCTCCCCTGGGTAGAGTACGCTCACAACTCCCTTAAGAGTGCTTCCACAGGGTTGTCCCCGTTCGAGTGCTCATTGGGTTACCAACCCCCTCTCCTGTCGGCCCAGGAGGCCGAGGTAGCAGTCCCCTCTGTTAGATCCCACCTCCTTAAATGCAAACGCATGTGGAGACTTGCACGCACCGCACTCCTGCGCTCCAAAACCCGTTCCCAACGTCTGGCGGACCTTCACAGGACCGCAGCCCCTAAGTATAGGGTCGTCAGCAGGTCTGGCTTTCCACGTTTAACATTTCCCTTCCCTCTTCCTCTAAAAAACTTCGGCCCCGTTTTATTGGTCCCTTCCCTATTGTTTGTTTAATCAACCCAGTTTCTGTTAAACTCTCCCTCCCTGCCTCCCTCAAAGTTTACCCCGTTTTTCATGTTTCTCAAATTAAGCCTGTCGCCTCCAGCCCCCTCAGTTCCCCTACCCTCCCTCCTCCACCTGTCCGGGTCATCGACAACGCCCCGGCCTACACGGTGGACCGTATTATTGACATCCGCCGTAAGGGTCGGGGTTTCCAATACCTTGTTGACTGGGAGGGGTATGGGCCTGAGGAGCGGTCGTGGCTCCACAGGAGCCTCATCCTGGATCACTCACTGATCCAGGATTTCCACAAACGCTTCCCTCACAAGACCAGGCCACCAGGTACGCCAGGAGGCGTACTTTGAGGGGGGGGTACTGTAATGTTCCGCCCCATTCCTGTTCGTTTTCCGTGTTTTCCTGTTTTCCCTCCGTTTCATGTTGGATCCCTTTGTCCGTGTTTTCCCCGCTGCTACGGACTAGGCGTTTCCTTTCCTTACTTGTTCGTCTGGTTTTTTGTATTTACTTCCGCCTTTCACTCCTCTCCCTCTCGTTGCATGCATTCCTCACCTGGTGTTTAGTAATCACTCCCGTTTAATTTCCACACCTGTTCCTTATTTAGGTTTTCATTTACGTCACTATTTATACCCACGGCTGGCTGCCAATCGGCGCCAGTTCGTTAACTATCCTCACTCTGTGTTTGGTTTTGTCGTTCGTGGTCTTCTACGGTTCTGCTCGCTTGGTTGTGGGAATTCAATCCCCTTACAGCGTGTAGTTCGTCTGAAACTACAGTGTGGTAGTTACCCTCCGTGAAATTCCTGTGTTTCATGCAGCTAACCTGTTTTCCCTCTAAACCTCCAGTTACCCAGTCTACCGTGGCAGTGTTCGTTCTCCCTTTGTTTGTTTTGTGTGTTGCGGTACCTCCACCTTCAGCTCACGTAGGATTCCGTGTGGCACTCCGATCCTGGCTACCCTCCAGCTGTTCCTGTCCGGCCGAAGCCGCCCACAACGTCTTCGGTTACGGTTCCGGGAGCACTGGAGACCGGCCAGATCCTACCGGACCTACCTAAGCTACGCCGCACTACCCAGCACTACCATCCAGTGAGAACCTCCCGGTCCTTCCCGTGCCTACTCCCAAACTAATCCCCCTCTGTTTTGTTTTGACCAGTACCGGTGTAGTCATCCCGGTCCAGTTCCAGTCCTGCCGTAGTGAGTCGCCCACCTACCTGTCCAGTCCAGGCGTGAGTCACGCATCTTCCGATCCAGTCCAGTTCCGGCTTGGAACAAACCTGTTCCTGAGCCCATAGTCCAGAGTGGACCTCCCGGTCCAGTTCCAGTCCAGTCCAGGCGTGAGTCACGCATCTTCCGATCCAGTCCAGTTCCGGCTTGGAACAAACCTGTTCCTGAGCCCATAGTCCAGAGTGGACCTCCCGGTCCAGTTCCAGTCCAGTCCAGGTGTGAGTGTGCACCTACCGATCCAGTCCAGTTCCGGCTTGGAACAATCCGTTCCTGACCGCGTTTCCTGAGTGGACCTCCCGGTCCAGTTCCAGTCCAGTTCAGGCGTTGCCTACGCCTGGAGTCCAGTCCAGTTCCGGCTTGGAACATTCCGTTCCTGATCTTCCGTTCCAGCTCCGGCTTGGAGCAGTCCGTTCCGGGCTTGCTGACTTTACCCTGTGTGATAACGTGTTTGCCTTTCCTGTACAGTTTTGGGACTACCCCAACACTTAATTTATTAAAAAAAAACCTTCTCTGTGAATCTGTCTCCTGGTCGTTGCACTTGGGTTCGTCTCGTATTGGGTTCGTAACATGTTAAGAATGAATGAATCTTAACAAGCAATTTAATCTCATATTTAGAATTTTCTAAATAAAACAAACTATCTGCCAGTGGGGTGAGATATTTTTACTCATTTCAGGATTTGCCAATGGGGTAAGATTGTCAAGTAAAAAGTAACTTAAAACAAGCTATATCTTCCACTTTTGAGGAAAAAAAATATGATCTTAAGTCTCATTACAAGACTAAAACACTTGTTAAGATTTTTTGCAGTGTACATCTCTGCCAAAACTACTGTATGTCCACATGTTCACGTCTAGGTTAACCTACAGTATCTGTTTTCTGTGCTGTCAAGGCAAATATTGCTCAATATGAATCTTTCCAATACAAGTCCAAATCATCTGAAAAGCTAATAATACTTTCAAGATTATTATACTGGCCTGTGCTTATATTGAACTTCAACTTCTTTAAAGCTGTTATAAGATTTCAAAGTGTATCTGTCTAAACCAAGATTTTTGGAAACCATGAATAATCTTCTGGCCAGCAGCCAACAGATTCCATGCCAAATCATTACAGTATTCATTTTGAAACCATGGAAGGAAATTAAATACCCACTGCTCACTTAAGGACTACATTATCAAATTACCCATGATATTAAAATTAATGCTGGAAGCTATGGTTTAAAAAGTAAAACACATGGGTTTCTCACTGGCGAGCCTGTAGAGCACTATCCACATGCTCATTGCGAGCTGCAACATTGGCGGTTTGAATCAGACCATGCACCTTTGTCGCATGTCTCTCGCTCTCTCTTGGTCATTCAGAGATCTAAATGCTACTATGCAAATAAAACAACGAAAAACCAAACTCCCACACTGATTGATCTCCCACCAAGTGTGTCATAGGAATGACATCATCATCCTTAACGGTCCCAATTACATCAATGGCCACCATTATGTATACACTTAGTAAGATGTCAATTAATTTGAGCATAATTGATTGACTGCCATTTCACTTATTGCTTTAGCTTAATGTGATGAGGAAGTTGTGTTTCAGTTGGCGAAACTGCTGCACTATAGCGCACTGTAGTAATTCCTCTGGGGTAGAGAGGCCTCATACAGTGACGTTGTAGACAGGAAGAGCTACTTTCACACCTCACTGACTGCAATGAGCAGAAAGTGACCTCTTTGCATGTGAAGTGTAGCAAAAACCTCTCCACGTTTTATTACGTTACAGACATATTCTACAATAGATTGAGTTCATTTTTTGCCTCAAACATCTACACACAATAGCCAATAATGACGAAGTGAAAACAGGTTTTTAGAAAATATGCAATTTTATTTTACTGACAAAAATAGGTTATTTAGGGGTTACATATCTGTACATGCCCTTAGCCTAATACTTGGTTGCTGCACCTTTGGCAGCGATTACAGCTTCAAGGCATCTTGGGAAAGAAGCTACGAGCTTGGCACACTTGTTTCTGGACATTTTTGCCCATTCCTCTTGGCATATCCTTGCAAGCTCCGTCAGGTTGGATGGGGAGCGTCGGTACACAGCCGTTTTCAGCTCTTTCCACAGATGTTCAATTGGATTCAGGTCTGGGCTCTGGCTGGGCCACTCAAGGACATGCACAGACTTTCTCCGAAGCCACTCCTTTGTTCTCTTGGCTGTGTGCTTCGGGTTGTTGTCATGTTGGAAGGTAAACCTTCGCCCCAGTCTGAGGTCCAGAGCGCTCTGGAGCAGGTCATCTTTCCCTCTATCAGGACTAGTTGCCCCGTTCCCGCTGCTGAAAAACATCCCCACATCATGATGCTGCCACCGCCATGCTTCACTGTAGGGATGGTATTAGCCAGGTGATGAGCGGTGCCTGGTTTCCTCCAGACGTGACGCTTGGTATTCAGGCCAAAAAGTTCAATTTTGGTTTCATCAGACCAGAGAATCTTGATTCTCATGGTTTGAGAGTCCTCTAGATGCCTTTTGGCAAACTCCAAGTGGGCTGTGATGTGCCTTTTACTAAGGAGGGGCTTCCGTCTGGCCACTCTACCATAAAGGCCTGATTGGTAGAGTGCTGCCTGGATGGTTGATCTTCTGAAAGGTTCTCCCATCTCCACAAGGATACGCTGGAGCTCTGTCAGAGTGACCCTCGGGTTCCTGCTCACCTCCCTGGCCAAGGCCCGTCTTCCCCGATTGCTCAGTTTGGCCGGGCGGCCAGGTTTAGGAAGATTCTTGGTGGTTCCAAACTTCTTCCATTTATGAATGATGGTGGCCACTGTGCTCTTTGGGACCTGAAAAGCTGCAGAGATTTTTCCGTACCCTTCTCCAGATCTACAGGTATGCCTTGACACAATCCTGTTTCTGAGGTCTGTAGATAATTCCTTTGACCCCATGGCTTGGAGTTTGCTCTGACATGCACTGTCAACTGTGGGACCTTATATAGGCAGGTGTTGGCAATCCCCAATCATGTCCAATCAATTGAATTTATCACAGGTGGACTCCAATTAATTTGTAAAAACATCTCAAGCAGTATCAGTGGAAACAAAATGCACCTCAGCTCACTTTTGGGTGTCATATCAAAGGGTGTGCACACTTGTGTACATATGATATTTTACATTTAGATTTTTAATAAATTAGTACAAATGTCTAAAAACCTGTTTTCACTTTGTCATTATGGGCTATTTTGTGTAGAATTTTGAGACAAAAAATGAACTCAATCTATTGTAGAATATGTCTGTAACGTAATAAAACGTGGAGAAGGTGAAAGGAGTGTGCAGACTTTCCGGCTTGACTGTAGATATAGAAGATATAAAGATAATTAGGAGAATAGAGATTTCTGTTGCAACATGAACACAGTGTAGGCCCCGAATACAGGTATTAAAATGCAACAAGTATTTTTTTATTTTATTCAAAGACAAGCGGTTGCAGTATTGATTGTAGCTGTCTCTAATATGTTTGTGTTGGCTGTGTAACTAATTAATTCCATTTCTGCATGTTTGAATGTGAAGTTAATTTGTAATCAGTGCTATAAATACAGTTGCATCCACTGGCTATTTTAAAACACTTTCCAAGAGCTCTGTGACAGCTGCAGTGTGGAGCGAGAGTCAAACTCCATTGGGTTTTGAAGTCATGTCCTAGGTGGAAACTTGTATTGCTGCACAGACATAAAAATAGTTCTCAATAGTCTTGGGGTAATCAGCTAAAGATTTTTGTTATCTGTTTTCATTCATGATGGTGACAAAAGATGAAACATCAAGCTTTTTTCTATTAATTTGCAATGCCAGTTGTAGATTAGGAGATAACATTTTATCGTGAGAAAAGAGTAGCTAATATGACCACACAATTCAGTATACTTGGCATGCATAAAACATGAATGGAAGTAATCCTGATAGGGAGCTCTGTGTATGGCAAAGATAATTTTATTGACACTACTGAAAATATGTTTTTGCTACACCTTTCACAGTCAAGACTTTCTGTGATTCAAAATAGTTTTTCTTTCTTTCTCTGAGTGGAGATTTCTGGTGGAGATAAGGTTCTGAGAATGCTACTTATACGTTTATAACACCTTCCTGTGTGAGGTGCACTCTGTTCTCTTTGAAAACAGATTCTCTGAAAATACTAACAGGTTTATGTAAAAAAGAAAATGACAAAAAAGAGGAATACTCTAGTCCTTTTGTACAAGATATAAAATGGCTTGGATTAGATCATTGACTGAACTCCCATCTGAACTCCCATCAAAGAACTATTGCTGAAACCATCACAGAGATTAGAAATGTTTTGGCTCAACAAGCTATGCAAACTGAGTACACATGAGTACACGAAACCCAAAAGATCACACATAGTTTAAGATTGCCCAAAGTGTTCATGTTCTAAGCAGTGTGAAATTCCCCCACCCAGGCAGGCTAACATTAACTCTGTGGTTATCTCTTGTGATCTGCGACTTGGTCTTCTTCTGTGTGGGTTCTTACCGGGCATTCTGACTGGGCATTCTGTGCGTGTCTTTGATAAAAAGTGTCTTTGAAGCAAATTTTTTGATGCGGTTTCCTGTTAACACTGTTGAATTACTACACTGTCTGGCAAAAAAAGAGTCGTACACTGTAATATTTCGTTGGACCGCCTTTAGCTTTGATTACGGCGCGCATTTGTCGTGGCATTGTTTGGACAACCTTATGCAATGTCACAACATTTATTTCCATCCAGAGTTACATTAATTTTTGGCCAAGATCTTGTATTGACGACGGGAGAGTCGAACCACTCCGTAAAGTCTTCTCCAGCACATCCCAAAGACTTTCAATGGGGTTAAGGTCAGGACTCTGGTGGCCAATTCATGTGTGAAAATGATTCTCATGCTCCCTGAACCACTCTTTCACAATTTGAGCCCCATGAATCTTGGCATTGTCGTCCTGGAATGTGCCCATTGATGGGATAACCTGATCATAACCTGATTCTACAGCAGGGCGACTGGCACTTCCCCCCCTCCGTGTCAAAGGCTCTCGCTTGTCCCGACTGCGGAGTTTTTCCACATTAACACCTCAGTGGTGGAATGAACTTCCCATTCCCCTACGTTCTACTCCAACCCTGCCTGCATTCCGTCGAGGCCTGAAGACACACCTCTTCAGGCTCCACCTTGACTGATATCCTCACCTAGGAATATCAGTTCCCTGTTCCCTGTGTTTTCCTGTCTGTTCATTATAGTTTATAATAGTATTTGGAATGGTTTATAATAGCATAGTTTATAATAGTATTTGGAATGGTTTATAATAGTATAGTTTATAATAGTATTTGGAATGGTTTATAATAGCATAGTTTATAATAGTATTTGGAATGGTTTATAATAGTATAGTTTATAATAGTATTTGGAATGAAAGTGTGGTGTTGCTGATTTGCCCACAGCTTACTGTGAACTACAGTCAACGTTCATTGCTAGGGATAGCTGCTACATTATGCAAAGGATGTGCTTTGCCTTGTCTGTTCTGTAATGATGATGATGTCTCTGTACGCACTTACTGTACGTCGCTTTGGATAAAAGCGTCTGCTAAATAAATGTAATGTAAATGTAATGTAATCATTCAGTACATTCAGGTACTGAGCGGACTTCATTTTATTGCTGCATAACGTTGCTGAGCCTAGACCTGACCAATTGAAGCAACCCCAGATCATAACACTGCCTCCAGAGGCTTGTACAGGGGGCACTATGCATGACCGGTGCAACAGCAACTTTTTTTTGGACCAGGCAGTGTATTATTTAAGCCCAGCATGTTAAACATCCATGCCTTAAATATCACTCCCCTCTTATGGAGACAAAAATACACCTGTTTTTCCAAACCTGAAAATACAAGATTGTGTCATTCATTGATCCTGTTTTACTGTTCATTTTAAGAAATGCATGTCTTTATCACTGGCATTTTGTAGAATGTGCAACAAATCATAAATGTCCATCTCCAAAGAGCTGACAATAACAATACACTCTCAGAAGAAATTATAAAAAGGTACAAACACTTGTCACTGGGTTTGTAACCCTGTAGGTCAGCCATTCTCAACCTGTGGTACGCGTACCACCGGTGGTACTTGCGCCCCTGCTGGTGGTACTCGGAGGGATCCCTGCAATCTCAATGTTTTTAAAAAATGAAATAAAACCAACTTTAAAATCAATTGTAAAACATTTTGTACAGAAATACTATCAAAATACTACTACGAATGAAAATAAGCTTGAGATAATTGAAATTGGGGTTTAAAATAAGTTCTACATTTATTTTGTTGTTTTTAGATTTAGAAACAAAATAAATGTTTGTTTCTGACGTTGTTTCTGACGGACACTACTACCTGTTGCGCATGCACGATTAGCTAACGTTACAAGCAAGCTAGTGATGACAAGAAAGCCGAGGGATGTTGCAAAAGTGGATCAAAACGGGAGGTATTCGAAAGAGAAGTGTGGAGGAGAATATTTCCAGCAGCAATGAAGTTCAACAAGTGAACGAGGAGGAAGACAGTGAACCGAGCACAAGCGCAGCCACATGCACAGCCACAACGCCTTCCAGTGCTAACGCTAATAGCTAATAGCGTTAGCAGCGCTGAACCGAGCACCACATATGCTGCTAGTGGCTCCGTCAGCAGCGCAAGTGGGGAATCCACAAACAAACGGCGCAAAACAGTACGCAAATACAACTCCAGTTGCTGTGTGAGAATGAGTTATGTTCTCACTTACTGAGGTGCTGCCCCTTGCATTGTATGAGAATTGTGTGTGTATGTATGAGAGAGAGAGTTTGTGTGTGAATGAAGTACAGTTGAAATACAGTTGTTAATCTTAATTTTCTCACTTGCTGTTTGAGAATGATAGTTGTTATTGTTGTTATTCATTGTGTGTTCTTAATGATCTCACTTACTGTGTGTGTGTGAGAGTGTGTGTGTGTGTGTGTGTGTGTGTGTGTGTGTGTGTGTGTGTGTTTGAATGAAGTACATTTGCTGAAATACAGTTGTTCTTAATTTTCTCACTTGCTGTGTGAGAATGATAGTTATTATGTTCTCAATGCCCCTTGCATTGTATGCAAATTGTGTGGAAGAGTTTGCTAGTTCTAGTGCTACCCCTTTGTACATTGTGGCTGTGGCTGACAAAAGTTAACAATAAATAATGTTATTAGGAATAAATTTGCCTCCTGCGTGAACTGTGCATAGCTGAATAGACTGTATTTTAACGTCGGTCATATGGTGGTACTTGGAGAGCCAACTACTTTCTCAGGTGGTACTTGGTGTAAAAAGGTTGAGAACCACTGCTGTAGGTACATAAAATTGTACCCCTAGCCAGCAATATATAATTCATTTGCACCTTTTCTGCTTGAAAAGGTACTTATTAATACCAAAAATATAATAGGTTACATTTGTGAAATGTCTTTCTTAGAGAAGATGTACCTCCACTGTACCTTTATTTCTGAGAGTGCAGAAGACAATGAATCATGTGGAAAATTGTCAGTATTCTTGAGTTTATGCTATACTATAATCCTGCTTGTACATTCACTGACATCATGTCAATGTTCACGGTCTGGTGCACTGTCATGTTGGTGTGTTAAATCTGATTTTAGAATACAACAAAGGATCTTTCGACAACACCACTGAACACGCCGTTTGAACTTTTACTCAATGTTCCACAATGGGAATAACAATTTAAAGGATTCATTACTAGGGATAGCTGCTACGTTATGACCTTCTGTATGCACGTATTGTATGTCGCTTTGGATAAAAGCGACTGCCAAATGACTGTAATGTAATGGATTCCACACATAACTTGCAAAAGGTAAATAGAGAGATAATTGTCTCAATGGGCAATTCTGTTAACTATAACTGGAGTTCTATATTATTGTTTCTCTTTGAACTGAGGGACAAATATTAAAGACCTCAAAGATCTTTATTATACCTATAGGCAGAGTTTGGTGGTAGGCAGCTACAAGTATGAATTTGTGAGGGTCTGCAAAACAAGTATTCTACACAATTAAGAGCAACCCCTTTCACCAAAGCTGGCTAATATTTCCCTCCTGTGGAGAGACATATATTGCAGGTGTTTAAGCTTGTTTGGAGATTCAAAAAGTACAGGTTGTGAACAAAAATGAGAAATAACTGTATTCCAACAGTGAAACGTTGTGATGTATATCCAAGCAAATATTATTGTTATTTTAGTGTTTATTTGCGTATTGTTTTTTCTTTTTAAAAAACCATGAATAAGCCGCAATTTGGACACGTGGT
The DNA here is from genome assembly GCA_029718625.1 of Synaphobranchus kaupii. Classification (NCBI taxonomy): domain Eukaryota; kingdom Metazoa; phylum Chordata; class Actinopteri; order Anguilliformes; family Synaphobranchidae; genus Synaphobranchus; species Synaphobranchus kaupii. The sequence continues at coordinate 27,153,664 of CM056392.1, read as the reverse complement.
GGCGCTATAACAACCAAATTCATTTATAAACTTTAAAGGGTTAGCCTCTGCATCCTGCTTGGCCTCGTCTTGAAATTTGGTGCCTCTGTCCTTCTCCTCAAGGATTCATAATCCCCATATTTACCAGCATTTAGAATTTTGCTTAAAACTCTTCTTCTCAGGACCCATGCATGATGTGGTATGTTCAACCTTCCTCGTAGATCTTAGCTAAAGTGTGGTATGTTCAATCTTTCACTTAGATCTTAGCTAAAATGTGATATGTTCAATCTTCGCCAAAAATTGTAGAAACTTTCAAATCTGCCATAGAATCACCAAAACCTTGTGATCTATGAATATGAGTTGTGAGTCACACACAACTAGTTTAACATTGAAACTGGCAATGCTCTATCTCTGTTGTTTATTTGCAGTGTTGCAGTTTGTGCTTTGAATCTATTCCTCAACCAATATTAACTCTGTAAATTATTTTGCTAATCACCATATTGTGTGGCAAGTAAAATAAAACCACTGTGCCAATAATCATGTGGTTGTGGATTTTATTCCAACCATAGCACATTGTGTCAAGTCGTTGAAGTCAAGCTAAAGTTTGAACATCATCAGATAACATCTTAGCCTCCAAATTAAAATAATACCACTAAGTCTCCTTTGATAGAATGAATTTACAGTTTACTAACAGGCACTACAACAATGGTTGCTCAACTCAAAGTCTCCTGACAAAAAATTGGGTGCTGAATCCCACGCTGAAGAAGGATGGTGCCGAAACGTTTGTGCACATCGTGCCTTATATGTCCAGAATAAACTCTTAGTTTCATGAGTATTTAATGAGTACTACAACAATGATAACATCGCAGGATGGCGGAAATAAAGTGCATAATATGTTTACTTTATTTCTTTATGAGGAATGTGAATGGCGCTGGATTTCATTCATTGCCACGGTTTGTTTGAAAAGTGTCCTGTGTGGTTTACATTAACAAACAAAATCCATTGTAGGTTGGTTTCTATTGCAGCCATTCTCTTAATTAAGGTTGTTGAAAAAATGTGTTTATATTCCACAATTTCATAATTTTTTCCACAAACTTATTTTAGCACAATCAATACTAATTGCTCTGCATTGAACTGAAATGATCTCAAATGGTCTATTTCCAGTGACCACCAGGCATCCATATTTCAGAAATTAAGACCCTACTGATTTCACCTGTCAGTCTCTAATTGACTGAGGGTAATACAGTAATATTAACAATACAAGTTATTTATAGATAAGTTATGGAAAATGTTTCTTATGCTAACACAAGGAATGCATGTGTAAATTATGTTTAGATTATCGGTGCTAATCTCAAAGACAAAAACAGTAATGCTTCCGTCTACTTTCTACCTGATAACAGGCAACTGAATTAATGTACAACTCAATAAACTTGAAAAACTAATGACTTTTTTACTTATTATTTATTTACTGCTGAAGGCTGTGGTGGACTTCAGACTTTCTTTAGCCAATGGATTTGCTTCTACAGGTATACAGGTGTGTGATTCTTTACTTAGAGCTCCAGGGATTATTAATTACGTTCGGCTCTGCTCTTATGTATTTCCCATAAGGCCTCTGTTATTCAACCCTTTCTTTCTCATTTGGTCTACCATGGCATAGCAAAACCTCGAAAGGAAAATATCCTGTCCCTCAATGTGGACTCATTTTATGGGAGACATAACCCTGACTGACCACTCTGCAGCCAGACTGTTGAATTTATTTGGACCCAGTGGCAGATCTGCCAAAAAAACCTGAATTTATTGCATGACATAAGGGCCAAGTTTCCATGGCATATTCTGTTTCTGTAACCGAAGCAAAGCAAATCCACATGCAGATTCGTTGGGAATACGTTGTGGCATAGTGAGATTCTAAATATGACTACAGAAAGCATCTTTGCAGCATCAGATAAGTAATAAAAGAAAAATGTTGACAATGCACAGTTGTCAACAGCAATGACTGACGATGCATTGATGAGGAGTGTAATATGTGGCTTTTAATGCTTTTAATATATCTGCAGAGAGAATCAGAATGCTCCTTTGCTACATTATTTGCTGAAAGATTCATCGAACATTTTCACTTCCTTGGGTAAAAATTTAATTCCGTGGCAAAATGTGAATTAACCCCAAAGGAAAGGTTAATGTATTCAATCTTTGAAAATGCTCCTTTATATGTATTGTTCTGAGTTTATAAATTAATTTTACGGGAGAGCATGTGGTTGTCTGTGCTCTCCTGAGTCAACAACAAAGATTGCGATGAATTGTGAAGAGTGAGAATAATTGGGCATTCCAAATTAGAGACAAAAGTGGGGAAAAGCATTTTAAAAGTGCTACAGAACAGCAATTCAATATAAGATGTTTTGGAGCTGTGGGCTAACCGTACTGTGGTGCACAGCGGCTGACATTGGGACAGGCATAGCATGTAAGTGTCTAGAAGATCTTATAGCAAATACGGCTAAAAATGACCCCGCAATGAGCCAATAGCATGTTAATCATCATATTTTAGTCAAGAAGGTGGAGGAATCAAACATCACATGGACAGAGGAGGAGTGTAATCAATGCGGTATCGATACACATCGGGGGCGGCAGTGTATTATAATGGGTAAGGAACTGCACCTGTAATCTGAAGGTTGCAGGACTGATTTCCACGTAGGACACTGCCTTTGAACCTTAGAGCAAGGTACTTAACCTGCATTGCTTTTGTATAAATTGGCCATAATGCAATGTCAGCTAGAATGCAGCTTGACCCCTGTGTGATTCATGAAAGAGCCATCCATGTACTAATGCCTGCTGCACGAGCCCCAGATCTCACGGCCACAATGAGAATGCCCTTAAACAAGAGTTACTGGGAGCCTAGCGGAGAGTAAGGCTGAACTCGATGGCAGCAAAAGGCAAACAGAAAGCAAACACATGGGGAATCGATGGGAGGCTGCACGATGCAAACGCGGGGGTGAAGGGCCAGCTGGAGGCGTACAGGAAAAAAAACAGGCGCCAGGCCAACTCAGTCAAACAGCCAGAGATTTATGAAGATTGCTTTCTTTGCAAGGATCATGCATCTCATCACGTGACGCTAGATGAAACGAATCCGACGCTTATAGTTGCCGCATTGGTTGTTATTATGCGGCCGACTGGCTGCATTTTTTCAAATTAATCCCCTGAAAAAGAATGTGCCTGCTGATCTGTGCAGACAGGCCATGTCATATTAAAGAGGAAAGGCCACTGATTCACGCACAATGCATGGGAAGGGAAAGCAAAGCTGAAATATAGATTTAAAAAACTTTAAGTATAGCAGATTTCACAAGAAATACTAGCGTTGTGATCTTATAAGAAGCCATGAAATGTCCTTAGACCCAATGTTGTGTAACCATGAGCTGTCCTTCAAATTGAAAGGACCTTCACCATTGGCAAGCTGCTTACCTGGGGGTTTGTGAGAATGGGGGGTATACAGTATATTTTTGTCATGGTTTTGACCCTGTTTCCCCTTGCGGTCGTTCTCTTTGGTGGCCACGCGAGGGCGCTGCCCTTTTGGTAGATGCTTGCTCCGCCCTGCTGAGTTGTCGGATCTTTTGTTAAGCGTTTACACCTGTTGCGTAGTCACCGGAAAGATATATATAAGCCTACCGTTTCCTTCATTCGGGGCTTCGACATTGATTGTTAATTGTATGTACTGTGGTGTTATTGTTGGCTGTGAATTTTCGTACCGTTTTGGCTAGTGATGGCGAAATGAGGCTTCCTGAATCACTGAGGCTTTGCAGCCAATTGTATCGCAAATAGATTCATTACTCGAAGCCTCATTCAACACAGTGTACACCAGTGACACCTGCTGGTAAAAGTAATTTAGAGCAACAAAATCATTACAAATTCCACCCCAGGTTCAAAATAACGAAGTTGCCGCGATCTAACAAGAAGCGATCCTTTAGCTCACTGGTAACGCGTCGGACTTCAGAGCCATTTCTGTAGGCTACCAGTTCAAAACCCCGCTCAGGCGATACCTAACATACTCATAATTTATATTTGTAACTGTCATTAGGCTAGATTTGTTTTATACTAAGATATATTACCTATAAAATAATATATGTAATAATATTATATTAACTTTCAAAATGAAAAAAACAGGAAGATTGATATAAAGGGGGACAACATTTGTGTGGGGTTCTATTGAGCAGTAAAAGTGTGTCTGGTCTGGGACTGGGAGTGCTTCTGTAACCAGGCAGTGAAAGTGAATGTGCTTCAGTATGGGCAGTGAAAGGGAAGGTGCTTTTGTGACTGAAAAGGTTTTTTTTAATTGATTTTTATTAACGGCCTCATCAAGTTCTTGCTTTCTGGAACCTATGGCAAAATAACAATATGCAAATGTATTTTTATCAACATGTATGTCAGTATGATTATGATAAAGCAACCATAACTGCTATTAAAAAGTTAAATAAATAAATAACCTCCGCTGGTTTCTTGCTCATTGGCAGGTGCATTTTCATGCATTGCCCGATAATGCCTGGACGAGGTATTATTGCTGTAAGCCAGCTCCTTTAGGCACAGCAAGCACTTTACCTTCAAAATTAAATAATATGCCATTTGAGAAGGAATGCAGATGATAATGATAATAAGAAAGAATAAGAAATAACAATCAAATCATAATATTAAACAAATCGTAATAATCTGCTGTAGTTACGTTAAAATAACAACCAACGAACTACATGCACAGTCGATTGCTATCCCAGTGTTCGAATAGCGTTTCAGTGTGTTTTTATATCTACGCCACTTAGGCCTGCCTTATTTGGAGATATCGGGTCAAAATATTCCCAAGCAGGAGAAGATTTTCGCTTCCATGCAGGTTGCATTAGCCTATTTTTGTACAAAAACGACAAAACTGTACAAAAGTTGTACAAAAAAATAAAAATACTCCAAAGATTCCTCAAAAAAATACTCCAAAAACTTTCAATAGCAATAATACCAATAATAATAAGCTCTCCGCAACAACCCTCGAAATAAGGGGGGTATCGCTTCTTTATATCTACAATTCAAAACCCCTCATTCCGCCCAAAACGCAAAACAAACCGATCACGTGGTTCTACAGCACCCGAGGCCTCGTTTGTCATCTATTACGTGCTTCTCTGAAAGTGATACAAGCTTCGGTGCGAGGCTTCTGTAGAAACTGCCCTACGTACTCGACACACAGCTCGGAGCTTCGGTATCATCCGTAACATCACTAGTTTTGGCTATTCGCCCATTTTTAACGTCTCTTAGTTGAGACAGGGCTTATTTCTTACTGGCTTGGTAGTCGATTATCTCGTAGAAGTTTGGGACCGTAAATCTCTGCTCTATTTCGCCATAGTGTGCTTTTTCTCCGTGTATGGAGATTTGGGCGTTTCTGTTGGGAGCTTTAGTCCAGTTCGCCTCTAGGTGCATGTCGTCTCATGTGAGATTGGGCGTTTGCGCTTCTGCTGGGCTGCTTAGCTTGTGGAAGTGTATAGTAGTTGTTCTTTGTCCCCCTTCGCCTGTTTGATTTTCTTACTGAGAGACCTGGCGTTTTGCTTCTACTCAATTCCGTGTTACTGTGAGCCAGTAAGTAGCCTTGGTACGTTTTTCCCTGTTTAGTCTCCTTCTCGTGGACTACGTTCCCCGTTGTTGTGATTCAGGGTTTTATTTATATTGAGGCTCGTGCTATTATGTTTGCGTAAGTCTTTTGTTGCAGCTGTCCTGTTCGCCTTTTTGCCTTTGAGACGATTTTGTTGCGAACTGTTGTTCGGTTTCGTTCTCCGGGTGTGTTGTCTCCTTATGTGGAGCTTGGGCGATGCTGTGGACGTGCTTGTGTTTGACTGCGTGTTTTTAATAGCCTCGGAACGTTAGCTCTCTGTTCCATTTCGCCTCGTTACATTTTTCCATTTGTGAGAGGCTAGGGCGGTTGTTTTATATCTAGCTTGCGTTAGTCTGTGGATAGTAAAGTTATGGGACGACGGTTCTTCGTCGGCTCACCTGTAAAATGTTTCTCTCTCTTGGGAGATCGGGTGTTTACCCTCTTGGTTTTATGCATTGGACTGCTAGCCTTTTTATATCGCCATTGAACATTAAATCTCTGTTCCTGTTTCGCCTCGTTACATTCCCCCTTATTTAGAGGCAGGGCTTGTTTTTGTGTTTGTGCTTGTCAGTCAGATAGTCTATAGTTTCTGTGCAGCTGTCTTTTCGTCTTTTGTGCTTGTTCTCCGGGTATGGAGTTTTGGGCTATTCTGTTCAGAACTTGTTCTGTTTGTTCCTGTCCTAGCGCTCTACCTTGCGTTGTGACAGTGTTAGCCGGTTAGTAGCGTCTGTAATGGTGTTTGTTTGTTCGTTGTCTTGTCTCCTCCCTTATCTGCGGGTATCCCGCCTTAGTGGCCTAAGGGCTTTATGAATCCCCTTGCTGCGTTTGGCTCCTCCTTCCTCACACGTCACGTCCCATTACAATTTTGTCCCAGGAAATATTGGAGAGTTTGTCCTCAAAGATGGTTTTATGGCCTCTACTCCATGCTGCACCAAATTAAATTAAGCAGGGCTCATTAAACATGTGAAGCATTACACTACCTGCTAATTTTCAAATTATCGTCCGATTTCAATTTTACCACAATGCTCAAAAATTATTGAAAAGCTCTTTAATGTTAGATTAGATAAGTTCATTGATAAACACAAGCTGCTATGTGACAGCCAATACGGATTCAGGAAAAAACATTCAACAGCAATGGCCCTAACAGAATCCATAGAATTTATCAGACGCGCTAGACCGTAAATTATTCACCATAGGGATTTTCATCGACCTGAAAAAAGCTTTCGACACGATAAACCACAGCATATTGATCGATAAATTGTACAGATATGGAATTAGAGGAATCGCATTACAATGGATTAAGAGTTACCTATCAAATAGAGTTCAATTTGTACAGATAGGGGACAACATATCAACATGCCTGAACATCAACTGTGGGGTCACACAGGGTTCAGTCTTAGGACCAAAATTATTTATACTATATATCAATGACATAATCAAAGTATCTGACGTTTTAAAATTAATTTTATTCGCGGACGACACAAACATCCTCTGCTCAGGAAAAGATCTTAATCAAATGGTCACATCAGTGAACAATGAAATGTCAAAGCTTCACACGTGGTTTAATATTAATAAACTATCACTAAACCTTTCAAAGACAAAATTCATATTATTTGGGAAAAGAGGCATGAAGGAAAACATAAACTTACAGGTAAATGGTATCAACATTGAACGAGTGAACGAACATAAGATTCTGGGGGTTACGGTAGATTGCCTCCTGACATGGAAACCACATGTGAAGCTAGTTCAATGTAAGTTGGCCAAAAGTGTGTCTATTTTGTGGAAAATGCAGAAATTACTAAATCAACATTCACTTAGGACAATTTACTCAGCACTCATAACACCTCACCTGCACTACTGTGTTGAAGTATGGGGGAACACTTATAAAGAAACTACAGAGATGCTGTTTAAACTTCAAAAAAGGGCATTGAGAGTGGTATATGGTGTCCCATATAGAGACCATACAAATTACTTGTTTATTAAGGCAAAGTTTCTTAAGTGGCAGGATATAATTAAATATAATACCATACAAATATTATTCTTAGCATCCAAAAATCTCTTACCCTCAAATATACAGAAACTGTTTCAAAAGAGAGATGACATGCATAACTTAAGAGGAAACATGATATATAAACAAAAAACTATAAAGTCAACTCTCAGAGGTCATTCATTATCCATTGTGGGGGTTAAGCTCTGGAACGGTTTACACGATGAGCTTAAAATGTCTATAAACCTAAAGACCTTCAAGAGTAAGATAAGATGTAAGATGGTAGGAAATTATCAAATGGGGACTGTCTGCTGTGGAAATGAAACAAATGAAACAAATTGTTTTGACTAATGTATGACATGTATATTCAAATTCGACTTATTTGGACTTTAATGTCTATTTTATTTTACTTTAGCTTATTTTTTCTTTCTCAAACTGTTTTGTTATAAAGAAAATTCAGTTATGCTGTTGTGATACAAAAAAATTTGTTTTAAACAAATGTATATTATGAACATGTAAAATAATGAGGGAAATGGGGCGGGACTATGATAAGCAGGCTGCTTTTTCCCGTATCCCTTTTCGGCAAGTAATGTGTTTTGTCAGGGCATATTACAGAAATTGTGATAAAGTGTAACTATATGCATGCCGAAATAAATAAATAAATAAAAAAAATAAATAAATAAAATAAAATAAAATTACAGCCACTTATGGGATCTTACTAAACTCAATAACGGGCTACAAACCTCCCCAATTTCATGCTGTGATAACATTTTAAGTTTTAAAATGATCGTGTAGTCAGTCTTGCACTTTTGTATCATTCAGTTTGAGATGACATGGTCAAGATGGTAATAGTGCTGTTTATTTGGTTAGTATCGCTGTTGTCAGAGTCACTCAGCTATTAAGGAGCGTGGATTGTTTTGGCAATCATTCCCACTCTGAGCAAGATCCCATGTCTCTTGGGTAATCACCAAGCACACATTAACTACTATTTCTCAAACAACAACAAAACAAACATAAATCCAAATGGGGTCAATTTGTGTAATGTTCCGCTCCCTTCCTGTCCGTTTTCCGTGTTTTCCTGTTTTCCCTCCGTGTCATGTTGGATCCCTTTGTCCGTGTTTTCCCCTCTGCCGCGGACTAGGCATGTCCTTCCCTGTCTTGTTCGTCTGGTTGTTTTGGTTTACTTCCGCCTTTCACTCCCTCCCCCTCGTTGCATGCATTTCCTCACCTGGTGTCTTGTAATCACTCCCGGTTTATGTTCACACCTGTTTCGTATTTTGTCACATTAGTTAGCCCTATATAGTCTTTCGGCTGGCTGCCAGTCGGCGCCAGTTCGTTAACTATCATCACTTGGTGTAGTGCTTGAGTCGTTAACTGGTCTCCCCGTGTAAACTATTCGCGTGTTTGTGGAATGTGTTTCCCATACAGCGTATAGTCCCTTGCAAACTACAGTCTGGTAGTTTACCTCCCGCACAATTCCTGTAATTATTGTATTGGCTAACTTGTTTCCCTTCTCCTCCATCCAACCCTGCTCCCTATCTCCCGTGGCAGTGTTTGTTTTCCCCGTGTTTGTTTGTGTGTGTTGCGGTACCTCCACCTCCAGCGCGTGTAGGCTCCGGGGTGATTCGCTACCTGGCTACCCTCCAGTTGTTCCTGTCCGACCGAGGAAACCACCCAGTTCTTCGGCGCCGGCTCCTGGAGCTCTGGAGACGGTCAGCTACCTCCGGACCTACCGCAGCTACGCCACACCACTCTGCCCTGCCGTGATTCCGCAAAACCTCCCGACTTCCAAACCCATCACCTCCGTGAGAACCTCCCGGTCTTTCCCGTGCCTTCCCTTGCACTAACCCTCCTCTGTTTTTGTTTTTCTATACCGGTGCAGTCAGCCCGGTCCAGTCCTGCCCTGCCGTAGTGAGTCGTTCCCCTGCCAGTTCCAGTCCAGTCCAGTTCCGGTTTGGGACAATTCCGTTCCAGTACCTGATTCCCGTGTGGACCTCCCGGTCCAGTTCCAGTCCAGTCCAGTTCCGGTTTGGGACATTCCGTTCCAGTACCTGTACCCGTGTGGACCTCCCGGTCCAGTTCAGTCCAGTCCAGTTCCGGTTTGGGACAATTCCGTTCCAGTACCTGTTTCCCGTGTGGACCACCCGGTCCAGTTCCAGTCCAGTCCAGTTCCGGTTTGGAACAGCCCGTTCCAGAACCTCCAGTCCAGCTCCGGCTTGGAGCAGCCCGTCCCGGGCTTCCAGGCGCAAGATCTCCTAATTCTGTGTGTGTCTTGCCTTTCCTGTACAGTGTTGGGACTACCCCAACACTTAAATTATTAAATACCATCTTTTGTGAATTCTGTCTCCTGGTCGTTGCACTTGGGTTCGTCCCGTACACAGATATGTAACAGAACGAACTGGCCAAAAACATGGACCCAGCCGACCTGGAGCAGATTCGGCACGCCTTCTCCTGCCAAACTGCGGTCAGCGACCAACAGGGCCGTCGTCTGGACGACGTGTTGGAAGTACTGAAGGGCATCACGGAACAAGTTACTCAGCTGTCTCTTCACCAGCCGCTTCCGCGTATTCCAGTGGGCCCTACACCGCCCGCTCCGGACCCCCCGGCGGACCCTCCTGTGTCCGCTTCATTTCGGGAGCCGCGCGTTCAACATCCGGAGCTATTCCGCGGGGAATTGGGGAAATGTCGCGAATTTCTGATGAAATGCGACATTGTCTTCCGGATGCAGCCCTCCTCCTTCGCCTCCGACCCATGTAAGATCGCGTTCATCATGAGCAGCCTGGGAGGAGGTGCCCTGGAGTGGGCTACATCCATCTGGGATAGCCAAGCCGCGCTCTGCAACAACTTCGCTGCCTTCACCGCCGAGATGCGGCGCGTGTTTGACCACCCTACCTGTGGGCGAGATGCAACTCAGCGCCTACTTCAAGTCCGTCAGGGGGGTCGCAGCGTCGCAGAGATGGCCATCCAATTCCGTACCCTCGCCGCGGAGTCCGGATGGAACGACACCGCCCTTCAGGGGGCTTTCCGCCAGGCACTCAGCGAGGAGCTCAAAGACCAACTAGCCACCCGTGAGGAATCCACCTCCCTCAATAGCCTGATTAGCCTGGCCATAGCAGTCGACAACCGTCTTCGTATCCGGGCCCGTGAGCGTGGGGGGAATCCCGGTCACCTTCCTCATATTCGCTCTCACCCATCTGTTTCTGGATTCAGGGCGGCGTCTGGGGTCTCCGAAGAGGAGCCCATGCAACTGGGCAGAGTTGCGGTCAACTCTGCGGAGCGCCAACGCCGTCAGCGATCCAGGTCGTGCTTCTACTGTGGCAAACCTGGCCATCAGATCGCCTCGTGTCCAATCCGCCCAAAAGAATAGGCTCGCCAGTTAAACTAGGCGTACTGACGAGCCCTATCATTCCCTGCCATGCAGCCCAGAATCGCCTAGTCTTCAAGGCCACTCTCCTGTGGAGCGACAAGTCCTTAGTTTCGTCGGCTCTCATCGACTCTGGAGCCGACGCCAACTTTATGGACACCACCTTCGCCCAGAGGGCCGGCATACCTACGGAGCTTCTTCCATCACCCATTACTGCCTTCGCCTTAGACGGTCGGAGCTTGGGATTAGTGACCCACTCCACCGTGTCCTTACAGCTTGTCCTCTCTGGCAATCACCGGGAGAGCATTCAACTCCTCCTCATCAACTCCACACAGTCAACCATAGTTTTAGGTCAGACCTGGCTCCGTCTCCATAACCCACACATTGACTGGCAGGGCGGACGCATCCTGGCGTGGAGTGGCCACTGCCTGGCAAGCTGTCTCCGCTCCGCGCTTCCCCCTCCGGGGTCCAAGAATCCCAGCACCAACCTACCCGAACCCGATATGTCCACCGTTCCCAAGCAGTATCACGACCTCAGTCGCACCTTCTCGAAAGCACGTGCTCTGTCCCTACCTCCTCATCGCCCGTACGACTGTTGTATCGATCTGCTGGCGGGAGCCAAACTTCCGTCCGGCCGTCTCTACAGTCTGTCGGGACCAGAGAAACTCGCCATGGAGGAATATATCCATGAGTCCCTCGCCTCGGGCATCATCCGTCCCTCCTCTTCTCCGGTTGGTGCTGGGTTCTTTTTCGTGGGGAAAAAGGACGGCTCACTACGGCCCTGCATCGACTACCGGGGACTCAATTCCATCACTATCCGCAACAAGTATCCTCTCCCCCTCATTAACACTGCTTTTGAACCCCTCTCGCAGGCCGTCATTTTCACGAAACTCGACCTCCGTAATGCGTACCACCTGGTGCGCATACGGGAGGGGGATGAGTGGAAGACTGCCTTCAATACCCCGTTGGGCCACTATGAATACCTGGTGGTCCCTTTCGGCCTTACTAACGCCCCGGCAGTCTTCCAGGGCATGGTTAATGACGTCCTGCGAGACCTGTTGGGTAAGACCGTTTTTGTTTACATTGACGACATTTTAATTTTTTCCAAGTCCCCTCAGGAGCACATTCTCCATGTCCGGGAGGTTCTCCAGCGGCTCCTCGAGAACCAGCTCTTCGTGAAGGCGGAGAAATGCTCATTCCACGTCTCTTCAGTCCCGTTCCTCGGCTTCATTATCGAGGAGGGCAGTATCCGGGCGGATCCGGTCAAAGTCAAGGCGGTGACGGAATGGCCCCAACCCACCTCTCGTAAGCTGTTACAACAGTTCCTTGGTTTTGCTAATTTTTATCGTCGTTTTATCCGAAATTACAGTGTCATTGCTGCCCCCCTTACAAAACTTACCTCCACCACTTTTTCTTTCTGTTGGAATCCCGAAGCTCAGCGTGCTTTTGAGCAACTCAAAACGCGGTTTTCCTCAGCCCCTATCCTTTGCCACCCTGATCCCTCCCGTCAGTTTACGATCGAGGTGGACGCCTCCGACACCGGCGTGGGGGCCATTCTGTCCCAACGTGCCGCCTTAGACAACAAGCTCCATCCCTGTGCCTTTTTCTCCCGGAGGCTGTCCTCCGCTGAGCAGAATTATGATGTCGGGGATCGGGAACTTCTTGCCATTAAGCTGGCTCTTGAGGAGTGGCGCCACTGGCTGGAGGGGGCAGGTACCCCCTTTGTTGTTTTGACTGACCACCAAAATTTAATTTATTTAAGATCTGCCAAGAGGCTGAATGCCAGACAGGCTAGGTGGTCACTTTTCTTTGCCCGGTTTAATTTTTCTTTGTCCTATCGCCCCGGTTCCCGCAATATTAAGGCAGATGCCTTATCCCGTGTGTTTTCCCTTCCCTCCAGTCCTGCTGACCCCGAAACCATTCTCCCAGCGTCCTGTATGGTGGCTGCGGTCTCCTGGAGGATTGAGGAAATCGTGAGGTCCGCCCAGACCTCCCACCCTGACCCCCGTAATAACCCTAACCCTGCCCTGTTTGTTCCCGACTCCGTCCGCTCCCAGGTCCTTGAGTGGGTTCACGCCTCCTGCCTGGCGTGTCACCCAGGTGTTGCCAGGACGACCGCCCTCGTCAGGAGGAGCTTTTGGTGGCCCACCCTCAAGGAGGATACCCGTGCCTTTGTTCTGGCCTGCTCTGTATGCGCCAGGAGCAAGGCTTCCCACCAGCCTCCCTCTGGTCATCTCCTTCCCCTCCCTGTCCCGGGCCGTCCTTGGAGCCACATTGGGGTGGACTTCGTAACCGGTCTGCCGTTGTCAGATGGCAACTCTGTCATTTTGACAATTGTGGATCGGTTCTCCAAGGCGGCTCACTTTATCCCCCTCCCCAAGCTCCCGTCCGCCCTCGAAACGGCGGAGCTCCTGGTGGTACATGTGGTCAGGCTGCACGGGATCCCTTCCGATATCGTGTCGGATCGTGGGCCCCAATTCTCCTCCCAGGTCTGGAAGGCGTTCTGTGTAGCCCTGGGGGCCTCGGCCAGTCTTTCGTCTGGCTTCCATCCCCAGTCGAACGGCCAGGCAGAGAGGGCGAACCAGGACCTGGGGGCCGCCCTGCGGTGCGTCACGGCTCGCAACCCCGCCTCCTGGAGCCGTTTCCTTCCCTGGGTGGAGTACTCCCACAACTCCCTTAAGAGTACCTCCACCGGGTTATCCCCTTTCGAGTGTTCGTTAGGGTACCAACCCCCTCTCCTGTCGGTCCAGGAGGCCGAGGTAGCAGTCCCCTCTGTCAGGGCCCACATCCTCAAATGCAAGCGCATTTGGAGGCTTACACGCACCGCACTCCTACGTTCCAATTCCCGGTCCCAGCGTCTGGCGGACCTGCACAGGACCGCAGCCCCCAAATACAGGGCCGGTCAGCAGGTCTGGTTGTCCACGTCTAACATTTCCCTTCCCTCCTCCTCTAAAAAACTTCGGCCCCGGTTCATTGGTCCCTTCCCTGTTGTACGTCTTGTTAACCCTGTTTCTGTCAAGCTCTCCCTCCCTGCCTCCCTCAAAGTTTACCCCGTTTTTCATGTCTCCCAAGTCAAGCCTGTCGCCTCCAGCCCCCTCAGTGCCCCTACCCTCCCTCCTCCTCCTGTCCGGGTCATCAACAACGCCCCGGCCTATACGGTGGACCGCATCATTGACATCCGCCGTAAGGGTCGGGGCTTCCAATACCTCGTGGACTGGGAGGGGTATGGCCCTGAGGAGCGGTCATGGCTCCACAAGGGCCTCATCCTGGATCAAACGTTAATCCAGGATTTCCACAGTCGCTTCCCATTCAAGACCAGGCCGCCAGGTACGCCAGGTGGCGTACGTTGAGGGGGGGGTACTGTAATGTTCCGCTCCCTTCCTGTCCGTTTTCCGTGTTTTCCTGTTTTCCCTCCGTGTCATGTTGGATCCCTTTGTCCGTGTTTTCCCCTCTGCCGCGGACTAGGCATGTCCTTCCCTGTCTTGTTCGTCTGGTTGTTTTGGTTTACTTCCGCCTTTCACTCCCTCCCCCTCGTTGCATGCATTTCCTCACCTGGTGTCTTGTAATCACTCCCGGTTTATGTTCACACCTGTTTCGTATTTTGTCACATTAGTTAGCCCTATATAGTCTTTCGGCTGGCTGCCAGTCGGCGCCAGTTCGTTAACTATCATCACTTGGTGTAGTGCTTGAGTCGTTAACTGGTCTCCCCGTGTAAACTATTCGCGTGTTTGTGGAATGTGTTTCCCATACAGCGTATAGTCCCTTGCAAACTACAGTCTGGTAGTTTACCTCCCGCACAATTCCTGTAATTATTGTATTGGCTAACTTGTTTCCCTTCTCCTCCATCCAACCCTGCTCCCTATCTCCCGTGGCAGTGTTTGTTTTCCCCGTGTTTGTTTGTGTGTGTTGCGGTACCTCCACCTCCAGCGCGTGTAGGCTCCGGGGTGATTCGCTACCTGGCTACCCTCCAGTTGTTCCTGTCCGACCGAGGAAACCACCCAGTTCTTCGGCGCCGGCTCCTGGAGCTCTGGAGACGGTCAGCTACCTCCGGACCTACCGCAGCTACGCCACACCACTCTGCCCTGCCGTGATTCCGCAAAACCTCCCGACTTCCAAACCCATCACCTCCGTGAGAACCTCCCGGTCTTTCCCGTGCCTTCCCTTGCACTAACCCTCCTCTGTTTTTGTTTTTCTATACCGGTGCAGTCAGCCCGGTCCAGTCCTGCCCTGCCGTAGTGAGTCGTTCCCCTGCCAGTTCCAGTCCAGTCCAGTTCCGGTTTGGGACAATTCCGTTCCAGTACCTGATTCCCGTGTGGACCTCCCGGTCCAGTTCCAGTCCAGTCCAGTTCCGGTTTGGGACATTCCGTTCCAGTACCTGTACCCGTGTGGACCTCCCGGTCCAGTTCAGTCCAGTCCAGTTCCAGTTTGGGACAATTCCGTTCCAGTACCTGTTTCCCGTGTGGACCACCCGGTCCAGTTCCAGTCCAGTCCAGTTCCGGTTTGGAACAGCCCGTTCCAGAACCTCCAGTCCAGCTCCGGCTTGGAGCAGCCCGTCCCGGGCTTCCAGGCGCAAGATCTCCTAATTCTGTGTGTGTCTTGCCTTTCCTGTACAGTGTTGGGACTACCCCAACACTTAAATTATTAAATACCATCTTTTGTGAATTCTGTCTCCTGGTCGTTGCACTTGGGTTCGTCCCGTACACAGATACGTAACAAATTTGCCTCCGAATTACTTTGCACCACCCACCCAAAAGGCCAACCATGTAGGAGGTTGCAAAAAACAAACTAGAAGTCCTGCCATTAAATAATGGACAATGATAAAAAAATAAAATAAACAAAAACCTATTTTGCTGTAGTATAATACAGGTATCTGTACATGGTTTCCTTTTAATATTTATAGTTTTAATATCTGTATATTTTTAACATATTAGAATTCAATATTTAACCTGATGAGAACACTTGGGCATGAAATGTAAATAACACTTTCCTGGTCAGATAGGAAAAATCCTTTTAATATTTTGAAAGTACCTGAGGTCTGCTTTATCAGAGATTGTATTATGATGTAGCCACATAAAAACATCTTGTCACTTTCTCTATACAGAATTAGAACAGTGGATATCATACACAGTGGACATGTACAGTGCACCCCAAAAGTGTTAGGATAGTGACACGTTTTCTTGTTTTGGCTCTGTACTCCAGCATATTAGATTTGAAATGGAACGGTGAGTATGAGGTTAAAGTACAGATGATTTACAGCCATTTAGCCAACCATGTGTTCCATACTATTCCCATGTAATTTACAGCTTAATCTAGTCCCACCCCCCAATTCCCGTAGAGATCCATTCCAATGCAGAGAGGTTATATATAGTATTGCTTGTAAGAGTACCTGAAAATAAGACATCAAGAATCTTTTGATGTTGTTGGGTCACAGTCAGATATCAGGAAGTTATGGCATGCAAAGGATATGCAACCAAATATTAAATATGACTTTATTTAAGTTTATGTTAATTTGTCCATTTACTTTTGGTGCCCTAAAATGGCTATAATTGCTACACAATTCACCTGATATGGATGTAAAAACCCTCAAATTAAAGCTGAAAGTCTGCACTTTAACCTTTCAAATCCAATGTGCTTGAGTACAGAGCAAAACAACAAAATGGGTCACTGTCCTAACACTTTTGGAGTGCACTGTATGTTCCTCTAGAACTGTTTAGCATTGTGAGTGATGAAACTGTCAGTTAAGTGTTAACATTTACAAGTATTCCCCAACATCAGAAATTTCTTGAGCTGTTGGTGGCTTTTTGCACAATTCGCACTTCCTCAAATCTTGGCCTTGTAAGTATGTGTACACAAGCACATTCTTCTCACAGTATATCCCCTATATCAGATCAAAAACATCTATGACGTAGATGTTTACATAGCGCATAGCTTACATAGCGCTGTCTATAAGTTCTTAATTCCAACTTGCAAAAACTAGGCCTGCCTTTAAAAGTCTTGATATCAAAATGTGGCCAAGTTACAACTAACAATATTGCCTATCGTAGCTCACACGAAATAAACTAGCTCTATTCCAAAGCAATGCTATCCAAACTTTCCTAAATTATTTAATGCAACTTGGCCCTGTGTTTCTTCATCTTTGCATGTGAAGAGATTGTGCCTCATGGAACAACACATGATTTCAATGAATGTTTTTAACAGTTGATGAATAATTACACTCCAGAAAGGATATGGTTGTACTTTGTTGGCAAGTTTACTTTAGAAAATGTACAGGTTTTAAAATGTTAACTGCTGCTACAGCATTCTTTACAATTCACAAACAGACATTTATATGAAGAAACATCATGTACAATAGAGAAAGGGGTGATGAATAAATAAATGCAGATAAAAATGAGTTATATTTTTACCTAGAAAATAGCGTACAAACAAATATCCAGACATGTTTGTGGGTCAGATGGTGGCAAATAAGTAATAGTACCAATTTTCTTAACATAATAGTATTTATGATATTTGCAAACAGAATTTTGTGAACACAAGGATATCTATGCTTTGTAGGACCACACAGGTTTTGATAGAAATCCAAATAAATAAATCAATAAATACATAATAATAATAATAATACATTTTATTCATTCTGTGCTTTTCATAGACCCAAAGCAATGGATGCAGACAATTGTTCAAACATGCCCTATAGTGTAGTAATTTTTCTGTTTAATTAAGTGCAACACATCTGAATCAGAGTATTTCCACTATAAATTATTTTCATTTTGCAGTTTGATGTGGCATATACAGTTTCATTGATCACATTCTCTTGAGATGGTAAGATGAAGAAACACAGGGCCAAGTTGCATTAAATAATTTAGGAAAGTTTGGATAGCATTGCTTTGGAATAGAGCTAGTTTATTTAGTGTGAGCTACAATAGGCAATATTGTTAACTTGGCCACATTTTGATATCAAGACTTTTAAAGGCAGGCCTAGTTTTTGCAAGTTGGAATTAAGAACTTATAGACAGCGCTATGCAAGCTATGCGTGAGTAACTTGGCTTTTTTTTACGTCGTAGACGTTTTTGATCTGATATCACTTATTTTTTATAGCTAACTAATGATGAATAATGCATGAAGATAAACACGGAGAGAGACATGCATTCCAAAGAAATGTATGAAGACATTCGTGTAACTCTATTGACAAGAATGAGAACGGTTATCCTATTACAGACAGCACACCATTACATTAAAAGAGTTTGTAGATGAGCAGTATTTAATGTGTAATGAAATACAATGAACAGCACCACCTGAGCTATGGATCATGAAGAAGCATGTAAATTAATGAACCAAGTCTATATGGAGACATGCATGCACAATGGGCTAGACGCAAACACATTCTAGCTGAAAGACATACAGCCTAAATAGCTAGTACAGCCTAAATAGTTGCATCAGTAAAATATGGAAATACAGTTTTAAAATAGGGCTATTAGTATTCTATGAAATACATTTAACGTTAGGCTATTCAACACTGGATTGCCGGATGCGTAACTCCAACCTTCCATGTGTGGGCTATGAGCTAGCGAGCGAGCTAGTGAGTTCATAAGCACAGCAGCGTTAGGCTATTCAACACTGGATTGCCGGATGCGTAACTCCAACCTTCCATGTGTGGGCTACGAGCTAGCGAGCGATCTAGTGAGTTCATAAGCACAGCAGATTTTTTTTTCCGGTAGTGTAGAACGTTATCTGCGGGAAATGTTTTGGCACCGGACAGCTAGGTTTAGTTCAGTTTTCTGTAGTGCAATGAATGTAGGCTATAATGCATGTTGATTCGCTTCGTAGTAGCCTAGCTTGTATCTGCTTCCTGACGAGAAGCAGACTGACGTTTCTCTGGCAACAGTAACATTGGCGAACAAGCTTAATTGGACAATGCATATTTCCCAGGAATCTTAGCCAGAAAGAAAACAATAGATACTACTAAGAAAGTACATACCAGAGATTATTCTTCTTCTTCTTCTTATTATTATTATTATAATAATGAAAAGTGTTTGCAGTAAGCTACATTATCAGCAGAGTAGCGTAGACTAGAGTCACATTCAGAGGCTATTGTGTTTTTTTTTTTTTTAAGTGACTAACCATGAATCAGATATGTTTGGGGAATTTACGGTTTATAAATCCGATCTCTTAAAGGCTTGCAGCTTAAAAGAGGCTATCAGCAATTCTTAATGTAGGCTATTATCGTAAATTCTTAATTTTCCTAGTAGTTCATTTTATGGTGACATTGTGTTATGTATGAAAAGGATAAAGTGAACAGAGCTGAAGTGAAGAAATTAATGAATAAAGAAATGTTGGTCGAGGCAAGGGTACGTTGAGGTTCAGTTTCCACAGTCAGTCAGTCATGACTGCAAGAGCAGAGCGTAACACCCTCCCCAAACCAGACAAGAGCGAGCATCCAGTTTGGAGAGGGTGTGATATAGTAAAGTGAAATGAAATACAAGTGAAACATTGAACAGTTAATATTGGAAACCTCTTTTGCCTTTCCAATAAATGCATATAGTGTCGGTTTCCACCAAATGTGTACTAGAGAAATTAAACACCAGAGCTTGAAATTCAAGTGAATTTTTCAAATTAAGTTCTATGGTTGACCATAAACACAAGGAACGGCTACATATTCACGTTCAACTTCGATTATGCGGCCCTTGAAAAAGACACTTTCGTCACCACACAACTGTTCAGCACAGTTTCAAACTGAAGTTTGTAGTAGGCTACTGTGGAGCGGTTGAAAGTCCAGGGGTCAGAAAGTAAATGTCCTGCCATGTTTTCCTTCCACCCATGAACTGAACCAGCTGTTTTCACTAATTAGTTCTACCTCCTGGTTTAAGAATTGCAATGATTAGAAAATCCAGGTGACTGGAACAAAATACTGGGGAGGACCTTTACTTTCTGAACCTGGGTCTTCCACCTCCTATCCTATCTTTAAGTGGGCGGAGTCTCGAGTGAACCTCGACGTACGGACCACTAGCTGCAGCATTTCATCCAATGCAAAAGTGAGATGGTGTCACACAGCCTGGTTGGAACTACGCTTGTTTTGAATGGGACTTTTCGGTTTTACCAGGGGCATTACATAGCCTACTGTGGCACGTTTTTATAACATGATTTCAGAATACGAGGAAGTGTGTCGAGGTATCTCAATGAACACGTTTTGATAGCCACTGCGCTCTCCCGGAGCTATCAGCATAGCCTATAAGTGAACCGCTTAAAAGTAGTTGACGTGCATGCTACATTTAACAAGAATGGAGAGTGGAGTTTTTGATAAATTCGGAAATGGTAGCAGCAAGAGCTCGTCAGGGTCCGAAACATTATCTGAAGGGGAAATGAAGGCTATTGGGAGCCCCTCGGTCTGTAGACATATCGACGATTTAAGGCAAAACTCTTCAGACAGCGAAACGCAAACGGAAAGAAAGAGCGAGGAAAAGAGCGAGACGGAGGACAGCACCGAGGAAGGGGAAGCAGGGATTGAAGATGATCGAGACTATGCTGAGGAAGACGAGGACGAATTGGTAAAACGCCTGCGACTATAAATCGTTTAATGTATGATTGCAACAGCACACCATTCCCCTGAATGCGGATGCGGTTGGACAGGTGTGCGCCGTTGTTTTCCCCCGCTGCGACGTTCAGCATTCATTCATAAGTATGTAGGCTACAGAGCTTACTTTCGTAATTAAAAGCGAAATAACAGTGATGTATGCTGACGTTTCTTATGTAGTTTACCCGGCTATCATTCACTTAAATGTCGGGTTTTATTGTTTTGCCAGAGCATGCTAACCGCAGTGATATCACCTGTGAATGTGAAACACGTGAGGTTGTCCTGTGGAGTTTTAAGTCTGCAATGTAGGCACGTATTGCAGGGTGTGCGTGTGACTCTTATAGCCTGTGTGTTTGACATCTATGCCCATTTGAAATACGTATGCTACTTAAAAATAAATGCCTACACAGTTTAATCAGAAAATCAATTTAAAGATATAGCGATGTCAGTGAATGCGACTCCGTGAAAAATCATAAAGCTAAAGTAGCCTAAAACGCACAAACACCATTATATATAACTGGCTACCGCGTCAGATAACGACAATTTAGGATTTTCACAGATTAACGCCTGGGTGAAATTATTGTGCTCATTTTGGGAATACTCATATTGAATTGGTGAAGCTGTCGGTAGGCCTATTTTATGAATAGCGATATATATTATTGTTAACCATACGAATAAGTAGCATAATCGAATATGAACCCTGGGCGTTTTGAGGAGCGACGCTATTTGTTGTTGTTGAGCTATCTCTCCTTTCATAAAAGCTGAACCATAATCCCAGTAAACGTTTTAATGTCCTCAAATAGATGGGGATAGTTGTGACCTCTCTTTTTGCGAATTCGCCTCAGCAATGCACATTACTATGGGCCTGGAGTTAGCTTTCATGGAAGGTGACGCACGCGTGGCTAAATCCATCTGCGAGCGTCTGAATCGTATCCCCAGGACAGTTATTGCAATATGCTACAATATTTTTCACCAGCGTATCTAATGCTTATAAAGCATTGTTAATGCGTAATTTGCAAACGGCAACATCTGTTTGACCAAATAAAAACGGTTAAAACAAATAAAAACGGTTAAAACAAATAAGACTTTACTATTGACAGTGTTTGAAGTTTGCAGTTGGCCGGTGTCTGGCATGAGCTAATTAATTATTTGTTACTTGATTCATTAGATCAATAAAACTTGGGGTGGTACTGCATCGACTGTCATTACAGTAAGGAAAACAGAAGCATGGTGCTAAAGATAACCTCAGCATAATACAGTGAAACTGACTGTGATTGCTGACTGAATGGCCAGCACCTTTTTAGTTCAGTTATCTGGTTTTCAGAGGCCGATAATTAGACTGGATCCTCTTCATGGTAAACCTTGTCAGGCCAGATTTACCTGTTCAGACTGATTGGGACAAAATGTTAATTGCCCTATTTCAAGCCAAAAGGCCTAATCTTGGACCACCCCTAGTACTGTGTTAATCCCTGTCATTCAAAGCTCTAATCTACTAATCAGCCTCTTTTTCATTCAATCAATCAATCAATCACATTTATTTGTAAAGCACATTAAAAACAACTCACGTTGACCAAAGTGCTGTACAGATCAGAACAGGTAATTGCAAATACAAGAAACAAGAAACACCAACATAAATAACAAGGCGCACAGCTCGTAGGGACAAATAAACAACACATGGGCATAGGCACAAGCCACATCAGGAAGATTCAAACGCTAGTGAATAAAAGTGAGTTTTGAGCCTGGACTTAAAAGAGTCGATGGAAGGAGCAGATCTGGTTGATGACTGCTGGTCAAAAGTAGCTCCCAGACCCGATCTTCCTGTTGTTTTTACTGCACCCCACCAGGTGACTGGGAATAGATGGCTCTTAAGCCAGTGAAATCCAAGAAGTGCAGCCTTGGTTTCAGCCAGGATGAAGTCAGTAGCCCACTTTATTTAGAGGAAGAAGAAGCTCTTGCAGTGGAATCTTATCAGGGTGATCTTCATATGTATAATATGTACAGACGCGCACGCACGCACGCACGCACACGCACACGCACACGCACACACACACACACACACACACACACACACACACACAATTTTACAAAAAAATACTTTGTGTAGGCCGACAGAACACTCTTTAGCTTGCTAAGACATGGATGGATGGCAGATACTTGGGTTTTTATTTTTGTAGCCATGTTTGATAAGTTAGGAATGCACCTTCTCTATGGTACTGAGGACAGTTCCCTTCAGTTCAATATTTTGGTGAAATTATATTTTTAGTATTGGTAGTCATCAATACCATATCAATAGTATTTTACCTCTGGTAGTGTGTACATGCTGTGGGATCTGCATCCACTGTCTTCACATGACAATATGCAAACCGCATGCAAACAGGATTGCAGTAGACTTTTGTGTGTGTGGTGGTGGGTGTATGATCTATAAAATAATATTATGTAAGAATAATTTTGTACCATGGGAGAAATTGCTTGTGTTGAGCTAGAATTGTAAATTACATGTTGGTTTCTTTGAGATTTGGTCGTTAAGTTTTTACATATTTATTTTGCCTTAAGAAATTCTATTTCCTGCTGGAAATTGCAATTTTAAAATGATTTGTCTTCTGAACCGCAGGCATTTACAATTTTACAATTTATTATTTTAGCAGACGCCTTTAGCTAAAACAGCTTACAAAAGTGAATTTTATATGGTAAGCAAGCACCATAATCATAAGGCACCACAGTTTTTTTAAGTTTTTTTAACTTTGGGCCATGTAGTATTATAGACGCATGGAATTTAGCCATACATTTAGGAGGTATGAAATGGACAGTCCAAATGTTTTTGTCATTTTTTACCTCAGTGAAGTGGTCAGTGTTAATTTAACTCTAAAATAGTTTATTAGTCCAGTAAGGATCAAATGCACTCACTCAGGGTAAAATCTACTAGGCTATGAACCCCATTTTTGCATAAAGTGATGGAGAGATGTTTTCATTGAACCCCCAGGGACTGGTCTGAAATGCCATTCATGAATGAACATATCTTCTTATGTTCTTGGATGTTGTGTGTCATGTAATGATATAATTAGTAGCTAGTCCACAGGTAAGTGTAAAGTGGAGTACACAGTTCTTTATTCCAAAGGTGAGAAACCATACAAGCAAGACGCTGCTTTCCAGAGCAACTTAACACAGCTTAAATAGTATTGATATAATGATTAGAGAACAGGGCTTGCAACTACAAGGGTGTAGGTTTGAATATCAGGTGGGACAGTGCCATTATACACTTGAGCAGGGTGCTTAACCTTAATAATTTTAGTGAATGAGTAATTCACTCTGGATACGTGCATCTACCAAATGGCAAAAATGTAATGCATGTGTATTTTAAAATAATTATTTAAATTAAATATAATTTTATAAGTCATTTTCTGGTGGCTGAATGAGGGTGTTAAGGATGTGACAAATTTAGGGAAAAAACACAAAGAAGTATCTTAAATGCACACTTGCTTGTAAAAAAAACATCCACGGTTCTTCTTTGAAACACGTGGTGTGGACTGCCTCTTCTTTTCACATGGCGGACTACAGCCAGGCTCGCATAGAGTGGAGTCGGAGGAAGACCTTTCATATGCAGCTTTGATGTGCAGTGAACAGGTGCCTGATTGACTGTCTGGGTTCGCAAGAGAGCGATGAAACATGGACCTCTAACCAATTGAATCCTCCCATACCCTGGGCTATCAGACCCTGTCAACACTGGCATGGTCCAGATTAGACCCAAGACTGTGGGGCTCATACTTTTGATGTTTTCAAAATCTTCTATGTTTTAAATAAAAATGGATTGCACTAAGAGGAGTGTAGAATCTAAAGAATTGAGTAAGTACATTCTTGAATGATCTACTCTCAATGTTTTTAGTTCAGATGAGGCTAAAGGATTCAAACTTTTCAGTGTTTTGCCTTCATCAGTGAAATGGTGTTGCATGCTGATGGCAGTTATATACAATAGTTAGAATAAAGTAGTTTAACTATTGTAAAGGACAAGGCATTCCAGGGAAAGTGTAATAAATAAGTTATTTATTGATTTATATTGCTTGAATGCCATTTTTATTTATTGGAAGTTTGGCACAAAAGTTTGGAAGACTGAATGATATTCATCTTTTAGATTTATTTCTTGTAATACAGGGAAAAAAAGTAAAATAACAAAAAAAAATGTAAATTAGGCTAAATTATTATTTTAAAAAAATGATTTGTCAGATAATTATAAGCAGCATCTAAATTCACAAAAAGGCTCAAATTCCCTCGTTCATGCTATTTGACAAGGCTTATAAATAACAATCTTTGGTCAGAAAGGATAATTTGGCACATATGATCCTTTCTTTAATAGGATTGGTGAAGCATTGTTTTGTTTATATAAAAGCAGACTGCGGAAATAGGAAAACAATGGCAAAATCCTCCCATTTAAACACACTGCAGTATTGTGTGGGTCACAAACCTGTTTGCACTGTGGCCAATGTCTTTGAAGTTGGAGGTGCCATTGTGCAGTCTCTTCTGGGCAGAAAACAATAGATGAAATGAGATGGAGATAAATTACCGTCTTTATGGTTTCCGTGGTCACATCATCTTAGATGTTAGTTGAAAAATGCGGCTGGCAACTGTTTGCATGTTAGCAAATACTTTACAAATCTTTATTTTCTCAATATTTTATTAGTGTTTGCACCTGCATTACTTCATTCCGCCCTGTTTGTTATTTTCCAGTGGGATTTCCCGCATTCTTTGAGAGAACCTATGGCTGTTTTCCAGCTGTCAATAGTTTTGTCTTAGTTTTAATTTAACGTTCACATCTAGTCAGAGCTATTTATTTGAAGTCATCTAGGAAAAAAGTTGAGTGTTTTAACACACTGAATTCAGGAAAAGTGTTTAGCTGAACCTGTCAATCATTTCATTAAAAAAAAACATTTAAAATAATGTTTCTGCATTGTATTCTGATTTAATGATCACTTGCCTGGATGACCACATACTAAGTACAAATCAAGCAATGAACAAGGTGAACAAAAAGTACACTAAATGTCTAAATGAGTTTCATAGGTATCTTATCTCAGCTCAAGGTGTTGTTCTGAAACCCTTAAAGAAGAGAAACTTCAGCCCTTGATTTGTTCTGAGTGCTGTCAGATCAAAGATTCACCATATCTCTGTACGGGTGAACTTGGTTAATCCCCCCACTCCTTTCTTATAGTTTTAAGTTGGCTTTACAGCATGCTACATAAAAATACTCTTGACCTAGGTCCCTGCGCTAAGCTAGCTGTGCTATTATTACAACATGCTGAAAAAAGCATTGGATTTTTTGTCGTATGAACCAAGTTGGATTGATTTCTTGTACCTGCCTCAGTCAGTGTTATAAGTGGTAATTACTGTACTTTGTGAGTTTTGGTACAGCCACCCAAACCCTGGGGTCATAACTTTGAGACCCTTACCTACTTTTCCCACAGAAGTCAAAAATGAATCCCGATATCCACTAGGATTTTTTAGCTTAGAGGATGCACATTTTTTTCAGCAGACAATCCAAGGTTGTCTTTAATCTTCTTAATTTTACTTTCATAGCAGAGATGTTGATGTTTTTCAGCATGTTTTCTAACTCTTTGGCAAGCCAAGCCATTTCTCATTGTTATTCCATCCTCTCAACCACTTTTTTTCTGGATTTCTTTTTTCTTTGATTTTTAATTTTTTTTATTGTAGATCAACATCCTCACTCAGTTTTCACTTTAAACACACAACACACCCTCCCTCCATTTTGCAGCCAACCAGAACGGTAAAGACCACTATATAAATAACCAACAACGTATTTTAACTGTACATCCAGGCTAGCGAAGGGGATGTCCGGTGTTACTGAATGGCTTATTCGTTAAGAAGATTAACTTTTAATCTGGTTTCCTCACTGGCGGGCGATGTCATCACAGGACGGCGGTCTGATTTCTACCGTTTTTTCCATTCGTGTTCAGTTCTCTATTGCTTTTGAGGGTCCTAGAACACTTATCTATGATAGAGGGGGGCCACCTGAGACAGGTAACCATGCCACTGTACAGGAATACCACTGTTCCTGCATGCGGGCCTGCTGATGACTACAGGGTAAGAGATAGTTTCCAGAGTGGGGAGTTTGAGTCTTGGTGTGACGTGATTTAAGTCTCGTCAAGGCATCGGGTGAAGAAATGGCTGCTTTTTAAATTTCACAAGGATGATGGGATGATAATTGATTTTTCGAATGTATGTTTTTTTGAAATTATGAAACGCGATGGTGCAATGTTGTCAATGGACAACTTGTAATCTCGCCACTTTTTTTGAAATTGCCCGTTTTCTGATTCTGTGAGGTTTCTGCTTTCTGTGT
Source organism: Synaphobranchus kaupii (assembly GCA_029718625.1). Lineage (NCBI taxonomy): Eukaryota > Metazoa > Chordata > Actinopteri > Anguilliformes > Synaphobranchidae > Synaphobranchus > Synaphobranchus kaupii. The sequence continues at coordinate 27,126,818 of CM056392.1, read as the reverse complement.
GTGGCAATAGTTTTGAAATGGTTTTATCTGACACCATTACAGAACAAAATTATGCAATGGTGCACTTTACAAAGCAGTTGCGTGAATGTATATTTGTGAGCTTGAGTGCCCGAGCCTAATGTGTGCTTATGAATTGAGAAATGAGCCTAGTAAAGATTTATTCAGTCATTTCAAACGTATCTAAAAGCTTTACTCTAATGGTTGAGTAATGGGTAATGGGTAAGGGAAATTGAGTAAGGGTTGAGAGCTTGAATAAAGCATTCCATGGTGAACTTGGAATTCTGATTGTGCCTATTGTTATTAATTTTTGCAAACAAGAGTTTAATCAGTGCCTTGCTTTCCGTCTAACACATGGACTGTATAAAAATATGGACAAAGCCACTGTGACGTCACCCATTGCCTTTCCATGGCCTCGTAAAAACTGAATTGAAGCTCTGGATGTCTTTTTCGCCGCCCGTTTTGTACAAACTGCGTCTGTTCCGTGGAGCCGAAGAAGACTCAACCTGTCCCTCTGATTGGTCCTGAACAAATGTTAATACCCTGTCCAAATGACACAATATTTAAAAAAATCAGCACATGCAGAGGCATTAGATGAAGGAAAGGGCACCTATTGCAATTACATTTTTTTGTGGGAAAAATTTATTGACTGAGTATTGTTGCCACATTGCTGCCATTGACTTACATGGTGAAAGACCTATACTGGAGCCAATCGCAGTGGCGCTAGTGAGCAACGGCACAATTGCCGCTCCCAGCCCAACCAGGAAATGAGCTTCAAAACAAAAGCCCAGTCTTGGCCCCTTGGTCTAACAGTACTTCTCTGCTGTATTTTACTGTGTCTTTGGGTGCAATGGCCAAATAATATCAACAACATTTGTCCCTGAATATCAATCTCAAACTTGAGCTTGAACCTGCAACACTGTGGCTTGTGTCTAAGAGCAAGTGTGGAGGAAACCAACATTGACTTGAAATTAAGCCATGCAAATAAGAAACTTGCCTTGAGGTTGAAGTTGGAAAATAAAGGCTAGTTGTGTAAACCTAACGAGCCGGTAGAAAGCTGTGTTTTGGCAGCACAGTGGCCGCCAGCATGACTTTGCTCAGGTAACTCCACCTTCCCTGCGGTGGCAGAGATGGGCGAGTTAAAGAGAGAAAATGCGTGGTCTGTTGAGCATTGCTTTCATTTGAAAGATTTCTTCACAGTGGTTCAAAGTGCAAAGCTGTGGACATAATTCTGCGGCCTAGTGGTAGTTTTCACTGGGGCTGAAATACTCCTTTCAATGTCAGGGATTATCAGAGGCGGACGAAGATGAGATTCTGTCAACAAGTGAACATCCTGGCAGACGCATGTCCTGGTTGTCCAGGGAAATGGGTTCTGGCTTCCCAGCGCTGAATGAAAGCACCATGCCAAATCACAAATACCAATTCACTAAAAACCAAGGTTTCTGCAGTGCTACTCTTCTTAGATGTGTGCATCTGAGGATTAATGAATATCTGTATTCCCAAGGGCAATGGGCCGTTTATAATGTGGTAAAGGTCTACGAATGGGAAAGTATTTCAGAAGTTGAAACACTTTTTATTAGTTTACATTGGCTTTCCTTGGTTCTTCCTCCTGTTATTTACAGTCCTGAGATGGCTTTGATGCCATGCACGCACTAAAAATATGCTTCAAATGGAATAGAATTGGATACTTTTCATTTGACCTATACATATATGTAAAACCTCACAGTAACAGATTGATGTAATACCATATCTCAGTATTGGTTTGTGGATGTGAAACATAATTAAACCTTGGATAACGGTAAAAATGTGCTTTCAGTCATTTTTCTGGAGTGGACACCAGGCTTTCTTTTGATTGTTGTCTCCACTACAAGCTAATTGGTTTTCCAAAAATCACATTTGCTTGTGAACCCTGAAGTATGGCAGTTTATATCCAGCAACATTTTGTATTAACACAGGAAGCTTTTCCAACCCCGTAGAGAATACGAGAGTGCAGGCTTCAAAGCCTGCTGTGGCCCTTATGGCCAGAATATGTATTCCCTTCTGTCTCCTCAGTGTGCTGGCGTGCACTTAGTGAACACAAGGCTAACTACTAAGGCCAAGGCTTCTTCACTGTTTTTGAGTTTACAAGGCCGAGGGACATTAGCTGGAGAATTCATGCCTTATTTTTGTTGCAAGCCTGAACTCTGCTGTTTGGGTTCACCATAAACATTGCTGTTCTCTCAGGAGCCTTGCTGGATTTCGGTGGGAAGGGGGGGAAATCTAGTGGGGTGGGGTGGGGGGGTGGGCGTGTTTGAGGGCGTCAAGTCAAACAGATGTTGGGTAATGAAGTCATGGGGAAGTGCGCTGTTTGAAGGACCCTATGAGAAGCGAGTGCTCTAGCATTCCACAGCATCTGCAGGGATCTGTGTGGGCCCAATTTTGTGAGAGGTGCACTCTGTTCCCATGTCTGTCCCACAGCCCCCCCCCCCACCCCCCCACCCCCCACCGCATTATTAATGGATCTTTTTGCCTTGCCACTTTGTGGAGTTCTCATCAAAGCTCATTCAGAAGCTCTCATTGATATAATCTCATCTCCCAGCCTCATGCCAAAGGTCAGTGAGGCTAGATTTTATTTTCTTCAGATGCTACTCAAGCCAAATATCCATCTCGGTTCACCAGTTTGCTTTTTCTACTATTTCACTCCCACCTTTTTTTTTTTTTCTTGTTTCCATGTCAAAGCTATCAGACGATGGCTTTTTCATTTTCCCAACCCGCCCTATCCAGTTCCGTTCTTTCAGCCTCATTCAGTACAGACTACGTGGGCATGGGTGCTATTAAGGCCTTCAAGAAAATACATATTCTCAAATTGCCGTCATGGACCTTTGATATTTTTCCAGGCCTTGCATGCACTACGCAGACTTGTAGATGGATCCACTGACATTTATGAGCTTTAAGTATTGCTTCCAATGTTCCATGCCTGCCATGTTCTGCTATTTTGTGAAAGATCCATTGAGATCATCACTGAAATATTGGGTCTCTGGGCTTTGTTTTGAATTTCTAATTCATCACATAAACATGTCACATAAACATGTTATGACCTCATAATTGATGAGCCATAAATTGCATAAGAATATATCCTTAAATTATGAATGATTTGGGAATAATAATAAAAAAGACTTAAGCACAACGCTTTCTCTCAGGATTCATGTAGTGCAAGATTGGGTTGAAAAGGGATTAAATGTGTTTAAATCTCTGCAGTTTAAACCTCATCAGTTCTAGAAATCGACTAGAAGTGTAGCCTGCTACTATTTAGGAGACTTAGGGGTGATTTGATAGAGGCTTTTAAATTCATTAAAGGGATTAATAAAGTGAACTACAGGAGACTCTTCAGGTTGAGTTCTGTTAGTAGAACGAGGGGCCATAGCAAAAGGTAAATTCCGCACAGACATTAGGAAGAGGAAGTGCTTCTTTGCACAGAGAGTAGTCACTGTGTGGAATAGCTTGCCAGGTCATGTAGTAGAGGCAGAAACTCTGGGTGTTTTCAAGACCAGGCTTGATATCGTGCTGGATACTATCTTGTTTGTAGGGGAGCGCTAGGTATCCTTTAGTGGTAGGAAGATGACTAGCATTGTTGGGCTGAATGGTCTGTTCTCGTTATTAAGTTATGTTATGTTATGTATATATACACTACATCTCAACCTTTAATAAGGTTCAGGTTTTTGGAATTCTCATTTAACTACAGCTATGTAACAAAGGGGATGAGCTTAAATATGTTTTTGTTTTCATATGGAATGACCTAGCTAGCGAGGTTTCATTTTATTGGCCAATGCAGGCCCACATTATCAAGCAGTATAACCTAGCCAGTGTATTCTGACCCAAGAAAACATTCAAGTTATGCACGTAAGGGAGGAAGTTCATAAGGAACAATGTCTAAATAATTGCACTGTAACTGCTGGCTATGACCACAGGAGTAACACTGGGGGGAAAAATGCATGTCCCGTCACATACGCTACCACTCAGTCTTTTTTGTCCTTGGATGCACACCATCCTTCACCTTATCTACCCTGTTAGAAATTAAGTCTAAGTAGGAAGATTAAAAAAATTATTGTTCACTAGCAAACGTTTCTTCACAGATTAAGTCAATGAATTTGAAGCCCACCATATTGAGCCATTCAGGAGGGTATTTGGATTCAGGAAACTAGGTGATGGGATTCAGTTCAACAGTGCTGTGTACTAAATGTGTACTTGGAGAAAGGGGCTTGAATGGCTGTAGTATACCGAAAGAGCCACTGGGTAGAGTGCCACTCCAGCCCAGAAATCAATTATTAAAAATTTTAAATCTAATATTTCTTCCTTGTCCAAAAAGCGTGTCATTTCTTTTGGGACTTTTATTCTCAATCAAATTTTTTAAATGTGATTTATATGAATGCCACCCATTGTTTCAGAGAATTGCTTCATGTACAGACTACCATCATGGATTATTTGGATTATATTTAATCATACATCATCAATTTGCCTGCTTGTATGGAGGTATTCTTCAGCTGGGCAATGTATTTAATCTCATTATAATGCACAAGAATATATTCATAAACCGCCTTGCTCTCTCACGAACCCCCTGTGATCTCCACTTCTCCTCTCATGCCCTGTTTGTTCTTCACCTGGGTCAGCCATTTCACATCCCACACAAGCTCCATTTTAATCACTGCACACAATGTACTGGGTTTCACTTTCCATGTTAGCTTATAAAGGTGAGCCACACACCAGTGAAAACAATACATTTTTGTGCGTGCAGAATAGGTAAGTACGGTAGGTCAATTCAAAGAGCATGCAACCGAATATATTTTAATAACAATTTTGGCTATTAAATTTAAACTTTCACCCTCATTTTTACTTCCAAATAAGAGGTTTAGATAAACTGGACTTGTTTGAGGTAAATGGAACCTGCCTCTAAAAATGCCTAATTGGACTCAATTGTAAAGCAGTTGAGTGGAGCCTTTCTTGGGGTGACCAAAGCTCGAAAAAGAAAGACAAAATTATTATTATTACCGATCAGCATGGTGGAAATGGTTTGTAAAAATAGGTCCAAATTGAAGAAAAAAATGTAATTATCCTTTAATGCAAGAATTATCATTTAATGTCTCCTCCGATTGGTGCTACACAAGTTAATTTGTAGCACAGTTTGGTGGAAAATAGTCACCACCTCATTACCGGGTTTCTTTTGAGAACAAGGTACACCTGGAACTGCAGTTGTTGATAATAAATAGGGAGAGGGGCGGGGTTAAAATATAAAAATAACAGTAGAATGCCTACATAACAAGAAAGAGCTTGACTATGGTGATTTCAGGACAAATCAAACAACCAATCGAGCACCGTCATAGTGTAGTATGGTGCGGACTGTTTTCCAGCCCATATTGAGTTTGTTACCTGGACGACAAGACCATACAGTAGTGTTTATTGCCAGCTTTGGCATACCCTTCCCTCCTCAACCTTTAACTTTAGCAGCATGGGCCTATTTTTAGTCAAGGTGAATCTTTCTTCAAGTTCAGCGTAATGAATATCTGCAGCGCTGTACAAGGTCTGACATCGTTCACTCCTGCGGGAGTGTGGCCAGTTGTGTGCCAGGTGATTTGAGCGCATCAAGGGCCGGTTCTCTGCTCTGGCTCTCAGTCTGTTGTCGAGTCCTGGGGTGGTGAGATGCAGTACAGTGACCCATTTAAAAATGTTTGTTGTGCGTAACCCTGACTCCTCTGATACTGCAGTAGTTCTGTCGTGTGTCACCCTCCCTCTGTGGGGAATTTCAAGAACCCTCTAGTGTCTTCTAGGCTAAAAGTAGATGCTACAGGGTTGTTGCTGTTAAGGTGTAGATGTATTGTGTTGTTGTTAATGTGTAGATGAATTGTGTTGATGTAATGTTATCTTATGCCGCTCTTATTGAGGCACTGGTTTCTATGTTAATGTGTTATATGTGTAATCACTGTGGAACAGCAGTACTGGGAGTCCAAGACAAGTTTCCTCTTGGGAACAAATAAAGTACGTCATATCTTATTGTACATCTTTATAGTTGGGTGCTTTGTAAATCTCAGATTGTGCATGGGGGTGGTTATGCTGGCTGCGCTGTGACATTATGACATGGAGGTGGTCATGCTGCCCGATGTGACATCGACTTTGCTCCTTACGCGGTGTTGTTGTTTTCCTGGTAATGACGGCGGAGACCTGAGGTTAACCGTGTCTGCTGGGGGTTTTAGGGGAGTTCACCATGGCAACGACAAGTTGTCCAGGTCTTTCTCCCTTTCTGCTCAGCCAAACCCGAATGTCAGCCATTGTGCAGGCGAGACAATTCGGTGAGTGGCTAATTAAGCCAAGTTTGTTTCTGCCACCGCATTGTGCTTTTGGACCACATGCAGGTGTGCACTGGAGGGTTATTATTTAAGAATCGTAAGTCTTCCAAAACATTGCAGAGAATGTGGGACGATGACTATGGAAGGAATATTTCTGACAAAAGAACAGTTGCCATGGCTTCATGTAATTTAAGAGTTTGATTTTTACTTTCAAGTGGCCTGTGTTTTCATGAGCCTCTCCTGAGTGAAAAGGATTTATGTGGCCGTTTATTGTGTCCTTATACTTGTTCAGATTCGTAATGGTCTTTGTACCCGTTTTCAAAGGTAATTGTTTATTGGGCTTTTACACCTATTTCCATGTGCGTGCAGTACATTTTTATTGTGCTAGTGTGGAGTGTCTGAACGTGGTAATTGATTTCCTGTGTTCCCAATTTTATTTCCATTATATAAAATGGAGATGTTAGTTGGGTAATGAAGTAAAAAAAAAAAAAACATGCAGTATGTACTAACCAATATACAGACATCTCACTTCATGGACCAGCAGAAGCTAAAACCATGCACACTCTGGCTAGCAAGGTGCACCTGATCTTAATCAAGTTTCCTGAACTTAATATCACTTATAATATCCACTCACTGGCACTGACATATATTATATAGCCTTTTACGATTAGATACCAATATTCGTCATACTTGGTGGGCATTACACAAAATTAAATATGATTTGATTGCCCTTTGAATACACTGTCAACCTCTGACCTTTTCACAGGGGAGTTAAATCATACAGTAAAGAATTACTGTGTATTCTAGTTTCATCTGGTGACATACTATTGCTATTGAACAATGTTTATCTTTTGACTGCCCTCTGAAATGGCAGAAAATGCAGCTGTATTGTGTAGTGAATTGCCATATTTCCATTACATTATATCTCATTGACAAATGAATAGATAAAAAACTTACAAAATGAGAAAAGTCAAGTTCATATTGGTTAATGAAATGATAAAATATCAAATGCATCTCCATAACCAGTCATGTTGATTTTCATGCAAGTTTGTTTTATGGCTGTTGAGTTATTTTATGTTATGAAAGTGGTAATCTTTTCTCCTCTACCTTTTCCTTTCCTGTATCTCGCTAATAGCTCAAACCGAGCTCTCATTCGTATTGCAAAATAGTCGGGAAGACACTACTTCTGCCAAGTCAGTCATACTGTTGTAAAATGGTTTATTCACGCAGAACAAGACTGATATTTGCTGTGGCACATTGCAGATGGCTCATCACAAGGATCCGGAACAGAAATCCATTTACGATGGAATGTTAATGGATGGAACACAGAATTGGTTTTTGTGTGGAAGTCCCTTGTGTCTATTTGTATTGCATTGTTTTCTCTGACAACTTCTATCTGGTGGTTTAAATAGCATGAGAATGGATGCTTGCATCATTCTACGTAGTTTTTTTGTGACTGTGGTTTTACATGGGCAAGCTTCCGGCTAGAGTCATACCTTGTCCGCAGTGGAAAAGGTATGGCTCTCCATTGAGGCGTGAGTGATGGGGTGTGTGCAGTCGTGTTGAACACAGATGGTGTTTGTCTAAAACAGGGGGTGGCCCATTGATTACTCAGAGAGCTGAATGTGTAAATGATGGCCAATGGTCAAATATTCGCTGAAATCTGGTGTTTATGACCATTTCGGCAGCAATGATGATGCTATTCAGCTAAACTGGTTGTAAAAAAATCTAGCTGACTGGGTAGCTATAACTAGCTGTTCAGATCTGCTGATTGAGTAGCTATAACGTGTGAATGATGTTGGTGCCATATTCCTCAATCCATTGGGCCTATACTCATACTATGTAGATGAGGGAATTGCCATCTTGAAAGTGATCCCTCTGCAGGAAGAAAAGGCTTTTGGACTAGGTTGATAGGACCTCTCCGTACCAATAAATAACAAGTGACCTGGTCCTGTCCTTCTAAGATGAGTGCACCCACACCAGGCCAGCAAAATGTTCTCCGCACTGTTACATAACCACACAATCATTCACTGCTGGAACACTGTCATCATGATCATTATCATTATTAAAAGTAAGCCGATTTATATCCTAAACTCTGCCTCAGAACTTAGTCACAGGCGTAAATGTGGATGAGAAACGGATCCCTCAGATCAGCCTAGCTGTGGACAGGGCATTTATTCCAGGTGGACAGGAGCTTGTGTTCCTGATGCTTGCTCGCTGTTTTTGCTGTGTGGTGTCCTGGCGGGATAGGGGCTTGTCAGCGCCCTCTCTCATGTTACCGCAGTTCGTGTTATTTTTGGGGAAGGCAGGGTGAGTGGGGTCGACGGGTCCCTGGACTATGGGCTCATGTGGGGTCTGCATCACCCCCCCCCCCCAACCGGGTGTGGAGTATCGGGGTCCAGATGTATCGGGTGATGACTCTCCCCTCACAGAAAAAGGAGAAGGGCTGAGCTCGGCAGACTCTAACGAGAGGCACAGCAGTGACCTCCACAAAGGTTAACTGAGGAATTAGCCTATATATGCTGGATGTTGTCGTCGGTCCCCCTCTTCAGCGGAAGCATGGAAACAAGGGTGACCTAATATGCTTTCATGCTCCTCATTATGTCTCATGGATTTTATTTTATTTTGGTGCCAGCATAGAGAGTATGCAGGAAATGGATTGGTGCTCATTAGTGCTATACTTATGGGGGAATTAGAGTTTATTGTAAGTTATCATGTAATGGCCTGCCTCACTTGTGCAAAGCCACACTTTAACTCGGCTTTAAAATGAATGCTAATTGTTTTTGATGTAGAAGAATGTTTGGTCAGTTGTTTGGCTATTTTGGCATTTTGATGACAGTCGGCTGATATTTTATCATCCTGTTGATGGTCAGTGTGGCCGGAGATTTTTAATCAAATTGAACGATTGACTCCGTTTGCTTAATCTTCAGTCTTAGAAAATCCAAAGTTGCGCAGAGCCAGCAACTGCTCCCAAAAGGTTGTTCTTGTCTTGCTTGTGAATAAACAGACAAAACGCATGCAAAAAATGCTTTCACGTACAATGTAGTGGCAGTGTTTCAGAGGCTACTGTTCTGTGTGGGCGCTATATAATACCTACCAGCAGCTAATTGTCAGTGACAGTGCAGTAAACGGATTATGTAACAGTGTTGAGGATTATTTCGAGATTTATGCAAAGTGAGGTACTTTTCTCAGGATCCGTTTAGCTAAGTGGGCTGTTTAAAACAATTACTGGCCACATACGGCAATGCAAATCTATACGGAGCAAATCTTTCTGACCTGAACTGCACAACTCTTTGGAAGCGCTTCCTTTATTAGTGTAATATTGGATTGCTGTAGATGTGGGACTTGGGCTAACAGGATGAGGACATGTTTCTCTATGCCGGTAGTGTCATTGCTCAGTTTGTGGAGGAAGGAATTTGGGTCGCTCGTCGCAGCAGCCTAACTTTCTGAGAACGTTTTGGACAAAGTGGTAACCAAGCGGCACCTGTGGGAAATGTGAACCACTGTGAACTGTGTGGGATGCTCAGCTGCTAGAACACCTCCAGACCGCCTACTGTATGGGCCAGCAGGAGAGCACATAGCCATCTTTAAGCTATGCGTGATCAATGTGATGCTAAATTATTTCTGTATTGGTGTTCAACCGTATCATAATCAATTTTTCCATGGTCAGGAAATGATCCTAATCAATTGGCACAGACGCTGTGCCACAGAATTGAGATCTGTATCCCAATCATGAGAATATCTTGGAGTAATATAACGCTTTTTGTCCAGTTAATAAACAATATTATGAAGAATGGAGGCAAGAGACTGTGCTAATCTTGTCTTCACTTGTCTCCACTACATGATCGTATACTCAAATTCAAAAGAGTCTTTTGATGTTGTTGGGTCCCAGACCTCAGGAAGTCATGACATGCAACCAACCACATATTCAATATGATGACTATTTAAGTTTGTTAATTTGTCCAATTACTTTTGGTGCCCTAAAATTGGGGGGACTATGTGTAAAAAATGGCTACAATTGCTACACATTTCGCCCGATATGTATGTAAAAACCCACAAATTATAGCTGAAAGTCTGCACTTTAACTTCATAGTGAGTGTTCCATTTCAAATCCAATGTGCTGGAGGACAGAGCCAAAAGAGCAAAAAATGTGTCACTGTCCTTACACATTTTTGGCGTGCATGCGTCCGTCCGTCCGTCTGTCCGTCCGTCCGCTTCCTGGATGATAATGTCACGTTGCAACTCTAGAACTGCACAGTCACAACTAAACTGTTGATCTTTCCTCTATAAACCCAGTGTTTAACATTACATCATTTAATGAGAACAAGCTGTTATGGGATTGTGTAAAACCAACACAAAAGAACAGCTGCCAGCCAGATAAGAAGCAGTGAATATCAGTTTACCCTTCACACACTGTGAAATGCAGTCTCAGGCTAGTGTGCTGTGGTATGATGGTTCCTTTCCAAGGACAATTTTTGCACTTTTTCCACTTGCAATTAAAAATACGTACAAGCGTTTATTAAATGACACTGAGCCTCAGAATTTCTGAATTTCTTCTTCTTGACAAATAATTGGAATGAATGTGAACACACACACACTGACACTGACACGCACATGGACATAGGCCCATAGTGTAATGGGTACAGTAGCATTGTTTGGGTAGATCATTTATCATATTCCTAATGTTATTGATGCACAAATGCAATATGGGCCATTTTTATGAGTTATATTTCCCCCTCTTTGGTTTTCCTTTCTCTCTTTAGCTGGTTGTTATATTCACATCTGATTTCAGAGAGTAATGGAAAGAAAAATAGCACCATAGATTTAGAGATGGCTGTGGACTGAGACCTGAACTTGGAGTCAATGGGGGCGTCTTCATTTTATGCTGCACAGGATTTCATTTCTATTCAGTACTTGCCTTGTTTCGTCCCCATTTATGATCGCAGCCATTTTTTTGGAGTAATGTGTTTATTGAAAGGATTTGTCTATCATACTTGCTTGCTAAACTCTAAAAGACACTAAAGACATTAAAGGAAAGTACAAAGAAATATTTGAAAGTAAGAAATCTCTCTTTTCTTCATATAATATATACAGTGCCCTCCATTATTATTGGCACCCCTGGTAAAGATGAGTAAAAAGGGTTATCAAACATTCACCGTTTGGTGAATTGGCTTAATCTCACACTGAAAAAATGAGAAAAAGAAAGAATTATTTTTTAACAAAACCACGTGTGTCAGTCAGACTTTTCACGAGGCATGATTTACAGTGGAGGGTGTATAGTACACAATTATATGAGGAACTGGCTGAGGAAATGCAAGTGTTCCATAAGGGCTGGTGGAACTGTGCTGAACCATGGCAATTTACGCTTTACAGCAAGATCATATGACATCTGGTAGTTTGTTGGCCAGTGTTTCCTCAGCGATCAGGCATCACTGTCAAATAAATTGGTACTCACATAAAAGGAGCACTTGTAAAATGTCTTTGCAGTCTAAATTGCTACGTTGCTTTTAATGGCATTCAAGCAGTAAACCTGACACATTGGACTGCTCTGGTGTGGTTTACAAACTTCCCTATGTTATGTATTTGTGATACCTGGTCAGATTATGCATTGTAAAACTGTAAACTAGCCATAATACAATCTCAAATCTAAATACTTATTGTTAAACCTTGCGTTATACAAATTTGTTCACATCATGAGTTAAAGGTAGAGATTTCCATTACTTCCATTCCTTTCCCGGGCCCTCTTTTATGGGTGAGAATCTTTGACCTAAGTAATTCTTGTCTAATTATTTTTTAATCCTTGTTGGGAGTGTACATTAGCTCCCATTTGGGACTTGTATGTAGAAGTGCATGACCAAAATGAGACGTGTTAAGCTGTGCAGTACACTGGTATCTTGCACTCTTGTGCTCCTGTAAGTGTCAGGACACTGTCCGAAAAACATGTTGTTCTTCAGCCCCAGTCCTTGAGGGTTGGCCACAGCTAGGCGAGCAGGTTTGACCCGTTTTCTGTGTGTGACCGGCCTCACTGAAGAGGCATAGCAGATCTAAGCACCTGCCCGCAAACACCAATGCACAGCATCATATTTAAGGAAAATGCAGTCATTAAACTCCCATGCTGGAATTAAACCAAATTAATTAAACCAAATTCCCTTGACCCAGTGATTGATCTTTTTAGCTCTTTAAAACTTTGAGTTATTGCATATGTTGACTTATTGTTCCCTTCAAAATGTCTCCAGAACATTAACCACTGATAGAATAATGTATCCACATTGTAGTGCAGGGCGGCAGTGTAGTATAATGGTTAAGGAACTGGCCTTGTAACTGAAAGTTTGCAGGTTCGATTCCCAGGTAGGACACTGCCGTTGTACCCTTGAGCAAGGTACTTAACCTGATTCGCTTCAGTGTATATATCCAGCTGTATAAATGGATAATATATGTAAAAGAAATGCTAAAAAGTTGTGTAAGTCGCTCTGGATAAGAGCATCTGCTAAATGCCTGTAATGTAATGTAGTGCATTGGTAAGAAGCAACTTAGAAATGTTGTATTCTTCTACAGTTCTTCTACAGTTCTTCATGCATGCATTCTGAAACCGATTCGTCTCCCATGTCGATTTTCTCCCACTCTGCTTTTGAGTACAATGGAGACTGAATGCTGAAGACCACAATGTGTCAGATTGGGCTTCAGCCAAAACAAAATGAAGGCACAGATTGCACTGTGGCTCTTGTCCGGTGTCACATCAAAGTATCCCAGCCATCTCCTTTCTTTATTTATCAGTCTCATTGGTATCCACCATCGAGTTTAGTAAGTGCCATGGCAATTATGTTGAGGTACCTGTAGCTAAGCAACCACTTTGTCTGTCCTGAATGGTCTTGTGATCATCCTTGTCTCCTTTTTTGGTGTGCTTGTCTAATTATGTCCCAATATCTGCTTGCTTGTTTAGCTGATGTCAGAGGTGGAGGTGAAGAGAATCATTGCTGACACATGGAAGGAAAGCAAAAACAGTTGTATGGAGTAAAATTGTAGCCCAGCTTGCTTTCAGATTGGGGACTAGCTATCACCCATGCTAAAAATACGCCATCTGGGGGGGTCTGGGGTAAGTAGCAACATTATAAATGAATGAATTCATCTCAAGATGGTTGAAATATTCTCTTAATATTCATCTTCTACTGCAGGTTCATCTAACCTGTCTCCCTGATCTTTTCATATACCACGAGAATTAGGTCATGTAGAGGTCATTGGAATTTTGTTGGCAGTAAATTCTCATCATCGGTTATGAGAGAGTCTTGGTTCAGTGTCTGAAAATGCTCTTCGAAAAGACATTATTGATGCTTGTGCCAAGCGTTATGGTTGTTTCTGAAGCGATGCATAAATCAGCCTATTTTCTAAGTAATTTCTAATGGTAAATGCTTTTTGGTTGCTAAATAAAATAAAAAGAGGTATAAGTTGAATGTTCATATTTCATGGTTAAACCGTTCTATTTGACCCCTTGTGGCTGAGGCAACGTTTTCGCTGTTCTACGTTTTCACAGTCACACTGTGCCTCTATAGTCGAGTATTATTTGTCTCCACCATGAAGACCGTGAACAAAAATGTAGAGGAGGTTTGTGTTTTGTCCTCCAGACCTTCACACAGATTTTCCAGAAAAAAAAGTTGCATTGAAAACCTTTGACTTCAATTTCAGATTCTGTACCCATTGTATGTTTGTGCATTATGGGTTAATTCTGACCAGAAACTGAGTAGTTTCTTGTAGTTAAGGTGAATACAGTAATGAAGCATGACATAATGAAGACATTATCACTTATTATGTTAGATACAGTGAACACTTGAGCAGTCCTATTAGCTGGGCATGGTTTATGCCTCTCACAGATGGGGAATAGATTTCCGCCATTTACAAGCAACCAAGTGGCGTTTCTTCTTTTATGTTCGCTTTTGCTGTGGCTTAGCAACCACCAGGAGAGGCTGATCACTTTTAATACCTACGTATTAATAGCTTGTTTTTATCATCTGCCTCTATTCAAATGCAGCAACAAACAACCTCTGTGCCCAACGGAAAGTAATTATGTTCCCTGCAATAAATTAAATGTATAATATACTGTTGTTTGTAGCTCTTTGTATTTGGCCAATTAGAAAGGTCCTTAAAATGGTCATATCTTCAACGAAAATGTCATTATTTATTTATGTACTATTATATGGTGTTTGTCATTCAAAGAGGAATAGTACATTACATTTTTACATTACAGTCATTTGGCAGACGCTTTTATCCAAAGCGACGTACAATAAGTGCATATTGAAGGTCATTGACGCGACTACAAAGCAAATCCGACAAAGCATAGCTTTCTCACAGCGTAGGAGCTATCGCTAGTAATAAACATGAGAAGTACACATATTTAGTACAGTATGGCGAAGATGTAAAAATGCATTTTTACTTAAATCAGGTTTTAGGTTTGAAAATATATAAGAGCCTAATAAAATACACCAAAAAGTTATAGGCGTTGCACAGAACAAGGCTTCCTGGCTAGGCTACTGACAAGAATACATACAGAGAGGAGTTTTCTAGAAGAATCTTTAGAAAATAAGATGTACTGAGGGTATCTACCATAGGGTCATTCCGTGTCAAATCAGACAGAATCCAGGAAAGTGGTTGCAGCACCATCTCAGATTTTGTTCAAAATTTGTCTATATAATGTTTGGATCCCAAAACTAAGGCCTGTAAAATATTTTTGTTCAATTCCAATGTTTTTATATTTTTTTGGCCCTTGATATTTTTTTATTTTTACACTCTCAAAAACACCTTATCTGGGAAGCCATGTTTGGGCATTAATATCTTGAAAAGTATTATTCCTACTCTCACCAAACTTTGTAGGATGGAAGACAAACATGTTCTCAGTATGACTGAACCATTAAAAGCCTGTACTGCATGCCATTTTAGCATGGCCCTAGATTTGGAAAAAAGTGGAAAATTCCTAAACAAGAGTGATATTGAGGGTATTATGAACTGATTGTTTTGCACCCGTATGGTATCAATCATTATTTTTTCTTCAAATACAATCTTTTATTAATTTTGTGTCAATATTTGAGGTCTCTACCACTAATGGACATGAAGATATTAAGAATAAAACAAGACGTGGTAGCATTTTTCGGTCATTTTCATAGGACCAAAATGGTATGTGGGGTAGCTAGTAGGAACATGAAAATGTATGTGAAATAGCTTAATGTATGGTCATTTAGTGTACAAAGTGCCAATGTCCTTCCATGTTCCCTTCATAGATAAATACACATAGTTAAAGGCATTGTTTTACCTCTAGGGAAAAAAAAGTACATAATGAAGAAGCAGGGTCTACTTATGTGTGTCCCAACCTCTGAAATATTGATTGGAGTAAAGAAATACATGTTTTCTGTAAACTCATTTTACTATAGGTCATTAATGCAAGCTATATTCTTTACTATCAAGGCCTCATTATAGAAAAAGGCATTAACTCTGATAGATACTATATTCAATGGAGTGGTTAAATTTTATATCCTTTATTTAAAAAAGAATAAGATACTCAATAAAAAATTCAAATAACTTTATTGAAAAAGATGTGCAGTGTAGCAAATAATGTACTAGAAATTGCATGTGATGAAAACTATTATCCTTTAACCGTATAACTTGAACAACAGGACTGAATTAGGTACATGCTTGGTGTTTTCTTAATAAGTGGAATCCCTATGTTCCATTATTCATTGATTGATGAATATAAGGGCATATACTGATGATTTCACTGTGTGGACATGTTTCAACATGCGTATCAGTTAGGGGTGTGACTTCTAAACGTTTAACCGCTAAACATTAACAAAACTGCTAAACGGTTAGGAAAATCTCTAAAACAGCTCTCACGTGATAGGCTAACGTGGGCATGTGCGCGCTGCAAAATTCAAACTAACGGACGTTAGTTTCCGAAAATGCTTCGCAAAGAACGGAAGCGAAAAAAGCGCTATTTTTTTCATTTTTTTTTTTTTTCTTTTTTTTCCACAAGTCACCCGCCCCCCCCCACCCCCCCCACCTTGTCGTTTAAAACGTTTTTTTTTTGCACCGTGTAAACGTTTAGCGATTTGGCGAGTTTTGCCCATCCCTAGTATCAGTACAATTTCCATATATAGCTTTCTAACATGCACACTGTAAAATGACATGTACAGTACCAGTCAAAAGTTTGGACACACCTACTCATAGAAGGTTTTTTTCTGTTATTTTTCTGTTATTTTTCTCCCATAGAGATCCATTCGAATGCAGAGGTTGTAGTATCGCTTGTAGGAGTACGAGAAAATAAGATATCAGGAGTCTTTTGATATCCTTTTATACAGAGTCATGATGGCATCACCTGTTTACCACAGTTGTTTGAGAGAATGGCAAGAATGTGCAAAGCCGTTATCAAGGCAAAGGGTGGCTACTTTGAAGAATCTAAAATATAAGATTTACTTTTTTTTTTTCACTTTTTTGGTCTTTGCATAATTTAATTTGTGTTATCTCATAGTTTGATATCTTTACTATTCCAAAATGTGGAAAACAGTAAAAATAACAGAAAAAAACCTTCTCTGAGTAGGTGTGTCCAAACTTTTGACTGGTACTGTACATGTATAAACACATCCAACCTTTTATGTGGAAACACATTTGGATACTCCCCACTGGAGCTTGAGAGGGCCATTTAGGATACCACTTATTCCTCCTTATACCAGAGGTTTTATCAAAATATTTCACTTATTTTCAATATCCAGGACCATACCAGAGACACAATTCCCATCTCAAATGCCCTCTGTTCCAATGAACATACTGAAAACATGTTTATCCTTTATTTCTTACAATTACTATGACACAGGAATTCAATAATCATGGAGATACTCAGGCAAAAAAATGTAATCCCTGAAATGGATGGAAATGGACATTTTTCTGCTATAGGTAAAATATCTCAAATCTGTGTCTATTTTTGTATGAAGGAAAAACGGAAGGACACCCCTTAATAACCATACATCAAGCAATTTCCATGTACTTTTTATGTTCCTACTAGCTACCCCACATACCATTTTGGTCCTATGAAAATGACCAAAATATGATACCACGCCTTGTTGTATTCGTAATATATTCATGTCCATTGGTGGTAGAGACTTCAAATATTGGCACAAAATTACTAAAAGATTGTATTTGCAGAAAAAATAATAATTGATATCATATTGGTGCAAAAATGTGGGTTTGTAGTACCCTCAATATCACTCTCGTTTAGGAATTTTGCACTTTCTTCCAAATCTAGGGCCTTATAAAAATAAAATGGCATATAGTACAGACTTTTTAATTGTGTTGGCATACATGTACCATACATGTTTGTCTTCCATCCTACAAAGTGTGGTGAGGCTAGGAACAGTACTTGTCAAGATATGAATGCCCAAACATGGGTTCCCAGATAAGGCGTTTTTGAGGCTGTAAAAATGAAATAATATCAAGGGCTGAAAAAATATGAAAACATAGGATTTGAACAGAAATATTTTACAGGCCTTGGTTTTGGGACCCATTCATGATATAGACAAGGTTTGAACAAAATCTAAGACGGTGCTGCAAACAACCTTATTTGATTTGACACGGAATGACCCCCATACTGTTTTTGGTCTAGGTTGGAGATTGATGATGAACCTCGATCCATGACCAGTAGATTGCATGAATCTCCAGTCCATGATATGTTTGACTGTATGGTAAAATTTTAAATGAATGAGTGAATGAAGTCAGATAGGCTATATCAGATATTATGACCACAAGCCTTGTATGTAGAGCAGCGGACAGGTTTTTTTAGTCTAGACAAATGTATGAACAATGAATAAAGCACGCATTTGAGCCTGGTCAAGAAAAGCTGTGAAAGGTTATGCAAATATCGTGTTTTATGCCTGTAGCCATAACAAATGGCTTCTTCGCATGTACTGTGCATGCCTGACACGTGCGAAATGTGAGATGATTGAGTGAACCATCTGAATGCTTCACTTGGTCATGGCTGTGGCCTGAGATTTACTGCAAAAAAAGGTATTTGTAGATCATGGCTAATACATGTGCCCAATTGAGTGAAATGCTTTCAAGAGCTACATGTGTGAAAAACAAGAATGGATAAGGGAAAAGATGGAACTTGACCAAAACCATGGTCCATGTTCATATTTTATGTTTGCTTGAGCAGGTGGGAATGGAGATATTTTGGTTGGAGGAACGTTAATATGCTCCGTTGAGGTAGGGCACAGATGTTTTATGACAGCCATCTTGCGTCCCTGCCCGAAAGACCCACAACCTCTCAGGCTAACAGATCTCTTTGAGGAGGTGGAGTGGCATATGCTGGCCGGGTCCCAATAGTTGGAGCTGGTTATAAAAGGTACTTAAATGTCAAATGCAGCCCCCATAGGTCCATGGGAACAGCATGGGAGACGTCTGACCGACAGAAGCCGCTCACGAGGTTCCGTTCAATGTTTAATCTGCGCAAACACTTGGAAATGCACCAATAGGCTCTCTGTCACTCAGGGTCAACAGCAGGACGCGCCCACCCCCTTCTGTTTGCGCTGCCTTCCGCAGCACCACCGTTGTTTACCTTACCGGCACATTCTCCAGCCAATTGGCTGCTAATAGATTCACGACACCCTCATCTCTCTCTCTCGATAGCCTTTCTCTTTCAATTACCCATCATGCCACATTCGGTTATCACTGTCCCCCCCCTTTTTATTGTTGGATTTATCACTCCCACTGCCCCCTGTCACAGTTCCTTTAACAAGGTTAACTTTTCTCTCGCTTAGTCATACCCTGAAGCTGTTTTTTTTTTTGGCTTTCTAATCGTGACCATCATCTCTGCTTGGCTCTGTTACCAGACCTATGAATCAGCCACGTCGAGTGCATGCATCAGCTTTCCCTTTCTCGATGTGAGGACATGTGGGACTGGGGATACAACTCGTGACACTCCGTTCCGTCTCCTCAATCAGTTTTGAGTGTTTGCTAGCCGAGCTGTGTAGGTCCCGCTTCGCAGATGAAGCTTTCGCTCCTACCGCAGCGGCTGTGTGAAATTCACAAGTCTTTTGTACGGCACCGACAGCTTTACGGCCGTAGTTGTTTCCGGACATCTCTAAATGAGGCATTGCTGGTTTATTGCTGGTCGGCCTTGTGAGCAATGGCACAAAGTGTCCTAATAGTTCAAGGCTGCGGTGCATTGTTATGATCAGCTGGCAGTGTACTGGAACAGAGGGTGTAACAAGGAGGTTTGTTCTGGTTCCTGGTGAGGCGCCCCCACTGCACCTTTGATGAGGGTGCTTAGTGCAAATCGCTTCAGTGAAATATCCAGCTGTACAAATGTGTAATGTGTAAGGTATGACCTCTGCTAGTTGAATTAGTTAACGGTGTCTGCCAGCCAAATAAATCCTGCAGTTATTCCCTTTTGTTTTTGTTATTGCCGTGCCCTGTAATGGCTAGTCGATGGGGCCCCCCCAGAGAGAACAAAGGGGGCCTTTCTACTGCACTGGCCCCCCAGGGTGAGAGGGGTGCTCCAAAGGAGACGTGCAATTTTGTTCTCTGATTGAGGTTGAAAGTCTGAAATTTATCAGTCTGCTACCGAGAGCTTCTGAGAGCAGAATATGAATGGGTTTTTCTCCTTTTATGATGGTAGGATGGTGCAAAGATCACGTGTGTCAAGATTGTGAAATTTCACACTGATCAAAGTCTGCCTGTGTGGATGCCTGGTTTCAATATGCGCACAGAGTGATCACAGCGACTGATATTACAGAGTCTGCCTATGAGAATATTTTTAAAAACATTTATTAAAACGCTTATCTTTTTAAAAACGTTGCAACAGAACTTTGTGGTTTTATAGGCCTATATATAAATATATTTTCTTCATTTAAAAAAAAAAAAAAAACTGTTTACATGGTTTTTAATGCCCCCTTTCCACAAGAGAGTGGACTGCTACCCAAAGTTTGACTCGCTTTAAAAATGAACACGGTCAGGCTTGCAGACCCTGTCCCCAGCTGGTCAAACACATACAATGTGTCTAAAAAAAAAAATCTTAGGCAACGTACAAATTATGGGGTCTTGCTGGGGTTTTGCCTGTTTTCTCAGCAGATGGCTGACCAGAGCTTGTGGATGGGCCTCTGGGAACACTGGAGAAAAAAACTCCCACTACGTGAACGTTTCTTCTGCTTGTTGTCAGTGAACATGAGGCCGTTTTCTTTTCGCATGCTCTCACATAAAGGTATAATAGCGGTTCTGATTTGCGCAGGGAGCCGCATACGTCACCTTTATGTTTTAAAGAACAAACAATTGGAGACTTGCGATGCCCTTAGTTCAAGGAACTTCTTTGTGTTCACCATCTGGTATTTAGAATGTCTGTTGGACTTTCAAGTCGCTGATCTTTTTTTAGTGCGATGTATTTTAGTTGTTCAAACAACAATTGCTGCTCTGGTCTAAAGTGCTTCCATTATATAGTTTTCCTGAAAGAGAAAACGTAGGTAAACTCATTTCCCTCTTACATGTGGAGATATGGTTTCCCAGACACCCCCTTGGAGATTACAAATACATCATGCTCAATGTTGACGGGGAATATCCAGGATACACATCGCAAAGGCAAACATCAAAAAAGCAGTCCATGTTTACTTATTGGAAATGCATTTACAGTGCGAAACGCAAACCAGAATTGACCACCGGCTCTAGAAACAGATATCGCTGTCATAACCTTCATCGTCGTCCCCTATTGGCTGAGCAAGAGATTTTAATAAACTTTTGAAAAGCCGAATTCCATAACGTTTTCTATAGATTTCAAATAAATGATGCTCTTGCAGGTGCTCTTATCCAGAGCGACTTACACAACTTCTTATCACATTTATCTATTCATACAGCTGGATATATACATGTATACAGTGCACCCGGAAAGTATTCACTTTTTCCACATTTTGTTCTGTTACAGCCTTATTCCAAAATTGATTAAATTCATTTTTTCCCTCAAAATTCTACACACAACACCCCACAATGTGAAAAAAGTTTTTTTGAGATTTTTGCAAATTTATTAAAAATAAAAAACTAAAATTTCTCATTTACATAAGTATTCATACCCTTTGCTTTAACATATTTTTAAAGTATTATATTTCATATTTGGTCGCATATCCTTTACATGCTGTTACTTCCTGAAGTCTGTGACCATCAACATCAAAAAACTGTCGATATCTTATTTTCAGGTACTGTTACAAGCGATACTATAACCTCTGCATTTGAATGGATCTCTATGGAAATTGGGGGGTGAGACTAGATGGATCACTTTAAGGGTTGTTTCTCCTGACTTTTTTCCCCATAGAGTTCTATAGGAAAATGAGTCCGGAGAAATAACCCTTGCAGTGATCCATCCACATCTACTCCATATCTGGCAACAGAGTGATGGTTTCGGGCTCGTTTCATAGCTCAGACCCTTGATAACTTACAGCCATTTAGCCAGCCATGTGTTCCATACTGTACCAGTGTAATTTACAGCTGAATCTAGTCTCACCCCCCAATTTCCATAGAGATCCATTCAAATGCAGAGAGGTTATAGTATCGCTTGTAACAGTACCTGAAAATAAGATATCGACAGTTTTTTGATGTTGATGGTCACAGACTTCAGGAAGTAATAGCATGTAAAGGATATGCGACCAAATATGAAATATGATACTTTAAAAATACGTTAAAGCAAAGGGTATGAATACTTATGTAAATGAGAAATCTTAGTTTTTTATATTTAATAAATTTGCAAAAATCTCAAAAAAACTTTTTCACATTGTCATTATGGGGTGTTGTGTGTAGAATTTTGAGGGAAAAAATGAATTTAATCAATTTTGGAATACGGCTGTAACAGAACAAAATGTGGAAAAAGTGAAGCGCTGTGAATACTTTCTGGATGCACTGTATGTACTGTAGGATATCTAATATTTCCCCCCTTCTCTCTATCTCTGTCTCTCTCTCTCATTCTCAACCCCCCATCAAAGATAAGACAGTCTGTCATAAATGACCCCTCTCCCCCCCCCTCCCCCACACCTTAACCCAATCAGGACAGGGATGGTCTTCCTGTGGAGGTATTTTATGAGTGTACCGCAGAAAAAGAAGTTAGTCAATTGTGGAGTTTGTTTGGAGAAGTCTTTCTTTTTGGTTCCTCGTGCGTTTCCTTTTGTTCCTGTTCAGCTGGAGGGTAAATAATTTGGCAATTTTTGGCTTATCTCTCTCTTTACTGGTATTTCCTAATTAATGTCTGGTTTAATGTCTTCCATTTTGTAAATTATAAGTAGTCAGCCTACATTCCTTAGTGAATGTATGATTTCAACTCATTATTCCAATTGAATGTTTTTCATTTAATAAAATAATTTAATCTCAAGACCTGATTTAGACTTTGTTTTGGCTTGTTGGTTGATCCACCAGGTTACTGTTCGACTTACCTATTAACGAATTTGGCGATTTAATCGATGATTGTAATTTTTAATAATAATTATTAAATTAAATAACGTAAAACTTATTTTGAATGTAGGTTAAGTGAGGGGTTCTAGCACGCAATATCGCTTGTGTTCAGTATTCAGAGTGCTGAACGTTTTAACAAGGGCATTGACTGTTGGAACCGCTGGATTCAGAAAATACACATTTTACCTAGTCCTCACTTACCCGACATAATTGGAGGTCCCACCGAGATAGGTTGTCCTATAGCATACTAAATTTTGCTATTGAGTAAACTGCGGTAAACTCTGAGACAAGTTCAAATCTTTTTCTAATCGACTGGTCTTAGATTTATTGATTTTATTTTTAAAAAATAATATTTTTTTTATATTATTATGGCATACCAGAAAAAGAGAGAGATGCCTCATTTACCCTCCACTGCTGGCCTACCAGCATTCCCTGGCCAGTCAAGGCTGGATCAGCAGTGGTATCTCATGTTATCAGAACGGCAATATTTGATAGCCCAGTGCCCAAAATTTGCAGAACAGCTCAAGGCAATGGACCAGCTGAAGGAGGAGGCCCTTTACAACCTGCGGACTGAGTATTTGGACTATCTGATTTCTCCAGATAGTGATGAAACCAAGCGCAAGATTGTCCAAGGGATAAGGTCGTACCTAGAGAAAAGACAACATTTTCTCTACCTCTGGCGGTCAAAGCAGGCATGGGAGGAGGTAAACCAAATGTGGAAACTGGCTTGGGAAAAGCACCACTCTAAGTCAGGAGTTACTGCCAAACCAGTTTCTTCTGTGGCAGTCCAGCCCGCGCTGGAAGGAGCAGTGCATGGCGCCATTCCAGTCATAACCCAGGCACCACCCCCCCACCGAGGACAATACAGCACTCTCCATTGACTCATCCCCACCCCCTTCAGGCTTGGACAATTCTGTGGATTTTGTCACCTCCACAGACAATGTAGCCGCCCCCCTGGTGAGCCCCCCTTCCCTGGAGGAATTTGGGGGAAACAGCTCGGTGTCTTGTATCACACCAGCCACCACAGAGGATGTGACCCCACAGGACGTGGAATCCGCTGCTGCAGTCCTCTCAGCCCAGCCTGGTGAGGAGACCGTCGAACCCCTGGAGGCAGAACCTGCAACTGCAGACACAGCAGCCCAGCCTGGTGAGGAGACCGTCGAACCCCTGGAGGCAGAACCTGCTACCGCAGACACAGCAGCCCAGCCTGGTGAGGAGACCGTCGAACCCCTGGAGGCAGAACCTGCTACTGCAGACACAGCAGCCCAGCCTGGTGAGGAGACCGTCGGACCCCTGGGGGCAGAACCTGCTACTGCAGACGCAGCAGCCCAGCCTGGTGAGGAGACCATTGAACCGCAGGACGCGGAACCGGCTTCTACAGGCCCATCAGCCCTGCCAGGTGGAGAGGTCTACGCACCCCAGCAGGTGGAGTCAGCCCCCACAGACCAGTCCCCCCCAGGCCGAGGACCCCACCCCCACCCCTTGTGGACTTTTCTTCCCCTCCTGCTGCTTCCCCTCCTGCTGAATCCGGGGAACCTCTGTCTGCTGCACAGACAGAAGGGGTGTGCTCTGTGGACTCCCCCCACTTCCACAGTTCCTGTGATGGAGGAGATAGGGGGACTTCTGCGAAAGTCTCGCTCCCCTATCAGAGCTGTAAAGAGACCCCGGGAGAAACGGAGCAGGAAGCCAACCCCCGGCCGTTTTACGACTCCTCTGGCCCTCAAAGTCTCCGCCAGAGTGTTGCCGTGCATTCCAAAGCAAGATGGAAGCAGCCAAGTTGGAACAACAGCTTCCCACAACCTTATCTCTCTACCCCCGAGCCACGCCTGCAAACTTCGCACACACACGTCATCCAGGGAAAGTGCAAGACCCCCTTTCCGACGTCAGAAGTGTTCAGAGAGCAGTGATGGACTGGATGCCTACGAGCGACGATCAGCCCAGCTGCCCAGAGAGGGAACCAAAGCCAAACCTGGCATAGACCCCTGGACAGAGATGAGACGGGCGTGGTTAAGGGGCATCCACGTGCGAAAGAAGCAAGATGACAGGATGCCTCCTGTCATCCCGGTTTGCTGAACGCTGTGGCCCCTCCGCAGCCAAAGGACTGCCAGTAACCACACTGGGGTTCTAGGAGGTAAAACTGGCACTCTGCCTGCCCCTGCCCCCCCCCCCCCTCACCACCCCCCCCACATCCCTACCACCACCTTTTAACATAAGACAATGCCCATGTTTTTAAGTCCCTTTTTTAAAGTGTAGGTGCCCCCCTCCAATGCTGTTCCTGGGCACTTGTGGACAAGTCTGCCCTATTCAGGTGATTATTTGGACTGGCAATCTTGTGGATAGTAAATCCTGTCCGTAAGGTTCCCCTGAATGGACTAAGTGCTTATAACATGCAGTGTTCCCCTCTTCACATGTTGCTGTGAGTGATAAGGCCTAAACCCTCAAGTCCCACAGTCTTCTCCTGCCACTCCCCGAAGGACCCCCAGAGGCACAAGTGCAACCGGACCCATACCCTGCCACGGGAAGCTAGCCTAAGCGACTGCCGTCAGCAGTCCACCCAACTGGACCCGAGCTCAAGGAGCCAAAACGGATTCCGACAGGGAAAGAGGTGCTTCCCCGCCCGTCAGTAGAGAGGTCTTGACCGCACTTTTCCGCCTGTGGATCGTCCAGCTGCCTGTCACAGGAGACAGAGCCCCCCGCACGCTGTGCAGAATTGGTAGAGACACTGTCAAATTAGGCCGCCTTTCACTCACACAGTTACAACATTAAGGGGAATAAGCACTGCATGTTATCCAAGGAAGTCCAGGGAGCCTCTTCCCTTGCCAGTCCAGATACCCTGACACTGGAGAAGGAATTGACTGAACCAAGGTGCCATGACAGCAGTGAAAAAAAAAAAAAAAATGTCTGCACCACACCGGATCATCACAATGGGACTAGTAAACTGGACATGGACTAATTGTTTTAAAGATGGTTAGTGAACCATTAGGACACTTGTTTTCATGCAGCTATCATTGTACAATGATATAATGTCCAAATGTGTGGTTGTTATGATGATGGAACGATAGGCTCTTAGCAGCTGCATGCACCTATCGTTCCAAGAGAGGGAATGACGGGATGTTGCCTAATGTCTTTTGCTCTTTCTCTCTCTCTCTCCCTCTCTCTGTCTGTCTCTCTCTCTCGGCCTCTCTCTCTCGGCCTCTCTCTGCCCCCCCCCCCCCCCCCCCCCCCCCCCATCCCATCCCTACCACCACCTTTTAACCTAATACCATGCCCATGTTGTGTTTAAGTCCCTTTTATAGAGTGTAGGTGCCCCGCCAAATACTGTTCATAGACACTTCTGGACAAGTCAGCCCTATTCATGTG
The DNA here is from genome assembly GCA_029718625.1 of Synaphobranchus kaupii. Taxonomy (NCBI): domain Eukaryota; kingdom Metazoa; phylum Chordata; class Actinopteri; order Anguilliformes; family Synaphobranchidae; genus Synaphobranchus; species Synaphobranchus kaupii. Next base: position 27,100,689 of record CM056392.1, on the reverse strand, counting down.
ATTATTTAGACTGGCAATCCCGTGGAAGGTAAAACCCTGTCCGTAAGGTTCCCCGGCATGGACTGACAGTGGTCATAACATGCAGTGCTATCATTAATTGTTCCGGTCTTCGCTATGAGTGTTAATGCCTAAGCCCTCAACTCCCACAGTCTTCTCCTGCCATTCCCTAAAGGACACCCACAGACACAAGTGCAAACAAGTGCAACCGGTCCCACACCCTGCCGCGGGAAGCTAGCCTAAGCAACTGCCGTCAGCAGTCCACCCAATTGGATCCAGGCTAAAGGAGCCAAAATGGATTCCGACAGGGAAAGAGGAGCTTCCCCGCCTGTCAGAAGAGAGGCCCTGACTGCACTTTGCCACCTGTGGATCGTCCAGCTTCCTGTCACAGGAGACAGAGCCCCCGCACGCCGTGCACAACTGGTAGAGACACTGTGGAGTAGGTTGCATTTCACTCACGCAATTGCAACACTAATGGAAAAAGCACTGCATGTTACCCAAGTCCAGGGAACTTCTGGTCCCTTGCCAGTCTAGATACCCGGACACTGGAGAAGGAAGAGACTGAACCAGGGTGTCATAACAGCAGCGACACAAAAGAGTGTCTAATAGAGATATGACTCTAGATCACAAAGGGACTATTAAACTGGGCATGGACTAAATGTTTTAAAAATGGTTGGTGAACCATTTGGACAGTTGTTTTTGTTGTTAGCAGGTAACTGCATCTTCAATGTCCAAATGTGTAATGTGATTCCTATTTGGTGATGTAAGAATAGGTTTTTAGCAGGTGCATGCACCTATTCTTACAAGAGAGGGATGTAGGATATCTAATATTTCCCCCCTTCTCTCTATCTCTGTCTCTCTCTCTCATTCTCAACCCCCCATCAAAGATAAGACAGTCTGTCATAAATGACCCCTCTCCCCCCCCCTCCCCCACACCTTAACCCAATCAGGACAGGGATGGTCTTCCTGTGGAGGTATTTTATGAGTGTACCGCAGAAAAAGAAGTTAGTCAATTGTGGAGTTTGTTTGGAGAAGTCTTTCTTTTTGGTTCCTCGTGCGTTTCCTTTTGTTCCTGTTCAGCTGGAGGGTAAATAATTTGGCAATTTTTGGCTTATCTCTCTCTTTACTGGTATTTCCTAATTAATGTCTGGTTTAATGTCTTCCATTTTGTAAATTATAAGTAGTCAGCCTACATTCCTTAGTGAATGTATGATTTCAACTCATTATTCCAATTGAATGTTTTTCATTTAATAAAATAATTTAATCTCAAGACCTGATTTAGACTTTGTTTTGGCTTGTTGGTTGATCCACCAGGTTACTGTTCGACTTACCTATTAACGAATTTGGCGATTTAATCGATGATTGTAATTTTTAATAATAATTATTAAATTAAATAACGTAAAACTTATTTTGAATGTAGGTTAAGTGAGGGGTTCTAGCACGCAATATCGCTTGTGTTCAGTATTCAGAGTGCTGAACGTTTTAACAAGGGCATTGACTGTTGGAAACCGCTGGATTCAGAAAATACACATTTTACCTAGTCCTCACTTACCCGACAGTACCTTGCTCACGGGTACAACCCTTGTGTGTCCTACTTGGGAATCGAACCTGCAACCTTTTGGTTACAAGTCCAGTTCCTTAACCATTTCTGCCGTGATCTGATGCGATCTTCTTTGCCTTTTCAGCTAAAAATACATGACATTATGCATTTTCATTGCAATTTAAGTTGCATAATAAATGTACAGCATAAGTAATTAGGTTAGATTGAAATAGATTTTTTTAAATTAAAAATGTTTTCGGAAATAAGGTTTTAATCATTTGAATATTTAAGCATTCAATTTAGCTTTCTAACTGGTCTAGATGGGCCCCTGTTTTTTATAACAGTGTCAGCTTGAGCTGGACGTCTGGGACGTCTCCCTGGGAGACGTGCACGGCGCATGCAAAGTTCTGCACCTCCACCCAAAGTACCGCTATGGAAGCCAAATGTCAACTGTTTCCCCGTGGCTTCTCCTATAGAGCAGTGGATTCAAACAATGAAACACCAAACCAACTGTCACTTTGGGAGAATTATACCACGGAACGTCCCTTCAGTCTTTGAGTCGCAGAACGTTTGTGCTACAAAGTCAACATGACTGGTAGGCGATACTGTGTATGCAAAGAATGTCTTACTTGGGCCGTTTGTCTCAAGAATGTCGGTTTGCAGCTCTGAATAGAACTTTACCACAAGGAATAAGAGACTGTCTATCAGTCCCTGCTGTTCGGATAAGAGATGGCTGTGTTGCAGAAAAGAGTGCCATTTATGTTCGCTCAGAAGCCTTCTGAGGGCATGTGGGTTCCTCAGTTTTAACCCATCGGAATATTTTTAATCCCGTGTACCTCACCCACGGTTATCCCCAGTTCTTACTGTCACAACGGAAGCAATGTCCATTTACTCGAAAACGTTGCATGTCTCCGGCCGTCATAGATGCTCGTCTGTCCTGCACAATGAGTGTGTGTTTGGGGGTCATAGGCCCATTAAGGAATGCTGGCAAAGCAGCGCTCACTACAGCAATCAGGCGCAGGCGGAAAGGAATTATGGAAGACGGATGTGGCGTGCTTGTGTAAGGACCGGAACCCACTGCTCTTGAAAGCGTCCACATGTGGGATCCTCAGGGATTCGAGAGACCGTTTTTTTACCTGATGGCGTGCACAAGTTGTTTGTGGTAGACCTACTGAGCTCGTGCTCATAGTGGCCATGGGTTCCGTTGAATTGCCCCAATAAAAACAACAACAAAAGCAATGCAGTTTGCCCTCAAATGAGGAAGTAAAGCAAGCGGAGCTAAGTTAATCATTTAAATACACAAATGACTCTATTTAAATGTCCTTCCAGTGCAACACAAAAGGCCTCTGTGTAATGTGTGCGGCTCCTACGGAAGCTTCCGGGTGTGAAGAGTTGGGTCCCGTCTGGCATCAGTGGCAGCAAGCCAGCTCTCTTCGGCCGGGACACTGAGACCGCGCTCAGCCCAAGGGACCATCTGGGGGGTCCTCCCTCTGCCTTGCCAATTCGGTGTGCTCAGGGCAGGCTTCCTCCTGCTCTTAAACCCCTGTGAAGCACCAGAGGTCCCATTGAGGAGGGACCTGTCGAAAGAGCTGGTGCATAGGAGCTGGAGGATTTTAACGGAGATGATTGTCTTGTGGACACTCGCTAAGCTTCTTACAGAGGGGCCATCATTTGTGTGATTATCTTAGTGTTCCAGCCAAAGTTACGCAACCCATTATGCCCTTGTCGTTTAGTTTTCTCAGCACAGTGGCTAGCAACTGTAGCACATGGACTGAAAACACCTGTGTTCCTGGACAGCTGATTCCAGGGAGAACACAAACAAGTCTGTGTTTAGAGACGCATCGTTTCATGTCAGTTATCCTTTGGGAAGTATGAAATAAAATGAGCCATTTTAATTCTTTGTTATTTATACATGTTTGTGTCCCTGCTAACTGCAGTGAAACTGACACAACAGCAGCTGAGTGGACCATTTGGTTGTTCATTTAAAGAATGTGGGGAAAGATCATGGTTCATGCATGGCTCCATTTCCCTCTATGTAATTTGGTGATGGAGAACTATAATTGAATATAATCTAAAGTAGATTTGCGTCCTCTTCACAATGGCCCACTTTCAAGTCTTTGGGCTTGGTATGTAGTGCTCAAACGGAGCTGACGAACACATTTCTTTAACTGGCAAGTAAAGTGTAGAATTATGTAAATTAGAGCCTTTCTTCTTTCAACAGCTAGGCCCATTCAAGATTGTCATACAGATCAGAATAAATAGGACAGATGTGTGTTTTCCCTTCTGGGCAAATATTTATGTGTTTGTGTTTAGGTATTGTCTGTCAAAGGAATGAAAACATGTTGGTTGTTGAAACTCGTATATATCTCTGGGCTTCATCTCCTCTGCTTCCTGGAAGCTTATTATGTAAATATTTATGACAGTTTGGTTTGAAAACTAAGCATAATTACAGCATCTATGCTATAAAGATAATTTATTACTTGATTTTGTTAAATATTATGTTGTGGGAAAATAAAAAAAAAATGGACTGGCAGAAAGCCAAATGTTACCAAACTTTCCTCAAACCAATCGCTCTGCTGCCAGATATGCAGTAGATGTGGATGCATCACTTTAAAGGAGCTATATGTAACAAATTTACTGTACTAAATTATAACATGACCATGATATGTCATCAGAGATTAAGGAAACATGCTGAGTCGAAATACTGGCTTCTCCGACAACAATGCTACAGCCAGTATGTTCTCCTTTGAAATTTCCATTCCGGGTCGGAACGTCTGTATTTGTTTTGGCCTGTGTGATTCACTATTCTCCGAGTTGACTCCGCCCACTGCCCATTACGAACAATCAGATGTACTCCGGCACTCCGACAGCCGATTTACGAATGCCTAAGCTAAGTTCAACATCGTTTTCATTTAGCTAGCTAGCTAAATATTTAAATATATATATGTATATAGTTACTAGCTTAAATATATATATGTATATAGTTACTAGCTAAACATACCACTAACGTTAGCTTATATCTGTGTGACCGTAAACATAGCCAGCCATGCATCTAGCTAACATTGACAGAGTTATAAAAAATCCATATGAGCTGGTTTATAATTTGCAAACAATAAATAAATTGCAAACGTATACATTAGCAATATACGTTTGATCAACTTACAGTGTAGGACTCGTCGTTGCTTGTCATTGTCAAAATAGATTAAGCTCGTCTCAAAATATAATGTTGCGCTCGGCTCGTCGTGCGCTCGTGTTTGTTCAGTGTCCTCAACCTGGCAACCCACGTGAGTTTCGAGTCTCGGGAGGAGGGGGCGGGCGGAGACAACACTTAACTCCTTTAAGGGTTTCTTCTGCTAACTTACTTTTCCATAGAGTTCATGTGATCCAATGTAAAGATAGGCCATAAATTGTTCAGAAGGATCCTTGTGCTTTTGCATCATTAATGTTGGCTATTCATTTACTAATTTAAATGATAATTTTGCCTCACCTCAATGGAACGCATCATATGTACAGCATGCGTTGTAGGATTCATTGATTGTACATTGTAAGATGAGAAACCGAATCTGGACTGTAGCACTGCACTGATTTCCCCCACAGATTATTCCCAGAGCCTCTACAGGTTTTATCCATTGCTTGTTTATCCTAAATGAGAGTGATCACTCTGGATAATTATTCAGCACAGTGGGTCTAAATATGGCTTACGAACATGTTTATCCTATGGAGGGAATCGGTCTTTGAGCTTTTATTTCTATGCAAGTCAGCATCTATTTTCATGGCACAAATGATTCAGACTATCATAACTGGTCTAGCTCGGATCGCAATAAATCAGATTGTTTTGGAGTTTGCGGTAGAGCACAAGCAGCTTTGATAATTAAATTATTTGACCGTTTATTTATTTTAAGTGACATTTAATTTTTTTCCTTGTCCCACATGGATCCAATTTAGCGGCATGTGGTGGTCTTAGCTGGAGACTGACTCTCAATTTTTCTCATGTTACTAGTGAACGTGAGCTTTGTATATTCTCACACTCGTATTTGAACCTGCCAATTTAAAGTCAACAGGAATAACTGTGGGAGGTCTCTCTTTTTCTTCCCTTCTCTTTTGCTCCATCACAACATTTGGTATTAGAAACACGTGTATTCTGAGAATATTATCCGTGGAGGTAAGTCTTTTAATCAGTGCAGTTAATTCTGTATTCATTTTTGAACCATGTAATATTTTTGTTCCTGTTTTTGATTACAATTTTTTCTTTGCATTTTGTGCAATTGAAATCTGTCCATTTTTAAGGCTCTTGTGTTCCCCTGCATGATGTGGTCATTAAGAAATTATTGTAGGTTATTATATTATTATTACATAAGTAGGTACAATAATTTATCTCTCATCCTGTGATCAGAAGCTTATGGCTGAGGTTGGTTTTCATTAGAAGTGTTCAAAACCAAACTTTGCCCCTTGTAAAAAGAACAGATTAAATTATGCTTTACAGTTGTTATGCACTAAGTGCACTTTGAATAAACAGGACACACAAGGAAATGGCTACAGTAGCCTAAAAAAACAGTAATCAAAGTAGTAGTCATTTTGATTATGATAAATTATGATTCTTACTGGATGTTGTATTTATCCTTTAGAATAAATAATATCCATGAAATTTAACCTTATTTAAATTATTACTTTATTTAAACTATTATTTGAATATCTATGAAAACTGATGTATTGTTTAAGAAATGATTTAAAAATATATCTAATGCCTTGGAGTAGGACAGCCTGATTGGTTTGGCTATCTCTCCATAATCCCACATATTTATTCATTTATATAATAAGATGCACAACGCTTTTTATGATATAATCTGCTCTATAGAGGAAGGGGAAAAATGGGGGGGGGGGGGGGGGCTGTAAAAACATAGATACTCAGGCTCATATGTCATAGAGATATTGCCTGATCTTTGACTAGGCCTATATTCCATGGGTTTCACTCATAAAAGTTCACTTGTTATGAGTATATTATTGCCTATATCAACTTGGCCAATGTTCATTTTTAAATAAATGGGTGACATTGAAAGTTTGCCTTCAGGGATATGGATGATGATTACTCAACAAACTTCAAGTGACTCATTGGTTTATTTGGTAAATTGTTTGTTTGGTATGATGCCGCTTAAACAGTATAACTATTTGGAACTTCATGTACAGTACACACATTTGTATATTAAAAGGTCAGGAGAGCCAATATGGGGCAAAAGTGTAATTGGGGGTTAGGGTTTTTGCCTGGTGGGCTGTATAGTCCAGTCCCTGCTATGTTGCTGTCATTCTGAGTTTGAGCAAGGTCATTGTACTGTGTGTAAAATGTGTATGCATATACAGTGAGCACCATAATTCATTCAACAGTGACACATTTTTTGTTATTTTGGTTCTGTACTTGAGTTTGAAAGGATATAATGGCAATGACGTTGAAGTGCAGACTGTCAGCTTTAATTTGAGCGAATTTTCATCCATATTGGATGAACCGTTTAGAAATTATAGAACCTTTTGTACATAGTCCCCCCCCATTTTCGGGCATCAAAAAATAAGACTTTTTAACATAATGTAGAATAACGTAATCATTTTTAATATTTGGTCGCATATCATTTGCATGCCATGACTTTCTGATGTCTGTGACCCAACAATATCAAAAGAGTCTTATTATGATATCTTATTTTCTGGTACTCCTACAAGCGATACTATAACCTCTCTGCATTTGAATGGATCTCTATGGGAATTTGGGGGTGGGACTAGATTTAGCTGTAAATTACACTGGAACAGTATGGAACACATGGTTGGCTAAATGGCTCAAAGTCATCAAGGGTCTGACGTTATCTGATCCATCCATATCTACTGCATATCAGGCAGCATAGTGATGAGGCTTGTTTGATACCTCAGACCATCAGACACAGCATCACTTTAAGGGTTGTTTCTCCTGACCTATTGAACTCTATGGAAAAATAAGTCAGGAGAAGAAACCCTTCAAGTTATCCATCCATATCTACTGCATATCTGGCAGCAGAGTGATGGTTTAAGGCTGGTTTTATATGTCAGACCCTTGATGACTTAGAGCCATTTAGCCAACCATGTGTTTCATACTGTTTCATAACCAAAATAACAAAACGTGTCTCACTGTCCAATGAATTATGGTGCTCATTGTATATATGTATGTATATGCATGTATGTATGTTTTAGATGGATGGCCTGCTATGTCAACCCTATTGTTTTGGACTATTGTATCAATGTGACTCATTTTTTCATGGGATTAGCCGATTCATGAAACAGAGTTAATTACATTCCACCAGAGAGGGTGTATCTAATGTACTGTGTGTGCGTTTGTTGTTGTTTGTGGCCAAAGCCAGGTTGTTGAGGCAGCAGCCAGGATGCTTCCAGAGCCAGTTGTGGCTCTACAAAAAAAAAACGAGAAAAAAATCCTCTGATTCTGTGACATTCTTCGCATCCTAATCTTTTCACCATTGTAAAGTAGATTTGTACGAATGGAGAGTGATGACCCTATATCCAGGCAGCTGGCCATTATGTAATATACCAGGCTTACATTTTTAATGTTAGCTCTGAGGGGCAGATAAATTGGAAGTTTTTCCACCGTTATGTTATTTTTGCCTGAGGCTTTACAATGTCTATAACACACAGAGAGAAGGACACACTGTTCTTCATACTGGTTGGTTTCTTCTGTGCCAAACGTGGCACTGTTTGATGCCGGGGTTCTTGCAGGGAAATATTAGATTGGAAAGGAATGTGTGAATATGATCTCAGCAAGTGAAAATAAGCAATCTGAAATATTATATCAACCAATTACGATAATTATATTATATAATACAATTATATAATACAAAATGATTTTGAGTAGGGATGCACAATATTGGAATTCTGGGGCTGATATAAACAACCAATATTAAACTGTCCATATTGGCTGATGTCACCTTATATTATAACACAAATGCAACTGCTTGAACAAAGTGAATAAGCACAGATTATTAAGGTAAAAGATAATACGACCCCAATATTGTTGTGCATCCTTAATTTTGAGTGATTTCTGTCATGCTTAAAGGAATGTATCGGAATGAATTCTGTTTGAGTTCTTCTTTTTTAGTTATTTATTTTATTATTTAACCTTTATTTAACCTGGTTAGTCTAATTGAGATTAAAAATCACTTTTCACGAGAGACCTGGCTGGTTCTCTGCTTCACTCACTGACTGACTGACTGAATACAGTTTGTTTACAGCTCACACAATCAGGGTACTTTTCCACTAGGGTCAAGTAGGGCCAGCATAGCACTGATTGCTGTTTACCTATGCCTGTTCAGTTCAGGCCTTGTCCTTGGGAATTTGGGTCAAGCGAAGTTTTCACTTGTAGTTGACCTTTGATTGAGCACAGCTTGAATGGGAAACTTTTAAAGAAACCTAAAACATGTATATTTTTAATATTCCTCACATTCCCAACCTCCCCTCGTCTGCGTCTCGGCCTGGTTGCACGGGAGCCACTTAAACACGTCAATAAAGCCTTCTTGTCAGTAGTGGAATCCTTCAATGTAATTTTTCTTGTTTTGTTGAATAATTACGTGGCTTCAAAGTTTTGCCTGAAGCTTGACGGTGAATCGGATCCATGTCCTGGCGCTTGCAAGACTGCTGACTTGTTAACTTGAGGGCATTAGGTTCATGACGTGCCGTGTGTGCCATTGGGAAGCTGACTATTTCCATCGTTTTATCCAGACGAGCACAAAGCTCCTCTGGGAGCCTCCAGCAAACATATCTTATGCTCTTATTGCTAGCATAAACGCAGTAATAAATAAAGTGTGCGCATCAAGGCGTACTGATTAAGACCTTCACTGGCTCAGGGGTGTCATGGACGTCAGAGTCTGACTGGTTAAGAGCAGTCCGGTCCAGACAGGCTCCGCTAGTAGCTACAGTGGAACATGAAAGGTCCTGCTGGTTGATAGGTCATCAGTAATCGCTGTACTGACATGAGCACCTCTTGCGTGGCGTGGAAGCGTACGAAGACGTCAGCGTCGTTATAATGCAAACTAACCTGTGAAATGCACTCGAAGGAATGCTGAGGATATTTATTCTTTGGTTCAATTTCATGACTCGTCACGCGCGTATGTCAAGTGGTTACGTTAAATGCAGTACGCTATGTGGCACTCCTCAGTAGTTTGGGATGGTAATGAGACTGTGTTCATAAATAATGGCAGCGTCAAATTATTTTTTCCCAAGTATAGCAGAGCGGGCTCGCCAGTCCGCTCGGGAAAACGCAGAGCTCAGTGCTGTGTGGCGTGGTCTTTCCTCTCATTCTTAGGGGTCAGTGAATCATCCTGCAGATGACCACAGAATAATGGAATAAAGAATAAGCAGGATTGAAATAGTGTGGTTTTCCAGCAGTACGGGAAGCCGCTGTAATGAGGGAACAGGGAAAACTGAGAGAGACCAGGCTGGCTCATGCTTTTTTCCAGCCTCGGCTCTATTTCAACAAGTTGCCTACGTGGCCAAATTGCACTTAAAATTTTGTAATCAAATTAAAAATGACATTTTTAGTCATATTTCTCAACTTTAAAATCAGTCTGTGATTTATTGAGTATATCAGTCTATATTTACCCTGGTAGTCATTCTGCATGTAAATAAATAGTGATATAAATAAATTGGATAAAATAAATATCTTTCAACTGGTGTGGTTATTTTGGTCTGTCCAATTTAAGATACTTCTGAATTTGTTATTTTAAAATTTGAATTGAACATGTTAAAGTATATGTTCAAAATATTTTTTCTTTGAGCATATTGTTCACTACCCACAGCTTTAATTTTTTAGCATCGATAAATCATAATATCCAGCTATTCGCATATTAAAATAATGTGAAGCCAGTCATGCAGTAACCTGGAGTGCTTTGGGACATAATTTGATGAAATTGGTTTCATTCCATTTGATTTAGCTTGCATAGCTTGCATAGCTTGCTCGCATAATGGTAAGGAAAGCACACAGAGTTCTGAGAGTCTAAGCCTGAGCATCATTGTGGCTTCACTGGCTTGGTTTGTGTTAATGGCAACAAATTACAGGCTAGTCCATTTTGGACTGAGTTTGGTTCAATTAAACTTTATTTTGCTATGACTCATAAGTCTAAAGTCCAATTTACAAAGATTTAAGAGTACGTCAGAAAGTCAGGAAAATGTTACAGGTGGAAGAAATGTTTGAGTAGTACCCTTCTGTTTTTAATTCATTAAGGATGTTCTATTTAATATACAAAGATGTTGTTTATCTGAAGCAAATCCATGTATTCTGTCTTCAGATAAAACGAAGATGTAAAAAGAAGTATTAAATTATAATATCTTGGTATCATATAAACAGAAGAATGTAAAGCGGTCCTGTTCTCTCCAGTCCTCCTCTATCCACAATCAATGGCGGCTTTTATTTTTAGTGTTCATAATTACCCGGAAAAGCCTCACATGAACCTGTGTACTTGAAACCAGCATTTATCACGCTGTCCACCACTTGTGTCAACGCCCACCGAAATGGAATATCTTTGTTTTTGGGCGAAGGGGCGCAATGGTTTCAGCGTTGCTCATGCATCCAGAGGGGCACCTCCTCCTGCTCCTCTGTCATCAGTAGTCTCCCCCGTGTCCAGGCCTGGGGAGGAGGTGGCCATGGTATAGGCCATGAATAATGCACAGGTTCTGGGGAAAAGGGTGTGCAGAACGCCGTGGGCCCCACAGAGCCGAGCGAGGTCCTCTTCCTCTTCCCTAATTGTCCTCCAGAGAGAGGTTTTCGGCTGAGATGCTCAACTTTCTCTTGGCCTTCGTTTCCCCCGCCCAAAGAGCCGGTCGGTGCGAGCTGCGGGGAAGGTATGCGGTGGCGTTTCCCGCTCTTCTAGAAAGGAACACTGATATCTTCCTTACCTTGAGGAGAGGGAATGTGGAAAGAGTCACGGTGCATCACTAATTTCACTCGTGTTATTGCCTTTGAGTAATGCTGCTTCTGGCACAATGTGCCGCAACAAAGTGCTTGTGCTCAGTAAAGTGCTTGTGCTCAGTAAAGTGCTTGTGCTCAGTAAAGTGCTTGTGCTCAGTAAAGTGCTTGTGCTCAGTAAAGTGCTTGTGCTCAGTAAAGTGCTTGTGCTCAGTAAAGTGCTTGTGCTCATTAAAGTGCTTGTGCTCAGTAAAGTTTGGTACATTCGAGTGTTATCAGTTTGTGAGACGGGGTGGTAATTTCAGTTTATTCAGAGGGAACTGAGATTAAATGAGCTTTCTGCGAGATTTGAGTAAAAGACGGGAGACCGTCAGAGGGGCTTTAGGGCTCAATGGCTTTCTAAAGGGTTTATCACCAAGCGAAGAAGCGGGGTTTATCTGGGAACGGGAGCACCTTGTGTCCACAAAGATAAATGTTCTCCCTCTTCCTGAGCGCCCCAATTTACCCTGTTCCCAGGGGTTTATATGACAGACGGACGCTCAGGAAGGGGGGTGCGGTTTATTTATTCTTTCTGACCGAATAGATTTGTCGCATTACGACCGCAGCCAGCTAGTAAGTGTGCACTGGGCTAATGGGGGAATCAGAATTCCGTACCTGCAGCGGAAGACATCCTAATCTCCCCAGAGTTATACAGCGCGCACGTCCTATAAAACGGGCTGCTCGCAAAGGCCCTGAAATCGGATGACTGTAATTTCATTTTGTAATGCTCCCTTGCACCCGTGGTTGCATTTCATTTTGTTTGTTTGTTCGCCCCTTTATAAGAAACAAATTGTCGTACGAGCGGATGGATTATTGAAGAGAACGACCCGACGGTAATGAAAGTGCAGAAATGTGGATTGTTTTGCACTTGGAAGCCAGGTTCACAGCGGTGCGGGGGTGAAACAATCAGATTTGCCAAAATGGAATAAAAGTTCAAAGACACAAAAAATATATTTTTTTATTATATGTTCCTTAAACAATGGTGCAATACAAGCAAGAGTCCAGAAATGTAATGTTATTAAAATGCCGGCCCAGCTATACGTGGTGATATGGAGGAAGATTGTGTGTACAATAATGATAAAAGAAAAAAATTATGAAAAACACACTCCCCATTGTTACAGGTCTGGTAGTTGTGTGTAAATGCAAGAGTGGATCTTTGCTTTTCTGTTTTTCTGAAAATGTGTGAAAGACCCAAGGCTAAATGTAAAAATGAATCCTTCACAGATCCTGCCACCGCTTTTGCGTAGGAGTTATAGAGACTTCTGTACAGTGTGTTCCCGTTGACAATGACATAGTGCTTTTAGAATAATTATAATTATTCTGCTCTGTCATGCATTTTCTGGACGTAGCCTGTTATATGTCACTTTAAAATGGAGGTCTTTCGGTCTTTCTTCTGCTCTATATTCTTTGTAAAACTCAGTGAGTGCACATCTGGAGGTGCGGCGGCTGTAATATGAGTTTAAGCTGTTATTTAAGTTTGAAATTACTTGCTCTCGGCTCAGCTCGTGTAAAGTTGTATACCTGTTAGTGTGACTCACTTAAGGAAGTCTGATGATCAGAAAAACCTATGAAACCACAGTTACACTGCATTATTCAGTTTCGCCTATTTCTCTATTGAAGAATTAAAAAAGGAATTGGCTGGATTAGCCCAGTGTAGTCATCACATATCTTCTACAGCTGTGACACTGATTAAGTATTCACTTGTCGTTCATTAGGTGCACTATCCCGTTGTAATTTAATTAGGTGTTTTTTTTCTTTAAAGGTGTTTGTTTGACGGACAGACAACAGACAATGTTACCATGGTGCATTCCGTGCTGCTGGCCATCACGCGCAGTGCCTCTCGTTTTCAGTTTTAGCCGAGTTGTTTCTGTTTCCATGACGTCAGAGTAATGGACGTGGTTTTTTTGGTAATCAGAGAGAGACTGAGTGCTGGATATCCAGTCTCTAGAATCCCTCTCAAATCCATCATTCCCCCCTGCTGAAGCTGTAAGAGCAATATATTTTTTTAAAGAGCTTTGAACTGATAATTTCATACAAATGACACCGCAATTAAGCATATTACCTTTTACCAGTATTATTCACGTAATAAAATGCACATGTAAATATTGACAGAGGGAGCAGATATCTAAAGAAGCCAGTTTGAGATGAGTATTTGCTAGTGTGCACAGCCTTGCATCCAAATGTGTAGGTATGGAACATATGTGGGTATTTATTTACATTTATTTGTGGATCAGTTGCATTTATTTGTGGATGAGTTACATTTATTTATTTATTTCTTGAGACAATAATACCTCCATAGCAGCTGCTAGATGTTGCAAGTACCTGAAGCTTGCCAAGAGAAATGCATTGAAAAAACTCGTAGTGCATTCATAGTGATATCCAACGAAAACCAAACAAGAGAGAGGAAAACTTGCAGTGCAATATGTGTGTGTAATCCTGTTTACCAAAAGAGTAACAAACACAGTTTGTTGGGCAGAATAATGATCACATCCTCAAGTTTCCACAGTATTCTGGAAGATCCTTTGTGAAAAGGAATGTTTCTGTTCTCTGTAAGATCTATGGAATACTTTCACTCAAACTGATCTCTCTCTCTCCCTCTCCCCCTCTCTCCCTTCCTCAGATGGATAACATCCTGTACCCTCCCACCATCCCCTTGCGAAAGTACAGTAACCCAGAGGTATCCTATGGCTCAGGAATCACCCTGAAATTCAAGAGGCAGCTCAGCGAGGACGGGAAAAACCTGCGGAGGGGGAGTCTGGGGGGGGCGCTTACAGGTACACGCACACACACACACATACGCACACACGCACAACTGGGGCTCTTACAGGTACACACACACACACAACTGGGGCTCTTACAGGTGTACAAACACACACACATGCGCACACACGCACAACTGAGGCTCTTACAGGTACACACACTCACACATACACACACACTCGGGGGGAGTCTGGGGGGGGCTCTTACAGGTACACACACACACACTCAGACGGACTCTGGGTGGGGGGGCTCTTACAGGTACACACGCACACACAACTGGGGCTCTTACAGGTGTACAAACACACACACATAATAATGACACTACAGTCACACACAATGCATGATTTAAAAAGCTGCATCAGTAAACTATGGTTAGAGTGAGGAGGCTTGGCTATTGAAATAGATGGCCATGCTGTGCTTTAGCGATGTTAGCGTTTGGGTTTTTGGGGGTGTATCTAGGCCACAATGGGGTGGGGTCCCCTGCAGCACATGCGGAGGTGAGTGGGGATTTCCTCAGCCTGGCTTGGTGAGAGACTCCTCCGTGGGAGGAGGAGGAGGTTCCTCACTCAGAAGGGCGGAGCCACATCCTGTTTTCCCTCCCAATTCTCCGGGCTCCTCGCCGAGCGACAGGATGTAGCCCACGGGCCGGGCGTGGTGATGCCACTGAGAAGAGAGAGAGAGCTAGCAGAACACCGTAATGAGCAGGAGTACACTCGCAAAAAGATATCCAACACACTCTTTGGGTTACTGCTGTTGTGTTACTTTCGACACATTTTGTGTCACATTACACAGTTTATGTGTTAAAAGGGGAGGCTTTTTAACACATACTGCCTTAAAAAGTAACACAAAATGTCCTTAGTTAGAACCTCAACAGGGCACGGAGGTGTGTTTAAAAAAAAGACACATTATGTGTTGTTTGTAACACATCTCTTTTGAGAGCATAGGAGCACGTATAGGAGTATGAGTAAGAGTGAGAGTAATGGCAGAGGTAGGGGTAGAGGCAGAGTAGGTGCCACTGCAACACAGAACCCTCACCAGGGACAAAGTTTACAAGATTAATGGGGATATGAAATATATGAAATGGGATATAAAATACCACTTTCTTACAGAACGCCGTCATGTGTGTTTTTGAATACCCACTGTTTGTGGTGGTTGGATACACACTGTGTAGTCTATATAGGCTACTGATGATGCAAGAATATAGTATTTATGAAGGACTCTGGTTTGCTCTATTGCTAATTTTGTGTCGTTGCTATTTTGATATGGCGCAGTCGGGGCAGGTTTACTAATCGTGCAAAATCAAACAAGGCTGAGAGCAGAAGGTTCGTTTGGAATGGTTCGGGTCACAGAAATTGGGAATCCATTTGCCACAAGGCAGTTTGATTATTACGAGGGATCTGCTTTCTCCTTGAATACATGTGCAGAGACAACAGGCTCTTCTGCATTGCGCTAATGGTTCATTTACATAGTCTGTCGTCATTGAACTTTTGGTTTCTATAGCTACATGGAAACAAATGAAGACGATCACCCTTTTAAAGCAAGGCTGTGCCCCGTCTTTAATATATTTTCCAGCCGCTTCTTCTTATGCGTCATTTGCAATCTCTTTCGTAGCAGGAAGCATATCAGTGACGCACACGTAGGCGACTTGTGAGGCGGTAACAAGACGTGCGGCCACTGAAAAGCGCTTTTTGATGTGAGGCTCGTCCCGCCGCCGCCGCCGGGGACGCAAGGGAATCTCATGCACGTTGAAAGCAGGCCGCAGCCAGGACGCTTTCTGCTTCAGAAGTCGCCAGGCCCAGCAAATGCCGCTTGTTATGTAGAGTGGCGCAATGAACAGAGGACAACCCCCACAGCCGGTACGATGAAGTGAAGGAGACTGGTCTGTGCTCTTCAGCTCCAACGGCAGCCTGCTACAACAGATGCGAGCGCCTCTGTCTTATCTAATGAGCAGCTGTGCCGCGAGACATTTGATGCGCATCTCGTGTCTGTAGCGTTTCCGTTACATTAAGCCACACGATATATTTATTATTGGTCTTCTCATTGTCACTCTTAATTAGCTTTGCTGTAGCCCTTATTCCAGTTGACTGACTTGCTTGTTACTGACAGTTTCTCATTGCGCAGGAGATGTCAGAAGTATTTTTTCCCCCCTGCCGTTGACTTGTTTTACTGGGTTTCGAATATCCAGACTGAGTCAATGGCTTGGATCAGAAAACACCTTACCTAGTGAACTTCAACACGCTAAGCGCATTCGCAGGAAAACATGGGACAATGGTTGGTGAGAGATGGAGCCTATAATCGGCTCTATTTTTAATTTTGTGGCTTTAGTGTCCTCTCACTCGATGTTGATGTGTTCGGGTTTGCTTACCATTCAGAAATCCCAGGCAGAAATGAAATCCAGCACTGTAATTTCTTTGCTAAGTATCTGTCCAGGCCAAGGTTGAGGATTATTATTCATATTCAACATTATTCATATTCAGAACCCCATTTAGTGAATAACGCTGGTGAATTCCCTTCAAGGGACGGTCCAACCAACAACATGACTCGCTGAAAGGCCAGCCTGCCTGGCTGCTTGTGATGTGAGGAAGAAACCGCCTCAGAGAGAGAGAGAGAGACGGTGAGGGGTACAGGTCACGTTACTGATGGACGGTCCCCTTCTCACTGCTGCCAAAATCAGTGACCCTCTTTACTTGGCAGCGGGTCTGCGCGCATTCTCGCCCGTGCTTCCTTAAACAGGAAGTGGAAATATTCACAGCACCTCCACCGAAGAAGAATGGAGATTTTCTATTTCATAGTTTCCGTCGCTGTCTTGCACTAATCGATATTCAGCAGCTGCAGCCTCGTATTTCTGTTACCCGATTTTAGGTTGCACTGTGCAAGGATTCCCCTGTACTTATGCCATCCTGTCCCTCGCTCCATCTTTAATCGATTTGACCATTGACATCATCAAATGATAAAACATTTGAATTCAATGTGTATTAGAATCCTACATCATCTGACACGCTCATACTGTAGAGTTTACGCGTGATGTGTGGCTCTGCTTGGATCCCTACGATTTCTGACGATACAGACCCATCTAGTGAGCCGTTTACACATACGGTAACACGTACAGTGTTGGTGTAGATTAAAATAGTCACTAGTGTAACTCTCATGCATCGCGGGTGTCACACTAAGTGGATCGAGTGCAGCGTGACCTGGCAACATTCAACCTTATCCTGGCACCCAGACAGCGGAAGGCCCATCTCCATCGTGATTTATCATGGGGGTTTTTTTTTTTGGTTTGCCTGTGGTCTGACCTGGCGCCGTGCTCTCGTCCTACAGGAAAGTATCTGCTGCCCTACGCCTCTTCCCAGCAGGCCTGGCAGCCGCCCCCAGAGGCCTCCAACCTGGTGCGCATGCGCTCCCAATCCCTCGGCAAGTCGGCCCCATCCCTCACCGCCAGCCTGGTATGTACTCAACCCTCATGTTGTTTTGTGCCGTTAATAACTAGGCTATAGTATAGACATTCGCATTGATTTATCAACATCTTTTCTCTGTCATGAAAGCAGCTCAGTAAAAAGTATTTTTTGTCTTGTTTTTGTTGAGTTTCGTTTGTTTAGATAGATGTAAGGGTCAAACTTGAAAATTAAACTATAAGAGCACCCCCGTCCCCAATACAGGTTCAGACCCATTCAATGCAAAAGATGTTTAAAAGCTTTTTGTTTTTAGCACAGCTATTGTTTAGTGAACCATATTCTTGAAAATGTTTGGTTTTCACGGTATGTGACACGCTTAAGTTCCATCCTTTATTTGTGTCTTTCTGCAAGATTAGTGTGAAAATAGAAAGCCATTGGCCAGTAGCCTGCCAGTGTGTGGAATTGCATGTCTTCCAAATATGAGTTTATGTGAGAGGATGTTAGCACTTCGATTCGCTGCAAGGACCATCACGCGATGTCACTTCAAGTTTTGCTCAACCTCGTCTTTTGCATACAGTCATACTTGCACAGTGACACCCTCTGGCCAGACATGTACAGTACAGCAAAAAAAAAAAAAAAAAATGTAAAAGAGTAAAATACGTGCAGTTAAAATGCTGAAACTTTAGAACAGGCCTGCCCGAGGCTCTGAGCTTAGTGGCCGAGGCAGAATCTCAGCATTGGCCCATGGGCCAAAATATCTAAATTCCCAGATGCAAAGGTAAGTATAATGGAGCAACATTGTGTATGTTTTAATGGTTGTACAATGCAGAGCATTAGAGTTTGGACATGCATAGTTTATGTTATGTTTGTAAACTTCAGACCGTTATCACCGGCGTCTTAAGTTAGGCTTTCACATGCCCTAATAGGGACTACTTTTCATTTGATTAAATCTTTTTTCCTATTCACTTAACTTTTAACGTTCATTTATATTTTAATTATCCCTTTCACTGGCCTAAGCAAAGGCCTTGGAAGGCCAGATTTGACCCCTGAGCCGAAGTTTGGGCACTATTTGCTATAGAATGAGAGAATTACAGGTTTTGGATGGCGGTTTTCCTGCAGAAGATGAGGGAACACTCCCAGGAGGAACTTCCCAGTATTGAGTTATAGGCGGGGCAATCCCAGCAGCTCTTCCAGGTGTGATGTGCTTTTACCTGTGGAGTAAATCTAGTTACCCAGTAAACTAAACCTGCATTTTACAATAACTGCTGGAGTTTGTTTAATGAACTATTCATAGGTGTTGTCCAAGGGGGGGGGGGGTCATTTAATGGGTGCAGATCAACAGCTTGTTGCATCATGTAAATGTGACAGACATGGTGACAAAAGGTCCACCTTTACCCTCTGTGTGCAAAACAGAGACACTGTCTCCTGCTCCCTGGCACCACTAGCAATGCCTGTATATTGCTCTCTGAAATTCCAATTGAAGGCACCTTCAAGCACGTTCATTTTAATATCACAAGGGAGATAATTGAATTTCATTTTAGTTTTCTATTGTGTGTAATGACGTGCTTGTGCTCCATGTTGGACGATGAAGCGTTTCGGACAACTTTGCGGACGTGAACGCAGTGGCTATTTATTACAGATTTTTTAGATCAATGAATAACCTCTTTTGTAAATGGCCGCATGGTTTGATAAGCCCTCACTATGCCATATTAAACACACTTGTCATTAACAATAAGGCTGGAATAGAGAAGGCACAGCTTGTGACACAAGCAGCTCAGTGTTTTCCGATGAGTTCTGAAACGCTCAGTCCATGCAAACGGAATTAAACCCTTTCATTTTGAATGGTTTGGCGAAAGGAAGACAAGGTGACCATATTATACTGTCATGCAGTTAATTTAACACCTCTTGGCAGCTTAGATGAATTTATGTGCCCAAGCCTTGTGTGTCATTCAAAGCTGCACCGAATATCGTTTTAAGACCGCAGAACTCTTCCAGTATTGCTTTGCTATTTGTTGATGTTGTTCATTAGTATGTGTTAGTGAATCTTCATCTTATGCTTGGCTTGTACAATATTCTGACAAGCCATTTATGAGGAAGAAAACATACATCTTCCCGTTGCCCTGTATAATTTTGCTTGTAACTTTTTTAATAATTTGCATTACAATAAAAAAAAAATGAACAGGTTAATTCTGTGACCTGTGTCGAAGCAAGCGTTCTCATTCTGGAAACAGTTTGGATGTTTTGTGGCGCCAGTACTGGTGTTTTCTGGGTATTCTGTCTTCCTTAAACGGTTGTGCTGCACAATGGCAGCCATTTAAAAAATGAAGCTGAAGGGTGGGGGGGGTGGGGGTGGGGTGGGGGGGGGGGTGGTGTTGTGACAGGTGTGACAGGCGCCATTGTTCACCAGTTTTATTTTTAAAGAGGACGCACGTACGTACAGTCTGAGTTGAAAGCCAGATGAAAAAGAATCTTTCACAGTGATGGCTGCTTAGCGGAGGGAACGTAGCCTAGTATTTGCGATGCTGCAGAAGTGTACCCAGTTTGTGGGCTGTGATTGATGCCAGGAGAGACTGCGAAGCCCACTAAAGGCAGCCGCCGCGACGACCGCAATCTTGTCTTTCAAAAAAAGGAAATGATGCCATCCATGGCTTTGGGTGGCTAATTAAAATATGTTCATGGAACCCTGTGTTTGACTGACATCGGCAGTAAGTTGTGTGTCAGGTCTATTTTTAATTTTCCCCCTCAGGGGACTGGAAAAGGCGAAAAATAAAAACAAATGGAGTCTGTTCACTGTTGTTTGGGAACTCTGACACGGCCAGATAGGGAACTGTAATGAGAGTTCTGACATGCCATGAATCAAACGGGAGCACCGACTGTCACTTTTTTTTTTTTTTTCTTGTTCTTTTCCCCTGGCAACCAGCGGGGGGGGGGGGGGAGTCAAACAGGGCTCTACATTTACCTGTTATATTTCTGAAATGTAGGGATCTGAGCTCAGAGCTCCCCAGTTTAAAATCATCACTTTCGCAAGAGAGATGTCTTTAAAAGGGCAATTACAGAGACGGCTGCGCTTTAGTGTTCTGTCAGAACGATCCCTTGAAATTCAGCAGATGGCCCTTTCCCTAGAATGCCTTCTGTAATGCGTGTTTGTTTTTGTTTTTTGTTCTTCTATTTAAAAGTGCTTACTCTTCATTGTTTCGAGATTGAGAATCATTGATTTTCGTAGAATGTTGTTTGTAGGTAGCAAGTAAAATCAGCGCAAATCTGATTAGTCTACAATTGATGCAGCACTTGTATTTGTATGATTTTTTGGTGTATGACAGGGTGGGGGGGGTGATTGGAGGGAGATGTGCAGTTTCTTGCTGATCCTCACTATTACACTAGAGGGCGCAAGAGTTTTTTCAATAGAGTGAAAACGCAAAGTGAAATTACGATTCATTGGGTCCTCGCGGCTTTGTCGATGTGATCAATGAAATCAAATAATTCTTCTGGCCTTAACATAGACGTTGTGTCTTTGTAGTGATCTGTCCTCATCATCTTGTCTTAGTTCCTCCTTTAGGGGCTCTTTAATTGAATCTATCAGCCTTAGCTTGACTGACTAACATTCAGGAAAAACAACAACAAATTCATGAACTGATATGCATCAAAAGCATTACACTGCCACTCCCCCTTGTAAACATGTCTCCGTTTCCCTGGAAGCATAGTCTCGACTGGTTGTGTGACTGACATGCCAGTGATGTTATCCTGTGTGCTTGACAATAGAGAGGCTGTTTTTGTTTTTTGAACAAATTTATGAACAATGTTTTGTATAATAAACAACAGTTGCAAACCTTGGTTGGAGAAAAAGTAAAAAAAAATACATGCAGTACAATAAGACAACAAATGACACTGCTAAACTCCATATTGTAAGTAATGTTTGTTTCCGGTTGTAAGACTGTCTGACCTGAGTTTAAAGCGTGGTCTTATGGGAAGGGCTTATCTATGTGCATTGATGGCTCTTTTCTAATATTAATTGAATTTAATTAAATCACTCAGTCTAGTTTTGATAAACCATATTTTTCAAGGTGGGCATTATATTTCTGATAAATGGTTAGATATTTGCAGTATTATTCTTAGGGATTTAAGTATTAAAACGTGAATTTGCATGCAAAAAAGCTCGTCCAATTTAAAATAAACAAAAATGTTGTTTTTCTCAAAATTGTGGACTGACTGAATTTTGGAAAAACAATTTCTTCTGTCATGGTATCAGTGTGTTGGCTGTGTTGGCCAAATAATAATCTCTGATAAATTTGGTTTCCCTTTCTGTTTTTACATATTTATTGTACCTTGAATGTTGGGGTGAGGCAGGCATGTTCAAATTACACAATTGTTTCCTTCCTTGGGAACTTGTTTTCCCCCTGACATTTAAAAAAAAAAAAAAAAATGCTGTCTTTATCAGCCGTTCTTACAGAATGAGGAAGGGTACTTTTGATCCTCTTCTCAGCGCGAGACCCATCTCTCCCTGTTGGTTTTGCATACTTTTTAGTGTGCAGGGACATGCTGTACTGCGTTGAGGAAAAGCCTTCGCAGGTACCCGACCCACTGATGCAGCACAGCCCGGGGTTTCGCTTCTGTTCTTCGGCCGTAGTCGGCTCACAGAGCGACTTGCAGCGATCCGCTCTGCGGTCACACCAAGAGGTGTCAGCCCTTACCGTTTAAAGGGAAGTGGAAGTGAAACGTCCATAAACCATATAAATATCCTTTAGTCAGCCACCTCCCTAGACATCTTGCATTTATTTTCCGTTGGGCCCAAAATTGTTGTTTGTCGTTTGTTGCAGATTGAGTTTTTTTTGTTTTCCCCCCCGCTGTATGTAGATGTGCTTGTTTTCTGCTGCCTGGTTTCAGCACAGTAGCAGGTGGTAACCGTGCGATTCATCTCTCAAGCTGTTTTCCTCCTCACTGTAAACTCAGCACCCTAGAGCTGCTGTCTGAAGTTCTTTTCCAGACGGTGGCTTCTGCATTTGTTTTATTTTCTTCCAGGGTAATTAGTCTGTACAGCGACAAAACCCCCTTCCATTCAAAATTAGTTGCGTGGTGTACAGTCTGTACACGCTCTTTTGATTGATGGTTGACTTTGAAAGTAATCTGTGGCCTTAGCTCATTGAATACGTGCACTACAACACCAATGCTTTTGGGTCTCTGGGTCGCTGTAAATAAATGAAAAATTATTTGAATGGCACCCACATGCTGTTTTAGGCGCAGTGCAGATTTAAAAATTAGTAGTCTTTACAGTGGTTCTTTGGACCCCATTTCCCACCCCCACACCTAAAATCGTGCACTGAAATCCATAATGTCGAACTCTTTCCCCCTGAGGTCTGGCTGGTGCCGGTGAGCAACCCCCCCCCCCCGCCGATACGGCTAGATCTCATTTGATTCCCTCCCTCAGATGCGGCTAACAGGAGCGGAGACCTCATGGAGGCTATCTGATTGAAATTAATGATCGCTGAGGCCGAGGGTCAATGAAGTACAAACACAATGTCATTACGGAGGGGCCGGATTAGCTTGAAGAGAGCCCCTTTTGTGTTTCCCTTATGTCGTCATTCTTCCTCCTCCTCCTCCCCTTGGTCGTCTTCCTCTCCGGGCTGTGGGCATTCTGGAGCACCATTTCCCAGAAGCCCGTGCGGCTGCGGCGGGCGACGTTTCATCTTTATCCGTCTGTCCTCCCGCGTCCAGCCAGCTGTGAAGAAATTCTGAGCTGACCGCAAACCGCCTGCACCGCAGCGCGGGCACGCGGGCGGAATCGCTGATGCGCCTACCAACCCCCCCCCCCACCTACCCCCGTCTCGCAGAACCCCGCGGAGTTTAATGTAACTCCGGAGAATGAAGAACGATCCTACTCGCGGCACAGACGCCGTTTAGCAAGCAGGAATCGGTGACCGTTTCCGTGAAATAAAGGACGCGGAGAGACGCGCGGCACCCGTCCGAGCCGCCGAGCCCCGACTAGCACGGAGCGGAGACTGAGCTGGACGTGGGACGCTCAGAGCTTCTCGCCACTCTGCGCCCTCCGTCCGTCTTGTACACGTTCGGGTAGTAAAGCCTGTTTACCTCAGATGAAAGGGAATATTGAGTATCCCGCCGCCTCTCTCCCGCTGCTTTGTGATGTCATTCGCAGAAAGCACTGCAGAGAGTGGATGTGCGGAATAGCCAATATCGGAGCCTCCTGAGATCTTTAAGGTCAATATGTATCCTGTGGTGGAATCAAAAAACCAGTTTTTCAAAAAGAAGGGAAAGAAAGCCAGGCACACATCTTTTATTCTTTTTTTTTTTTTTTGCTTGTGAGATTTAGTTTGAGGATCCTGGATTTGTCCATTTTGACATTTGACATTCAAACTGAAAGAATAGATTTTGCTGTAATTGTGCTTTGGCGGTGGTGTCTTGCATGGCCCCAGCTGGAAAGGGCTACAGGCTTGCCTCTTGGAAATCTGTTTAATAATGGATCTGTGAATAATGGATCGTTTTGCCTGTCACAAAGGCATTTCATCCGTTTTTAGAATTTTCTCTATCCATCCGTTAATATATGTTCAATTAGACTTTTATATAATTTAGCTCCTAATTTGGTGCGAATATTTTATTTTGTACTGCAACCAAAAAGATTAAAGATGCAAAGGCATGTAAATTATTTTTAAATGCAAGTATGCTATTTGTATCTCTTTGAAAGTTGATTATACATTAAAAGAAAAAGATAAAGAAAAAGGTTACTAAGTTTTGCTTTTAAAATCGCATATCTTTCGGGTGGCAGTGTCACTTATTGGTTTGAATATGGACACCGACTTGCCCCTTAGTTCTGTACAAAGGCGGCTGAGCGACCCACCGTAATTATCGCCTCAGTACAAGGTTGGAGCGCCACAGGGGATTATGGGAAAGGATCTCTGTTCATCGGCGCAGGGTGTAGCGTGCTTTCCCAGCCGGGAATGGACAAGGAACCGAGTGGGTAAAACAAGCAGTGTGCAGCGTAGAACGAGAGATGGAATGCATTTACCTGTTTGGGGAAGTGAAAGAATGATAGGCCAGTTGGCAGCGGTGCACAGGAACATTTAAGGGTTTCCTTAAGGGTCTGTGGGCATCTTCAGCCGAGTGGACTCGGAAGATGCTTGAACCGCAGTTAAAGAAATGACAGGCTCACTACATGAGCGGACACGACCCCTATGAACCCTGGTCGTTCCGGTTTTTTTAATATATTGTATATCACATAGTGAAATTCTGGCAGGTTCGATTTTTCCTGTCCGAAAGAAAATTGTACCCATTTGCGACCTCTGGAATTGATCCTGGGTGCTGCTCAAAAAATGGGATCATAACGTGAATGCATCCTTTTTTTTTTTTAAACCATTTTTTTCAATAGACTCCAGCAAATATGACTCTGTTATATTAAATGAATAGTTACATTTCTGTGACTTTAATATGCCCTGACATTATTATATTATTATATACACTACTCACAAAAAGTTAGGGATATTCGGCTTTCGGGTGAAATTTCAGGATGAACCTAAAATGCACTATAACCTTTACAGGTGAAATTAATTTGACCTTCTCTAAACTTTTGAATGCACATGTCCAAATATTCAATGTTTCAGTACTTTTTGCACAACTTGCTGTTCTCTAACAAGGAGCTGAACGGCAAAATTCACAACAGGTGTTTGATCCATGAATCGACCAATAAATTTCCTGGTTCAATTAGAATTGGTATTTAAACAGTCCTCTTCATCATGCTGTTCACATTTTGACATCATGAGACCAAGACGACACCTAACAATTGATCAACAGTACCTCGCCATTGCGAGGCTTCAAACAGGATGTTCTCAGAGGGAAGTGGCCACTGAGCTTAGAGTGTCACAGAGTGTCATCAGCAGGTTGCAACAGAGATACAGAGAGACTGGAAGAGTCACAGAAAGGCATAGAAGTGGACGTCCTTTGGCCACATCCCACACTGATGACCGCTTCATTGTGAACAGTGCCCTGCGGAACCGGATGATGAATGCCACTCAACTCCAGGCACATTTAAGGGAGGTGAGAGGCACCCAAGTGTCACGTCAGACCATTCGAAACCGTTTACATCAGCGTGGTCTGCGTGCTAGACGACCTGCAAGGGTACCTGACCACACCACCAGGCACAGGCGTCATCGTCTTGCATGGGCCAGGGAGCATTTACGCTGGACGAGGGACCAGTGGGCCTCAGTGCTGTTCTCTGATGAAAGTCGATTCACGTTGAGCAGAAATGATGGCCGCCAACGATGTTGGAGACGTCAAGGAGAGCGCTATGCATCAGCCACTGTTGTCACCAGACGACCCTTTGGTGGTGGCGGTGTTACAGTGTGGGCAGGTGTGTCTAGTCAATACAGAACTGCCCTACACTTTGTGAATGGTACAGTGACAAGCCCATACTACCTGAATAACATCATTAATCCAGTCATTGTGCCCCTGCATGAACAACACAGGCCTAATTTCATCTTCATGGACGACAATGCTCCAGCTCATCGAGGTCGCATCATTAGGGAAAGGCTGCTGGAGACTGGGGTACCTCAAATGGAGTGGCCTGCACTTTCTCCAGACCTGAATCCCATAGAAAACCTATGGGATCAGCTGACTCACCGTGTAGAGGCTCGTAACTCTGTACCCCAGAACCTCAATGACCTGAGGGCCGCCCTTCAAGAAGAGTGGGATGCCATGCCTCAGCAGACAATAAGTCGACTTGTGAACAGCATGAGACGTCGTTGTCAAGCTGTAATTGATGCTCAAGGGCACATGACAAGTTATTGAGACATTGACATTTTTGTTGTGGTATACCCACCACTGTTGTTG
Source organism: Synaphobranchus kaupii (assembly GCA_029718625.1). NCBI lineage: Eukaryota > Metazoa > Chordata > Actinopteri > Anguilliformes > Synaphobranchidae > Synaphobranchus > Synaphobranchus kaupii. The sequence continues at coordinate 27,074,204 of CM056392.1, read as the reverse complement.
GCTTTTGTTTCAATAAATTGTTTGAGATGAGGAAATCACCATTGCATGCTTCTACTTAAATGCTCTACTTTCATGATACGTATAATATCACTGTAGCGTGAACTTACATTTTCCATAAATTTCACCCGAAAGCCAAATATCCCTAACTTTTTGTGAGTAGTGTATAAGAAATATGCATCAAACGAGCGTGTTGAGTGTGGCTCTTAAATCATAAATATCTTTGCTAACTTACATTAAAACTAGATGACAATACAATAGGTTGCAGATTTCAAGTATTGGTTACCACTGTTACCATTAAAGGGTAAGTACACTCTAATAATAATAATAAACTTTATTTATATAGCACCTTTCATACAACAAGTAGCAGCCCAAAGTGCTTCACACTAGGGAAATAATAATAAACAGTTAAAACAGGAAAATATTGGATAAAACAATATAACATTATATAACATTAATATAACAATAAAACACAATGAAATAAAAGACAATATAACAGGGAATAAAACAAATCTGAAGAAAAAATTAAATAAATGAATAAATAAATAAAATAAAAATAATAAAATCAAATCTTGATTTGGGAAAAAAAACCCAATATAAAACATAAAAATAATAATAATAAAATGGGATAAAACAAAATGCAATAAAACTCTAGATCTAGTTTTTTTTGTTGTTGCTATAAACATGTTTGTATGCCAACCTAATAATTAAACGTATTAATCCATTCCGTTATTTCAGAAATTCTGAAATAATATAACCTCCCTCACTCACCCCACAACGTATTTTTCAAAATTGTGTACTAGGCGGAGACAGGCTGAGACCATCAGTGCACTTACTCTTTAAGTTCAGCTGACCCTGGGGACCTTGCCAATTCTAACATGATTCAATAAGAACACAACTCTCTGCCATAGCACTCCTATGAGGGCACCTCATCCTCCCCGCCTGTTTCATTGCAAACTTTGTGTTGCGCAGACCGTCCAATCGCAGCGATCCCTGAGGTTTCACGTCTACATCCCCTTGTCCCATCGTTACATGCTCTGAGTTCCTGTGTCCCCTTGTCCAGTCACTTTGCCGCTAGATTCTTTGCGTCCTTGTCCAATCACTGTGCTCCCTGAGGTTCTGCGTCTCCCTGTATAATCGCAATGCTCCGGGCTGAATATAGCCCATGGAGCATGGCGTCGTCTCTCTCGACACTCGCTTGCATTTTTCACGGCGGAAACGCAACGCAGTCTTGTTTATTTAATTTTTTGCTCGACTAATTTTTTGAAATTTCCTCCTCAAATACATGAAAGCGAACACGAGCTTCACATTTACAGCACGGGTGTGTGATGTGAAACTCCAGCTGCCTTGTCCTGAGGGAGGGGGTAATAAACCTTGCTGATGACATTTTAAGTGGAAATAGGAGTTAAATGAAGGGGAAAGGACTAGCGCAGGGGCAGCTTCCCCACATTAAAGAAACAAATGTCCCCCATGCAGATGTAAAGCCTTATTGGCCACAAATCTGGCACTGATGATGCCTTTAAAGCGGGGGTTTTTCCACCCTGGGGGTACCCCCTGTGCGCGCCGGTTTTTGATTTTTTTCAGTCAATCTCCTGATCAATTAAAGTTGTTGAAAACAGGTGCGTATGTTTATTCAGTTTTTTGGACCTTGAGCTTATTTGAAAACGATACGGATTTGGCTCATTGATTTGGTTTCAATAACCAGGTGACAGCTTATTTTACCCGTGAGTCAGTCTATAATGTAATCAATGAAAACGTTAGTCATTTGTCATATATAGAAAAGGAAAGCATTATTTGACTTGACAGATTAAAAGTCCTGGCTTGTGAACATTTATTCCTAATGACATGCAGAGCTATTTCTGACATAATGTGGCTTTCTTCTCATTGTGGTGCTCATAATCGCATAATTTTTATTTTCTGTTTTTTTTAAAATTTTTAAATTTATTTTTTTGACCGGTCACTGTGCATGATCACCAGCCTTTGGGTCATATTCCATTCGAGACTCGCTGTAGCCTCTTGCGTCCTGTGTTAACTTGCGAAACAGTCGATTTAGTCAATCCCATCAAATTTAATTTTCTTTGCATGCATCCAATGCTTTACCTTCAGGGACCATTTAGTTATACAGTTCATTAAAAACAAATTGTCTTTTTAATCCTCTCTTTATATTACTGGCAACTCCTTTCAGGATGAATTGCTCCACTTTTTCGGCCTGTTCTGCTCAATCTGAATTGAATTTCTGATCTTTTTTCTTTTTTCTTTTTCTTTTTCTTTATTTGTCAGGATGCGTTCAGTCTTGGGGACGTTTTGTTTAATGCGTTTGCGCCACTGGAACGGAGCAACCATGTCTCTTTCTGGTAGTCCAGATTATTAATAAGTGTCAAGAAAACCCCATTGTTACACTGATGTATCAGTTAATTATATTGCTACACATTAGTGCATGTAGGGATGCCTGATAGAGGGATCACTGTTTGTGGTTTTGTAACATGGATTGGGAAAGCTGTCCATTGCTGCATTCTCCCCTTTACAAGAGTGCCTTTGCTTGGACACAGTAAATGCTGTACATGAAATTAAACAGAAAAATTACTACACTATAGGGCATGTTTGAACAATTGTCTGCATCCACTGCTTTGGGTCTATGAAAAGCACAGAATGAATGAAATGTATTATTATTATTATTATAATTATTATTATTATGTATTTATTGATTTATTTATTTGGATTTCTATCAAAACCTGTGTGGTCCTACAGAGCATAGATATCCTTGTGTTCACAAAATTCTGTTTGCAAATATCATCATCATTTTATCTGCATTTATTTGTTCATCACCCCTTTCTCTATTGTACATGATGTTTCTTCATATAAATGTCTGTTTGTGAATTGTAAAGAATGCTGTAGCAGCAGTTAATTTTAAAACCTGTACATTTTCTAAAGTAAACTTGCCAACAAAGTACAACCATATCCTTTCTGGAGTGTAATTATTCATCAACTGTTAAAAACATTAATTGAAATCATATGTTGTTCCATGAGGCACAATCTCTTCACATGCAAAGATGAAGAAACACAGGGCCAAGTTGCATTAAATAATTTAGGAAAGTTTGGATAGCATTGCTTTGGAATAGAGCTAGTTTATTTAGTGTGAGCTGCGATAGGCAATATTGTTAGTTGTAACTTGGCCACATTTTGATATCAAGACTTTTAAAGGCAGGCCTAGTTTTTGCAAGTTGGAATTAAGAACTTATGGACAGCACTATGTAGGCTATGCGTGAGTAACTTTGCTTTTTTTACGTCGTAGACGTTTTTTATCTGATCAATTACACCACATGCGCAAGTACTGGGGGCTAGAACACACAAAAACTGGAGGGGAGGAGAGGCCAAGCACACTTTTCCTGTGTTTACGTTATCAGGGAACCAGCGTAAGCAGCTTCGAGATGCGTCACTGTGTAAACCGACTGTTCGCTGGGAAGGAGGGCAATAGGTACGAGTATTTTTAGTTTTTGTGATCGTATCAAATGCACTGTTACTGTAACTAGCACGTTTTATGGTTGCGGGGGTGTGTGTGTGTGTGTGTGTGTGGGAAATTCAGTGTATGGGAATGTCCCCTTAGAGCCATCAAGCCATTTCCCTGAATCCCGTTATCGTTTAGCGGACAGTTCGTCTCATAATGGCACGTTGGTCCAAAAATGTGTTCGTCTGGAGCACTTGGAGCCTCTGTCTGATTTTCAGTGGGCGGATTGTTGCAAAGCATACACACACACACACACACACACACACACACACACACACACACACACACACACACACACACACACACACACACACACACACACGCACAACCACCTGCACGACCAGACCGAGCTGTTTTTGTTAACCTTTGCTCTCCCCTTGTGGAAGCATTTAAATACCCCCTCCCCTCAGCGCGCTCTCCTCATTGCTCCCCGCTCATCCCCTCCTCCTCCTCCTGTGCTCCTCAATTGTGCCCCCTAAGTGTGTTTTTCTTTTCAGCGTGCGTCTCCTCACTCCTGACCGTGATAAAGTTTGACAGCAAATCAATACTTTTCCTCTGGCCAGATATAGAGATAAGATTGTCATAATCCTGATGTTGTGTGGCTTTGTGGATTCGCATTCGCCTTCATTATTATGGCCAGAGATGTCCTTAACAGATAGCTAGCGACGTTCTCACCCCCCCCCCCCCCCCCCCCCCCCCATGGAAGGGGTGGGACATGACCACAGGGTAGATAATATGGTGCTGGTACTGATAGGGATGGAAGACTTTTTCAATTGTGTGTTAACGATTCGATACGAATCTGCCGTAAGTCAATCTTTATTTCATATTGTGCCGTTTAAATTCAGATGATTGCCACACGGTGCTACAGTGGCCATTTTACAGAGGGAATGATAAAACTCCATTCAAGCCAATGTTAGGTAAACTGAAATATTTTCCAACGACATCGTAATAGGCGATGGACTGGAAATCTTGGAAAACAGCGGGAAGATTTTTATTTTTAAAGCCAGCAATTTAAAAACAAGCGATAAAGAGATGACCTCCAGATGACCTCTGTCACATGACATGATCCAAATGTCTTCCTTTGTCTTTCTCATGGCGAACCTTCCCTGTGCATTTCTCTAAAAATGTAAATGCATTATGAAGGCGGCTTAGTTGATCTGATAATTAAACTGGCCACCGTGATGGGAAGTCAGAAGGTGTTGGGGGCGGGGCTGGCAGTGGGAGGGGTCTTGCAGGTGACGGACTTGTTGCTCTGTCGCCATCTCCCCAGTCCCCTCAACGACAGACAATCTGACCGGACCACTGACTCTGTCTTTGTCCTGGGTCAACGTCGGGCCTAAAAGGTTGGAGCCGAAAGTGCCAAGTCGGTCACTGTCACACTTCTCGGGCACTCTTCCAAATTGGTGCGGCACTTTACATAGGCCCAATTCGGATTGGACACGGGTCCGCAATCTTCCTGTTTCACATGCAGTGTCTCGCAGGCGGCTCATTAAGTTTGCTGTGCCGCTTGGCGGAGGCCTGCCTGGCACCTTCCAGACAGGAGGCAGTGGCATATCAGGTTCTGTGCTGTATCTAATCATTGCTGGAGAACTTTTCCAAGAGAAGACTGCCAAAGTGGCTTGCAGTGTCTGCCTGCGGATGTGAAGGGATAGAGGTAGAGTGCCCCCTCTCTCCCTCCGTGGGAATATCAAGCGAGACCCCGGCCCTGTTCGTCGTGCTGTTGGAGAGAGTCGGAGGGTCACCTGAAGGTCTTTGGCAGCGCGAGCCGCACCTTCGCAGCGGCTGGGCGACTTTACGAACGGAGGCGGCCCGCCTTTGTGCTCAGCAGGCCCCAGGTTGAAAAAGCTGTCCGTCGAGGCGACGCTCGTTCGTGACTTCTGGAAGCTGGCCGGACACGAGCTCCGTCCTGAGCCCGCGGTGCGCGCTACAGTGCCCCCCCACTTGCCGCCGCGCGCCATCCTCCGGGCCGAAAGCATCGTAGCCGTCCTTTCCACCGCCTTCTCGGAATGTTTCAGGGAAAAAGCCGTCCTTCGTTTCCTTGCCGTCTCCTGTCCCAAGATCGCTTTCCTTGTGAGGTCACCTTGAAATAAATCTTGTTGGCGCGTTGCGGTCGGTCGACGCGTCACTGTACGCCACAGAAGAGCCAGAGTAATTTGGAAGCTCACCTGCTGAGCGGCTACAGTTGAGATGTCAGGCTGCTCTGCACTTCTCATTTCAGTGTGTTAAATCACAAAGTGACATTGCCGTGTTACTGCACTGTGGCGCTTTCCCTGTGGGCGAGAGAATAAAAAATTGAACGGCAGTCAGGTCAGTTCTGAGGAATATAACCTGCCGTAGCTGCACTAATTATGCAGGTAAGAGATTTTCTGGCACGTTCCACCTGTTGAATTGGGTTCTTAAGCTTTGGCAATGCCTGAGGCTTCAGCCGAACTGCGAATGGGTGCTTTGTGTAGAATACGGCTGCTTAGTGTGGTGGAGACGCATTTGTCCAGCATGGATTTTTTCCTTTTCCCCTGACAGGCTCTGACACTCTCTCCTCCTGCTAACTTAGGGACGTGTTGGGAGCTCTGGGTCCCTCCGCTAATGCTCCTCTGCGTGTTCCTCCTTCAGTCCCCTTCAAACCCCCTCCCCCCCTCTCTCTCACCCCAGCTCCCCTGCCTGAGGAAGGAAGCCGCACCGCCGGCCCACCTGCCAGCAGGAAATGAGGTTCAAGGACCCCTGCACTTCCCGCTCCCCACAAATGGGCCTGGCTACACACCAACGGCCTACCGTTAGTCCTCGACCTGCGGCTCACAATGCACCGCATTTCCCAGGGGGTCTTCTGCAGCTGCCGCGTGATTGGGCAAAGGCAGATTGTTCTCGGCTTTTTATTTATTTATTTATTTATTTATTTTTAAACTCGGTGTCTGCTAAAATTGAGTGGCGTAACTAAATGACACTATCGAGTGTCTTCCGGAGGGTCTGCAGGAAATAGATGTCACTCGCAAGGTATTGCCTTTGACAATGAAATCACTTACCAGGCTTTGGGCCTTACGCAAGCTGGCCGGAAGGCTGTTGTTGAAACCATTCTTTGAATTGAGGTACAATTGTACTGAGCGTTTATTTGAGCTTTCTTCAGAAAGCCATGGGATCCCCCCCCCACCTGTAAGAAAAACACCCAACATTTGCTTAAATTTTTCTTTTCTCCTTTCAGCAGCAGTCTCGCCTTCTTTTGAGTCTCGAGAGGAGTTTAGTAATTGTTCCTTTAAGTGGCTGAGAGAGGGAGAGCACTCATTGGAGAGTAGTCATATGAATGTAACAAGATGTTCCACCCCCTGAAGATTGTGCGTTGGCTTTGTTCAAACACAGCGAGGTGACGTTTCATTCAACCGCTTTCACAGCAGAAGTTCCACATTTTAAATGAAACCCTTATACATGAAATTCCGATTATGCGCGTCCGCACTTTGAATCCGAGCCTTTCTTATCGGGGTGCCGCAAATTAATGGCATTCTGGATTCAGTCGAAAGAGCGGTGTTCGAGGAGGGGTTTGTGTGTGTGTGTGTGTGTGCGTGCGCGTGTATGTGTGTGTTGGGGGTGGGAGGTGGAGGTGGGGGTGCGGGGGTGAAAAAAGTTTATTCGGTGGGTCATCTCTCCCTGACCTTTACAGAATTTGTTCAGCCAAAAGGTAGCTGTCACTCTTTTCAGCGTTCGATAACGAAAATCATTTGAGCCCGGCTGGAGACGAGGAGAATCGAGGGGGTCCACTTAATATTCACCGAGCAGTCACAACGAATTGAAATGAGAGAGAGAGAGTGGGAGTGAGAGGGAGAGAGCGATCGGAAAGGGAGAGAGAGTACATGCAGGGAAAAAAAAATAAAAACACAGGCTGAAACAGACTGTGAAATTGGCGGATGGAAATGGCGTAATGGAAATCGCGCAACTTATTTTCTCTAAATGGTAATATTTTGCGCCGGGCCGCCTTGCAGGGAAGAAGCAGGAGCGGTGTGAGAGAGCCAGAGTCACTGCTCAGGCTCTGTGCTAATCCACTCCGCTCAGCTGCTGGTGTAACTTGTAAGCATTCAGCAGAAACACAGTTTGCGGTGGATTCTGCCTTTCCAATTTGACAAGAGATTTGTTGTATTATGGAAATTACTCTGTCGTTAGAGGACAGGGATGATGGTGTAAAAAGCGGTGTGTGTGTGTGTGGGGGGGGGGGGGGGGGGTGGGTTCCTAGTAGATGAGATGAGTATGTTTGTTCTGCCCCCCCCCCCCCCCCCCACAAAAAAAAAAACCCTCATCAATTCCACACGCGGTGTGGTGCGGAGGGAAGCGGTCTCTGTGCAGTTGTTGCACTGAGTCACCCAGCTGTGTCTCCTGATGCTGTTATTGTTTGGCCGTCTTCTGGCTGGCCCCTGCTTCTCTCTCTGCTCCACCGGCCGCTTCCTCCGCGCGGCCTAACCTTCAGCCCCGGACCCCTCATATCTCCCGGGAAAGAAAGAAATGAGGGTTGTGCTGAATTATAAAATGAATGGCGGGAGCCTGTTAGCCGACAGGATGCGGGCAGCATTGTTGTTGAGAGCCAGAACAATCCGGGTTAGGATTTCCTGTCCGTTTCATGGTCACCCAGGGCGCAGGGAAGCATGCCTGCTCCAGGGGAAATGGATCTGTGCGGGCCCCCCCCACTTGCAGAGCTGAATCAGAACTGCCCTATCTTTCTCCCTCTCTCTCTGTCTGTCTCTATCTTACACACACACACACACACACACACACTCTCTCTCTCTTTCTCTCTTTTTCCCTCACACCCCCCCTCTCCCTCTCTCACCCACACCCGCTCTCCATCTCTCACTCACACGTACTCTCACACATAAGCACTCACACACACACACACACACACACACACTCTCTCTGTCTTTCTCTCTTTTTCCCTCACACCCCCCTCTCCCTCTCTCACCCACACACGTACTCTCACACATAAGCACTCACACACACACACACACACACACACTCTGCCCCCTCCACCTCTCTCCCTTTCTCTCCTCTACCTCTTTGCATCTACCTTTTTCTCTTAACCACAAACTGTCTCTTTCACTCCCCTTTCTGCCTCTCTATCTCTGCCTCTCTCTCTCTCTCCCTCTCCCACTCTCTCTCCCTCTCTCTCTCTCTCTCTCTCTCTCTCGCTCTCTCTCTCTCTGTCCTGAAGTTACAGGAGAGGAGAACTGGGGGGGGGGGGGCGTCAGCTGACTGCCCCCCTCCAATCAGATAAGCCGTGATGTAAGTGTTTAGCAGCTGCTGAGATCAGATTTAGCGTGGTGGAACTGCTAGGCAGTGCAGCATGGCTATGCGCCGGTAGAGAGGAATGAGAGGCATCGCGGCGTAGCATGGACGAGTCCAGTATTCTGAGGAGGCGAGGGCTACAGGTAGGGGACAGAGTGGTCTCCGTGGCGACAGTGCGCTCTGCTGCGGCACAATGTGGCTAACGGAGGGCGGGGGTGGGAGTGTGTGTGTGTGTGTGTGTGGGGGGGATTATTAACAGCTCTCAGTCAGGAGTTTTATACCTTTATATTAACACTTTCCTGGGCAAAGAGGCGGCGTGAAACACACACACACACACACACACACACACACACACACACACACACACACACACACACTGTGATGTGTGTGTGTGTCATTTTTCCTTTTTGTTCTGTTGTATTGATTGCTGTGTTCAAGTGTTGCTTTATACCACAGCTTTGGATAAATCATGTTATCATATCTTAAAAGGGAGAAATGTCTTTTATGCCGATTATATTCAGCCTGTGTGCTTCACTTTTCATTGTAAAATGATAATTTAATAATTCTATATTCAGTCTCATTATTGCACGCAGTTTTGTGGAAGGCAAATTGTTGCTGGAGATATTGCTGAAAATGGCTTGATTTTCCTTATCTGCATAACTTGCTTATAATCTTCAGGAAAAAGCCAGGATTTATACTCTGTGCCTTTGTCATGGTTGTGATGTGGTGGAACTCGTATTGGAGTTGGCTTTTCTTTAGGAGGATCAGAACACGTCTTACGGTCCCGCTCTTGCCCGGCAACGGTGAAAGTGTAGTACGTACATTTAAGCCTGTCCCTCTCGTCCGGTTTGCACAGTACGTGTTGACAGAAAAAAAGACCCTCTTAATTTTCAAAGAGGCTTTGTTGAGACAGGGCCGGTGTATTGGACAGTGACAGCGTGGGGTGGAACTTGTTGCGATTTCTGAATGGGAGGCTTATCTCCGCCTGAGCCGCAGGGACGACGGCGTACAGATCGGCTGCGCACGTTCTCCTCGCCGACACTCGGAGAGAGGGCAGACCAGGAGTCTCGCACTGCTCGTGCTAGGCCAACGGGCAGGAATTAGGAGACTGCGTCTGCTGCCTGCCTCTCAAACACTAGCAAAAAGGAAAGAGAATTAATTGGGGGTAAAAATTATGGGGGTAAATCAATGAAGGGGGGGTGGGTGAGCGAGCGGGGGCACAGAGGTGAAAGATGAAAGCCGTTTGATGTTAAACTAGTTGAAGGTTTTTTTTGTTTTTTTTCGAATTTCAAAAGTCTGCTGTTGTCGATTAATTTATTTCATTTGAAAGAATGTTCTGAAAATTAATTGGAAATATAATGACACTTTATAAAAAATAAAAAACAAAAAAACAAAAAAAATGTTTAAAAAGCATTTTTACATTTATCTTTATGAAAAGATGGAGGGTGATGCAGACCCTTTTTGAGATTATCCTTTCTTTTTTGCACTTTAATTGCACCGAATTATTAATAAAACAAACTGGATAAAATCCCCACTGAGCAAATGCATATTTTCCTTTAAAAGGTGTTTCCTTCCAATTACAGAATGTGGAGGACTTGTAAGGGAGGAATTAACCCTGGTAAACCTTCCATTTTCCATTCTTAATTTTCTTAAACCTCCTGAGCTCATTGTCTCTGGTTTGATAGCATCATTACAGTGACTCTGCCAACCCTGGTCATTAACACTTTACATAATTACTGTGTGTATTTATTGGGGGAGTTACCAAACAGGCAATTAGTCTCACAGAAGCCCTTAATTAACGCGGTGTTTGTAGCCTATATCAACTTTAAAAGGGCCTGTCGCTTCTTCCTTTGTTCTGGGGTTTCAGCAGAGCGGTGGCAGCCCCACCAGTTTGTGACCCCGACGCACAACTGTCACGTCGCAGTGGCTGAGGCGCTGGGTGCAAAGTATCATGCGAATGGCTTGGGTTGGGTGTGTGCAAAGCAAAAATGTGAGTCTGCCCTCAACCTCCGCAAAGCCAGCAGACTAATCTAACGCGAATGGCGGCAGTGCGGTGTAGTGGCCGGGCTCGGAGGTCGCAGGTTTGATTCCAAGACGTGTGCGGATACTAGTGTACGTATTCCGCTGAATAGATCACTGCAAGACGATCTGTTTTATTAAATAATTGTTGTAATGTAACGTCCAATATTTTTCTGGACCCACATCCACTCCCATATAAATTGTGTGAGGCTCAGATGAGATCACACTGGGTGTTATCTAGATTCCCACATCACTCCATATCACCTGTGTCAAGACTTGACTGGAAAGACCGTTTGTAAGATTCAGAAGATGCCATAAAAAAACCCTTTTGGAGTCTTATCTGCACCAAATACAGTAGGACAGTGTGGAAACCCTTATTGATAAGATACTGATCTGTTTTCGTTTACATTCTAATGCATCCTTCTGCGCTCTCCAGTGTACAAAGATATATTTTTTTCTCTTACCACACATGGCGTGACTTCCTGTGTTACCATCTATTTATATTTTTGGATGCAATCCAGCAAGGGGCGCATAGCTAAGATTGTTTTGCGCCACATCATTTCTCTGTCAGAAACCATCAGCTGTTCAAGATCCTGCCTTATTTATTTATTTTTTTGAAAAGAAAAATGCACACGCGTGAATAATTGACACGGCTCAAGCTCATTAAGCTTATAGACAAGACCGTTGCTTACTTTCTTAATCTCTGCTGAACGGTGCTGTGCAGCTTGAAGCCGTCATACATGATGTCACTTTGATTGGGGATCGTGGTTACAGCACAGCGGAGAATGGGAGACTGTAATCAGGATGGGTTTTGAGTACAGTAAGCGCCAGGTCTGCTGAGTAGCTAATGGCGTGTAGAAAAGGGGCGGGGCGGGGTTAACTCTCTTCGGCGTAAAGAGATACGTGACGTGCGCTGAAGGCAGGGGTGCACGGTAGAGGAGGCTCCTTTGATAACCGTGTCCTCTCTGTCATCTTATTAGTAGATGTAGAGGAAACATGTTGCTGATGCATCTGCTGGTGGGGGAAAAAAAACCTCGAAATAACGGCGTTGCACACTGCGGTAGTCCACGCTGCTGAATTTAGGATATGTGGGCCACTTTGGTGCTGTGAGATCTGCGGCAGTTTATCGTGCAGATATTTAAATTTTACTGGCCTGAGCTGAGGTGCTGCCAGGGCCTGGGTGTATTTCACAATGATGGTTCTAATGCAGTTGAGGGAGGAGGGGGGTGTTTAGTGTAGAGTGCTGCATGCTGGGTGCTTCTTGGATGGGATGTTTTGTACGTTTTTTTATTTATTTTTTTTAAAGGCGAGAAACCTCCATCCCCACACGCCTGCGTTCCCTTGGGTAGCACACTGTGTGCTAATGCATTATAGACAGTGATCAAATGATGAAAGTGCTGACTGGCGAAACTGGGGTTCCCACACTAGGCCCCCTATAATGAGCGCCCTGTGGCCGTGGACCCCTTTCCTTTATCCAGCACCCACAACGGGGTGTAATGCAGTGGCTGTTAAACACACTAGCACATGGAATCAAATCTTCTTTCTGTCATATTTCATCAATATCTATCTGACATGTCGCATTTTAGTACACTATAAAAATGTAATAAATTATGAGAATAACATCGCCAAGGTTCTGTAACCCAGACAAGGTATACTGTGTTTTATTTTAAAGTCTTAAAATATGTAGTTTATGCAATATGTAAATGATTATTAACAGGGGCTATTTTTTCAGTTTTGCTGAAGACCCTGTGGGACCCCTTCTGGGACTCCTGGGGCGTTGATGGATGAGCCACTGAATCCATACTCTGCTTAGCTCGGGGGGGTTAAGGGTGGGCATAGTCTGGTTAGACTCACTGACATCCTGGGCATTTCTGAACAAGTTTCTCACAGCCACCATTTCCCAGCCGCTAAGTCACACAGCGCACACCTGAGGAAGTGGGAATATCCATTCACATGAATATGCCGTCACACCTGCGCTTTTATTATGAAAAATTGATTGGATTTTCTACCTTTTCATTGTGTCCCTTGTTCCTCATTGGATGCGCCCTTTAAAGCTCTAGAGGTTTGCTAACACTAAAGCACATTTGTTAACATGGCTTATCAGAACAGGTAGCCTACTTGCTGGAATCCTAATTAGAATAAATGGGTTTTTGTGTATTGTATTAGTTCATAATTAAAGCGGTGGAATTAAACACTGTTCCATCCTCAAGAGATTTACCACATTTGTTTATAAAATTCGGCTTTGCTGGTATAGATAATAAGAGGAAACAAATGTATAGTCCTCTCACAGTTTGATGAGATGTGCTAAAGTAATTGGTTTTCAGATGTAGATAATGATTCTGCTGGCAAGCGTATGGTTGTATTTATTTTTCAGTGATTAATTTGCTTGTTTTCTAACCATTGCAGATACATTTGAATGTCAATTAGACAGAAAGGTGATGCTGTGATATATTCTCCCTCTTCTTTGTGCTCTGAATATACTTGCATGTCTCTTATGACCAGTGGAAAATGAGGAGCAGAACACAGTTCTTACACATGAATGAGCTAATATTGAACACTGAATAATTCCTCAGACAAGTTGACTCAGGAATGCAATTCATCTGTTTGCGTGTGAGAGGTTATTACTACAAGCAGGAGACTTCATTGTAAGGAAGGAAATGTGTAATTGTGAAATGAAAGCAATGCCATCTTGAAGCCCTCATTTGCAGAGTACTGTCAAAGATAAACCATGAAAAAAGCTATTGGCTGGAATGACCGCCAGTGGGCCAGTAGGGAGCAGTCATCCAAAAGCTCCTGGACCGTGATTGGGGGTCCTTTTTTTGTAGGAGGTGTTGGCACTAAGGCAGTCTGCTACAAAAAGGTCCGGAACACTCCCTGTATTCTGATACTGTGGCACTATCTTCGCCCAGAAATGGGGTATATCCCCATGCCTTATCTAGACTAAATATAGAATCTGATCTTTTGTAGCAGTAGTACATGGAAAGCAAATCATTGCACAGTTTAGGGGCGTAGCTCCGTGACTTTATATTTTAGTACATGAATGGATAAAATAATCTAATTGTGAAGACTTGTATTTCTAATTCCTTGATTTTTATGTTTCTTGTATATTTCTTATATATGTTTTATATGTTTTGGTGGGTAGTACACTTTATTTTTTGGCCTTGGCTAGACACTGTAGAAATGTCAGCTTATATCATTCTGCAGCTTAACTCTGAGCTCAAAGAGAAATCACCAACTGAAGTAAAGACACTCTCCACAGGGTGCAAATAACACTCAGGATTTTTTTTGTGTGAAAGACTGTACTGTTCTACTCTATCATATTTGGATTTCATAAGCGCAGCTGAGTGTAACAAATTGATTTTAGATGATAAATGGTTGTTCTGTGGTGACCCATGGTTCATATTGTTCATTTTCTGCTGATAAATATGTATTTGGTCCACTATCCTCACTGTAGCTAATGTTTTCAGGAGGAAATTTGAAAAGATTGCCTGAAATTTCTGTCAAGTGTGAGAAGTTGTCTTTTGCAATTTCAACAAGGCAGATATTGTTTTAATACTGCCAATGTCATGGTGCTCTGGTTAAAGAAATTGGTTGTTGGCTGAAAAGTTCTGGTTTCTATTTCAGCTGTACAAAAATATATGTAAAACGTAAGCTGTTTAAGGAACACTGCATAATGGCATTTTCTGCTTTAGCAAACGATGACAAAATATATGGGCGTCGCTCTCCAGGGAAAACCTGTGCCAACCATGGACTTCTAAGACTTTAGAACGCCTTATATCTACATCTTCCACACGGAAACAACACAACGCTCTTTCATCTTCCGAGAATACCTGGCTGTGCGTGTGCGTGTGCGTGTGCGTGTGCGTGTGTGTGTGTGTGTGTGCGTGTGTGGGTCCCACCCATTCAAATTAATGCTGGTTCTTGGGTATGAGGCCGTCTCCTTATTGTACGCGACGTTATCAGATCACGTTTATTTGTATTCATTCACCACGTGGCTCCTGCTGACAGTCTCTCTGGCATCAGGCAGTGATAACCCGGTATTGTGAGCGCCGCTTTCGGCAAATACCACAGGCGTTCTTATCTTTATTTTATTCCGCCGTGTTGGGTGTGGGGGGCTGTGCATGTAAAATGCGATCTAACCAATGGGAGAAGATGTGGAGGTTATCAAGCGTGTGCTGCTGCTGCTTTTCAGGGGTCTGGAGTCGGCGTCATGCAGCGCTATTAGGCTTCATGATTTAAACCTGACTAAGAAGTTCTCGTCAGATTTGTCCCCAAAAGGGACCGCACAAAGCAAAGTTGGATAAAGGTTAACAGTTAATTGGATTTCTAAAGGTTGCAGCGGTTCCTACACCACAAGGCGGCTCCGTTTCCACAACAATTGCTGTAAATCGTGCTGGCGAATATACAGTGAGTCCTTGAAGTTTTAAAATCTAGTTCATTTTAGTCAATATAAATGGGCCCGAACAACTGCAAAAAGCTTGTTAAAGTGGGAGGTTGTCTGAATTGTGTCCCCGGCAGTATAAAAGCATGAGACTCTTTTGATGTATGACTTTGGCCACTGACCTTTATGTTTGGTTTGTGTGTCTCTGAATTACGGTGCGGAATACATTCGTTTGGAATTTTTGAGCAAACGCGTTCTAATCCTCCGGGCACGATACGTTTCCTGGCTTTCTTAGCCCCCGGCCACCGAGCAAGGCTGCGCGTTGGTGAAGCAGAACCTGACATTGATCTGAAGCACTCGCCTGCCTCTGCTCAAAAATCCGTCAGATTAGAGTGGTGCACATCATGATCCTTCCCTTTCGTGAAACAGACCAGGAGACAAAATACATGAGTGGGGAGTGGGGGCGGGTGGGGAGTCTCTGCTCTCCTGTTGTACTGATGTTTGAGGTGTCATCTAGGCTGATTCTGTTTACCATGTGCAAAGGGTGCTAATACTTTACATATCCACTCAGATGTGCGGTAGTCTCTCCTTTGCTTATTGTATCACGTTTGGAATTTTGATTATGTGCAATTGGATTAAAAAAAACAGAAACCTTTGAGCTTAACAATATAAATATGTATGGATTTATCAGGGTTTGCATTGTGTGGGAATGGATTTTGGCCGACAAGTGAACTGGCCTGTTTGAAAGTTATATCCTTTAGGGTTTTCCAGCTTTATTGGACAGCACAGTGTAGGGAGACCGGAGGAATCGGAGCGAGTGAGAGGGAGAGACGCGCGACAAAGGACGGATTCGAACCGCCGACGCCGCGACTCGCAACGGGCATGCGGACGGCGCTCTTACTGACTACCGCCGAGACACCCTGAACTGGCCTCTCGATATTTTACCAGAGTTTTGAGATTTCTTATTTCTTGTTTACTTCCCCATGCTGGTTTCAGGTTCATGGTGCTGCCCTCTTTCCTCTCTGAGTAGGATAAATGACCTGCTGGGAAATGGAATCACTGTGTTTGCCTCCATTGTTTGAAATGTGGAGCGCAGGAGGCCTTTGGTAGGAGGAATCAAATCTGCTCCCAAAAATCCATTGTTGTGATGGGGGGGGGGGGGGGGGGGGGGAATCTGGCTTCACTGCTCTAGAGATTCGGGGAAGCAGCCAGTTGATAAATATGTGACAGTCCGCACCCCCTATGCGAATTCTTGAAATGTCAGCAAACAGATCAGAGAAGTATCCTTTCAGTAATGGCTTGCTTTGCCATAGAGATTGCATTCCTCTCCATCGATGAGACAAAAATCAATACGGGAGAGATTGTGGCCGGCGTGTCGGAAAGGCGGCATAATATTTTTAGCGCGAGTGTGAACGATGTTTTGGTGTTGTTTAGCATGCATCGCGGAAGCCTGTTTGTTAAATCTCCCTCTCGCCTCCCCTGCCCCCGGCCTCCACCCCAGAAAACTCCATTTCAATTTCATGGCTTATGTGCAGTATGTTTGACTACTTGCTTGTGTTCTTTGGGTTCCTGGTCGTTAGAATGCGGTAAGTGCGCCCTGCTTTTGGAGCTGAAAGTGCTTCTGCAGAATACATTGCGTTGATTTAGAGCACGGGTACGTCCAGCAGAAAGCCTCGTTTGACTGTTCCCCTGTAAAAAGTGTGTTGGATGCAGGGTGGAGGGGGCCAGGGGTGGTGTCTCTGTTCCATTTCCAGGCCAACAACAGCCTGTTATACTCAGAGATGTAATTGTATGTGTCTAAATTCGTTGCATCCATTTCTACTATAAATCAGGGAGCAGCGACAGCCTACTCTCTCTATACTCTATACTATACTCTGCTTATAAGAACTTTTTGTATCTGTTGCTTAAAGGACAAAAAGGTACATTTTTAGCCCCTCTGGGTAAAGCTCTCATTTGCATCACAGAACACCAGGAAGCAGGCAGTTCTGAGTGAACCTTTACTGCTGCTGCGAATAAATACTAAAATATGGAGAAGTGAAATGGGGGTAAACTTACCCCTTACACCACATGTGCTTCCCCATTTGGGTACTTGCTGTATGTAGAAGATCTGTAACAGTTTCTCAGCCTGTAATGAACAGGAGTTCACCCTATACAAGGGTGTTTGTTTGCTTGGCAGTGCAGGTGCTGCTTTCTCAATTTGTTTTTCAAGAATAGTACTTTAAATAAATAGGAATATATTATATGTAATACAATATACCAAGAGAAATATAATAACATTATTATTATTGATATGAGGGTAGGGTACCAACAAAGGAGTGCAGTGATAGTTTATTCATGATATTCATAGTCTATTCATTGAATGTGTTTATCTGACAACGTTTAAAGTTTGAATAAGTGTAAATACAATTTGTGGATTATTGTGGGTGTGGCATTATATGAGCTGATAGTATGGTAGGTAGGGGGCTAGGCATTCCTCTGTTGAACAATATGCATCTTTGATTTATACTACTTACTTATTGGTTGCATCAATATGGAATTGGTACACATCAGACTTTTACCAAGTGTGTTCATGCATTTTCATAACTTTGGTACGTTCCTCGTGACCGAAACGCCTCAAGTTGTATGAAGTCAAGGGCGTTCAAGGCCAGAGGAGTGTAAGGAAACATCCTCTTATTTTTCCGGTCAGCTCGAGAAGCCAGATGATGGCGTGCTAATTATTTCCACAGAATGCACCTTTACGTGCTCATTGAGAAACATGGTGTCCTTTAAGGATAATGGAGGGTATTGAATGAAGTGAATTAACTTTTGGGAGAGTAGGCGTGACAGAGTGGAGATTTCTCCACGGGACAACTGATATAACAAACTCATTGTCCAAGTTCCACTGCACGCGCAATGGGAAACTCTCCACAGCACGCGCAATGGGAAACTCTCCACAGCACGCGCAATGGGAAACTCTCCACAGCACGCGCAATGGGAAACTCTCCACTGCACGCGCAATGAGAAACTCTCCACTGCACGCGCAATGGGAAACTCTCCACAGCACGCGCAATGGGAAACTCTCCACTGCACGCGCAATGAGAAACTCTCCACTGCACGCGCAATGGGAAACTCTCCACAGCACGCGCAATGGGAAACTCTCCACTGCACGCGCAATGGGAAACTCTCCACAGCACGCGCAATGAGAAACTCTCCACTGCACGCGCAATGGGAAACTCTCCACAGCACGCGCAATGGGAAACTCTCCACTGCACGCGCAATGGGAAACTCTCCACTGCACGCGCAATGAGAAACTCTCCACTGCACGCGCAATGGGAAACTCTCCACAGCACGCGCAATGGGAAACTCTTATTCTGACTTTTGCACAGACGCGCATGGCAATACGACAACTTTGGGCTGGAACTGCTGCACTGAACCTGTTTGTTTGAGCCATTGAGCAAACACTGAGCTCTGCCTCTTCTGTTTCATTCAGAAAGAAGCCAGCTAGCTGTGGGTTGGAAGTGTTGTCAGACTGATTAAAATCCCCATAGTGCAAGCAAGAAGTTGGGGTCAAAAGAGGTGATCCACTCCTTTCACAAAATATAACACCTCCTTTTTAACGGGAGCTTGATTTTTTTTCTGGTATGTGAAGTCACCCTTCAGTACATATAGACTGTATGATATAGCGATTTCAGAAGGCTCAAGTCTCACTTTTCTGAAGCAAAACACCCCCTCCCTTCTTTCACACGGTAATTGAGTGTTGGAAAGCTGCCAGTTGTCGAGTCCAAGATGTTGTCAATCACCTTGCAAGCCAGGCTATTGACTTCTTCTGTTCAGTGAAAACAGGATGACCTACCATCTGATTTCAATCATGAGGCTTGGCTGGTCAGAGAATCACAATGTCGAAGAGATTAAGATTGCTGCCTGCGATCCACGTTTCTGTTTTTATGCTATTATGCAATATATTTCCAAAGCTATTTAGAGGCTCTTTTATCACCTTGAATAGAAGTTCTCAGGACCCAGTCAGCTGGTAACACTGCAGTGTGGTGGGCAACGACTGTGTTACACAACAGCGGGGTCATATGATGTATTCAGTCTTGGAGCATTTTATTTGGTGGGATACAACGTTTTTCTTGAGGGTACATGAGGTTAAATACTTGTGTTTTATAGATCGAATGTGTTTTTTCCCTTTGGTTAATCACTGTGAGCCATGGAGGGGAACAAGGGACAAGGTGCACTCATTGGCGCTGCCCACAGACGTACTGATTGGTGCTCTCATTGGTGCCTCCCACAGACATACTGATTGGTGCTCTCATTGGAGCCGCCCACAGACGTACTGATTGGTGCTCTCATTGGAGCCGCCCACAGACGTACTCATTGGTGCACTCATTGGAGACGCCCACAGACGTACTGATTGGTGCTCTCATTGGAGCCGCCCACAGACGTACTCATTGATGCACTCATTGGAGCCACCCACAGACGTACTCATTGGTGCTCTCATTGGAACCGGCCACAGACGTACTGATTGGTGCACTCATTGGAGTCGCCCACAGACATAATTACGCCCAGCTTTTCTACAAGCTGTTTTTGTTTTTTTAAACCAAGAACATTAAATGTTTAAAACAAAAAGAACAAACTGCCTCATGATCAATCACTTTGTTCGTCTCTGCCAGGTCTTTCTTGAAGTTTTAAGTAAATTTAAAATATTTCTTAAAAAGTAATGAAATGAATGAAAAAGAATGAAAGTAAAGGCAAAGAGAAGCACTGCTTTAAATCCATGATTGATCACTTTGATTGTATCTGCTGTTTGGGACTTTTTTTTTTCTTTTTTCCCCCAAGTTTTAATCAGAAATTCAGCCGGCTGATTTGAATTCAAAGTTAAGTCGCACATTTTAATCTCAGCAATAGAGCATGAGGTCATTCCAGGGCATATGGGCTGACTACGTTAAACACTGTGGCACAAATTATTTCAAAGAGGGTGTCATACCAGTAGCCCACAAAATTTCTGGTTGTCTTTTACAAGATCCAGTAATCATAATTTCATGCCTTTAAAACCCACAGTGTGAGGGATTCCCTTTGAAATGCTATGCTTTTGGTCTATTCCCCTTTGGTCAATAAAATATTTTATTCTGTATAAAAAAAGGTTTTATCAGTTTTATTTGAGGTATTAATTCATTTTAAACATACGCACACACTTTAACGGGTATTCCAGCAAGCATTAGGTAACACATGTATGAGTAGGTGGAAATAAATAAGTAAATAAATAGGTGTTTATACTTCATCCGCCCTGGTAATTGTTGAAATGACTATTGAGAAATGGGGGGGGGGGGGGGGGGCTCAATGCAGTGGGAACCTGGAACGATTCAACTGAGAAACACATCTGGAGTACCAAGGGAATAGAGTAATAAATATAAAAGGCAGTTTTAATATTCAGATTCCTGTCATTATTGGCTGACATGGTTAACTCTGTTCATTTTATTCAGCACTATTTTCATCTGATTTTGGGAATCTCAGAACTCTCATCTGACAGAGCCCATCTGATGTAAATTCTCTCTCCAGTGGCTTATTGTATGTATTAATATTAGTAATTTGTATTTTTTTTAAAATAATAAAAATAAATAATTTCAAAAGTCCTTTTTTAGTAATTAAAATCAGTACATTGGATATTAGCTATAGTGAGTTCCCTAGGCACCCATTGCTACTTTGTAATACTGAATCACATCGCATGTTATAGTGTGTCCTTTGTATAATGTTCAACTGTATGCAGGTATTGTGTACTGTGTACTCTGTTCATTGGATTTGCTAAGATACAACTTTCCAGTCGTCACTTGAGCTATAACTCCTACTTCATGCAATTAATTTTTGTTTGAAACAGACTTATTTTAGACAATTACAAAGAGAACAGAATATCCATACACTATTATCATTTAAAGGGTTGCACTGAACCGAATACATTTAGAAGTACTCTACTCAGTTCAGCATTTGTGCTGTTCTCAAGCAGTCTAGTACAGAGTACAGATTGTGTTCATACTGACCAGCAAGTGTCTTTTATTGGTTTTTAAATTCATTCCCAATGAAAGCATTCTTTTAAAAGCATTCCATACATAATATCACTACATCAAATCAAACATCACATTGCATTTTAAAAACCCATTTACAAAGGGGAATTCCCATTTTCACTTATTTTATTTTTTAAATTTCCCCAGTTAAAATACACACAACACTCACAACACTCACAACACCACAATAAATGACTACATACAAAAAAAGGCTCCAAAAGGAGAAAAAAGGATTCCAAAGACAATATTATGCAGTGAAAAAAAAAAAAAAGGTCATACTGACCAGAAAGCTCTGTCATTGTGGAAACTCAAAGTGACAGGACGTCGTACTCTCACTAGCGTAGCGATGCGAACAGCCGCAGGAGATCCGATTACCAACCGGCACGGAGGGTGCAGGGGGACGCCAAAGTTCAGCATCTGGCCAGTGTGTAGAATATCTGTGGGTGATCTGTCAGGGGAGAAGGAAAGGGAATTATTAATAAGACCTTGCGCGAAGGCCGTTTCAGAGGCATTGGCACGGCTTTGATGTTGCGTCTTACGCTTGAGGAGTTCCTGGTAGTGGCTATCCAATGACATCGAAGGCCAGCGGTGGTGGAAAGAGGAAACGATTCACTACAGTCAGTCGACTCATTTCGAGGGACCCCAATAACGAGCAGCACAGCCCTGAATCTGAAAGCAGTCTTCCAGCCGCAGCCTCCTAAACCTCTTCACGTTTCTTGGCAGATCAGAAGAAAAGGAGGAGGTGGGTGGGGGGAATAGAGGCACATTTAAAAACAAATTTATAATTTAGACGTACTGTAACTCCAGTGAACATTTTGAGAGGATTTCTTCAACGGCCTAGGCTGTTTTCGAAGACTTCTGTCAATACCCGTTGCTAGTATCTCACACGAGAGGGTGC
Organism: Synaphobranchus kaupii; assembly: GCA_029718625.1. Lineage (NCBI taxonomy): Eukaryota > Metazoa > Chordata > Actinopteri > Anguilliformes > Synaphobranchidae > Synaphobranchus > Synaphobranchus kaupii. Next base: position 27,052,116 of record CM056392.1, on the reverse strand, counting down.
TCCTAATCTCTTTGTAATTATCTCTGTAATGAATCCTGCTGAGGTTTGTCTATTCCTCGCTATAGCTAGCGGTCTTTTGTGCGTGTGAGTAAATATAAAAGTTTTTTTTGAAAAGGTAAATCGGGGGGAAAAATCTGATCTATTTTGGCTCATGTGGCTGCTGCCTTATATTGGAAGGTGTAATGTAGCACAGGAAAGCATTTTAAATCCCTTCAATTCTTGTGTAGATTATAAAAGAAATTCTAAGGAATAACCACTTTGCTATAAAATTACTTGACTAAGGCAATACCTGTAAATGTGTCCGATTTCAGTGTAATATTCCTTATTCCATAATGACTGAATGGAAAAAAATAAAATAATTCATGCATACTTGGCTCGCCTATATTATGTTAATTCCTTTTTGTACATTTTAAATAATTTTTCATGGCTTTTTAAGGAGTGGTTATCAGATGACAAAATGACAATGTGTAATCAGTATGCAGATGGTCTCATACCCTGGTGCGTTCGACGTGCTCTTCTCGTTTCCCGTCTTTGTTGCCGGGAGAAATACAGGATGATCTTACATTCTCTTCAGGCCTTTCGTCCCTCCCCCGTCACTATACTCCCTTCCTCCGCCCAAAAAAAGCGATTCTGTATGGGCTCTGGCGAAATGGAAATGGCCCCCCTCTTATGTTCCCCCAAAGCAGATTCCAGGAGGTACCTTGTGTTCAGTTCACACCTGTGGGCCCCCCCAGTGTGCTAATCTCTCCAGGGTGTGCTGTCCCTTCTGTCTCTGAGCTAACACTATGTCTAATGGGCTCACTGGAGACATTTAATGGGCACAGACTGAGACTGAAGCCAATAATAATGATCATAAAACACACTGCGGAAAGACCGCCGTGCACGTTACGCCGCATGCGCTTTCCGCCTTGTTCAAGCGCAAATTTACGGCAGTCTATTCCTGTCGCCTTTTTAAAAACTCGTTGCCTGCAGTCGAGTGTCGGTACAAGGTCAACGCTGGAGAGAAGAGCACCAGACAGAATTGGGATATTTGTCATTCGTAATATAAACGGGGGGTTCAATGGAGAAAGAGCCGTCTTTGCGTTCGACTCTGTCAGAAATGCTGCGGACTGTCATTCGCCAAAATTCGCTCACCGTCCCAGAACCTGTTCCTGGGGATGCCCTTCTGCGCGAGGCGTGGCTACCGTGGGCCGGTGGGCTCCGTCGGCGTGCGCTTCGGTGCGTTCGGACGCCTCGGAGTCCCAGAGCCCGCGCCTCGTCCTCTCGCATCGTTACTCATCGGGCGAGAGCCAGATGAAGCGCAGCATGACCCTCGTCCATCTGCCGGACCCCCCCCCCCCGCTGCCACCCCGCCCCACCCTCACAGGTCATTCAGCGTGACCCCCAACACCACGGGGGGGGGGGGGGGGCGAGGCCAGAGTCCGGCGCTGATGGAACACAACTCTCCTGACTCATTAAGTCATCCGCCTTTTATGGCTTAATTAAAGCACAAGGAGTGTAAAGCCAATCGCTCCTCACATGCTGGCCAATTTGTCCCCCCACCTCTAATGTACGTATTATATGTACCATCAGCGCGCCGCTATATTAAGGGTACGCATAATAGCGTAACAGAGTGACCCTCCCTATGTTTACATTTAATTATTCTGAAAATGTTTTGCGGTAGAACGTCGGAGATGCTATTCCGCTCCAGTCTTATGTAAATGCGTTATTTGTGCTTCAGTGATATCATTTTCAGGAGTTGAGATTTTCAGTTTGGGAGGCCCAGAGGGAGTGTGTTGTCATGGGCACGCTGCTTTGCGGGTGATCTCAGATCAGCCGCCGAAGAGCAGCTCCTCTGCGGGATGATATTTCATTCCGAGTTTCACAGACGTTGTGTCGCTCTCTCAGAAAAGCTCCCCCATCAGATGACTAAATGAAAGGCCGTGGCACCAGGTCGGGCGCTCTCTGATGTCGCTTGATACCATTTCTAATGGAGCAAAAAATATATAACCTACTAGTCCCAACAGCATGTGGCACACGGCAAGAAAATTATCCATCTCGAGTCTCTTTTTTTCCAATAGGCTTATTTGACAGCAGCCGAGTATCACTTTCTTTGTTTGTTTTCTGAACATTTTCTTTTAACACCGTGGAAAAACAGCGAGTCTTCAGAGTGGACCCCACGCTAGTTATGAAGTGGCATGATCTGGCTTAGTTGACCATGTCGAGCATTGAGTATACAGGAAGATAGTTTAGGAACAATGGCCGTTATTTGTGAAATTACTTGGTGCCGTATGATTCTAGATTATACAGGTTTATCGTTGTTATAGTTTTTCCGTTATAGGGAACAACTTAAATTAACGCAGAACCAAATTCTAATAGGTTCATGCACAACCTAATACTATCTAATAATGCATTTGTTGCAGGATCTAGAGAGACTGGCTTTGGCAGGATCTACATTAGTGTAGATCAGCCTACCCGAGTAATTAGCCGTATGAACTGTGATTCCATTTTGTAATGAAACGGTGCCCCTGTTCCAATTAAAACCAGCAGGGGGGGCCAAACAGATGACTGTAGGGAGGGGTCCTAATCTAGTTTCTGTTGACTTTTGTGTATTTCAGGCAGCACGTTGAAAGGTTTTGTTCTGAAACATGTATAGATGTGTACTTAATTGAAAAAAGGATATAAATCTATATTTCATTATTTTAACTTTGATTAAAAAGGCAACACTTACCCTTTGAATCCTCTAGCATGATTGGAATATTTGATGTCTAATTTGTCTTTTTTAAACTAAGACATGCTTTCATTTATATCATAATTTATGCACAAGAAGCTACAAACGTTGATATTTCTCCTCATTCACTTAATGATGTCAGTATAGTCCTAATCACTCAATGGACTTTGATTTGATTTAGAAGCCCAGTGTAAATGTACTATACCAGTCATGTCCTACAACTTCCTGTTTTTAACAGTGTAATTGTTTCCCTCTAGTGGTAATGCAGAAATATTGCATGCCTAGAAAAGTAGTACTGCTGTAATATTTAATTTTTCATTCCTCCATTTATTTTTAATTCCTTTTTTTTACATAAAGATGAGCCATATTTTCCTGAGAAATTATATTGCCACATTATATAAGAATTAAATTGCCATGTAGCTGCATACCGTTCTGAGTACCGTGTATTGTAAAACAGTGAAATACAGAAAGCAATTTATATAGACCACCTAGAGATATTATATTTGTAACAGATAAAATTAGGACTGTTGATTTTACTGTTATAATTACAAAAAGATGCATTAATACATTTATCATTAAATGGCAAAATGTATAGCCTCCCCATATAATTTTGTATAGTCTTGCTGCTTGTGCTCAACAATACAGCAGTTTATATTTCGCATTTGGTCTTGGCTTTATTATACCTCGAGGAGCACTCACATGGACCTTCCAATTATGTCGGAAATTGACTATATGGAAATATCCAAATAGCATGTGAATTGTCTCTTTATTGTCCCATAAACGTTATGAGTCCAATTGATCGCTTGGAGCCGGACTTGGAGTGTGGAACTGGGCAGTCAAGTCCTTTGTCCATATAGAAGACTGCCACCAATCAATATCCATAATCTACTGCCGTAGAGGCCCAGTCATAACACAGTATTCATTTTGTCTCAGGGTGCAGTGTAGTACCTAGTCAATCTTTATGTGGGGTATTTATTAGGGGCCACATCTTTTGCTGTGATAGAATTTTTCACGAGGTGGGAAATGCACCTTTTGCTGTCGCTATTTTTTACTCCTGCGAAGACTTCCAAACAATGGCAGTCTTTACTTGAAAAGCTGTGCGTGAAACCTCAGCGCAGAGACACTTCACTTAACAGGCACATCGTGTGCTTGCCTCCTTGACATTGCAGGTCCCTGTGAGCCTTTGCTGTGCTAAATTGTGCGAACGAAGGAAGGAACTTTGTCCTGCAGGATTATTAACTGGGTGACTCAGCATCTGTAACGAAGGGACTGCGGTATCTGGGTCACTTCATGATGAGACTGCAGGCAGTGGATCTGGAAGGAGAGGTTGAGGGTTAACTGCACTGGGGACCAAGGGAGGGGCTGGGGGGGGGGTGTGTCGCTCTCTGATTTTGGTTGCGGGCTGGTCTGGCTCGGGAGTATTGACTAGGGACAGATTTGGGCTTCTGTCGAGGAAGTCCACCTCACCCCAATGGAGCCTTTACAACCCAGCAGCAACACAACCAAACAGAACCTCTGCACCTTCAGCTAAGAGACTGGTGGGTGGGCTTGTATGAACCATTCCAAAAGCCTTATTTTCCACAGAACCCTGTGATTGGTGCAAACCAGCGAGTCATTCTCGAGGCCTTATGTGCACCTCATCTGAACTGGAGTCTTGCTTGTTTGCTTGTTTTTATTTTTTGACTGACGCTGAATGCTTTCCCTTTCTTTACAGAAAGAACTGAGCCTACCCAGAAGAGGAAGTTTGTAAGTAAAAGTTGCTTTACACACATTTATCCCGGTATTTTGGATAATGTACTTGCGTCAGCATGGGTGCTGAAATCAATTTCAATAGATTTTAATAATTATTATTTTGCCAATGGGTTTGTGTAGGAGCTGCCAAAATCTCTCCTGCGCTGTAATTACAGATTAGTGCAAACCCCCTATTGCCTTACAATTTCCTGGTCCATAACATTTAGCAGGTGAATAATTTTTAATTGGAGAATTGGATCTGTTCCAAGTCTGAGCAACGCTCTCGTGTGCAAGATCCATGCTATATGTATGTAAAACAGCTATGGATTAGCTGTAAAGGAGCATTTTGTGTTTGTGCCCAAATTGACACTATGGCCTACACGCATGTAAACAGTGAAGGCTGGAGAAGCGCTTGGCTGTTCAGACGTGACTACATTGTGTGCTTTTTTTTATGACCATGTCGTTTGATTTGTGCTGCTGTTAGTTTTATTAGCCTGGCTCCTGCCGTGCACTTCCAATGAAAGGAGCACTTACTTTGATATGACTGCTGTTAACAATAATAAAGTGGATTAATGACAGAAATTCCTTTAACCATCTGTGTCCAGATAGGGAAAAATATCTCTATTTAAGTGGCTCAAACTCTGCATTCTCACAGTGGAGGTCCTTATATGGGTTATTAGTGCACTGTGTGGCGATTATCGCATCTCTCTTGGCCTGCTGCTTGTTGTAGGTTAAAGGGATAGTTCGGAATTTTGGACATAATGTCTCAATTACGACTTACCCATGATGTAGTTGATTGATGGAAACCATTTTCAGCTAATTCCACGCTGTCCCTTCTTTTGGACATACACACGTTGCTAATGCTAGCGCGACTCTAAGGTAACCGGTAGCATCCACTGCCAAACGCACTTAAACACTCGAGCGATACTTTACGTACTGCTGGCACTGGTCGACTACAACAACAAAGAAGAGCAACAAGTTGCAATGGCCACGTTCGCTCCGCCGCCGTACTTCCACAGAGAATATAGGTCAGCACAAAGTAAAGGATTCAACGATAGTTTGACTTCAAAAATGATGGTATAAACACTCAAAATAACCCAGATAGACTGTCGTCGTATTTTATTTGCTTTGGGTGCACTGTGGAGTGTTTAAATGTGTTTGGTAGTGGATGCTACCGGTTGCCATGGAGTTGCGCTAGCATTAGCAATGTGTGTATGTCCAAAAGAAGGGACAGCATGGAATTAGCTGAAAATGGTTTCCATCAATCAACTGCATCATGGGTAAGAAATAATTGAGACATTATGTCCAAAATTCCGAACTATCCCTTTAATATCATGACTTTGGGCATAGAATTCTCCTCTTAATCAGATTGGTACTGGAGGCACAGTCAGATTTAGCCATCTGTACATTCTGCCCAAAGCTCGCCTACAGCAGCAGCAGCAGCCGTGGGCCTCCTGGTCCATATGCGACTCTGGCGCAACCAGACGCCCGTCAAGTCACCTGTGCGTCTCATTTTGTGTCTGCCACCTGCTGGCCGGATGAGATGTCACCTGGTCAGATTTTTAACACTGGCTCCCTCTAGGTGAGGGGGAATCTGTCATTTTCTCTGCGGGTCACGCCAGGATGCGAAACGCGTGTGTGTGCAAGGGGGCACCCCGTGTTCTGATTGAGTGTTCACCGCCCTCCGGTGATTGGCCTCCGGGGTTCCGGTGACATCAGTGGATCCGTACTGACCTCAGAACAGTGGAGTTTGAACAATGAGAGCGGTGGGAACTAGGTCTCGACACCAGTCGTGAGCGATCCAGCACCACTTACTCTGAAGAAGTTGTACTGACTGAGTGCCCTTGAAACGCGCTTGTTATTGTTGCTTCCATAAGTGGTCAGTAAAGTGATATGTGGGAAGGAATAAGTAACCTGCGGTCACTGTAATAGGCCTCACTGAAGACTGAACTATGAAGAAAGAGGACTGTTGTTAAGGTTGGGTGTATATGTGTTGTGTGAGGTGATTTTCATTGAACAGTGATTCCTAGTAATAATGATCTTTCCCTGGACACAGGGAATTGTGTTTAGAGATGTCAGCGTGGCCTGGCCTTCTTGCGTCCTATTCTATTTTGCCTGTACCAAACCTTCATCTCATGCTTTTGCTTTCTTTACCATATACATCTTTTAAAGCTGTGGTATTTTGACATTGAATACCGTGCTTATTAAGATGAGCAAATCAAACGCTTTTCTTTAATTTAGTCGCAGAAGGACTCCCCGCCATTGCTGCTGTGATATTAGTGCTGTGAGAGATAGTAAAATCTATACTCATGGCTCATCACAGTGGGGATGCAGCTCGGGCACAGCTCAAAGCCACGTTTTCACCGTCGCTTTCCACGGACCGTCACCTGCCGTCCCCCGACATGACAACTGACCGGGGGTTCCGTGTCGCCATAAAAGCATTCCCATAAACGGTGGATTTAACTACAGGAGGTTATGAAAAAGATAATAATGAGCATTTGTTAACACCTACGTATGTTAACAAGTGTGTCTGGGAGTTTCTCTCTGAAGTGGGTCGGCAGCGTGGATGAGCCGTTTAATTCATGGATGATAACCCCATGTCACCTGGGGGTGCCGGTCAACGGCAGCTGGTTTGTTTGATGGCGTCATTTAAACGCTGCTCACCTGGGCAGAAAGCTTATGGAACTGAAAGCGCGAGAAGGGGCGGAATGAGAATCCGGTTGGCGGTAGATGTTTTATGGGTCAGTGACAGCAGAGGTGGAGAAGATCTGCTCTCCGCTATAGCGCCCAACTCCTCCTGATAGATTGACAGTTCAGCCGTCGCGCTCACTCACCCGGGCGGCGACACAAAGCGAGCGTCCGCTTCAGATTAGCCGGGCTCCAGTCGCGCGGCTCTCCCCGGCGAGTCGGAGGAGAGTGCGGCGGCGAGCGTTTAAGAGCGCTTTCGAGGTTGGGGCCTCTCGGTTTGTCTCCGCCCGCCGCCGGTGCTCTCGGCCAATCTGACCGCGCGGTCGCCGCTCCGCGGGGAGGCGGCCCTCCCTGCCGTGCGCTCCGGCACCGTCCTCGAATGGCCTGGACTCTGAAGCATGCCCAGTGAGGGGGGGGGTCGAGGGCTCTCTTATCCTCCGGTTCCCATGGAGATGGCACGGGTTGCATATCGCCCTCGCTTGCGCCTTGATTCCGTTAGAAACCCACTTTGTGGCGTGTATGGGAGAGAAGCGGCATTCAGGGTGTTTCTTTCCGGAACATTCTTTCCCCTCTAGGATTACGTAGGCATGAGTCAGTCCGACCCAAATGATCCTAAGTAGCGGAGACCATTTTGCATTAATCTATATCCAGACTCTGATAACTTCTTCCCCAAGACATTGCACCTCAGGGGACACGGTTCACATGGTTCAGCACCTCCATAAGAACAGCTGCAGCTTACAGACTCCTGTAAGAGACGACTGAGTCATCAGTGAATCATTAGACTCCAGTACAAGCCAACTGGCTGAAAGTCAACGGTCTGGGTAAATGAGCATTTTGATATCAAATGGGATGGACATGTTGTGCCTACCCGCTCAGTCCCAGCTGGTCCTCCCACTGGGCTCAGAATGGCTTCCTTTCACTTTTGGTTATAAGACAAAGATGTAATTAATATAACAGAATTAATAATTAAAATAAATAGTATTATCACCAGCCATTGTATCTCTTACCAAGCACTGGGATTTGTGATGATGTTCCAACAGCTTTTTTAAAGTTGTGATACACCAGGCTTTCCTTCATCCTCATATTTCATCTAAATATCTGTAAACCAATCTATCTAAATGTCCAAAAAATCCCACGGAATCTGACTACTTTGGATGGCACCCTCCACCCCAATACAGTATGTGTACCCCACTTGTCATTCACATTTTTGATTGGCTCTGTAATGTTCAACCAGTGTACAGGATTCCACATTTGATCAAGACTGGCCCTGCCATCTCCTTTTCATGTCACATTGAACAGACAAGACCTGGAATTCCTGACACTGGGGCGGCTTCAACTGGCTGTGGTGCGTTTATGTCCCAGGAGAGTAAAATCACGGCGTCATCAATGTTTTTTTTATTTTTTATCACATGGCTAATATAATATTAATGTAAGGTGTAAGGTGTGTATATGTTTATAAGATGTGTGTGCATGTATGGGTGAGTGTGTGTTAAAAATAGGTCAGTTATAAGTTTAGATTTTTTTTCTCCTCCTATATTTAAACTAACTGACCTTGTGACTTTGTGTCATTCCTGTAGCTGGAGCAGATAGGCTTAGGATATGTGGCCAGTATCTTTACCAAGGAACAGAGCAACACATTTAACTTTCTGTTGCTATGGTTTCAGTATCTCTGCCCCGCCACTCACCGCTTGTGACCAAGTTACAAGCAGCAGTTATGGTGTCGTTTACTAATGCACGATTTCCCCCAGGAGAATAGTCAGTGGAGGGGGACGTGCCTCAGAGGGTAAGCAGCGGCAAGCCGTGGTATCCACATGGTATAGCCTACTCCTGACCTGGTGAAAACATGACTACTGCCAATTTTGTTAAATAGCACACATTTATTGAATGGTTCAACATAATATTATGGAGATCTGACCACGCCTGTAAATAACGTTTGCCAATAGCACTACTGTTAATAAGGTAAAAAAGAAAAAAAAACTTGCAGCACTGATAAACAACTATTGGAGAGAAACCTTAACCCCTTCACGCAGATGCCAAATTTGGTCGATTCTCACCTATTTAGGGGGTGCTCTGTTTAAGGCTTTAAATCCCGGTGTGAGCATCACAGAAACTTGCAAATGGCTTAAATGAAACAAGACAGATGTTCCATTTGCAATACAAACTTTGTATTTGTTTATTTTCGTAATTTAAGTCATAATAAAGTGCCACAAATGCAAAGAAACTTCGGAAAAATGCAAAAAAAATAATAAATGCTTTTCTTTAGTTTTCAATAAAATACATATGTGAAACAGGTAAATCTATACATTTCCAGGATCATAAACTCCGTGTCCACAAGAATGATATGCAGAACTACAAGATCTATGATGCAAAATATAGGCAGTGTTGTCCATTAGTGTCTCCAAATCTATCCAAATGGATAAATTGTGCACTGCTCTAAATCAAAAAATAAAATAATCATCTATTTAACTACGAACAGTTTTGGATCATAAAACTCACTTTTGCATAATCTTCAAGTGGGAATTACTATCTTTTCATCAGTGTAGGGGGGTAGATATATCTGGGTCCAAAACCTTATCCAATACATGTCATAAAATGAATAAAATTCCAAAGTCGAAAGCCTATATTATGTACGATAACATTACAATAAAATAATATTCCACCAACAAGAAAATGTTTTAGCCTCAAAGAAAGTTGGTGCATCAAACATAAAATATGACTGATCAATGAAAGCTTGCACTACACTACAGTGTGTGATATGCACTCAAAATGCAAAAATAACCATATCTAACATAGCCTACTGGACAAGACATGTCCAGTGATCGAGTGGAAAAACTAATATACATATGTAGCCAGCGAGAAGAACCACATATTACAAGCAGAACCTTTTTCATATAGAGGACTAAAAACTCCCGTCTGTGAATGCGTTTTCTGTAGCTGTTTGCGTCATAGTACATGACTAGATTAAAAATGCTGCAACAACGTATATGAAACCATTTATCTCCAAATCATAACTGCCAGAAAATTCTTCCGTAAAAATATTTTACCCACAGTTTGTACTGTATCATTGTATCTAGTTATATCTGGGCCATCAGTATCCAAGCACATAGAAACTAGGCTATAAATGTGGCCCTCTTTGGTAAAATTTAAACGTCTGCTGGCCACTTTCTCCTACTCATCTGTACTTGTTCAGTACTACCAGGTTTTTAAGAGAAGTACCAGGTTTTTAAGAGAAGTACCAGGTTTTTAAGAGCAGTACCAGGTTTTTAAGAGCAGTACCAGGTTTTTAAGAGAAGTACCAGGTTTTTAAGAGAAGTACCAGGTTTTTAAGAGAAGTACCAGGTTTTTAAGAGAAGTACCAGGTTTTTAAGAGAAGTACCAGGTTTTTAACAGAAGTACCAGGTTTTTAACAGAAGTACCAGGTTTTTAACAGAAGTATCAGGTTTTTATCAGAAGTATCAGGTTTTTCTGGCAGTTATATCTGTCCTTCAAAGAAAAAATAAATCACAAGCAGGCTAATAATAACAAAATACAATCATTGTTATGATCATAAGCTTAAGATTCATTTTTTTCAATTACGAAAATAACTAACTCAAAAAGCACTCTGCCAAAAAATTATGATTTAAATTTTTTTTAAGAGGGACGATAAAAAGGGACAATATCAATGATGCCAGGTAAACGCTCAGTTTTATGGAATCTAGCTAGCTGACAGGCTTTGCCCCGCTGCTGGAAATGTTCTATGCCTTGCAGTTAAAGATGGGAATTAGAGTTAAAGTATCGCTATTCAACTTGAATCTCCCGTAATGCAGGCAATTGTCCATCCTAGAAGAGTTAATGTTGAACTTCTTGAATTCTACAGGTTTAACATAAATAATAATATCATTAATAATGATAAAAATCAATTGAACCAAACTTGTTGCACAGGTGCGATAGGAATTTTTAAATATTTGCACGGTACATTTATAAATTTCAAATGCGACAATTTTATCGCATTTTACAGCCCTGCAGAGGCTTTATTGATTTTTCTCTGATGTTTGCGGAGGCGCTCGTGAATTCAGCAGAGGTGCAGCGCTTCCGCTATTAATACCTGGGGAAAATGTAGTCTGGTACCAAGATATTAACCTGCCGCATTACTTTAGATTTGTCATATTTTAAATCATCAGATTTCTGTCAGGGTCATTGTTACTTAAGAGACATTTTCATCATGTAATTATTGCCAATTAAAATAAAAACTTTTCATTGATGAGTATATTTGTCATAAATGAAAACTCTGATGGCCACTGTATGCCAGATGTGTTTTTTATTTTTGGTCTGTGATGCAGGTGGGGACAGAAATTCTTTTCGGTCCGCTTGTGGGAACACAAACCTCATCATTCCAGCAGGAAAATAGTTTTCCCAAGCCTTTTCGCTTCAGAAAAGTGGCACAAATTGAATTCTCAGTAGTCCAAAAGAGGAAAGAATCGAATTGGGTCTGATTCATTTTTCGCTTTCATTCGTCCTTTAAAACAGACGGGAGAAGAAAAGGGGGAAGGGGAGGCGGTTAAGTGTGTTTTTGCTCGTTATACAGCTCCTTCTTACTCGAAGACGTGAGAGAGAGTCTGTCCTGTAGCTTGATGCAGAGGTTTGGTGCCTATACAAGCCACCACGCAGGTGAATGAAAAGGAGAAGGGATGCTCGTGTTTTGATACGCTGCTCTTTGCCTTCTGTGACGGCAGTTTCCAGTGACAGTTGAGCATACCAACTATATCGGGGGGCTTGCTTATCCGGTGCACTTTAAGCAGGCTTTGATCTTTAGAACTCCAAACTGTGTACTGAATGATATGCCTGGTATATAGGCCAACAGAACCTATTTTTAGGAGGGCAGTAAAAGTAAAATAGAATGTGACAAAGCGTTGACTGAAGGGCAAGTAGATTAATAGTTTCATATAGGTGGAGTACTGTGGTCCCCTATATTCTGTGAGTGCCTGGTTTTCTAGCCTTTTTTCAATTCTGTATTGTATTTGATAGATCTCTATTTTATGAATACATATCCCCAAGCTGGAGTAAATAATTGGGGATGAGATTGTATGTAAATGAATCGCGTTGGCCTCAGACCTTCGTGTCTATGATTTATGGCCTGTCCAATATGACAGACACATGGGTGACATGATTAATGCGGCTCTGTTCAGGATTGATTTTTGATGACTGTCTGCTTACATGGAGAAACTTGGTGAACCGGTTGGAACGGCTAAATGTGTTCATGTGATTAGACAGAAGGAGCCGTTGGCCCTGTGGTCGCATTGTAGCACATCTGTGACTGGCTAGAGGAACATGCCTAAAGGCAACCTCGCCACCTTGTTTCTCTTCATGCTATTAGTGGCTTTTCTCAGGGCTGCCTTGCCTAAAGGTGCTCACAGGTGAGCGCTCGCTAATTCAATTGCCTACACTCTGCCTTGGGCATTGGAGAGCTGATCCAATTGTCGAGTAACTGTGACAAATGAGAAGCACACAAAGTTGCAGTGTGTGCAAGGGGACTTGGGAGATGGTAATAATATGTATTCGGTTCAATAATGTGACGTGTAAATTTTGTGTCCGAACGCAATATTTTCCATAACGATAAATGCATCATATTATATGCTATGCAATTGTACTCCTTCTCCTTACAGTACCAGTAAAACATTTATGGGGGGGGGGGGGACTGAATATTTGTGTGTGTGTGTATTTGGGTGTGTGGGTGTAAATCTGTGTCCATTATCTGTATATCTGGGCGCAATTGATTAAAAAAAATAATAATAATTTTTAAATAAAAAAAAAATTTTAAATAAAAAAAACCACATTTTTTTCTGGAAAATTCTTTCTATTTAGGTCAACTCAATTTTACAGGTTATATGAAATACACAAGAAAATGATTTTTGAAAATTTGAAGGTTAGGCAGTATTTCGCAGGCATTGCTTTGCCCTGATCTTGCACTAATGTTTTTGGAGTGGGTGGGGGGGTGTTACGTTCCTATGCTGCCTTCTGAGTGCAGCCCTTTAAATCTTTTGTGTGCTAAAGAGTTTCCTTCGACTCACCTGAGTTTTGGTTGGAAAGTGCAGATACCTGTTGTGCATTTCCAGAGAGCATAAGTGTTTTCAGCATTTTACTCTACCATGAGGTTAGTTCATTAGTTCATTGGCATACTTCATGTGTGTTACCAGTTTTTGCTGCCGTGCGGAACCCCATTTTGCTGTTTGTATTTCCGCGTGATTCCCTGTTTTTGGAAGCCGGTTTTTGCTTTGTGCAAGCATATTCAAGTCTTTTGAATGCCACTTTGTGTTTCCACAAAGTGTGCTCGTCTGATAGCTTCTCTGAGGTAATTTTGTAAACACGGTGACTCACTACAACGGAGGAGTTATTTTAAAAAACATTTTGTAAGTTGCCTGTGAGAATTGTAATTTAAACTCAGTTTAGGGCAGACTCATGGATTAAAATGTTTTTGTGTCCTTATAGAAAAGGTCAGAAAAAAAGGCCTGTTCCTTGGCTCAGAAGCAGCTTGATTTATTTTTTGAACACAAACAAACATAATTGAGATTATTATATCAAGCAGCACTGAGAATGTTATCTTTTTTGGCTGAAGGAACACAAGTAAAACACGTGTAATAGCATTACGTTACAATGGCTAGAAAAAAATGCAGTTGCCAAGTGAAATATGAAAATTGAGGGGACAGGATATCGTCGTATAATCCAAGCAAACCAGCAGAGCCAGCAGATCTGTTGGTGATTGTCCAAAGCACTATTTGAGCTTCTGCAGTCCAGTAATTACTATTGCACAGAATCACAACCGTTCCTCCATTTAAAAATCAATGCTGGAACCCGTGTGTAAAGTAACTATATGAAGCTATATAGAATTGCAGCATTCAGTGTTGGTCAGAGTTGCTTATTGCTTACAAAGTTCGTTTATTACAAAGTGACTTTTGCCTTCTTTTCAAAAGTTGCTTTGAAAAAAGAAACCAATGATCAAACACACAGGGATTGGGTTCGTTGCAGGCTGTAAGGCGACATAGGCAATGGTTTTTCATGTGTGTACTCTTGTGTTTGTAGTGGTATTTCTTGTGTATTTGTGTTTGCCCCATAATACATTTGCATTGTTTAGATAATGAGATAAACTATCAAGAATATATGATAGATGATCTATAGTACTTTGCTGGTAGATGAGGCAAATGTAGTGAGGTGTAGTCATTAGTAATTTGTATATTTTACTTATGCCTGTTTATATCCAGTTTGACATTGTCAAGTTGCAACAAAACCGTAATATAGATATGTACAGTCTGCGTTGAACATGGGGGATTCCAAAGGCCTAAGTATATTGCTTACACTGTCTCCAAAGGGACAAGCTAACGACAGATCATGTCACTTAGCTATGAATAGGGTTGGGGACTTCTGTCACCATTTTGTTTTAAGTATCATAGTTCACACAAATGTTGTTTACAGAGGTATCTTCCGTCATTATGGCAAGCCAACCTGGTGAACTCTGTGAGGTGACTGCTCAAATGAACTGTGCATTCATTTTTTGTTAAAAGAAACTGTTCCAGTGTTCAAATATTCATTGGCAATATGAAACTCCTGCAACCCCCACGCCACACACACACACACTTTGTAGATCCGGTGGCCTAATTATAATGTTGCTGTGACCTGCATTACACTTGCATTACTGTGCACTGGCACCAAACCAACTGTTTGAACTTCATATGAACCGAAGCATCCCTGAATGGGACCAGGTGCTCTGATACAGCACAGTGTGAAAGGGGCGAGCCCAATGAAAGCAGCGAGTCTTTGAAGTTTGCCCTAATTCTGCCGGAGTTGCTGGCTGAACTGGGCTTTTTCCTTCCGCTCCAGTTCCTGGCACTGCACTGGATTACTTTCAGACCTGGTGTACTGAGGCTGTACCTTCTATAATTGTGTCAACTCGGATAACTTCCTGTTATTTTTAATAAACAATTTATAGGTTTATTTTTTTTAAATGGTGCAATACAAATAGCAGTCGCCATCTTCCTTTTGTTTGACCTCGATTCACTCATTGTATGGTTTGTAAACCTCATTCAGAACGAAACCTTTATTTCCAAGGCTTTCAGTTAGGAAGAAACATCAAAGTTTCTATAAGCACAGATCAAATGGTTTATATAAAGGGTTTAGCTAGTTAGCTAGCAACAACTGCACATAACTACCATATAACGCTTTTATAACTACTATAGCCCATGTTATGATGACTCTTCAAAGAAGTATTCAGCTCAGCTGCCCTCCGTCTTCTGTCCTCCAAATGTTCCCTTTAAATGTAAATTTTAAATGTTAGTAAGGGTTTCATGCTTTTTCTCCCTTTTCTTTCCATTTTGGAAATTTTGGACCAGCTGTCCCTAGTAAGTGATGAGACATTGCAATCCCAACCTCCATAGAAACCCTCCCATCCCTAGGCGATGCTTGAGCCAACTATGCATCGCCTGCATAGCTGCGCAGTTGACGCTAGCACGTTCGGATTTGTAACCAGACCATTGGGTTCTGTCTATGCAGTACAACAACAGTGCCTTAACAGGATGAGCCAACCAGCAGCTAAGAATGATAGCAATGTTAAATGTTTTTTGTATGTGGGGTATTGTGTTACCAGCGCTATGCAACTATATTTATGGAAGCCATTTTGTTTTTGAGAATCTCTGGTGTAAGTGAACAAACTCTTGGTGTCACCCACTCGAATGTAGCCTACTACAAATCCCAAGGATTTTCACCGGATATGATTGAAACGTAACATTACTTCCACATTGTCAGTTCGCTAAGAGTTATTTCTCCACATTTAAGGCAGGGTATGCAGATTGATGCTTTCACGGTGGCTATAGGCTTGGATACAATTCACTTTCAATTCAGTCAATTCCAAAGTAGGCCTAGCCTACATTAAAAAACTTTTGGTATAAGAACCGCACCCAAAATGTATTATTTCCACCACAGCATCCATAATTCTCGATGCAGAAAAAGACGTGGAAAAAACAACATATAGACCTATCATTGCGGGAGCAAAAAATATCACCCCAAATTACTGATGACGATTCACACAGGACTAATAGGCTACTATCAGATGACCTCTGTGGTTTGCGAGATATGGTAGTCTAATTTGCGGTGGAAGTTTTACTTTAAAAATGACGAACTTGGAAGATTCGCACAGGATTAAGATAACAGACGACTGCAATTATTAGCCTCCAAATCACACAAGGTCCCCAGGTAAAACTAGTCCAGTGCAAATAGGGCATTATGCTTTATCAATGAACTGCAAAGTAGGCTAAGGGTAAAGTGCTCAAAACAGCCAGACAGACAACCGCAGGATAAAATATTAGGCTACACTTATTAAAATGTTACAGTCATCGTCGGTGCGTCTCTTTTTGCTGGGATGTACCCTATTAGCCACTTCTCCTTTCCTCAATACAGCCAATATTGCAATAGCCTACAGATTTTTTTATGTCACAAAAATATGATGATTTGCTAAAGCCGGGTAACTATCTTATGTTGTAATTAAAGTAATTAGCTACAGGCTCAGCTAGCTAGTAACAAAAAGCATTAAGAGCAACTGTTGCATTTTGGTGAATCAGCGCTATCTCGTGGAGTGCAGTGAGGAGTAATGACACGTCAAGGTCAAGATGAAATAGTAGGCATATGAAACATGGTCAAATGTAAACAGTTAAAAATGTGTTTTAAGTAGTTTCATTATTTAATTGTAGAAAAGCAGAGTGACATTACTGAATACTAACACTTTGTTCATATAGGCCTAATCGCATTGGAATGTTGCTGTAGCCTACAGGATTCCGCAACCCAATAGATATCTCCCGCAACCCAATAGATATCTCCCGCGACCCAAACCCCCAGTTTGTGCACCGCTGATCTAAGCAACATGATGAGGAATAAGAGATGGCCTTTTGATATCTACTTTGTCTTATGATGATTTAAGGATGAAGTTCCCTTTTTCAGCCGTATCTATCTATTAATTTACCTGTTGTTGGCATGCTAACAGAGCTGCCTATAGTGAAATTGCAATACAGTATTAGCTTGCAAGTTTTCAGCCCGTTGGAGACATCAAGTTGCATGAGTGAGGAATGTGGGAGCAATTCAAACAATTCAAAGAACTCCATTACTTGACCGTTATAAATCCGGGCGCGGTGAATTGGATCCGTTTCATCCCGAACGCCGTCACATTCAGAGAAGGGTGAAATTCAGCTTGCCTTGTTGAATCATACTGTGTTGGCACAGAATGCTTCCGCTGTAGCTGAGAATGACTAAGGGAAAAGCCGCATTAGAAGCAAGACAACCAGCTGCACAAGAACTCGAGCACTGCGGTGTGCCTTTTTGCACAGGTCAAAGTTTACATCCAGTTTGCTTTACTTCAGCGTTAGCTCCAATCGTCATTATTGTGGTTGCCTTGTTGTTCCTGCTCTTATTAGCAACTTTCATCCTTCAAATATTGCTGTATTTTGTTCATGATCATTTGTGTCTGTTTCCGTTCCATTTTCCTGTTTGTTCTTGATCCAGTTCACAGTTAGGTCATAGTTCTAAAAATAAGCACACAAAATATTACAGGTGTATTTATTGCCTTTTTTAGTTGCATTTAGTTTTTTTTATTTATTGAAAATTCTGTCTTGTAGAGTATATTTCATGTATATACACAGTATGTATAATGCCTTTTTAAAAAGACTGAAAGCACACCAGAGCATAACAGTGCCTATGGAAGTGGTGAGGGTATTTCTTGGAAGGAACCAACTGAGCAGCAGCAGTGGTGCAGAGAAAGGGGGGCGTGTTTGAAACGGTAAGGGAGAGAGGAGGACGGGCTGCATGATCCTGAATCAGCTTTCTGCTGACGGCCTCTGTGGACGGCGGGGTCTTTGGTCTGCGAGCACCAGCACGCACACCGTGAGGGGGGGCGGGGGGGGGGGGGGAGGTTACCGACGTACGTGCCAAACGTATCAATTTTTCAGATGAGCATTTACCAAGAAGGCTTTTGAGAGCTAGGCTGCATTGACGGACCGAATCACCGTCAGCAGAGAGGGGAGGGGAGGGGAGGGGAGGAGAGGAGAGGGGGAGAGGAGAGGGAGGGGGAGAGCGTGAGAGGTGCGTGGGGGAGGGAGGGAGGGAGGGAGGGAGGGAGGGGGGAGTTTGCATCGTCCAGCCTTCCTGCCCTCCACAGGCAGCTGACATTCTTATCTGACAACACGGACTAGAAGTGGAAGGACCAAAAACTGGCACTCCCCCCCCCACCTGCCCCCCTCACCCCCTCCCCCCAGAGAGATTGTTCGTCCATTCCTTTATAGTAGTTCGTTTTGGCTCTTTGTCAGTGCAATGGGAATGCTGGCGGTATGAATATATCATGTTCACAATAGAGCGAGGCAGTGCAGTACAGCCATGAAAGCACAGCGGGAGAGACTGAGAATTCCTGGGCTGACGTTGGAGTGAGTATTTTTATTTTTTTTCCCCTCTCATATCGATAATGACAGCTCTGCTAGAAGTCCTTATTTGTTTTCCCGTGCCTTTGTTTTGGTTTTGCTTTGCGTCTGGAGCAGCATTACCGCTGACGGGCAGCAGCAGCATCTGCAGGAAATGCCGTTTAAAAAAAAAAAACAAAAAAAAAAAAACACTGCAGCTAGCTTGCTAGCTAGCTAGCACCAGCTCAAGCCTGTGTATGTATGTACGTACGTACCTGTGTGTGTATATGTGTCTGTATGTGTGTGTGTGCGTGCCTCTTCCAGCCCTATGCCGGGGGGACTGCAGCAGCTGCACGGCACTGACCCGTCTGTTTTCTTGCTGTGACACGCAGACACACTGCATAATCGTCTTGACAGTATAGTGCTAAACTGATTCGTTTAGCTAGCTACTATCAATGATCTGATAGTCTCTGAAGTACCTTCACAAAAGGCCTTCTGTTGTCAGTGAATAGCGTGAACTGGGTTACCACAATAGAAGAGACGTCTGAGGGCAAAACCAAACAATTTTCCATTGTCCACATTCAAATTTGCTGTTCCCCTTTTGTACAAAATACCAGCACAACTCACGGTAAAATCCTGCGCAGAGGCTGTCGGTTGTGTCCACGGGCCACGATGGCGCATGTTTACATTTGTGTATCGTGGACACTGCATCAGGGATAGCCCTGCCAAGGAGTCAGAACCTTGCATGCTTATTTGAGCACGGTTCGCATTTATCTTGCTGTCATGAAACGTTTTTACAACACGTGAGCTCGCTACCAACACAACACGCACTCAAATGCAATTATGGGGATTCTGATGCTGCATGCTGCCGTAGAGGACATATAGGGTCATTCTGTAAATTATTGTTGGCACTTTACCAAATTGTTGCACATGAATGTGTGCCGTACATCTAATTTGTGTCCAACGTGTATTTCACATTCTCCGCGGAGCACTAATTGCTTTCTAAGCTTATTATTTTTATAGAACGTAAAGCAAAATCACGTCTTTTTTCCCTTGGGCAATTATAATTCAAATTAGCTTTTTTTGTTTTGGAAGGTGGTGCAGTACAGTTGGGTTTCTTATCCCCTTGCACTCTCACGACAGAGAAGGGCTGCTAGTATTGATCCTCCTTCTGTGGAGATAATTCGTAAGCTCTTCATTGCCCTAATTGTGTCCCCCCTGCAAGTGGACACGGGGGTAATGCTTGAAACCCTGGGGAACTATAAAGTGCAGTGCCTCAACAATATCTATCGGAATCCCCAACATCCAAAAAAAAAAACGTTCAGAAAATGTGAATATAATTTTTTGTTGTGTTATTATATGTCAGATATTGTCACAGTGAGCGTGAGTAGATGAGAGTGTGTGAGTATTGTGCTGTTGGAGGCTTATCCTCCCTCTGCCGGTGCTCTTTCCTGTCAGCCATTATACTGGTCATTGTAACAGTCCTGCTGAAGAGCCACTGTTTATGAAACTCAATTTAACTTGCAGCCTCACACCGAGAAGCTTGAGTCCAACTCCCACAAGCCCTTGCAGTCCGTGCAGCCCACTGCACGCATTTCATTTCTGGAGGTAAGAGCGAGCACTACCGTATGGACATTTTGTGATTGAGCAGACGCACGGTCTCTACGCCCAGCTGTTGAAGAAGGCGGGACTGAACTGGTATCAGAAAATGGTTTACAAGACTAATAACAATGCAACAAAAGGAATGTTGCTGTCTGTTGCTTCTGTGGCTTTTCTGTCGTTGAAATAAATGAACAGTGTATGTGTCTAGCGTGATGAAAGGGGAGGACACAGTGCTTGCGTGCTTACGTAATGTTCTTAGTGTCACACCCCCCAACCCCCCCCCCCCCCCCCCCCGCCCCTCTTCTTTTTTTAATCCATTTCCTTTTTAAAGTGCAAAGCAGGATTTGTAGCATTAGCAAACGGAATGGACATCTGGTTCTGCTTGGAAAGAATGTCACACTTTCAGAATCAGTTCTCAATGGACTCTGAGTAGACTCTCGTGCATGTTAAGGAGTAGAGAGAAGGCCTCCGGATGCATTGATTACAGGCTACGTGATGAGCTTTGCTCATCTTTGAATAATGCAATTTTTTTTTGTTGTTGCTGGGAGCGTGTTGGGTCTTCAGTGAAATAAATCCAATTTATTAATATATAAATTTTTTTTAAATTTTTTATGAGAGAAGCAAAAAAAAAAGAAAAGGAAACTGATTCCTCCATGATCCCGAAAAGTAAGGTAGCATTACAGAAAGCTAAATACTGGTATGCTAGTTGTTTTTGCAATGGTGTTTCGTGTTTGTATGATTGATGAACATTGGGCTACTGAAGAAGCAGCGTGGCTCCTTTGGGAATGACTCAAAATCCCAGAATGCTCTTCTGTGGTCTGCTAATGGAGTTTGAGACACCAGCCTGACTGGCCTTAGTCAGGGTCCCCTGGTTTCTCTGTGAATCGGGCTTTGTTCTTGTGATCTGGATCCTGGCTCCTGTAAATGAAGTGGGTCACTGAGGCAGAGCTGTTTGTTGTTTTTTTTAGTGATTTGATTGGTTCCTGTTTATGCAATAACATTCCGCTGACATATAGCATTGATGTGTTGGGAAAGTCCAGTAAAGAAGATGACCCAACACCCTCTGCCCTACCCCCAGACCATGCATAAATATGCATTTAGCCATATTTTGTGAAATTAACATTTATGAAATGGAGTAATGGGGACTCATTAAAATTGTATTGTGCGCATGAATAGGTTTTGTTCAGGAAATAATTGAAATTTAAGGAGTGTAATTAATATTTTCCAGGTCTAATTGCACATCTGTTAGCGTATGATGAATTAATATGAGTAGGCTTTTAGGCGCAATAAAAAATTTCAACATTACTGACATAGGGGAATTTGAATATTTATGTTATACTGTGAAATATTATTTGAAGATGCATTGACCTTCTCTACATTTGGAAAAGGAAGGAATTGTTTATTTAAAGAACAAGATGTCGTATTGTTTAGTTGTAGCGTTGGTGTATATTGCACCCACGATGTGATAATAACCTCCAATGTATTCACAGCCTTTTGTGTTTCTCCTTCCACTGATAATTGTGTCCAGTAAACTTTCCTGCAGTGAGCAGTTCCGCCCACTCCACTGTCAAAGGCCAACTCATCAACTTCCATTTAGTGGAAATATTTCAACGGAGCCTAGTGACTGTCTTCATTTTGAAAAATGAGTGTGATTTGTTTATCACCATTTGTTTTACGAAGGCATCATTGGAGGAGTCAACATTTAGCTACACATTTTTATTGAACCGTTACTAAACCATTTAAGATAAAGTAAAGATCTCCAAGCACATTCATGGTTCTGCTTACAGTTGAATATTTGTCACATGTCACTTGTCACTTGTTACAGTCACAAGGAATTATTTGGCAGTAAACTGTAGGACCCAAAATGCAAATGACCACAGCCTTGAAACCCTGAAGATGGATTGTCCAATTTATGCATGGATTTGGTTTTATTTTTGTAGAGAATGCTCAATATATTCAGCTCACACCCATTTGAGTAATTTTAATTTTGAGGACATCGTGTCCCGTAATCGCCTCCTCCTCATTTTCCGCTTGAAAGAGGGTGGGATTGACTTGAGAAGGAATTGCTTCTCCGTGTATGGCTCAAACAGATGGATCTTCTTTTTAGGTTCTCGGGTTAGAACAGTGAAATGTTTTTTGGATGTGACTTGCGGACAGAACGCCAGCCATGCGCAAGTCAAATTGACTGTCACCACCTGATGATGGGTCTGGTAAAAAGTGCTGCCTTTTTGACTCCAAACATAATTGAAATTTACAGTTCACTAACACTCAATCTGTGAAGAGAAGGCGTGAACATTAAATTCGGTACAGTGGTCCTGGAGACCAGCTCATGTTATACGAGGGGCATGTGGAACAGCAAGTCAATAGATGGGAACGGGAGTACGGGGTTTCTGCACTCTTCTCTGTGGCGGGTATCTGTTTCAGGAAAACAAGTGATATGAACCTGCCATTCTGTGTGGTCTTCCTATCATAAGAGGTATTGCTGTATGCATTTTTACTTTTTTGGTTTTCATTTTAGGTCTTTGTTGCACTCAGTGTTTTTCTCTGAGGGGCATATACATACATATATATATATATATATATATATATATATATATATATATATATATGAGTATCATCAAGAAGGATAAGTCTGCCTCTCTTCCCGATCAGCTGTGTAAGCTACACAGTGCCTCTCGCTAGCAGCTTGTTGCTACCTGCTTGTTCCGCTTGACACGACTCAACCGCTTGATCAGAGCTGTTGAATTATTAACAACACACGTTTTAAACATCTTATTGAGACATTGTTTCCACTTTGTGTTGTGTAGTTTTTCCTCTTTCCCTATTGTGATTGCCTCTCAGTGTGATGTGGTTACACAGCGTTGGACTTTGGCCTTGTGCTGCTTCCTCTGACGTGATAAAGGCCTTCTTGTGTGTTTTTATGCTTGGCTAAAATTAGCATACACTGACTGCACACATAGCTTTTCTTTCAATATGCAGTTATATCTTTATATTATGAATACACCGGTTATTTGACATTGAATGCACTGGTTATTGGACATTGAATTTATTTAAAATACAACCCTATTTCAAGGGAGAATGTTTCTAGTTTTTGAAGAACTGACCATACGGCTAACGGCTTTTCTTTTTGTGTGTGAAATAATTTGTTGTGTTACCATAGGTTTGTCAGTAAGGAGTCGGTATGCAGCTGTTTAATTTATCAAGAAAGAAGTCATCTTTTGATTTATTTCACTTGAAAATATGGTTCCTGAATACCACTTGAATTACATAGGCGAGGCTGTTCACTCAGATGCAGTATATTCCAACTGTAGTTGTGGTATAACCCCAAAACAATTCCCATTCAACTATGTAGCCTCACTGGCAGCTGTTGCATTGGGAATGGGTGGGGTGGGTTATTGACTCATTGGCCGTTGGTTACTTTTGCCTATTGGAATCTTTAACTTTCAGTAGTTAACAGTGTGTCGATCTCAACAGTCTCCAAGGTCACTCTGCGAGCAGACCCTTTGAGTGCCTTTTCATGTATGCAGTTGTATTAGCATTGTATGCTCTACATGTGTTAGTATATTTTTACGCCGTTCAGAAATTCCAGAAGCCATAGCCTAGCCCTACACCCACCCATTCGAATCCTGTGGGTGAACAGCATGAGCCGCCGGTGAGAATAACACTTTAGGACCATCACTCTTGTGGCCTTTGGTCCGACAGCAGCAGTGGTGCAGTCACGCCGCCCACATGAGTCGAGGGAAACTCATGCTTTTGTGCTCCTATATCTTTGTTTTGAAAAGCTGCATTTGACTGATTTTCCTCCATTTCTTAAACAACAATAGCAATAATAGCAGCAATAGCTTATTGTCTTTACTTTCGTGCAACACTAATTTCATTTGTTTTTCCTCATGAAAAGCCCATTGCTGATGTCACAGAACAGATTAATAGATCGAACGTAGGAACAGTGGAGAACACTTTCTGTTAACATTGCCTTAAGCTTGTCAAGACTCTTTTGCCCTATATGTGTTTTTTTAAATCTGAGGGCAAATATTGAAAGAAAAAAAGAATAGAAATGTTTCTTACAAATTTTACTGCACTTTACCATGCATGTCATTAACTGTAATATTGTACAATATTGGGCAAATGTAGAATGTAATGCTGCATGATTTTTAGCATTCATAAGGGATTTGTGTTATTTTGTGAAGTGTTTTTTTTTTTTTTTTTGAAAATGGCATCAAAAGAGAGAACATAATTTGCACATTTACTTTCTCTGAAATATTGGTTTGTGAAAGTGTGTATGACCTGAAGTGTCACTTGTGCCAGGGCCCATTCTAAGGATAGGCGACATCGGCCGTCGCCATCTGTCCGGGCGCCAAACGGGTTCGCAATCGCTATCTCCAGCAGCCACCCCCGCCCCTGCTCCATTTTGATGTGGAAGTCACTTGAAGATTTCATTTGTATTGATGATTCAGTAACTTTGTCCTTGTTCCAAATACAAATTATATGACTATTTTGAATTTCAGGTTTCCCTTTGACTGTACCTGAACAACATTGTATTAGCGATCAATTCCCAAACGGAGAAGTGCAAAATTTGTCATTTATCACAATTTCAAACTGGTGATATTTTGGTATATGATAAAGATATGTTCAATGTTTATATAGTATATATTCCCTGAATATTATATGAGATACTGTTATATTGCTAATATTTTTCAATAGAAGACATGTATCAAAGCTGTCACTAAACAGGTTTTTCTTGTGAAAGGGCTGTTGACGTTCAAACTCCTGGGATATTCATGCACTGTTGCCATGTTGGGGCATGACTGCAGATGTGATATGGATTGCATTGCACTGAGTAACAGTCTGTCCCATTTCGTGAGACAAAAAAGCTTATAAAAATATCCATGTTGGTCTCGGACGGAAAATTGCTTGTAATTGTGCGGGTTGGTGTGTATGCGAGCGTGTCTGTGCGTTTAACTATAATGGAACAAAGTATCCTAAGTTCACTGTGATCCAACTGAGTCAGCTGAGAGGCAGTGTCTTTGAAGCACCCTTTCTTAACGGGGACAAAGAAAGAGAGCACCTTCATAATCAGAGCGCGGCCCGTCGCGCGGGTCCTCTGGGATGTGAGGGGACACAGATAAAGGAAAGGGGAAGATTGGGGGCCTGACGTCAGCAGGTAATGCACACGGCCGCAGAGACACAAAGAGCGGCCCGGAAAGCACAAACAGACTGTAATCTTCAGACTTTAGTCGCGCTGCGGGGCCACAGATGGGAGCTTTACTGTAAGCAGAACCTCTACTTTGCGATTGTGCTCTTTTCCGTCCTCTTCCTCTTTCCTTTGACTCTGATTACGAGCACCCTGTGAGGACATGGGCTGCAGTAGAGTACTGCCTTTTCTCCACTGTGTCAGCAGCACAGAGGCATGTTGTTGCATGCTTTCCCACCTGAAGGCTGTTATGCTTCTTCCCCATATATATATATATATATATATATATATATATATATATATACAGTGCCCTCCATATTGTTTGGGAGAAAGACATATTTTTTCTTTACTGGGCTCTGTGCTCTACAATTTTAGATTTGTAATCAAACAATTCACATTTAAAGTGCAGATTCTCAGCTTTGGGGGTGTTTTTTATAAATTTTGGTTTCACCATATAGAAATTACAGAACTTTTTATACGTAGCCCCCCCCCCCCATTTCAGGGAACTTTAGTGTGTAGGACATATTAATGTTATGTAACCGAAAGTTGCCGTGTTTAGTACTTTGTCCCTTATCCTTTGCTGTGGGACCGATAGACATCACCAGGTGCTGAGTATCTTCTCTGGTGATGCTCTGGCAGGCAGGTGAAATCAATAAAAAATATCTCTGTCCAAACGGTATATATGAGAGAGAGATATTGCAATAATCAACAGCTGCCACGTTGAAAAAAGGCTGCCCCAACCTTCTTTCCCCCTCTTCTATTCAATATGTCGCACTTGGGCATCCGCTGTGTTATGGTTCTTATTGGTCGGCAGGCCGATGGTGGGGTGGGGGTGGGGGGGGAGGAGGCAGATCAAAGGTGCATGAGTGACTGCGAGGCACTCCTGAAACAGGGCAGGACCCGCTCACTGTGCCGTCTGAGTGCGGGGGAGGCTGGAGGTTTCTAAACAGAGGACTCTAAGGAAATGCACAGCATTTACATTTCAAATAGGCCTCTAAAATGCATTCCGAGAAGGCTTGGAAAGGAGCCAGACTGCGAAAGCTGTGAAATATGTTGCTATGTCTAGTGATAATGTGTCAGCGCTCTGAGCCAGTAATCCCCCCCCCCCCCCCACTCAGAATGTGGAATGGTACGTGCCTGTTAGATGATATGGGGCATGTTTAGCAGAGACGGTGCATGGGATACGTAGCACTCAGAGAAGCCACGGAAAAGAAGTCAGCAGTTAAGGATGCTTGTTGTCCCAGTGGCGGAGGTGGTCGGGGTCTGATCTGAAGGGAAAAAGGGAACGTGTTTTTTCGGCGGGTTCCCCGGAGCGGAGCTCTCCTCCGTTAGGACGCAGGAAAGGGCACGGTGTCCCCCTCTGGCAGTCTGCGTGCATGCTGCAGCTGGTTGCAGATGTGTCAGGACAGACCAGACCAGGCTCTGAGCACTTAGCCGGGGCTGCCGGCACTGGTCCTCCCCCGGACGCCGGACGCGTTTCGTCTCCCGGCCTTTTGAGCCCCCCCACAGCGCTCGCCCCGGGCCATTGGCATGACTTTGAGATCATGTCCGACTCCAGCTTTTGGACCGCGCTCTCCAACTTCTCCATGCCTCACTTCCTGACCGGAGCCAGACTTCGCCGGTCCAAAAGGTAACTGGGGGCAAAAGTGGCACGTGTTACCATGGCATCGGGTGACTCGTTTCTTAACTGCTCCGACGCGAGTCTCGTCGGGTTTACTTAAGCTGTGTTTATATGCGCTTGAGAACAATGAGCAAAGGAGGAAACCAACAGCAACACATTATCTGGGTGTTGCTTTCTCCATTGTCCAAGTTTTTTGCAGTGAGCTGATATGCCGTAAGGAATTCTATACCTTTGTTATCCAGCCGGTATTGTTAGGCATCAGCACCGACAGGGTGTTTACAAGCAAAGTCTAATCATGTAGTTTCCGTTAGCTTGGCAAGGGCAGGCTTGTTTTGTTTAAGAAAGACCGGTTGGATCTGCTGTGAGTTTCTAAAAAGTGCAGTCACCGTTCCTTCTCTAAGGTGCCTGGTGCTCCTAAGTGCACCTTTTCTGAAGGGAAAAACTGGAACTGGAACTGGGACAGATGGGATTGGAGTAGGGTTTTTATTTTTAAACACCGTTTTCCAATACATGGGGATTTTCACAAGTGTGGTTCATTTGAAATTTTGTTTATGTTTATGACCAGGAAACCAATTCCCAGAATGCCATTTTCTCCCCCCCCCCCCCCCCCCCCAACTACTTTCTTCTGAAAAGTTTAAATGGCAGACGGAACTTTGACAGAGAGGGGGGAATAGCTCTCATTCCAGGACCATAAACCCAAGAGACCTCTGTTTTGTCCTAATTAGATTTAGGACAGGATAGGGCCAAGACTCTTTGCTTCCTCTTCCTGTTGTCTTGCGTACTGTATAATGGTTTTGTTTGTGCGTGCCTGTCCTATGCATATTTTAATCCTCAGTGTGACCTATTTTATAGTAAAGAAGAGCTTAATAACAGATGGATGTAATCTTTGCGTTCTGACTGATAGGTACATAATGTACAAACTCATCCTGCATATTTCATCTCTATATTAAGTGTTCAGCCATTTTTAATACTCAGTATTTAAATTTTTATGCATTACAACAGAGGTGGATAAGACCTGAGAAGTATTTGATATTGAACGAGAGGTCGTACATAATGTTGGATTTTTCTGGAATGAAATTGTATGGAAATGTGGCCGTGTGGCCATTTTTTGCTGTTTGCTGGAAGGATGAACCAAAAAGAAGTACCTTGCGTGATGTATGTGTAGCAGTGGGATTAGCAGATTACATGTAGGTTCAATGGAATAGCTGTTTTGTGGATGGCGGGGCTCTCCCTTAATCCTGGACTCCATTCCTGTGCAGTCCTCAGTTATGGACATGGAATTATGCTAAAGCCTGTTGAGCTGGAAATGGTTGACTTAAATGTTTTAATCTTTAAACTTATATAACTGAATTTATCAGTCTGTTTTTACATGTAATTCAGAATTGTAACCACTGCTTACAATTTTGGCCTGGCATGTCATAACAGTGGCCTATTTGTTTTCAACGCTGCAAGCCGTTGTTCAGATATCACTGTTATATTAGCACATTTCGGCTTGCTTGACAGTGTGCAGAAAGCAGGAAAGGGCAAAATCATGTTAACCATGATAAAATATCAGGAGGTTATGTGGGTTTGTTTGGGCATCCTCACGTTTCCAATTTCAGTCTTGGTGACAGTGCCGTCTCAATTGGCCCCTGACTGAAAGTGTGTCGTAGTTCTGGGGATCACAGGATGCACTTGGCCCAACGACAGCCCTAATAATAACTGCTTGGAACAGGGAAGAGAGGGAGCGTAATCCGCAGAGCGAGTGTGTCCACATGCCTGTGCCACATGAACATAGAGCAGGGGAACTCGTGGAATGGTCTGACGTCAGGGCTCTCCACTTCACATTCTCCTGATGAGCAAAAGATGGCCAGGAGAAAAGCAATTAGGCCCCCGTGATATTTCCTTCCCTTTTTTTAGAATTGGTTTGGGTAATGACGGTATTAAGAATAGGAACTTAATTTGTAAAGCACTCTACAGACATTTTTCCAGGTGAAGTTTAATTTAAATGGCACAAATGCGAAAGGACTGAAACTGATGAGAGAAGGGTTACAAGGGCTACAATGAAATAAGACTGAAACAGGCCTTTGTGCAGAGACGGTAGTTGTGAAATCTTTGTTTAGTTTATAGAAGCAAGTGACTAGTTTGGGCGTGTGTTGCTGTAGTCTATATTACACCATGCGTTTTGTTGTATCACCAGACAGTTGCTATAGACAATACTACACAGCTTTTATTGCTTGGAAATTAGGAATAGTTATGCAAATACCTTTGGGGATGTAATTTGTGACTGAACTATAGATGTGTTGAAATAATATACCTGCTTAAGCACCATGTGGTATATAATATATAATGCTAGAGTTTGACCTTGACTGGTGCTGTTTTTCTTGTAACTGTGGTTTAAATAAGATATATTTCATTGTTCCTACAAAATATTAGTTTTGCCCATTATATTATACTGTATACAAACTCCCTGGTTTCACAACCAAAAGCCAAAAACTTCCTTCTGAAATGGTCTAGTACCTGATGAGATCTTATATGAAAGCCAAAAAGGTGCCTCTCAAATCACCTATTACCAGATGAGGTCATGAATAAGAACATCTCTAGACCAGGTATTATTTTCTGGCTGTTGGCAGTCATATTACTACTATTAGTATTGAACAATATGTAACACCTTTTCATTGGCAGATATATATCAGAATACAATAGCATCCCTATTTTGTAATAAGGCTTAGTCTATTATATCATAATTAGTATGGCTCCAAACCCAACATCACACATTAGAATATATAAAAGTATTATTGAATATATGTGAGCTACTGCTGGAGGAAGCTTTAATCATAAATTGTATCCTTCCTGGTGCAGAGGCAGAGGACACATTGAGGACATAATTTGGATTTGTATTATAAAGTTTACAGTCAGAAGTTATGTTGCTTTGCATGCCACTGTAAGCGTGTGCCATTGTTTCAAATCAGATAATGTAATGAACTGATGTATTCAAATGGCCAATAAACTGTAGGCTACGCACCTACATCATTACTGTGTGTGTGTGTGCGTGCGCTTGTGTGTGTTTGGTGGGGTCAATAAAACACAATGGTGTTTTTATTTATTTATGTACAATATGTTGACAAGATATGCCTGTATTCTATTTTCAGCTCATCCTTGCTAACTTTAAAAACTTTTGAGTGTTAATAAATTGTCATTGTAACGAAATGAGTTGACAGATGAATTATTAACAATATAATAATTTCACTAACACAAAACGATTGTCAAATAACACAGTAGACATGTCTGATGTTATTAGTGTTTTATCATAATGGGCCTTCCACAGTCTCTTCCTGACAACGATGGCCTACTTATGCAAGTTCAAATCAGCACGGTTTCTTTGTTGTGCTGTGTCTCTGCCAGTTAAATAGAACTGTCAATAGCAACAAAGGCCAGAAATGCAAATATCTGTCAAATATCCGTCAAATATCCGTCTATTATAAGAACAAACTTTGTTTCACCACGTAGCTATGCCTCATTTTAAGAACAAAAATGCATAGATATGACTGCTCAAAATGATTTGTCACACAAACAGTTCTTTGCACCTGAGAGAAATGCAGAATTTAACTCAAACAATTCACATGTGGTTAAAGTACAGATCCTCAGCTTTTTATTAAAGGGTATTTTTTATACATTTAGTTTTCACCAGCACCAGAAATTACTGCGCTTTTTCTACATACACCACCCCCCACCCCCCCAAATGTAAATGGCAAATGGCTTCACTGGTGTTTCTGAATAGTCAGGTGTGTCCAATTGCTTCCTCAGTGCAGGGCAGAGCTTTCAGCATCTAGTCTTGATTCTAGGCTTTTGATTGCCTTTGGAGTTATTGGTGTTTGTCAACATGAGGATGAGAGTTTTGTCAATGAAAGTAAAGGAAGCCATTATGAGGCTGAGAAATAAGGAGAAAACAGTCAGAAGGCCAAAAGGAACTGCCCAAGATCCATAGCATACCACCTCATCTATGAAACGTGGTGGTGGTGGGGGTGTTATGGTTTGGGCATGTATGGCTGTCACAGGTACTGGCTCACTTATCCTCATTGATGATGTAACTGTTGATAGCAGCAGCGGAATTAATTGTGAAATGTACAGAAGCATCTTATCTGCTCAATTTCAAGCAAATGCCTCCTTACCCATTGGACAGTTTATCAAAGCCAAAAACTGGAAAATTATTGACTGTCACCCAGTCTGAATCCAATTTGGAGGACAGGAGCTGGAGCTGAAGATGGCTGCAGTACAGGCCTGGCAGAGCATCACCAGAGAAGATATTCGGCACCTGGTGATGTCTATTGGTCATTGTCTATTTGAAGTATTTGTATTCTAAAGTTTACAGTCAGAAGTTATGACATACATAACATTAGTATGTCCAAAACATTAAACATTATGATGCCCTGAAATGGGGGGGGGTGTTATGTATAAAAGGCGCTGTACTTTCTACATCGTGAAACCAGATGTATAAAAAAATACCCATTTAATAAAAGCTGAGAATCTGCACCTTAAAGAACACTGTCAGGATTTTTCCCAGCTGAGAAATGGGTTTTGGCGGTACGTATGCGAGCACACGCAGTACGCAAGCAGCAGTTGTTTTTTTTTTTGCATTAATTTTACCGTAAATACAGTTTTTGGAGTACAAAGAGCCCATGTAGGCTTTGGTTGTAAAGTACCAGTAGGGTTGTATTTAGGAGTTAGGTTTTAGAAATCAAAGGTCCTTGAAGCTTTTTGAATATTTGAATATTACACCGCACAATCTATTTGTGATAGCGCACAAATAGAAAAATAAATAAACAACACTCTAAAACAGAAATAAAAAATAAGTACGTGGTTTACGTTGCTGTTGTTATTTCAACACAGTGGTTAATCATAACACAGCTGTAGCTGCATATAGCCTACAGACAAGATATTTGGTTTCATTAACATATTTATAGCTATGAGAGATTTTGGAGAAAAAAACTGAGGTGTCTTCTAAACTGAAAGTGCATCAGGTAGCCAGTAGCCTACAGTAAGCAATAGAAAATGCTGAATGCACTTAGGCCTATTTGTACAACGTTTAAAAAAATATTATTCTTTCTAGCTTTATCTGAACATGATTTTCTTGTAAACTGCATTTTACAGTCTGTGGCTGTGGCAAGACGAGGGTCATAAGTGCTTTGGGCTATTAATAGCACCCTCTTATTTTATTGCACTGCAGTATCAATCATGCGGGTTTTCTTAAAGCTGTAGCCTAGTTTATCATTTAAGACAAACATGAGTACTGTAATTGGGACCGATACATCTACCACTATAGTATGGAGCACCAATGTGGATCGGGTTAAAGCTTTTACCTTTTCAGAAGTTAGGGCTTCAAAGATAGCCTAATTCAAAATTTGAGCGTGTTCCATCCAACTTGCTGCACACGCTACGTCCTAGTTTCTACCGGGTTTCTACCGAGTCGCACTCTGCCACAGAATAGCTGAGCCGCATTTCTATACAGTTTATGGTTCTATGCTTCTTCTACTCGTCTCCTAGTACTGACATCTTGAAGGCGACTAGTACAATATATATCGCCATCCGCTGGCCGAAAGACCATATTGCACCCAAAAAATTTAATTAAATTAATTCGGATATGATTTTTTTTGCCGTTTTCTCAATTATTGTCATTTTGGCGGTCGCGATTTCCCTTTGGCGGTCCGTGAAATCATTTTGGAGGCCACCAAATAATTTACTATGTAGGAAAAACCCTGGAGGGAAATGTAGGACCAGAAGGAGGGAAAGATTTTACATTATGACCCATTGAGTCAGAGGTGTCCTCCTCCCAGATGAGGAGTGTTGATTATGGTCACATGTGACCCTTAATGACCCCATGAAGGTTATGCTTTCTGTAATTCATCAAAATGAATGTGATTACTCACGTTGAGTCATATTACCACAGTTCAACTTGATTGTTTTCTTCTATGATCAAGCTTTGAAGGTACTGTCCTTTTACTGTACTGCTCTGGACTTCATTTAGCATTATGGCCATTTATTACTATGTAGTGGTTAAGGCAAGGTGACTGCTTAAATCGATGAGTTAACCAAGCTGGCAGTCTTTTCTCTGCTCCAATCCTGTTTTATCCTGTAGAAGACCTCATGGGGGAGAGGGAGAGGGGGGAGTCGAGGGACATAGAGAGGGAGAAGAGAAAGAGATTCCTTACTCATCGGTGTGAGTCAGAGGCCCTACCTTGAGGACGTACACAGGGAGCTGTGATCATCACATTCTCAGCTGCTCCTTGGGACATATCCTCACACTCTCCTGCCATTGGTCTAACTGTTGGTAAAGTGCGTATCTGGGGCACTGTGAAAAAATGGCAATACGAGTTAGGGTTGCAAATTCTAAGGAATTTCCTTGATCGAAGTCGTCAACGTTAATGAATAATCAATCGATCAATCGATAACAAAACAGCTAAAAATAGCTTATGACATAGAAAATACAAAATGCATGTTTTTTTCCTCAATCAAAGCTTTATTGAAACATTTGAGAAATACGCCTGTTTCATAGCATAACACAAATATAATTATGAACGCTGTTTTGTTTAAGTATGATATTTTAATAAGGCACAGGAAATTGCGCTCACTCTTTCGAGGCGAATCAGTGACTAACACGTACGTCTGACATATACAAAAATAAGATGAGCCTTAATTAAAAACTTAAATTTGCAAAATGATTATGAAATAGATAAATAAAGATAAATAACGTTTTTGAAAACAGCGCTATAATAGGTTCCCTCTTGAAATGAGAAAGCTACGACAGCTCAGGCCTCAGTTTAAAACTTAAACTGCATAAGTGCAGTAAATACCTAGGCCTGCTGATTTTTATTTAAGAATATAACCATGTTTACGTTATCAGGGGTGAGTCGTGTGCGCAGTCGGTTTACAGCGAGACCAGCTGCTGAAAATACGCGTTCCGATCGGACCGATGTCCCAGGCAGGCATAAGTAGCGTGCTTCATGGTCGAGTAAGTCTTCTTCTGTGTAAAGTTAATAACATGTTTCCTAATTGCAGTGCGCGCGCCCCCTTGTGTTTAACTTAATGATTGCATTTCACCAACAGCTCCCATTGACACAATTAAGATGAGACCGCGAATAGTTCAATTTGATCGTTAAATTTGAAATGGTCGATCGATCAAATTATTAACGGTAATTAATCGTTCAACGATTAATCGTTAACACCCCTAGGGGTTTAGGACTAAGGGCCTGATTTACTAAAACCTTGAGCAAAACCTCTTAGCACACGCAAAACTACTAACAACCAATGATTGGCGCAAAACAAATATCATGACCAATCATTGGTCATGTTAATGGTTTTGTGTGTGCTAAAAGGTTCTGCACATGCTAAAGGTTTTAGTAAACCAAGCCCTAAGTGTTTAAACATTTTTGAATGTGTGCCATTATTTAACATATGTATGTAGGGTTGTCACGATATCCCATTTTCATATCGTCGATATGCCTTTAAGAAATATTGTGATATTCAACATTATCGTTCGTATATAATTATAGTACATTAATGACAACGTGAACAGAAGTAATTACCACGTGTGGTAGCATTGAGTTCTAATTGCAGTAGCCTTCGCGCTGCTTCTGGATCCGTGTACTTTTGGGCCAATCGTTTCCCGTTTCAGAAACAGAAATTAAAAAACGAGTCAAATGGTTATTTGTTTTGGATCCGTGTATAAATGAATGCCAACTGCAACATCTCGTACGGTCACTCATCTCACAAAACAGTTTTTTCCTTGTAACTTAGTAGCTAGACATACTTCATAGACCGCTCCAAAATGAATGTGATGACAAACATGATGGTGATGAGCGGCCGTCAATTTATTACGTTTCGAACTATGTCCACAAAACAATGTTACGATGCAATGTTTGCTGTTATGTCTCCATATGACAAATTATTTGTTGCAATCTCCTGTAGACTCTCATAGGCATAATGTTATAATGCACTCATAATGACTGTGCAGTTAGCGAAAATGTTTGTTGTATTCCCATCCTTAGTTGTGACGACTTTTTAATGTATTTACGGCATGTTACCTCGTCGACATTCGCCGGTTCTCCGTTATCATTGGGTTTGTAGCCGAAAAATTCCCAGACTGGCGAAGTGGTAGGATCAGCCATCTT
Organism: Synaphobranchus kaupii; assembly: GCA_029718625.1. Taxonomy (NCBI): domain Eukaryota; kingdom Metazoa; phylum Chordata; class Actinopteri; order Anguilliformes; family Synaphobranchidae; genus Synaphobranchus; species Synaphobranchus kaupii. The sequence continues at coordinate 27,017,021 of CM056392.1, read as the reverse complement.
CTCTCACTTTCTCTTAACTAATGATGACGATCAGTCACGAGATAGGATGATAAATTGACACCGTGGCTGTTACATCTATCGCACTAGCCCCCTCTGCAAGGATGAAAGCAAGCGATCAGACGTTGTAATTTGATCCTACATCCTACCTTACACTAACCTTCCACTGGAAATAGGAAAATCGATGTAATAACTATCCTCACTCTGCTGTTAATATTGCGCATCAGATAATTAATTAGTACCAGTATACGAATAGGCTAAGGTAACAATATAATAAAAACGGCAAATAAGAACCAAATGTTTTTTTAAAAAAAACAAAGCATACAGAATTTGTTGCGAGGCATCAGAACTAAAATAGAAAATGGAGCGGGAAAGGACGCAACATTCAGATTTGTTGGGCAGGCCACGGCATATGCAGTAATGCAAATGAGTTATACAAATTTTGAAATATAAACTCACGTATTATTTCCCACCAATGTTATTATTTAAAAATATGTATGCATGTTTTGTCCTTAGAATAGCAATAATAAAAAATAAAAAAATTTAAAAAATTTTTAAATATCGTGGCTACAGACAGTCATCTCTGCGATATTTTCAAATATCGCCATATCCGATATTATTGGATATCGTGACAACCCTATATGTATGCAAAAAAATTGAAATGTGATTACTCCGTGTGTAATGGGGGTATGGGTGACCCACTGTGTGATTGTGAGTGGGTGGACTTTTGATTGTGTAAATGTCCTCACTATGGAACTGTAGAATGAAAATTAAAGTATGGGTCAGCTCAGATAGGAACTTTCAGTTGTATCATTTGTGCTTAGCCAACGAATGCGAGATACTTTATGATTGGGCTGTTTCAAATACAAACTTTTTTTGCTATTGCTATCTGTTAGCCTTTAAGCCTTTATGAATAATTTTGCCATAATATTTGAATAGATCAAGAAGTTTAAATGTTTCCCCCCAACTGAATTGCAAACCTAAACTATCAGCTTTGACAGTTTTAGCAAGACTATTTTGAAATATTTCTACTGTATGTGTGGTAGTAATTATAGTGAATTATAATCAATTTTAGCTTTCTGGGATCATTTTAAAATCCTATGAACCATTAGGAAATAATTGATATTGCATGAACATTTTGCGTGAGTGTTGAGTGCACTAGGGAGGTAGAGACTGCCGGAGCTGGAAAGACTCTTCACTGGCAGTAACATTTATGCAAATGGTGGCAATTCATGAAATTCAAATGACCAGGAATATTGAAATCAGGATGTGATTTTTGTAATTCAAATATTTATTTTTAGTTAGCCAAAGCACCTTGGAAGCCAAGCTTCCCATATGCATTTTTTGTATATTGCTGTACTTTATAGATAATAACCAGATTGGTCATTTACAATCTTGAACAAGGTAGATTTCTAAAAAAGAAAAATAGAAGAAGACACACTGGATTGTGGATTGCTGAGTTCACATGCATGCTGTGTTAAACAGGTGCGAGTTAATAGCTCATTTGTGTTCTCTCTCTGTATCGTCAGATGTCTAAAATGTTTTTGTGATTTTTTTGCCTTGGTAAGCTTTGTCCCTATTGAAGTAAAGGCTGATGTAGCTGATGTACGTGACATGTATGCTGACCTGTATTCTGATGTCAGTACCATTTAACAGAAAAGAGATAAGAGATTCAGAGACTGAACAGGGGTTCACATTGTGTCTGTGTGGGTGTGGGTGTCGGGGGGTGGGGGGGTCTTGGGGTTCCTTTGTTCCAAAGCCTTTGACTGGAAATATTTGCTCCCCTGAATAGCCCCTTTAGCGCCCCACCATGTTTAAATTCAAGTTGCTCCTTGGGTTTTTTGTTCCTCCTTTTGAAAAGATGACATGATTGCTTCTTTCCCTCTGTGTGGCGCTGCATACGAGTGATGTCATCACTCATAGCAGGAACTGGGGGAGGGGGGGGGGGGGGTGTTCTGCTTTTTGACAAGGACACGCGTCAAAGCCCTGAGTGTGGCTCACGCGTGTGCCAACATATTGCTGCGTGACAATCGATCTTCAGTGTTGGGGGACGTTTAAGATGGGGATCTCAAGGGCTCCGCAATGTCACCCGCGGTGGCTTCCAGGACAGGCAGGGGGACAGCTGTGACGGGGATCTCGGGGACAGGTGATCGATCGCCTCCGTGCTCAGGTGCGGAGGAGCCACCGGGTCCGTGCCCCTTGCACAGCCTCTGTCTGCAGTCAGGCTGACATTGGCAAATAAGATCATCTTTTATTGATGCAACATCCCTCATTTCCTTCTGTCATGTCTTGAATGGTCGGCGCAGTCGATGAATTTGGATTTGGAAAAGGACTCCTGTGGTTCGGTATTAAATTTATATCGGTGTTTGACGGTTTTATCCGAATGTCCGTAGGCCCTCAACACTGCTAAACGCAGAAGAGGGAATCTAGGATTTGTTTTGGATGTAGGTAAAACACGTTCATACGATTTGAAGCACGATCCAGCTAGGTTGAAGGCTGGGATTTTGCATGAGGCTTTCATAGATGGAAGGAAAAGGTGGAATTTTGAATACCTTATTTGTCTATGCCCGTTTGAATATAAATTATAAAGCGGGCACAGTACTGTAAATCAAGGTAATGTTAATGATTCCATTGCATTTATACAGTTCTATAACAAAGATAGATTGTTAATATTGTCATGAAGTGCAGTGAACGACCAACAGTCAGCAGTTTTGGGTTAATAGATTTCAGCGTATTAAGATGGTGGAGCTGTGTGGGGCTGATGCCCACAGGATGTTAGGATGCTATGGGTGGTGCATCTCTTAGTAGTTTGTGTGCCTGTGCCAGCACGGTCCAGCAGCAGAATCTGCAAATCCGTTCCATTGGTTAGGCCAGGGAACCCTGGTCCTGGAGAGCCGCAGGGTCTGCTGGTTTTGTTTTCTCCTTAAATACGGCAACTACTTAGACCAAAGAAACCAGGTGAGGTCAGTTACCTGTGTAATCAACTGCTTTAATTGATCTATTGAGTGGTGAGTAACAAAAAAAAAACACCAGACCCTGCGGCTCTCCAGGTCTAGGGTCGTCTACCCCTGGGCCAGGGCCTTGTAGCTTTTGGAACTTGTAAATTTTTGTAAAATTTTTTAGACATGACTGCTCCTCTAGAATACTAGGAGTATTCCTCAGATCAGATTGAGTTGACTGGAAGTAATCCTCCACTGTTTAGCATTTTAATTCAGTACAGCACGAGTGAGACCACAAGGAAGTCGTCTGTAAAAAAATCAAGGTTGCCTTTCAAGCCTTGTCAGTGTAATATGGTATCAGTAACCATGATGAGTGTGGAATTCAATGAGGTTGCTTCATTTTCCTCTGCGAGTTAAAAAAAAAAAGTCCAAACAAACGACAATGGATTAAGAGAGGGTGTTCGTTCATGTTGGTGCGACATCATTTGCCGCTGACAAGTGATCTCTTGAAAACGGATGTAAATGCAATTTTGCAAACAATATTCCTTTTTTCCCAGCAGCTGCATTCCGGATTTTCTAGTTTGTTCAGTTTTAATTGTCACATGCTATTAATAATGTGACGTCATTGTGTCTTGGGAAAAATGACTCCCATGCTTACGGCAGGGGTAGATACTTACTTTTAAATGTGGTTGCCAAAGCTGGGCTACCAGCAGTTAGTTTGAAGTGACAAGATGGTATCCCCAAAGCAAATCCCATTTTTTTATGATGACCACAGACATTTAATTAAAGAACTTTGTTTAATAAAACAATTATGTGCATTACAGCACTGAAGTTGTGACTGAACACAACAAAATATCAAATGCAACACAAATAATTTCCACTTAGTGCATTATTTATCGTAGGCTATTGCAACAGCAACCCGTCCATAATGTTAACGGCATGATATCCCGGTTGCTGCTGGTCACCGTTAGAGAGTGCAGCTGTCCCACTTTAGTTAAATATATAAGTAGCTTAATCAATCAATAAATACATAAACTTAAACATGTGAACATAAAAGGTTTGTGTTTTATGTTACAGTTTTCTGAGGGCAACAGCATGAGCTTTCATTTTATAATAGTCTGACTGCATTAATTGTGCCGTATTCCTTCAGTGCAAGCTATTTAGGTTACAGCCTACATGCATGTTTGTATATAGCCTGTGTGCATGAGTCTGCGCGCATTAGAATCTGTGTGTATTATTATGATTTAGTAGTAAATTCTGTGCTTCTTTCTTTATTCCTCAGCATGTTAGTCATATCCAGAAAAAATATATGACATTTGTTCGATAAGTGGTGACTAAGCCCCTGTTTATCTATGGGTGTTGAAAGCAGTCCAGTCCTTGTGCGCTGTCCTGTGAGCTCATCGACTTCTGTCTGCATATTCATCAGGAGCAGTGACTCTGTAGCTAAGAGGATCTGTTTTGTGAGCCCTAAGCATGTTATTAAGTGAGCCACGCAGTAATTGCATGTCCTTCAGTGCAGATGGGCACAATCTCAGAGCCTTAGATTTGCCCTTCACTCACAAATGCTTGGGCTTGCCTGAAAGTTCTAGAGGGTTGTATTTTTGTTCCGCAGTTCTGAAGTGATGGGTTCCAGTGTGGAAGGTTCTTGAGCTAATGCAGTACTTTAGCGACAATAAGTGCTACAGATTGTGGAAAAGGTCGGGCAGACGGTAAGGAAGAAACAGATTTGATAAACCATAGTTTGCCTCAGCTGTAGAACTTCACTTTCTTCAGTGCGATATTTTGCTGATGTGTTTAAACTGGCACCCTTTTTAATTTATGAGGGAATGAGGGGAGCTGAAATGTGCTTTAAAACTAATTTCATTTCTGGTCAGAACGCACAGCTATGTGAAAAAAGGGCTTCTTTTAGGGCTGGGCGATATACAACATCGATAATTATCGAATGCAATAACGGCCGTTGCCACCGTGTGGTGCGCCTTTCTTTTCGTCTTTTTTTCTTTAAGTATACCCAATATACGGCAGTAAACATCCAAACTTCAGAGGCCGCGTGAAATGCTTCCGGAAAAAAACATCACCGCTGATATCTATTGAGTGTTGATAAGACAGCCAACCAGCAGCAAGGTCGTACAGCTTTCACGCGATCATGTGATGTGTTTTTTCAATCGCATTAAAGATGCAACGCCTTTCTGTGATTGTCCGTCTTATCAACACGCAGTAGACAATGACGTTTTTTTTCCCGGAAGAATTTCACACGGGTTTTGAAGTGTAGATTACTACCGCACCAAGTATAATTAAAGAAAAAAGGACGAAAAGAAAGGCAATACCCCACATGCTGGCAACGGCCGTTATTGCAATCGATAATTATCGTTGCGATATATCGCCCAGCCCTAGTTTCTTTCTCTCTGACCAGGAAGAGTTATAAAAACATAGAGTTGAAATGTGTCATAATGAGGCCACTTCTTTATTTTACTTTTGAAACATCTGCAGGTGGCAGTCAGCCTGGGCAATACTAGATTATATTGTATCTGGTGAAGTCCTGCCATGTGCGATGTTGACATTCTTTGTGCCATACACATTTCATCTTATGTAACCAGAAAATACATGATCAATAAAAAATTCTGCATTTCATCTATATTTTGAATCAGGTCATTTGAATTATGTGACTAAGGATAAAGAATTCTTAAATCCATGATCCTCTTTGGAATGGCTTTGAGAGGAGCATAAATTGACCTTAGCATATATCGATATTGCAGTGCAATTATGCCATTACATAAAATGTAGGCCTATAACATTGTCTGAATTCACTCCTGTATCTCACAGTCAGTGGTTTATTTTAAAAGTGTTGTAGTGACTGGCCATTATGATCAACCTTTTATGATTTTACCCGTTCAGTACACACCGAAGATGTACAATTGTAGAGGTGAACTACTTTCTTACCAAGCTGTATAAATAAAATTCAGTAATAATCTTCAAGTTTGCCTATAATAATATTATTGCCTTTAATTCTGTAGTCCAAGAGAAACCTGTTCTATGACCAATAATTATTATATGGCGATTGTTAGACATCAGTGTGGCAGTTCACTAGCCATGGAGTTTTTATGTTACAGTTTTCAGAGGACAACAACATGAGTTTTAATTGCATAATAGTATGACCTGCTTCGCTTTCGCATTAATTCTGCAGTATTCCTTCAGTACAAACAATGTAGGAGTCTTCTGTTGGGTCAACTTGCATGGTCAACTTACATTCAGTCAGTTTGACCTTACCATTCTAGATCCTTGAATTTTGTCATCTTATTTTCTGGATTAAAAATTTTGGAACTGTAACCTTTAGTATTTCCCTCACTTTAAACTTTCTTGGAAGCTCTGTTTAAAATCTTTGGCACAAGTCATTAATTATGATCTTGACAGAAAAGAGAGAATACTCTTATTGAGTATATATTGTACGTTTATTATGATTAAAGGTGATCGCTAAACAAGATCAATTTACTATTCCCATATATTTGAATTTACATTTAGGCATTTAGAAGGCGCTCTTAACCAGAATGACCATTGACATTTACTTACTCAGCGTAGATTTAATGTTATATGAAGTACCTGTTTGAATACCTGTTTGAATAACCTTTTGTTTTGTCTGATAAATGTTTGTTGGTTTGTTAAAGGTGAAAGGGTCACCAGCAGAGTCTAAAGTTTGTTGGAATAAAGCATGAAAACATGATACCTTTCGCACCTGTATTATTTATACTAATGATGACAGACAGGAATTGGGTCGAAGGGGAAGTAAATACGAGTGGATCCATAAACACGGAACTCAGTGTACACAGATTGAAGCTGATGTACATCGCCTCAAATGTTCATATGCATCGCTCTTGGCATCACAATGGCTGGCATAGGGTCATTAAACAAAAACATTTCAAAAACATACACTACAACGGAACTGACGTTATAAAACTCCAGAATGTGAACTATCCCCTTAAAGATCTGAATGTTGCACTAGGTTGTTTTTTTTTTTCCCCCAATAAATATTTCATACATTTATTAGCCTAAGTGTGTGTACGTACAACATTTGTAGAGTATTTGGTTCTGTACTTTGTTTCCCTACAGTAGTCTTATTGATAATTGGCAAGGGCAAACACTATTTGTCTTTAATGAACCTGCTCTGTTTTTTGAGGGGGTCTAACAGCTTTGCAGTTGCATTGCTTATATAACACACAAGTGTTTTATGCGAGAGTTTTTCACATTATGTTTCTGAAAGCTACTCCACATTGCCGGTAGTTGGTGAGCTGTGTTCGATCGCTGAATAAAGCAGGATATTTTAAATTATGTAGCTGGCCGAATTGTGCTCGGTTTATGACTCACCTTTCAGATTTTGCTGCATGACTCACAATGGTCATTTTACATTGGGTAAAGGGGCAGAGACAACATAGGGAGGGAAGGGTAAAAAATAAGAGTAACGGTAGTCAAGGTGCTGAGAATCATAAACAAGGAGCTGTGTGGAACAGGCTGTCCGAAAGAAGGGAGTACAGCAAACATTTCAGAAGAGGAAAGCGGCAAGGTTTTGTCGAGGAAAGGTGTTGAGAAACCAATGTGGGAGGCCTCCAGTGGTCCTTGCGATTGAATTGATAGAAGGGGGAAGGTTGAAGGCGAGTGCTGGACTTTGGGTAGGAAAAGAAAGAATGGGCAGGAATGAAAGAGTCAAAAGTGAAGGTCAGATGAAGGGAAGGTTACGCAAATGAAGGGGAGGTTACGTTTGCAACGTTGGGAATTCCCCCGGTTGTATGGCCGACATGCTGAAATGAGAGAGGAAACCGGAGGAGTCAGCGTTTATTATTGTTAGCGTTCTTATGGCCTTTCATAATCCCCCACCTGTATGACTTATGCAAGCTGTGCCATTCCCCAACCCCATCAGGGGACCTTGAACCTCCATGCAGTCATGAACAATTAGCCTGCTTTTGAACAGCCGCGGCTAATGGAGGAGCAGTGTGAAACGCAGTGTTATTGACGCGAAACAAAACGCTGTAGAACCGTAACGCATCCCGTGATATGATAAATAGGCATGCACATAAAACAGACAGAGGAGTGCATTGTTTATGTCTTCACTGAAGTGTAGTGATCTCTAAAAAGATCATTACTGCATGCACTTAGCTGGAATTTGTCTGCCGTTTGCTTCTCTGACAAATCTAATTCTATTTTTGTTTTCTTAGTTGCAGAACGAGCAACAGGAAAAGTCTGATTGGAAGCGGACAGTCTTCAGCGCTTCCTCGGCCCCATTCCCCCCTCTCAGCACACACAGGTAAAAATGTGTGTGTGTGTGTGTGTGTGTGTGTGTGTGTGTGTCTCCATCCTTTTCCGTGTATCTAGTTTTGTTTTATGTCTGTACGTGTGTGTTGATGTGTCTGCCTGGAGATGTCTACATGTGTCTATCAGCGACGGGTTGACTGCTGTGGCACTTGCGTGCACCGAGAGGATTGGTAAGCCGGCATCCACTTCACTGAATGGATTCCATTGTTCATTGTAAAGGAAGAAGCAGTTTGGTAACCCAATGGCTGAAAAATGATCTGTGTGATTCATTAGTGACCCACAAGATCCTCCTCTGGCTCCTTTTCTAGACATTTCACTTCAGAAGAAGCACCACAGTTTTAACAAGGAGGAGGTTGTTTTTTGTCCAAAGATGCAGTATATTACTATAGGTTAGATTCATGACCTGTTGTGATTTGTCTTTGTTAATGTAAATGTTGTGGTTTCAAAGCTAAATGGGTCTGAATCTCATAAAAATTTTAACAGGCTTTTAGTGTTCAGTCTTACCAAGGACTGTTACTTAATTATTCATTTGTTTATCTAATGTCACCTAAATAGTGGGTCCTGACCCAGTAGTTCAGAAACCATTGCCCTCCACCATGGTCCTACCACCATTGCCCTACCACTTTGGGTGCAAAAATTTCATACCATCTATGAAAATTAAAGTGTCTCGCTGTTTGCTGCATGGCTGCAGCCATTACGCAGTGTCACGCTCAGCAATTATATTCTACGCAGAAGGTGTTGGAGCCCGCAGGAAGCTAGACCTACAGAGAACAGGGAGGGGTCGACCTCACTTACAAAAGAGAGTTCCTTCCTGCTCCTGTGAAACGGAGAGAGAGGTCTGCCTTTCAGTGGTCCCATTGTGTCCATGTAGCTGAGTGCTTGTGGACCTGCTGATAAAGCGCCATGTTAAGGTGGATTCTGAAAAATTAAAAATCGTGAGGTAAACTGTGTATGAAGACGGACTAAGTCAATGCTGCCATGGGATTAGGTGAGTGTGTTACTTCAGGTGCTACGGTGCTGTATAACAATTTAATGAGAGGGGAATACATTATGCATTATATTTCTCAGCTGAAGAAGTGGTAAAGCTCAAATAGCCTCGTGAGCTTGCTTGTAGATTACTCAAAGCTGTGTTAAAATCAATAGTGTGTACACAGGCAGTCATGTCGTGGTTTTCTTTATTTTCCTTCCAAAACAAAAATATACTTCCAATCCCCTCTTGACTGCTAAATGAAAAATCAATATCATATAAAACAGCATTGTGGGATTTACCCCTTTTAAAAAATGCATTAAAAAATGAATGCTAAGCGATTTTGCAGCCGTCCAACGTACACAGCTAGTGTAGAGCTTTCTGTTTAATCATTGGCTAAATGAGTCATCTGGCAGCTTTGATGATCATGTGGTTGACTGCATACAGTGCCTAGTATCTAGTGTAGGCGGCTCCTGGGCTTACACATAACCTCTGTCTCACAGTCTTCTGTTCGACAACCTCCAAACCAATGCGTCCTTCATAGTGTTAAGGTTCAGGCTACTGTGCTGAGTTTGTATCTACACACTTGTCCTCTTTGTTTTGATATATAGCTACTGTACTGGGAGAGAGTGATATTAGTGATCCCAAAACATATAATTAAAGGGGACAAAAGCCTATATCAAGTCTTGAGTCTCTACTTTGGATGACAAACCCTGAAGTGTAACGGCATTTTCCAAAATAAACGGGAGGTCCATTATGGTGATTTCAATGCAGTATTTCTAGATGAGATGCACTGTACCTGTAATCATCATCACTAATCAGCAGAAGAGACACTGTTGGCATCTCTCCACAAATGTGCTCAATAGCACAGCCTCAGGTGTACTGCCATGCTTTGAGCCAACGCTGGCTTATATGCCATTATAAGCAGCACGTAAATTACAGCACAATTAAAAGGCTTGCATTAATCACAGTCTTAATGTGCCCCTGTACGATCGCTACCACCACAAATTGTGAGGAACCCCTCTTTATTGTCAGAGGGGTGCTTTTGTTTTCCTATGCTAATTAACTGTTTGCTTTCTCTTCTGCAATCCAGTTAATTACCTCCTTAATGTTGGACCCTGGGTTTGCTTACTTTATCAGGCAGCAAGCACACATCCTAATCGCTGTCAGATGGGACATAGCCCAAGTCTTGTGTGTTAAACTGCCAAACAAAATCCCCCAAAGCTTTTGGGCTCTGGTAATAAGCGGATCTTGCACATATGGACAGAGAAATTGATGTTTTGTTGTTTTTTTTCTCTTTCCCTCCTCCTTTTTGCGGTCTCCCAGGCATTAGCTCGCAGATGGGTGAAGGAAGGCTCCGAGCTTTGCCAGAGGAGCTGAAGGTCACCCGCTACATTAGCACAGCGCACCTTGGCAATTACTCACCGTTTACTCATGGGCAAGCAGCTTGTGGCGTTTATATCCTCCCGCCCATCTTAAACCTGCTTCGCTTTCCGACTCCCTTCAGTTATCGTCACAGCTTTGTTGTGTGGCGCTGCAGGCTAAATTAGTGACTGGTTCGAGGGGGAGGGCTTGTGAGTTTAAATTCAGTATTAGAAACACTACTGCTACTTGCCTCACTTTTGGTTGTGCGAAAAATGTGCTTTTATTTGTGATGAACAGCTGGTACGGTGACCGTGACAATTCTCCTCATCTCACTTCCTGTTCAACGAAAAGAACGACGCTGTTATTTCTTTTCAGTGTAATCCACTGCATACATTTCCCACATTTGCCATTCATATCGCTTTGTATGTATCCATTGTGTGGAGAAACCTGCAGATAACATTGAGACACCTGCTATTTTAAAGGGATGATTAATTGTCTTGTTCAAGGGATTCTTTGTCCCTACAGTCCTTTTTTCTTTCAGTCTGAAGGCGAATAAAGATCTGTAGTACTCGGTAGGATATTTAAAACCATTGGTGGTCTTTTTGTATATTTAAACGCGGTCCCTCTCTCTCATCTCGGTGTTGGTACTTTGTTTCTGTTGTCACGCATGTCTGGATACATGCACGAGCAGGAGTCTTGGCTTCACTTCGTTCGTGCGAAGAGATTTCAAGATGGTCTTGCGCTTCCAACTGTGATTCTCTTCCCGCTGCAAACAGGAAACAGATATCACATCTTTCACATGCTGTCTTACTACCAAAAAGTGAACTCAATCCTCAGATAAACCTCCCTAAATGTATTTTGTTTTGACAAATAGAAGAAAAGGCCAGGGTAATGGTCTCATTCACTCCCGAGTAGTCAAACAAACTTCTTGTTATGTTGTCTGATACTGGGCTGTGCAACAAATTACAGGAACAAAAGACTATTTCTATGGTAGCCTGTAGTGCCAAAAATCCTTTAACATAATTCATTGTACTTGCATTTGTGGTAAGGCAGTGCAAAGTTCAGAAAAGAAAATGGAAAATAATTAGCCTGAGATAGGAAAACTAGCATCCCTGTTAATCTTTTAATTCCCTGAAAATAAAAATGATCTCCAAATGGCTGTGCCAGTTGTGTCATTAGATTGATTGTTTTATTGTGCATTGCACATGCTAGGCATTGGCTTGAACTTTGAACTCCAGTTTTTGCCATAGGATTAATAGTGACACTGGGGGGTTGTGGAATAACAGAGAACAACGAAATCCCCCTGGAACATTGCCCGTAGGAATATAAAGCCTCAAACTTGAAGAAAGAACTTAATTTAGTTGTGATAAATAAAGGTTGGAAAAGTGACAGGAGCCATCGACAGATAAAATGGACTCCACCTCTTTATGAAGTGTAACGGCCCAGGGCATTGAAGTGATGGATTTCAGTAGAAATTGGTCTGGGAAGGCCATGAGAATACAAATCAAAGGTTTTATTAAATGCTACTGTACATGGTGAGCTTTGAGTGAGCTGCATTATATGTGCTTTGCGTTTAGTTAAAACCACGCAAATGCATTGCTCCAACGAGCAATCGTTCAGGGAACTAGAGGAGGGTCTCCTCACGACACTTCCAGCATTTAGAATAGCAAGTTTAGCTTACGTTAGAGATATTCCATGTTGTGGTAAGGTGTCTCAGTTCCATACAATTAAAGAATCTGTAGATCTGTTCTTTACATCTGTGGACCATGGAGGACCAAGCCTTGTATGGTTTGCCTTGTAACCTAAATAGCATTCATTATTAAAATTACTGATACAAATTCAAAAATTCAAAATGGAATTTAACAATGATTACACGTGTAGGCCCTCATGGCGTTAGATTGTGTTATTTTCTGAGAAATTACCAGTCCCTAGGGGAGAGAGAAATTAAGAGAATAATTATAGTAGATACCCTTCAATGTGACTTTAAACGTGTCATACTTCCACTGGAGACTGGGAACGGAGGAGCCTATTTTGCAGTGCGTCTGGTCCACTTACAGTTTAAACATTCATGGGGTTCTTGGACTCACCTTGTATGACATTATTGCCAGAGGGCTGTGAGATGGTGACTGGGATAACAAAACAGAGATTTCTTATTTTATTTTAAAAGGAGAGCAGATGGTCTGCCGTCCTTATTTCTGTATTCAGACAGAGGGAAAATAGAGAGGGTTGCAGTTAGAGATGGGACCACAGTACAGAAAATTGCATGGGGGGGATCAAACCCCTGGTCACATTTGGGGGATATGTGTATGGGTTGAGGGTCGGCCGCTCTACAGACTGCGCAATTGGTCCACAAATGAGTTACATTGTAACGTAGTGACTTTTATGGAGCAAATGACCCCAAGTCCAGTTCCTGACCTTACTTGATTTCAGTGTATATATCCCTATTAAAGAAGCGCTAATTTGTGAGGCCGTCCCTTTGTGTGGAATTAGCTGGAATATGGTAGATCATGATGAACTCAGTAATCATGCTTACCAGCTGTGTAGACTGTGCTTTATCCAATGCTAGCATATTGTGTGTGTTTTTTGCTGACAGAAAAATCCTTTGGCTTTTTGAAGAACTGTGAGAAATTCTATGAGGGTCATTTTGCACTGTAACATTTACAGACATAATTGGTGTTGTTTTTACAATACCATTACACGGATGCAGTAGAGCAGGTGTGTCAAAAGCCCTGAAGAGCCGCAGTGTCTGCTAATTTTTGGTGTGTTTCAGCACGAGTGACTGTAGTTGTATAGCTGTGTTTCAACTGTACATATACTGCGTACAGAAAAAATTAATAGGTTTTGCCGGAAATGTCATGCCTGGGATACTGGGATCTTAGATGTTGGAGGTTTAAATCCCAGGTCTGGTAATAATTGTATTACTGAGCAAGGTGCTTAAGTAGACTGTAAATTTTTGTATCCCAAAAAAATTATGTATGACGCTATGGATAAGGGTGTTTGCTAAGCTAGTGAATGAAGAAATAATATTGCAACGTAATGTGATTCCATTTTGTTTTTGAACCACACAGGAACGAGTCCTCAAGATAGTCCAAGAAATTTCTCTCCGAGTGCCTCAGCCCATTTCTCATTTGCCAGAAGGTAAGTGAAATTGCACAACTGTAATGTGTAGTTCCCCCTCAAAATGAACTAGTGATGTTTTCAGCTTTCCTTCATCTCTAAACTCCAGCTTTCTTCATATCAAAACCTTGCCATGGTACATATTGTGTATATTCTACACAGTATTGTGAAAATGGGATGGTGGATCCTTAGTGTGTCCACAATGCTTTACCTGGCTCTTAAATTAATCATTTTGTGATTCACTGTGTCTTTCTAATCGGAGGGCATTTGTATTAATTACAGTCAGTGGCAGGTTGCACAACCACAGAATTTCTATCTGCACAACTGCAGAATGAAATGTACCATAATTTACTGTATGTAGAACATATCAAGTCAAATATATAACCACCCTCTGATTGTCAATTTAATCCGTACTGAATAGAATACTTGCTGAAATGTAGATGTAGTAGATGAAGATGTAGATGAAGTTCAGTGCATGAATGAATGTGTGTTTTCTTCAGTGTCATATTTATATGTATATATATGCACTATATCCAGCATATAGTGTAGATTCTGTGCAGATCTGAGTTTTCATGGAAGTGTCTCAGAGCTGAATGATCAGTGGCGGCAGCTTCATAAAGTTGCATATTTTGGTCTGATCGTTTCAGCTCCGGAAAGGACAAAAGTGCCATTAAATCAAACAGCCTTTGATGGAATGTTCTCAGCTGCTGCCGTTGTCTAAAGCACAATATAATGAAATGCATTGAAAGGCTTTGAAAACCAAGAAGAGGGACAAAGTGAAATTCTTTCACTCGTTCCCGTATGTTTTCATATGAAAAGGGAAACAGGGTCAGGAGTTCTTTCGTTCTGTCGGAAGTCTGGCGATAAAGAAGGCGGGAATGTTGAAAGCCTGTGCTACAGGCCCCTTTTGAAATTCTGTGCTTTGTGTGTGGATTCTGTCTCCTGGTTTCTTAAGCTGTCTGGAATTAAGCTTTCTATTCTTCCTTCCCTCTTTTACTCCCCCTTATAACATTCCTATTTTTGTTGTGATTCTTTGATGCTATGCCTCAGTCATGGCCACAGATCTGACAGGTAAATTTGGACTGGCCCCTTTAACATTTGTCGTGTCCTTTGTGCGTCAAAATATTCTGAAACCCATATTTCTTTAAGTATGTACATGCATGTTCATGTATATACTGTGTGCGCTTAATAAACACAATGTCTATGTCCCTCCGAGAGTTTATCCTGCCGTTTTCATTATGTTTTCTAATCCTCTTTGCTGCCAAATTTATGACACCTGATATGTATTCATTCCTGTGTTATCGTGTGGTAATCTTGTCGAGTGTACAGCTAAGTGTGTCAATAAGGCACAAATTAGAAAACATAAACTCGTTTTCAAAGCTAATGTGAGACTGTTGAAGTGATCCTGTCAGATGGTTGATATCCATTTTGAAATTGTGTGTTTTGGGAATACCGCTGTATTACCATAATTAGTAGCCACAGATTGAGCACCCACAGAATTTTTTTTGAGACAAAAATATGGAACACCAGTTGTGAAATCTAGCATGCACCTCTTGTGTCAATGCTTGTATGGGTTGCATTGGTTTTTATCTTTGGGGTTATGTTGTGAGCAGTGGAAAAAGTGCCCTGTGAACAGAATAAACCGGTATTATCACTGTTTAGTTTGTATTACCGCACTGTTTTTTTTCCTCCATTGTTGCACTGTGCCAGGGCCTTTTGAACAGACTGCCATTTTTCTTCTCTGTGTATACAGGACGGATGGGAGACGCTGGTCTCTGGCCTCTCTACCCTCCTCTGGCTATGGGACCAACACACCCAGCTCCACCGTCTCTGTAAGTAACCACTTTCAGTTCCCCCACAGTCCTAGTGAGCAGAAGCTAAGGCTAGGCTTGCAGCACTTGCTGCCGTAGTCTGACTCATTATACAGTTAGGCTTTAGATTCCACAGTCCTATGTGGTAAGTCAAACACAGACACAGTATTTTTTGCTTATTATCAGAATTGGTATCATCAGATTTTACCTGCCATTTGTCAGTGAGAGCTCTGCAGTTGCAACTAGTCTTCTCAATAATGGTCCCGAAACGTTTCTGTGTGCAGTGAAACTTGAATTGCTTTTTGTATTTGTAGTTTAAGGCGTCAACAGTACCAGCAAGAAATTGTTTATGAAACAGCATTGTGGGAATTGGCTTCTATAGAAGAGTTGATGATGTTCGTCATCTGAATCTGAATGTCAGTTAAAAGTTTGACTTTACAGAAGCTGAAATTGCACACGCACCAATCACAAATGACAGCTTTTTATTTTTCCCCCTATAATCCTTTGGAGGCGTCATCTGAAGTAAAACATTTGACTGAGAGTCACTGAATTCCCAGAGGCCCCTGCTCAACGGCTCTTGCCACAAGGCTGCCAGTCGCATCAAGTAACACCAAATTAAACATTTATCAGAAAATGTGTTCTGGGTGCGGGAGTCGTTTTGGTCGGTCACATCTGCGGATTGCATGGCGATGATTCCCTTCGCCTTTAGGAACAGACACTCATATGAACAGCTACAAATGTGGCTCATCCCACCAGAAGCTGAGTGGTAGTATGACAGATTTGTTTTTTTGGAGCCGGGCGCCTGTTTTGCAGCCAGCCGGCCCACTCTCACCCATCCCTGCTGATCTGTTTACTGTCAGAGTGAATCTCACGCAGAGGAAACGGCAAACAATCTGACACAGAGGCGCAGTCAAATCGGCATACGTCCCTCGCCAGGCCAAATAAATACGTTATTGCCAGCCTTCTGTATGTTGGCACGTCTGATCACCAGAGACTGTTTCCGGCACTGGCCGAACTGTCACTGCCCCCCCCCCCCCCCATTTTATTTGCACAGGAACTGAAATTTAACTATGCAATAATGGGAATATCCATTTTAATCAGAAATAAAACGTAACCCCTCTCGCAGTCGAATTGATATTTGTCTTTGGGCGCTTAGGTATTGCCGCTCGTATATATTTGCCGATCGTCTAGAGTCTTGTGCCCCCTGTACTGAATCACATTTTATAGCACAGATTTTATTACGGACGCACGTGCCACATGTAAATGATCGGTCTCTCTCCTTGTTCAGACTGCTTCTGCGATAGGCTAATGGGAAGCAGCAGCAGTAGGGCTGGGCGATTTATCGTAACGATAATTATCGATTGCAATAACGGCCAGCATGTGGGGTATTGCCTTTCTTTTCATCTTTTTTTCTTTAATTATACCTGATGCGGTAGTAATCTAAACTTCAAAACCCATGTGAAATTCTTCCGGGGAAAAAAAAACGTCATCACTGTCTACTGCGTGTTGATAAGACGGACAATCACAGAAAGGTGCTGCGCTTTTCATGCGATTGACAAAAACACATCACATGATCACGTGGAAGCTGTACGACCTTGCTGCTGGTTGGTTGTCTTATCAACACTCAATAGATATCAGCGGTGATGTTTTTTTCCGGAAGCTTTTCACGTGGCATCTGGATGTTTGGATGTTTACTGCCGTATATTGGGTTTACTTCAAGAAAAAAAGACGAAAAGAAAGGCGCCCCACACAGTGGCAACGGCCGTTATTGCATTCGATAATTATCGATGTTGTATATCGCCCAGCCCTAAGCAGCAGGTTTATTAAAGCTGCTCTTTGTGACAGCATAGGGGTGCATACATAGGGGCGCATGCTCACCTCACTTGCACACAACCCCTGCCCTCATGCCAGAGCCAGGTACAGTAGTTAAATGCGCGGAATGTTGAAACTGGTAGCGGAGTAATAGAGAGAAAGAATAGGACATGTATCGAGGCTGTCAGTGGTTCGGATAATGGTTCAAACTGCATAAGACACTTACAGTGTCTTGGAAAACCATTAGCACCCTGGCTCATGAAATGAATAATCTGGTTTTGGAGCCGAATGGTTATGGGTAGAATGTGTTAAAATAATCAAACAAAATGGCCTCTTCTTTGTGAAACATTATCTTATGATATTTTACTTTTCTAGCTAGCGAATTGAGTGCAGTCGCTTAGAGGTTTTATGGCGCAGTACAGATTGTAAAGTACACTCCACCCTAGTGGAAATCCACTCTGCTTGGTTACACGTCGAGTACTTTGCATGCGTTTTCCATGATAGGCTATTGGAAAAGCGATAAAATCGTCAGTTTCTTTCTCTTTTTTTCTTTTCTCGTTCAATGTATTTTCATTTCATTTTCAGTCGTCCTGTTCATCACAGGAGAAGCTGCACCAGCTGCCGTTCCAACCCACCGCTGACGAGCTGCACTTTCTGTCCAAGCATTTCTGCACTGAGAGCATCGCCGGGGACGACAGGAGGAGAGCCACACCCATGCGCCCACGTTCCCGCAGTCTCAGGTACCACAGCAACAGCAACAATAATAATTGTTATTCTTTCATATTTGATTGGGCAAATATGACTGAAATCTCACAGCAAATTTGGCAGGAGAAAATGTTTGATATCCTTTTATATTGGATGACGCCTGGCCTCCCTATTGCAGTAGTTGTCAACTGCTATGATTTATACAGGCTTTCTTTGTGAATAAGAAATAAATTCAATAAATAAATTTAAATAAATGAACATTATGCTTAAACTGACAAAAATATAATTTTTCACAGCCTGCACACCTTTCCTATATGCCCACCATGGGGACCATGCATAACTTCAAATGTTCCTGACATTTACCTCGTAACCTGCAAAGTCACAGTACAGTTTAGATGGGCAATCTAAATTACTGTGGCAATGTGTAATATACACTCTCCCTCTAACAAACTGTTTTATGCCAGAATCAGACTGTAGCATAGTAGTGTAACACCAATATTAATAAACTGACAGTTGTTATCACTATTTCTTTGCCTGTGAAACTACACTTATTGTACTTTATATTGTGCGTGTTTATACATGCAGATTACTTGGCAGCTCTCTACAATAAGGAGTTGCGACATAGCCGAAAATAGCTTAATTTCCTGAAATCCATGCAGTGTTTCGGTGTGCTGTTAGCAACAAATATAGACAACTTTTACGGTATTACAACTATTTCACTTTTTTTAATACTGCTTCCTGCAGGGTGAGTAACACCTTTGTCCCAATTTCCCTTCTTCTATGCCTTTTCAGTCCTGGAAGGTCTCCGTCGTGCTGCGATAATGAGATTATTATGATGAATCATGTCTACAAAGAGAGATTTCCTAAGGTAAGCGACTTCAGCGTTCAGACTTTGCTTCCTGCCATGTTCAGTGGAACAGATACCTTTTGTTCTGAAGTATAAGTCAATCTCTCATTTAGGACATTAATTGGAATGGCAGGCACAGTATGCTGTCCACCTGTTCATTGGTTAATTTGGCGTACTCCATGCCTGTACGGGACTTTTCATTATGAAATATTTATTTTTTATTTCATTTTTCAACTTTTGCATTTTTTTGCCGTGTGTCGAATAACCGGAAGTTGTTAGCCTTCGCACATGGGTGTGTAATTAAAAAGTAGCTAGCTAGCTAACGTTACCTAGAACATAAATTTTGACCAACAAGTGTCACATGTAATGATCGATGTACATTACGTTAGCTAGCTGGCTAGTTAGGTAGCTAGCTAATGTTACATGTCATGTGTGGCTGGCTCTCCTCCATTGTTGAAAGAGTGCGTATGCGCGCCGCTACGCTATTTTGCCTGGCACGGCCAGCCCAGTTGGCTGCGTCACATGACGTACATAGTACGCAGTCTGCACAAGGCGTCAGTCACTCACTCACTCGTTTTTGGTGTTCAGGCCACGGCTCAGATGGAGGAGAGGATCCAGGAGATCATCCGGACGCACGCCCCAGACAGCGTGCTCCCACTGGCCGACGGGGTGCTCAGCTTCGCTCACCACCAGATCATCGAGCTGGCCCGGGACTGCCTGGAGAAGTCCCGCCACGGCCTCATCACCTCCCGCTACTTCTGCGAGCTCACCGACAAGCTGGAGCGGCTCTTTCAGGAGGTACTGTCCTTTAGCCTCACCTGGGCTGGGGGCCTTAATGGGTCGCTGCTGTCTTAAATAGAATTTCAGTTAAGGATTGATACCTTGAAAATATTATAAAATAACCATGCTCAGTCACACCTATGATGCACTGGCGATCTCTGTGTTTTTACGCACATTTGCCGAATCTGTGCTCCTCTGCGTGTATTTAGTATTGTAAGATGTGTTCGGGACATTTCTAGGCGTGGCGCTCTTTTCTGTTTGCGAAGGGGTGGGTGTGGCTACAGAGCATGTGGGGGGTGGGATCAGGTTTCAGCGGCATTTCAGCTAGCTACTGCAATGGCGGCCTACAGCGAGGCCAAACAACAAGTCGACAGGGCGCGTTCAAGAAGCGGAGTCACCTAGGATTTGCTGTTCCTTAATGGTGACAACTGAAGTCTAGGGGATGAAAATCGACACGGAGTTGGTGTGTTTTCTGTTGGACCTGTAAGTAACGTTACCAGCTATCCAGCTAGCTACGTTAAGTAGCTAGATGGCAGAAGTCGGGTACTTTGAGTGGACAGGGCTGAGGACAGAGGAGGACTGCACCTTGAAGAAATACTGTTCAGAGATAAATTATTGTGATTACACACCCCTCCATGTCCTGATCAGACTGCGACGAAGCTGCCGAACCATAAACTAATTTTGGGACATGCCAAACATGGCCAATTTCCATGCCAAAGCAGGATACTTAGAACGCCCCATTGTTGGTAGGGCCCCTTTGCCTCATCCACAGTTGTCGATATGGTGAAGACCACAAGACACAACAGCAGAAATCTCGCCAGTTTGGACATGGCGAAGGTGGGGTCCTTGTAGAAAACAGGATATAACGGATAGCAGTTACTATTCTTTTCTAAAGTTCTGAAAGGGCACTCATTGTGGAAGACATTGAAGTCAGGGTAGGAGTAGGCCTTTTGTAAGGTTGGGATGGGGGTGGGGGAAGGGTATCGTCGTTAGCGATAGCACTCAGCGCTGGTATCTCGTGTTGTGGCGTTTCTCTATACTCACTCTTGCTATCAGTGGGAAGCAACGATTAAAAAAATCATTAAAAGGCTGAAGGTCATTCCAAGAGGGCAGACTGTCTGAATGACATCAGTCAGATCTACTGAAGATGTCTGAGTTTGTCTCTCAGACTGGGGCTGAAAGCTGTGCATATAGGGATCAGTTGCATATGAGCTGACAAACGTTTCTCAGGAGAGTTTGAGGTACTCTTTGGACATGGTACGTAAGTTCAGTTATGATCGTCCTCATTTTCTTGATAGAAAAGGCAAGTTTTATAGTTTTTCAGATTTGCACGTTGTCATGAAAGAATGTCTTGCGTGCTGGGGTTGATGTTTTTACAGTGAATTCAGACTGAAGGTTTAAATGTTTGGAGAATGCAGAAGAGTTTTTGTGTGAACACTGCACGAGTGGGTTAAGATATTTATTGGTCAATATTTATAGATTTCTGTGTGCCAAGGCCAATCAGTATCAAGTTAATTTCTGCTCATATATATCCCAAAGATGATGGAACAAGATAAATTATTGCCTTATATTTTTATCTGTCTTCGGGCATGCATGAAATGACTTGCAATTGGATTTCTAAAATCATATTATGTGTATAATTATTTATCAGAATTTAATAATTCCATGAGATTGGAATGGTTGCAGCACACAACCGAAAGACGTAAGCGTGAGCGCACGCACACCCATTCCCACCTTCTCAGGTACACAGAACCCAGGCACTCCAGAAAGTCACAACTGTGCCCAATTTAACTCCCCATATTTAATCTGCTGTAGTCTTTAGAACTCTGCAGTCCCTCACTTTTTATGAGAACCTATGACCACCTGACTGAGCTCCGAGATAAATCATTAAAGCGCACAATGTTCAGGATGTGTTACAGGGAGGGAGGCATGCTATTTTCTACACACATCTGTGATCTTAATATACCGCCTGACCTCAGCGACAGAACGTCAGTGGCAGTGCAGGACCTATTCAAGGCCATCCAGCCTTGCTACTGCTAAAAAGGACCCGGAAACAACAGAGGAATGCGGAAAGCCCCTCCATATGGAGTGACAGACGACTTGAGGGCACAGTTCGCTTGTCTTATAAGAGTCAAGAGGGCGACGCGCGTTGGGGTGCTTATCTTGGATCTGCATCGAGCCAACAGAATCCCCCCGAGACAAGGCCCCACCCCCCACGCACCAGGCGCTGACAGCTTGTGACTTTCATTGCTGCGTCACGGTCTTGTGGTGGGGCCCCTGTTGCTGTCGGTCTGACTGCTGTAACCGGACCAGGTGTCAGACTGACACCCTGTAGGAACTGAGTGACATCACAGTGGGTCATGTTGACTTCTCACTTCAAAGGGCATCATGCCACGTTGAAACGTGTAGAACAGGTTGGAGGGAGCTGCCTCAATTTTGAAGCCGCCGACGTGTTTTCTTGCGTGTTGGGTCCCCTTTCTAAGGGTTCAGTATCCTTCCCCTCAAAAAATGAAATAACAGAAATATTGACCCGCATGGTGGTGTACTTCTGAAGAGCAGCTTGTTCTGTAGTCCTCCTGCAGAAACGGACCCAAACGAAACGTGAAGTTTTCAAAGCTGCTCTGTCCTCTCTTTGTAGTCCACTGAGCGGTCAGAGAGCGGGGAGGTGACCTTCATCAAGGAGCTGGTGAAGAAGATCCTCATCGTCATAGCCCGGCCGGCACGGCTCCTAGAGTGCCTGGTGAGTCCAACCTTCCCTCTCTGTTCATGTATATATATATATATATAAAACACACGGCACTATTGTTTCGGTGACTCGTTGGCTGTTGTTAGCATACCTTCCTGACAGCATTTAACGAACACAGACATTGCTTCAGTCATCCAGGAGAGAGTGTAGTAACAGCGCACCCTGTTCCTCCCCCACAGGAGTTTGACCCCGAGGAGTTCTATCACCTCCTGGAGGCAGCGGAGGGTCACGCTAAGGAGGGGCAGGGCATCAAGACGGATATCCCGCGCTACATCATCAGCCAGCTGGGACTCACCAGAGACCCTCTGGAAGGTACCATTTGTGCTTTTATAGAAACCCCCCTTAAATGTATGCATGGCTGTGTGCATGACTGTGTGCATGACTGTGTACAAGACTGTGTGCAAGACTGTATGCAAGACTGTGTGCAAGACTGTGTGCATGATTGTCTGCATGGCTGTGTGCACAGTTGTGTGCATGGCTCTGTGCACAGTTGTGTGCAAGACTGTGCATGACTGTCTGCATGACTGTGTGCATGGCTGTGTGCACAGTTGTGTGCACGGCTGTGTGCATGGCTCTGTGCACAGTTGTGTGCATGGCTGTGTGTATGGCTGTGTGCATGGCTCTGTGCACAGTTGTGTGAATGGCTGTGTGCAAGACTGTGCATGGCTTGTGCACAGTTGTGTGCACAGCTGTGTGTATGGCTGTGTGCATGGCTCTGTGCACAGGTGTGTGAATGGCTCTGTGCATGGCTATGTGCATGGTTTCTTGCATGGCTGTGTGCATGGCTCTGTGCATGGTTTTTTGCATGGCTGTGTGCATGGTTGTGCACATGGTTCTGTGCATGGCTGTGTGCATGGTTCTGTGCATGGCTCTGTATGGCTGTATGGCCCTGTCTGCATGTTATGAAACCATCAGAGTTATGATAATGGATTGACGCGGAGTTGATGATGAAGTGGTTGCTGAGGAATCTTATTTTGACTCTATAATTTGACCTCTTGTTTCTAAATCAGTTCCTGGTTCAGTCGCCTGACTCAAGGGCAGGAGAATAGAACCAGCAATCATTTATCACAATTTAATTAACTTCTGACACTTTTGTCTGTCTGTAAAACTCCCATTGTAATAACCTCCAAAACCTGTCAAAACTGACTCAAGCCTGCTAATTAAAAAAGGGCTAATTATACAGTCTTGGCAATCGTCCCCTCTGCTATCTTGAAATTCACTTAATAAATGCTGTTATCACCTCTCAGTTTGGAGGCTGTGAAGCTGTCTCTTCATAAGTGCAGTGTATTTCGTTGGTGCTAACATTGGATGTACCATCGAAAATGTGATTGGGGAGGCAGAAAGAAATTTAACTTCAAAGAAATATGAAGTCCAGGAATGTGTTGTCCATAAAATGTCCGGAGCTTTTTTGCTCAGACAGACTACTGCTGGTGAGAGGGATTGCATTTTCTGCCTTGATGGGAAAACCAATGCTCGTTACGGCTAATTTGAAATGAATGTGGTCCCCTTAACCCCCCTCCCCCCCACCATTTGGTTTAGCCCATTTGTCCTTATAAAGTTTGCCTCCCAGTAGAGCCATTTTCCTGTGTTACCCCCATGAGTCAATCCTATGGTTTCCTTGCCCAGCTCCTGGAATGGTTTCAAATCTGGAATTAAAAATGGGGCAGCTGTTTAACAGCGTTAATGCGTTGGAAAATCTCCTTGGGAAAGGCGCGATGGCCTCTTTACGGCACCCCCGCTCTGCCGGCTCCTGCTGCTCATCCATTACTAATCTGGATGCTCGCGCGGGGGGCTTCGGGATCATCCGCCATGCCCGTTTGTTCCACGGTTTTGGTTTCCTCAAGAACGTCTGACATGTGTCTAGATTTCCAGCCCATTTCTCCCATTTTTGGGATAATACGGCATCAGCTGCCTCTCGCTTATGAGATGGATAAAGCGAAACGCAGCTCTTTTTCTCTAATGGCAGAGTCGCGTGGCACCAGTGTAAGGATGCACGGCAGCAAGCTTGCTGAAGGTCTACTTCTGCGAGACCGTGCGGCGCCTGTCGACATTTGGGTCCGCCTTTGCCCCGTGGGACCACCACTTGACACTGGTCATTAATGGTCAACGCAGTCGCTACAACCCTGAAACAATAACCGGCCATCAAACAAAGCTATGAATAAGTAGCTATCAGGCTCTGTTTTTATTTTTATTTTTATTTGAATGTGCCTGAACCTGTGACCCCAGAATCCAAGGTTCCTGAGGAGATTCACTCAGAACATTCCATTGCTGTGATGCGACGTGTTTATCAGCATGCTAGACGAGTTCATTCTCACATCTTACACTAATAACACTTGTGTCTGTCTTGTAGAAATTGCACAGCTGGCCAGCTATGACAGTGGGATTGCGGAAACTCCGGAGACGGATGACTCTGTGAGTGTGACTCCAGTGTGCTGCACCGAGTGTCAGTAATGTGGAAAGAAAACAGAGGCAGAGCAATAGTGAGGGCCTCTGATGTCTGTCTTTCTGTCTATCAGTCCAGGCATAATTGGGCCTGTCTGGACAGGTTATCACACAGTTCCTTGTAGTGTTTTTCGGGCTGTAGCTTTAAGAGACAGCATGACTCCGAATGGATATTGATTTCTCTTAAATGGGATAGGTTTTGAACGAGAGGCTCAAAAGATAACTATGTCAAACCGGACGCCATTGATTCTGTCGGGGCAGTACCATGCAATGATGATGGCTGTGATGTCTAAATCACATCAGTGATGTCACTACGCTGGCTGCAGTGCCGATGAGATTTATAACTTATTATTGCAATGTATGTAAGAGTAATCTAGAAGTAAAGTGGTCTACTTTACATGGAAACCATTTGTATGTTTCAGTTCTTTGCTTGCCATAATGGATCCATTAGAATGTAGGCACACAAGATGTCATCTTTTGAGCCAAAATGGTGAAGACCAGAGGAATTGTGTGAACACTATTCTGTATGTGTGTCTCTGTAGTCACAGAGTCTCAGTGCTGCCCTGCGATCTCGACGCAAGCCCTGCGAAACAGACTTTGAGATGATGAAACTGATCAGCAATGGTGCTTATGGGTAAGGAGCCTCTTGTTTTCTAATCTAGTCTGTTTTTGGAAGAGAGAAAAAAAAAAAGCAAAATCTGAAACTTTCCAACCCCCTTGTTAAAGTCAACAATTTCACCATTGGATTTCTCTGAATGTACTCAGTAAGTCTACATCACAGCATGTAACGTGACACGGTCTCCTCTTCCTCAGGGCGGTCTACCTGGTGCGGCACAAGGAGACCAAGCAGCGCTTCGCCATGAAGAAGATCAACAAGCAGAATCTGATGCTGAGGAACCAGATCCAGCAGGCCTTCGTGGAGCGTGACATCCTCACCTTCGCTGAGAACCCCTTTGTGGTCAGCATGTACTGCTCCTTCGAGACCCGCAGGCACCTCTGTATGGTCATGGAGTATGTTGAAGGTTTGTGGGCTTTTCCCAGTAGTGTCCCGTGGCCCCAAGTTCTGCGGTATATACCATTGCTGTAGTGTAGTAATTTAATAGAATAGAATAGAATAACTTTTATTTTCCCATTAGGGAACTTCAGTTGTAGCCACCAGCAACAACAAAAAAGACATAGACTGTGGGGCAGACCCACAACACACAAACAAATAAACATATCAAATAAAGACATCATTGCATTAATTAAACTAATTAAGTGAATTAAAGTGGAATAGCCTACGGCCAAACGTCATGATTAAAATGTCCCGAGATGTCCAGTGTTATCAAGCAGTCCGACACACAAACTCCGCCTCCACGACTTTCCTCCATACATGCAGTGTTGCGGTCTCTGTCCACTGTCAACATGGAGCACCGAACTGCGTCAGCCTTCCCACTCGTTGCCTCACTCCTTCCCCCGCATTATCTTCTCCTTCCCTTCCCTGGTGGCCTTTTGAATATTGCCTGCAGTCCTAGATCAGTCCCGACATCTTCAACTCCGGTGAAGAGCGATGGTAAACTTTGTAGCTGCAGATCCAACGGATATTACCGAGCATATGTTGCGAATGCGTCTCCATGGTGACGACCACAAACAAAATGATCCCGAATAGACAATTAGTCAATATTATCAAAACAAGCAGCAGGAGTGCCCTGAACAATCTCCAGCCCACTTCCCCGTCCCTCAACAGACACACAGGCCATGAAAAAAACAAAAGACAAAAGCCCGACACAACAAAATACATTCAAATGAACAACAAACACGAGAGACAGCTGGACTACATGTCGCCATTACAGCGCCACGTGACGCTAAGGCATGTGCTTTGTTCTTGGCACTCTTAACGACGACTATGCCTACATTGATGAAGTATGCCATGCAACACGGTTCAAATATGATGCTTTGGAGTTGAATGGGATTGGTTGTTGCTTGAATCTTTTAAAGATCCATTGCGTGCTGCAGCACAGGTGGCAGGGAACCAATGTTGCAGTGTGTCGTTTTTTTCTTTCCAACTTGAACTAGTGTTGAATTGTCAACTTCACAGAGTAGCAACAGTCTTTCAGATCTGATTTCTGTCTTTCGGGGTGTCACATGCCAGCCTCCATACTAATCTGTCTTTCTCGGTCTGTCTCAATCTCTGTCACTTCTTCAATCTTCAATCTCTCGCCTTTCTCTCAATCCATTTGTATCCCTCACTTTCCCTTTCTCTGCTATCTCCTCCCTCCATCTCTGTCCTTCTCTCTCCCTTTCTCTGTCTCTCTGTGTTTATCCCAGGTGGGGACTGTGCCACCCTACTGAAGAACATGGGGCCTCTGCCGGTTGACATGGCCAGGATGTATTTTGCTGAGACAGTCTTGGCCCTGGAATACCTCCACAATTACGGGGTTGTCCACCGGGACCTGAAACCAGACAAGTGCGTATGTCCATAAATGCGCTGTCCATTCACATTACCGACGGAATGGACGTTCCAATGGAAATATCACAGGACAAAGAGGAGAAACGGGTCCTATGCCAAAAAACCCATCTGTCTTTGTTCTCCTGACAAAGGCATCTTAGGCCAGCCTAGTGTTTACCTCTGGAACAGTACAGGGCTTTATTACATATGCTATTACATTACAAATACTGTTGTTTATGCGTTTGTATGATTGTCTCATGGAATCTCTGGTTTACAAATGCAAATGTTTTCATGCTTAATTGACTTTTCATCCAATTTTCTTTCCAAGAAAGTTTTTTTGATTGAGTTAAAGAGAGTCTTCTCCATGTATGGCTAAATTGCAAATGTGATAAACAATTCAATTAACCAGCATTACCCTGGTTAGGGTAACAAAATATTAAATAAACCAGTATTACCCAAGCTAAGGTAACAGAATGATTAATAAACCAGAATTACCCTGGCTAGGGTAACAGAACAGTCGATAAAGCAGTATTGCCCTGTCCAAGGTAACAGAATGATCTTCAGTTTCATCTCAATTTCCTTCATGGTGTGTAAAGTTTATTGCTGCACTTCTCTCCTTTGCAGTTTGCTGGTCACCTCAATGGGGCACATCAAGCTGACAGATTTCGGTCTGTCCAAAGTGGGCCTGATGAACATGACCACTAACCTTTACGAGGGGCACATTGAGAAAGATGCCCGGGAGTTTTTAGACAAGCAGGTACGTCCTCCTGTCTCTCTCTCTCCTTCTTAGAAATGGCCCTAGCTCTAGTGGGGTTTGTTTATCATGATAAATGCACTTTTTTTGTATTTATCTTTTTTTTTTTGTATACTTTTGTTAATGCATCTGTCAAGTGACTAAACTGCTCTCTGAGACTGTTGTGACATCTTAGAACAGAGAGCATTTGGCGGCAACTAGAGAATTTCATACACACGCACTTGAATATTCCTTTTAAGGATCTGCTTTTTGAGTTCTGAAGGGGAAATACCACCTCTGCAGCTGTTGCGTTGTTATGTTTAAAAAACACTTTATAAGGCGCCTGTGTTATGAAGAAAATAATGACATGGAGGTACTGTTTCTAGCCACAGTAGAATTTCCATGGAAAAAAACAGCAACCCACACACAATATTAAGATAACTAACAACTTTTAAACTGAGAAATTATTCATATGGTTCCTGCTAAAGGAACATTTATCGATGGTTACGCCATTATTGAAACCCAGCAGGTCTGCTAAATAAACAAAAGCCTGTGCCGGCTTTACAGTGTGGGCATCCCCATTTTAGTTTTTACTGACTTTAATAATGGATGAGCCAGTCTAAATTACAGCAATGAATCTTTGGTCCTCACTGTTTACAAGGAATATAAAGGAGGGCGATAGTTTACAGTCTCTTGGCCACTGAGTACAGGCCTCTTTTGTGGAGAAGACCATTGGAATTATGGACACAGTAAAGGAACGGGGGAAAGTGACCAATAAACTTGCTGTATTTTGTAACCATATAAATTATGGGGTAGTTGTATGCCTGCCTATGCTCACAGACTCTTACAGCAGCATCACCTGCATGTTGCTTGGTCTCCCCTATTTCCACGTTTGTTTTCCCCATAGGGTCCCATGTAAATCAGGTTGGCTTTACCTGCTGAAAGGGATATTATGAACACAACTGAGTTAGTGTACTTGACCTAAAACCACAACTGGCTTCCCCTCACATTATGTTCTCTATGGCCTGAAATCTCAACGTTTTTGATTTGCGTTATGCTGCGCATCCTGACAAAGGGTATCCTGTTCCCTAGGTGTGTGGGACCCCTGAATACATCGCCCCTGAGGTGATCCTGCGGCAGGGCTACGGCAAGCCGGTGGACTGGTGGGCCATGGGCATCATTCTGTACGAGTTCCTGGTGGGCTGCGTGCCCTTCTTTGGAGACACGCCGGAGGAGCTGTTTGGACAGGTCATCAGTGGTCAGTTCCTTTTCTTTCTCTATAATACAGAGGCTTGTCAGAAGAACATACAGTTCTTAATGTAAGTTAATGCAATGCAAAATAACTATAGCCATTTTGATGTTTAAATGCGGAAGAGACGTTGCAGGTTAATCTAACCCGCAACAACAAGGTGTTCATTTGGCTGTTCTATAAGAAGATAAAACCCTGGGGAAGCCTTTTGCTCGGCACGATAAATGTGCCCAACAAAATGTACCTTTATATATGCTTGGAAAAGTATATCCCAATAAATAATTTCTCTGGGGTTCATTTCCAGATATTTATTGACTTTCTAAAAAATTGAGATTGAGCTCCAATTAGATGCACATGTTTCATTACAAATGTAAGTTACACGCAGAAACTGGTGATTGTTATCTTGTCCTTCTAGAGAAGAGAACTGCCATCGGTAATGATCTTAGTGATCATTTTTGACTTCAATCCAGTTAAGACAACGTAATGGAATAACCATTTTGTGTTCTGTAACTTGTCAGCTCTACTCTAGTATTAATAAATGAAGGAACAATGAATAAAGGCATACTTTTAACTGTTTTTTATTAAGGATAAATCACCCCTTGTGCCAGCTTAGGAAAACATACCCAATCTAACGGCCTGCAAGACTTCCTGCTTACCACTTCAGGATGTAACACAAAAAGATCTCTCCACTGATTTTGTATGAATTTTATGTTTTGTACTAACAAAGGCTTGCTACACTGGGTTTTAAACACAACAACTACACATTATTGAATGGCAGGGATTGCAATTTAAGTTTGTATGTTCATATTTCATCATAGTTTGCTATTTATTCAGCTTGTTCAGTAGATGGTGGAATTTGAATCCTCCACACTGCAGTGCTGGGATCAATTCCATTTCAATTCAGTCAATTCAGCAGTTGATCTGACCGTAAATTCAGGAATTTTCTATACGGATTTTTTCTTTTGTTTTTTTTAGTTTATTTCCAGAATTGTCTCAAACTGTGTGGTACAGTGTTAGCTGTGTACCTGACAGACCAGCACCTGTGGGTTTTGCATGTGAAGAAGAGGCAGCTGCTCATGTAAAATGCAGAGAAACAGAAAGCCTCCAACACCTGTATTTAAGGCCGCCTGAACTAGTTCCAAGCGTTTTTTGTTTTTGTGAGACGGAGAGCCGGCGGTGATCCCACCATTTCACTCACCTGCTGCTGCTCAGAACCCGCACAGATTCCATAACCGCCAGCTTCACACCACGTGGGTCCCCAAACCTCCATCTATAACACGAACATTCCTATTCCCATTCGATTCGATAATGATACATATCGCGCCTATGGTTGACTTCCAGTGGTCTTCTTTCTTAGTGTTGAAGTGAGCCCCCACCCCCCATGGAAGCTTGGCTAGTCTCATCAATCTCCCGAGTGACACAAACACAACTCATTAGGAAGAGAACTCCACACTGACTGAGGCTGGGGGGCCTGGCCCTGTCATTATTCCGAACTATGGAAATGAATGGAGGGATATTAAATTTTTGTTTGCGCCTCAAATTTTAACGAGCTGGGGAGTTGAGTGTTAATTAAAGTGATCTGAAAGCGCTGGGAGAGGCTGCCGCAGCCTTGGGGTATAAATGCATATTCATGCTTCACTTCCAAGTTTGATTAAATGGCGTGGCACGCACTGCCAGTGAGACAGTCATGGAAATGACTCCATTTTCTAACTGGTTTGCCTCCGCTCATCCTTTGGCCTTTTATGTTAATGCGCGGGTGTACATAATTTCCCCCCTTCCATTTTTTTATCACAGTAAAACTGTCAAACTCACAAGCTCCCCCTCCGTCTGTAAACTGCATATTTTATTTGTGCGGTTGTTGTTTTTGAGGTTTGTGAAAACCCGAGTGGCAATCGGATAAATATTCAGCAGCCGTGGCCTTAATATGTACCTGCTCTTTTCGGAAGCATAAAACGGTGACCTTTGTCACCCAGGAGAGAGCGACCCATGTAGTCCCTTCTATTGTACGGAAATAAAAAATTTATCGGTATCGTGCCTTTTGTTTTTCAAGCAAAAATGATGGACGTCTCCAGAATAATAATCAGCTGCCTTTTGACCTTTTTAAGTGTCCACTGAATTTATGTTTTTTTCATGAAACCCACCTTGCCCTCTGCTCCCAATCTGATGGGAAATACAACCTCAAAGATTAACCTGCTTAGTAAAGGCACCTACTGTAAAAATAAATGGGTGTGACTTTATAATACTGCCAAGAGAGATGTGCTTTTGTTAGGGAACTGGCAACACATGTATTTTCAATGTGATGTCACTGACAATATTTTGTTATTACAACATACATACATGCATACATATATACAGTAATACTGTATATATTTTTGTATTTCAAAATGGTGCATTTTTGTTTACTGGTGTGTCAAGCTGTGAAGTAGACCTGACCTGACCTGGCCTGAACATTGGCATTCTTTAAGGACTGACGGCCTAATCTCTGTTGCAGATGAGATCAATTGGCCAGAGGGAGATGATGCCCCGCCCTCTGACTCCCAGGACCTCATCACCCTGCTGCTGAGACAGAACCCCCTGGAGAGAATGGGCACAGGTTAGCCACGCCCTTCATATCCGGAATGTTCTGCACACTCCTGTCCTGATATGCCCCCATGTGACCCCAAAAAAAGGTTTCCCCTGACAACCCATGGAAGCACCGGAAGGAAGGAAAAATTAGTGGCACCACTTTCTGGGTGATGTCCTATTTTGCCAGTGTCAAATGCTGTGATGGGTTTAAATAGGTTTGCATGATAGGGCAATTTATTCCCCATACGTCGCTGTCCTCTGTTCAGTCCGTAATCTTTTATGAAAGGAGACCTCATTTGAATGCAGATGTCGTTACAGAAAAATTCATCCCCTTTGACTTGGCGTCGTAGTTTCATATAAAGCCACTCGCAAACACCGGTCGGGGTGTTTTGCTACCGTTGGCTTCCCATTCCCAAGATTTATGAGAATAATTACCCAGTCTGATGTATGTTTTAATCATATTAATCTTGCACAGGGGTGTGAATGCAGGACACTCCAGCTCAGAGATGTAACCGCTTAGAAAATAAAGACCCAAATGATGATAAAGGATGGCTGGTTCTATGAAAGCCTGAGAAAGCGAAGCGTTGTTCAATTTAAAATGGCCGCTGCGAGTGGGCTTGACTGAAAGGCTCTGCTGTTAGCGCGCGAGGATGGATATCTGATGAGAACCTCAAATCGGAGAGAGCACGCTCTGCATTCTGAGAGGCGGCTATGGTGCTATGAACCCGTAAAGAGCAGTTTGTGCTTCCCTCAGCCAAACTTATGATTAAAGGGCCGAGACCAGGGCATGGCATCCGGCCAAACGACCAAAGCGTTTATTGACTTGCAGCACGACTCTCCTCCTTTTTTGTTCGTCGGTTACAGTAATTCGCCCACGGGGGTTGCGTTAAAGTCACGCGATGCCATGTTGCGTGCCAGGCGCGGCATGCTTTTAAAGCTGACCCTCAACCCCCAACGGAAATAAAAAATCAAGAATGTTGCTGTTTGCTTTAGAGCAGATTAAAGTTAGAAAAAAAGAGCGACGGGACTTACTCTTTGAAATTATTCCCAACCGGATCTATATTCAATGGAACCTCCTTTCTTCCTGAAAGGTCACTCACAGGAAATTGGTGTGCATAATTTATGGTGGTGATATCACTGTTGGGTGCAGGCCAGCAGGATATGGGGAGGGGTGGGGAGATTGTGAAGCACGGAGTCGGCACTTCGCCCGGCACTGTTCGATCTTGACCTCACCGGTCGAGGTAATGGCCACGCGTTTTTGTCCGCAGGTGGGGCCTTCGAAGTGAAGCATCACCAGTTCTTCCACAACCTGGACTGGAACAGCTTGCTGAGGCAGAAGGCCGAGTTCATCCCCCAGCTGGAGTCAGAGGACGACACCAGCTACTTCGATAGTGAGTCCCGCGTGTGTTCATTATACATACATCCAGGCTTAATGTTAAAACATCTGTGTTCATCAGAGATAGGAGGAAACCTGCCGTCTACCAGACCTGGGTCAAATAACTTTGAAATACTCTTTAGGCACTAGTAAAATTCCTGTAGATTACTGAGAATTTTCACCGATATTATATAAACATAATATTATGAAACTATTATTCTTTCATAAGATTGTACATTTTGGTTAGTAACATGTTTTGTTGAACGTTCTCAGGGGTCTGCAGGTTCTTTTCCATATTATACCACCATATGAAGAGGATTTCACATATGTACTTGATCCAATTTTGTGGTCTAAAGCAAACCACTCCATTTAACCCAGTCCCAGCCTTGATACTGCACAAATGGAAGCACTCCAAGTCCAGAGTGGTTTGGGCCATTCCGGGTCTTACCTTGAACAGTCACAATAACACTGCTTTCGGTATAACCGCCAATCGCAGGCCATGGTGACCTGGGAACAGTGGTTCTATGGAAAGGTAGCCTCGTGGACAGCAGGGTAGTACGAGATCTAATGAGAGATCTAATCCCCCCCCACAGCTCGATCGGAGCGGTATCACCACCTGGAGACAGAAGAGGAGGACACCAACGACGAAGACTTCAACGTTGAGCTTCGGCAATTCTCCTCCTGCTCTCACAGGTTTTCCAAAGTGAGTCTTTGTTCAGTTGTGAATGCATTTACTGCAGTACTGCCACTCATGCATGTTAGTTTATGTATTTATGTATATCGGGTAATATTTATGTATTTATGTATGATGTATTTATGCGTTTATGTATGAAGTTAGACTTATATGTATGTATGAGTTTGTGATTCGATTTCGCACGGCTTGGCATTGTGGACCCATACAGTGAAACCTATTAAACTGTGTACAGTTTACATTATAGTAGCACACAATTTCAATTCAGTGAGACATTTGCCTCCTTGGGGGAAAGCCAAGGTCTTGTGTATTTTCCAAAGGATGATAGTACAGTCATTCAGTCATCTTCCTCTATTATAGGAGAAATACTGACTCCTCATACATATATGCCTGTGAAAACAATGTGAATTACACTATAAATTACAAATTACAATTAAGTATTTTGGAGTGATCAACTTCGGTGTAACATCCTTCTCTGAGCCCTCATCCTGTTCAGAGTCGGGCATTAGTGTGCAATCTCCTCTTGATGCTGGTGTGGTTTTGGGTTGGAGAGGAGGTGCTGTGTCTCCGTCGTCTCTGATGGGGCTTTGGTTTTGGGTGCGGCAGGTGTACAGCAGCCTGGACCTGTCCCGCGGGCAGCTGGAGGAGAAGGGAGAGCAGGAGGAAAAGACCAAGAGTGGCAGCCCCCTCACAGTGGACTCCCTCAGCTGGACACCAGAGTTCACCGAAATGTAAGTCTCTTAACTTCTAACAGACTGAACATCAGCTATGAACGGTTCATCATTTTATCTCTTTCTATCTAAGAAGCAGCTTCAGTCCCACATGTCTGCTTAATGTAGTGCTTAGTGTAATTTTAGTTTAGGTGATATACAAAGGTCATATGTGATAGGAGGCCCTCAGGGTGTGGCTTTAATACAGGATGCTAAACAGGATGTTTAAACTCTTTAAATTAACACACCTTTGGATGTTTTGATGTAAGATGACATGAATCTATGCTGGGAAATGAATCTGTCCATACGTACAGCCTCTATAAATGTAATATCACCGTACAAGGTGCTTTGGAGTTCCTTGAACTGCATTTTCCTGCTTTACACCACAAATCCCAAAATGCCAAATACCTGCGGCGGAGTATGGAGTTTTCTGTGTTGTTTGAGCGCTTTTTACCTGATTTTCTCTGTTTTACCGCCCCTCCCCCCAGGCCCTCCCTGTCCCACTCGTCAGAGGTGGAGAGCGCCAGTCTGAGCCGCCGCTCGGGGCTGCTCCCCAAATTCGCCATCTCGGCTGAAGCGGAGGAGGTGGACGGGTCAGCGGGCGCTGTGGACTCCAGCAAAGTGGCCTTCACCATAGGAGAGACGCCACAGGACGAGCCCGAGGCCACCACGCCCGGCAGCACACTGAGCGGCTCCACGCTCTCGGGTACGATGGACACGCCGTAGGAGCTTCTAACGCTACTGTTAGGATTCTGTTGCCCTTCCGTGGAATCAAATGCAGGACGATGAAGGACACGCTGACGACTTCTCTTTATTTACAATGCGCAAGGGAGAGACACACTCAGAACATACGGGCTGCCTGTGCTGAGAATATCTCTGGTTTAAATACAGTTCCTAGCATTACATTTCAAAGGGTTGATACAGTGAATACACATGCATGTCTGGAGACAACTGGTTTAGGCCCACCCAATCAGAAATGTGCCATTAGCAGTGGTATGCTGTAGACCCTATAGAAATGTAAATGGGTGGTTGATGGTTGGAGCTGGCTAGGGCCAAGGTGGGGAGACATACAGAGACATGCAATATACAAAATAGTCTAGCCAGTTGCAGTTAATACAATACAGTATATGTTGTGTAATAATGGAAACCTGGGAACCTAACACTACGTGGGCATAGAGTAGAACTGAGGCTTATGGAGAGGGTAAAGCGAGGGACACTGTGAGCCTAAATTACACCATAAGCAATACAAGCATTGCATTGTGGTTAGATAGGCAGACTTGTAAACAGTAGTTTGCAGGTTCAGAGCTGACTGAAATTACTTCAGCAAGGCACTGAAATTAAATTTCTTCTTTAAATATCCAGATTTATGAATGGGTTAAGTTATTCCTACAATTCACTAGCGACATCAGAGCAGCCAGTTGCTGCAGCATGGAGTTAGGTTAAAAATGGCTCTGTGTGCAAACTTTGTTGAAACGACTACTTTCAACAGATAGAAATATACCCAGCAGCAAGATGGCACTCGAAAACAGAATCATGTAAAATTGAATCTTTGGGAGATCTGCATGTTGAAGAATTATATAGGTAATTTTAAATGTTAAAGCCAACTCTATTGCCAAATTGGAACCTGGTTTTTAATCATTTTTTTGGCACTCCCTTCTCTCCACCCTCCTCATGCCAGTAGGCAGTTTCTCAGAGCATCTGGACCAGCTGCACTCGAGGGGCGAGGGCGTGGAAAGCCCTGACACCTCCTCCAAGACGTCGGGGGACCTGGGGGCCCACACCGCCAGCGCCCGATCCGACGGGGCCGACAAGCAGAGGGTCGCCAGCAAAGTGCCCAAATCCGTGTCGGCCAGCGCCCTCTCTCTCATGATCCCAGGAGGTGAGTGAGGAGAGGAGGGGCTGACAAATTTCTCGGGTTGGGTTACAATCTGAGGAAGGGAGAGGGAGAGGGGGATTGAAAGGGATGGAGAGGGTAGCACGAAATTGCATTTTCGCAGTGTGGCGCTCCCATGGGGCAGCGCTCCAGCGAAGTGCGGCACGCCGAATGCCCTCTGGGATCCGAGAGCGACAGGAGTCGCCCCCTGCTGGAGACCTCTTATGGAAGGCATGCACCTTCACGCTGTGGGGATGAAATCCCATCAGTCTCAGCCACGGTGGGGGAGCTGACCGAGAAAGCAGCGTCTGTTTGCTGCCGGTGAACCGGTTGGAGGAAAGCTGTTGCCTTCACGGCCGAACGAAATTCTGTTTGTTCAGCTTCCTGGGTCTGATAATAGTGGTGCCGTTCTGTGCTTAGTGCTCTGCATAGCAACTGCATGCCCTTTCTGTGCTTTTCGGGAAGATGATCCAGCCCTTTGTCTGTTCCGCAAACATAGTGTAACTCCATTTCTGCTAACAGTTGTGCTAGTCGCTAAATTAAATTGTCAGATTGCGAGATGTGAAGGCTTTCTGTAACATTTACACATACCTTCTATCCTTCCTGCAGATGTGTTTGGGGTGTCCCCACTGGCCAGCCCAATGTCCCCCTATTCTTTGTCCTCGGACCCCTCTTCCAGAGACTCCTCCCCCAGCCGAGACTCCTCCCTCTGCGCGGTCAGCCCCCGGCAGCCGATCATCATCCACAGCTCTGGGAAGAAGTTTGGCTTCACACTGCGGGCCATCAGGGTCTATGCCTGTGACAGTGATGTCTACACTGTCTACCACATGGTCTGGGTAAGGAGCGGTGACACTCGGGCCCTCACTCCTTCCCAGTTTGGAATGCCTAATCGTGCGTGAGTGCGTGCATGCACATCAGCATATTGCTGTACCCTCCACTATCGATAAAAAAAAAGCATTTGCACTCCTCCAAACATGTGAAGTTGCCAGCGCTTCTCATCATACTGCAGTTGTTGGACATGCACACACGAGTCGGTGGAAGACGATAGTTAGTGATGAGCTGCTGTGATCCCCGCTGCAATCCCGACTGAAACTCTCCCTTCCCTGGGCAACGCTAGAACCAATTGTGCATTGCCCTGCAGAACGGTTGGCCACAGTCAACACTAACACAGTCAACCCGACTGTGAGGCCCATCCATACACTAGAACAGTTCCTTCACAGGACTCACTTGCATTCTTAAAAGCTTGACAAACTGACAGTGTTCTTTAAATGGAAACTTTTCTGGAGTGAAGAGAAGCACATATTTTTAGATCAGAAGAGTTTCCTATTCTTTGTAGTTCAGTCCTGAACTCACTGTCTGACAGTAAACTGACAGCAGATCTGCAGTGATTGACAGCCAGCTCCTTCGTTTGCATTTCAGAATGTGGAGGAAGGCGGGCCTGCACACACAGCTGGGTTGAAGGCTGGTGACCTCATCACGCATGTTAACGGGGAACCAGTGCACGGGCTGGTGCACACCGAGGTAGTGGAGCTGCTGCTGAAGGTGAGAATGCTATACTTGTCTCTCTCTCACTTCCTCACACACACACACACACACACACACACACACACACACACACACACACACACACACACACACACACACACACACACACACACACACACACACACACACACACACACACACACACACACACACACACACACACACACACACACACACACACACACACACACACAAAGCAAGAGATATACAATACAAGCCTCAGGAAATGGCTCCTCCACCCAAACCCAATACCAACAGACACCCAGCATACAGACAGACTAACATACAACATACAAAAACATTTGAACCATACTTGAAGGGCTCATTCATACCCACTGTCTCTGGTCTAACACATTGAGACATTTTATAATTCAGCTCACTCCTAAAATTTGCCAATTTCAGAGTGGCAGCAAGGTGGCCATCTCCACCACGCCCTTTGAGAACACTTCCATTAAAACTGGGCCAGCCCGGAGGAACAGCTACCGGAGCAAAATGGTGCGAAGGACAAAGAAACCCAAGAAGGAGAAGACCCAAGAAAGGTTAGTTCCACTGCTCTCATAAAACATCATTCTAGTAATAAAAAAACTATACAGGCCTAACAGTTGACAAAACATTTAATTACACAATAAGGGTGGGAGTTTTTACAACGTTGACATTTTGGGGCCAAACTTTTTTTTCTGCCTCGGTATTTGAGCAATTTTGATCTGCTGTCACCTGGGAGTTTCTGTCAAGATGTTATGAAAAGGGAACTTCCCCACTTTGTTGTGACGTATGAATAAGATGCTTAGCATCTTATCACAGCCCTGGAGACACCACATCATGCACCTCATCTAGTTAGGTCTTTGGTGTGAACTGGTTGCTGATATTAGGATGAAAGCAAAGTCCAGCGGACCCCTGAGGCTCTCCAGGACCAGGGTTAAGGGCCACTGGGGTAGCCACTGCTTTACGGTAATGCGTAGGTTGTGCAGTTACATTGAGTCAGATCCCCTCTCCATGGTGTCCCTAATTTCGGTTCCCAGTCTTTGTAAGCCATGCAGATTGGACTAGTAGGGGAAATAGGCAGTAGCTGCAGTATTGGGGTTACCCATATCCCTTCCTCTGTTTTCGCAGGCGGAGGTCTCTGTTCCGACGGTTCGCCATGCAGCCCTCTCCTTTGCTCCACACCAGCCGTAGTTTCTCCTCTCTCAACCGCTCCCTGTCATCGGGGGAGTCCCTCCCTGGGTCGCCCACCCACAGTCTGTCCCCGCGCTCTCCCACCGCTGCCTTCCGGTCCACCCCCGACTTCAACCAATCAGGTTAGCGGGCTCCTGGCCCCACCCGTGCAGGGAAATTATTTGATTTAGCATTCTCTGCCTATAGATTCTACTCCTTTATCAAAACAGGCTTTATTGCATGCCTTTTCAATATACATAATGAACCTGGATGTATAACATTGAAATTAGTAGTTTGTGATATTGAGCATCTAAGTGAGTGAATATTGAGCTGCATTGAATGAATTTTAACTTCTAATTTAAATTTGAAATAATTTTTTTCCCCTTGTATTTTAATTCCAGGTGGGACCTCTTCCCAAAGCAGCTCCCCTAGCTCCAGTGCCCCAAATTCCCCCGCTGGCTCAGGCCACATCCGTCCCAGCACCCTCCATGGCCTGGGCCCTAAGCTGACGGGACAGAGGCTGAGACAGGGGCGCCGTAAATCGGCAGGCAGCATCCCGCTCTCCCCACTGGCTCGGACGCCCTCCCCGACCCCCCAGCCCACTTCGCCGCAGCGCTCGCCCTCCCCACTCTTGAGCCACTCCGTGGGCAGCTCTAAAACTACCCAGACCTTCCCAGCCAAGATGCACTCCCCACCCACCATTGTGAGGCACATGGTACGACCCAAGAGTGCAGAGCCACCCCGCTCACCCCTCCTCAAGAGGGTTCAGTCCGAGGAGAAGCTCTCGCCCTCCTACCCGGGGGACAAGAAGCACCTGTGTGCCCGCAAGCACAGCCTGGAGGTGACGCAGGAGGAGGCACAGGGAGCGCTCACCCCCAAGGACCATGCCCTGCAGAGCGTGGAGGAGACGGCCTGTGAGGCCCCTGCCATCACTCGGGTGCGCCCAGCTGAACAGGGCTGCCTTAAGCGGCCGGTCACCCGCAAGATCGGCCGGCAGGAGTCCATTGACGAACTGGACAAAGAGAAGCTGAAGGCTAAGGTGGTGGTGAAGAAACAGGATTGGACAGAGAGGCGGGATTCCCTCCAGAAACAGGATGCCCTTCTGGAGCCTGGGAGCCCTGAACCAGGCCCCTTGGAGGGCAAGTCCAGTAGCTCCACACTGAAGGATGCCCTGTACAAGAAGCTGAACACACGGGCATGTGAGGGCATCATGGAGCCACTGTGCAGGGGCAGTGACTCTGTGTCCATGCTAAACGAGGGAGTCAAGACACCGTCCAGCTCAGGCCTGCCAGACTGGGGCCCCCAAAAGGGGGAGAGGTCGCTCCCCAGGCAGGGGAAGGAGGCAGGCAAGCCAGAGAGGCTAGACTTCAAGGCCTCCAATGTGGAGTTTGCCAGGAAGAGGCAGTCTTTTGAGGAGAGGGAGGACTGCATGTGCAGGATCTCCCCTACCATCCATGAAGGCCTCCACCTCAGTGCAACGAGGTCTAAGAGCCTGCAGCTGGACTCTACTCTAGTCATGGACCATGCGAAGGGGACAATCTGCGGAGTCCACACCCCGCCCGTCATCAGCACGGAAGCCCTGGCCCCCAAGCTGCTCAGCAGCAGAGGGGAGAGCGCTGTAGAGAAGCTCCAGATGATCTCTTCCACTGAGGGGCCTATCAGGAAGACCTCCTCAGAGTACAAGCTGGAGGGACGGCTCGTCTCCTCCCTAAAACCCCTGGAGGGCACCCTGGACATCGGCATGCTGTCCGGGCCAAGGTCTTCCAAAACTGACACGTGCTTGTCCAAGATGGCAGATGGTCACCCCGACCAGGGGTTGGGAGCTCTGGGGCGACAGCAAAGCCAAGCTGAAAAGCAGTTGCCGGTCCAGCAGCAAAAGGGTACCCCCGTAGGGAGCCATGGACCCTCAGTGTTACTCAGCTGTAGGAGCCCAATCAAAGAGGAGCCCACCACTGGGAAAGAGAGTACCACGCTCACAAGCAATCAGTGCAGTAGCAATGCTGACAAAGGCCTCTTTAGAATGGATTACTCCAGTGAAGCGGCGAGGGGCCTGACTAAGTTGGACACTGCAGATGTGTGTGGTAAGGCTGAATCCAGACCCGGCGCGAAAGTCAGCTTGAGCCTTGTGCACGATCTGAGAGCCTCTCGCTCGAGCGCCCACTCCTCCTGTGGCAGGACCCCGTCCATCCGAGAGGCCAGCAATGAGGACCAGGAGGATGAACCAGAACAGCCTCAGGAAATGGCTCCTCCGCCCAAACCCGAAAGCGTGGGAGAGGTCTCCAGCCAGCCCTCAACAGCCAAGACCTCAGAGCCAGGAAGCCCTAAAGTGACACTGCCTGCCCAGCAGACAGCCTCTGAGGTCCATTGTGGGGGTCAAAATGCAGCCCTCCAGCCATCGGAAATGGTCAAGGAAAGTGCAGGCTCGCAATCGGCGAGCTCCAGGAAACAGGGTACACCCATTGACGTTGACACGAAGCAGGGACTCCTTTCAGAGCAAACAGCCATCCAACCAAATCAAAAATTGCAGAGCAGCACCTCTGACATAAAACCGAACACGCTCCAGACTCCGTTGCCAAATTTTCCGGCTTTCAGTTTTACAGACGCCACACAAAAACGGGGTGCAAATGTGACAGCCGCAAATGTGGCTTTGGTGAAAGAGGAAGGCAGCCTTGTTGGCATGCCTGGTGGGAAGGAGATCAGCACCTCTAAAAGCCCCGGAGACAAGGTGGAGACAGCTAGTGAGCCATGTGTAAAGGGGGAGACAAAAGGCAATAAATCAAAGGAGAGCACTGTGGCAGCTAAGACAGAGGGCCTGTTTAGGTGTGATGAAAAGGCTGGTAATCATGCAGCATCCAGCAGTGTGTCCAAGCAGAACGCTGGTCCCACATCACCAAAGATAAAGGGCGTCTGCCCCAAAGCTTCGGAAACTGAGCAAGAGCTGCTGAAAAACAGGCCTGTGGAAAAGGTTCAGACCAATCAATCCAACAATGAACTGGGCACTCCCGATAATGAAAGCCAAAACCAGGAAAAGTTAACGCCAGACTCAAAAACAAGGTTGCCTTCCAGTCCAGTACAAGCAGTCAAACAGTCACAAT
Organism: Synaphobranchus kaupii; assembly: GCA_029718625.1. NCBI lineage: Eukaryota > Metazoa > Chordata > Actinopteri > Anguilliformes > Synaphobranchidae > Synaphobranchus > Synaphobranchus kaupii. Next base: position 26,974,779 of record CM056392.1, on the reverse strand, counting down.
CAAGTATGGAGCCCTCAAGTTCTGTGCAGACTATGCAGACGATAAACCAGCTACAGTCTGGCATGAAGGAGACTTCACCAACTGCAGAGCTAGTAAAGCAGGTACTGTCTGGGACTAAAGAGTCCTCAAGTCCTGTACAGACAATAAAACAGTCACAATCTTTCAGTAAAGATAGCTCAAGCCCTGTACAGATAGTCAAGCAAGAACAAACTGTCATTAAAGAGTCTTCAAACCCTACACAGACAGTTAAAAAGGTACAATCTGGCACTAAAGAGTCCTCAAGCCCTGTACAGACAATAAAACACTCACAATCTTTCAGTAAAGAGACCTCAAGCCCTGTACAGACAGTCAAGCAGGGACAGACTGTTATTAAAGGGACCTCAAGTCCTACACAGACAGTCAAAAGGGTACAGTCTGGCATTAAAGAGACCTCAAGCCCTGTACAGACAGTCAAGCAGGGACAGACTGTTATTAAAGAGTGCTCAAGTCCTACACAGACAGTCAAAAAAGTACAGTCTGGCAGTAAAGAGTACTCAAGCCCTGTACAGACAATAAAACAGTCACAATCTGTCAGTAAAGAGACATCAATCTCTGTACAGACAGCCAAGCAGGTACAGACTGTTATTAAAGAGTGCTCAAGTCCTGTACAGACAAACAAACATTCACAATTTTTTAGTAAAGAGTCCTCGAGCCCTGTACAGACAGTCAAGCAGGTACAGTCTGGCATTAAAGAATCCCCAAGCCCTGTACAGAAAATAGAACAGTCACAATCTGTCAATAAAGAGTCCTCAAGCCATGTACAGACAGCCAAACATATACAGCCTGGTATTAAAGAGTCTTCAAGCCCTGCACAAACAGTCAAACAGATACAGACAGAAAATAAAGACTCTTCAAGCCCTGTACAGACAATAAAACAGTCACAAACTGGCAGTAAAGGGACCTCAAGTCCTGTACAGAGAGTTAAACAGGTACAGCCTGACATTAAAGAGTCTTCGAGCCCTGTGCAGGCAGTTAAACAGGTACAATCTGGTATTAAAGACTCCTCAAGCTCTGTACAGACAGTCAAACAGATACAGCCTGATATTAAAGAGTCCTCAAGCCCCATACAAACAGTAAAGCAGTCACTGTTTGACATTAAAGAGTCTGGAAGTTCCATACAGATCATAAAACTGGTGCAGTCTGGCACAAATGAACCTTTAACTCCTGCAGAAATGGTAAAACAGACACAGTCTTGTATTAAAGAGTCCCCAAGCCCTGCACAGACGATAAAGCAGTCTGGCTTGGTTTCTGGAAAACAAGCCCCTGTAAACCCCCAAATAAATCCCAAAATCAAGATGAGAGGAGAAACATCTCCTGTTTCCCACCGGGCTTGCAAAGCAGAAGAGGACTCTGGGAGAGGCAGGGGGAAAGTTCTGGAGCAGCCAATAGTTAAGGATGGCCTCAGTGCAAAACAAAAGGAGCAAACATCCCATCATACCACGGGCAGGCCGCAGGTTCAGATGGAGCAGGCGAAACCCAGCAGCTGTCAGACAGCGCCTCCCAGTGGCGCTCCACCGCCAACACTACCCACACCAGCAGAGAGGAGAAAAGAGGCACACAAGCACAATGAAGCACTTTCAGGCAGGTTCCATGTCAATGTGGCAGAAGAGGGGGTTTCGCATGCAGCCAAGCAAGGCTGTGCAAGGCAGCAGGCTGAAGGCCCCGGAGCGGATTCTTATAGGCAAACAGGGTTCGGAACCAGAACCGAAGTGAAATCAAGCGCAGGCGAAGGGAAGCCCGGGACTTCTGAGAAGCAGGTGTCTGCCGGCAAGAAAGAGCAGGGTGAAAAGAAAAAGAAAGAATGTGAGCAGACAAATTCCCTGACAAAGAACACTCGCAAAGATGCTTCAAAAACGGCCTCTGCAAATGACACCACAGCTTCAGAAAAGGACTTTGTCCGTAGCAAGCAAGCCAAGGAATTGTCACGTGGCTTGACACTCAAAAAAACGTAAAAGGTACCTGAGCAGTAGCTGCCAGTCGTATCGCACTGTGCTGTGTCTGAAAGAAGGCAGCCATTTTATTTTTGGTTGTTTTTGGTGTGCAGTATCATTTTTGAGTTATTTTGGAAAAATCATGTCTTTGTCTTTTCACAAGCCTTCTATTTTTGAGAACCGGTGAAGCTGTTACCACAGTGTTTGTACAGCATGAGAAAGGTATGTTTGTTTGTGTGTGAGAGCAGATGTATGGTAAAGGAGACTGCTTTATAAATATCTGTCAATAAGAATCATCAAATCTAAGACTGAATGTAGACATTGTAATTTGCTGCCGATTTGAATCTTTCACCAAAATGTTTTATTTATGTTTCTGACTGTGATCCTTTCACAGTTTCTTTTTGAGAAAAAGTATCAATTCAGCATTGTGGGATGAGAGGTTATATTTTTATTGACAGCAGAAGTTTGTGCAATCTTTTTGACATGGTAGCAGCATTTTGGAGAGGCCCTTTTAATGGGTCAGTAGATACGTGCCAATTTGGGTTTTGTTTGGAAATGCACTCTCTGTACCGAACTATATAACCATCAGAAATTGGGGGGGGGAAAAAAAAAAAAAATGTATTCATCTGCAGTCTTGGGAATGACCATTTGCGTATAGTTGTAAGCAAATAAGTACATTTCACCCTAGCTGGAAAGGTAGTCTAGCATGTAAATTAAAAGCGCTTAGCACGTCATTGAATCAACCATTTAAAGAGAACATCATCTTAGTGCGCCAAGGACTCTTCATGCTGATTACAAAAAAATGAATGTCACCAAAATGTTTATTTTATTATTTGTTAGTGTTGTTTTTGTTTTTGAATAGAGAGGGAGTGTGTTTTTGTTTTGGGTAGTGGTGCACAGATGGAATGCACGGAGTGCTGTGCTTCTCACCTAGAACTATTTAATATGGAATCATCTTATGGTTCTGGAATTTCATTGAGTCATATCTAGTGGAAGGGGCCTTACTGTTTGTGGGAATTATACTTGCTGAATTATACTTGCTGTTTTTAGCAGGTTTTGGTGAAATTCACATTCCTTTCACATACATCTCTTTACATTTCTAAAAAGTTCATTTTTATGCAAACGACTGTAAATATGATCAAACTAACTGTAAAAAAGGGGATTAATGGGCTTAATCGTGAGTATTGTTTGTTTTATATGTATATATTTTGTTAGGTTATATGTTTGTATACTAGTTAGGAGTCATTTCCTCTGCTTGGCAGTGAGCTAATGTAATGTCTGTACATGTTCAAAAAAAAGGCATAGGACAAGACAAGTATCATTTCTCTCAAGCTCAGTCTTTTTAACAATTTGTAATATGTTGTGTTTTTACTTGAACTAATGCAAGCTAGTGCACACAAACTAAGATCAAAAGGGAAAACCTTTCTCAAAAAATGTAGCGCTGGAATATAAATCTAAGGGTAAACACTTGCCAGAACAGTATGATGCCTTCATTATTCATTCATACAGTAAATTGGGATGCCCCTATTGTGGACATTGCCAGTGTAGCTGTGACATTCAAATCCCAAGTGAGAAATGTTTGTTCCTTTTGGGCCAAAATGGGCATTTGTCCTTGTGAAAGGACTACAAGATAAAGTTCCATAAGCTACATTTTGACAAAGGTTCATAGGAGTCTCTTTTTAAATCAGTCTAAAATATTTTGGGGCTAATGTTTCCCCCTATTTAAACATGTGTTTGTTGAGATATACAAAATAGTAAAACACACTTCTGTTCATGGATGCAACGTCAAAAAAAGGCTCACAAAGTTCAGGAGTAACATTCTATCAATACAGATTCACTAGTGTTTTCATACTAATGAATTTACTGCCTAGAAGGTTTATTGTCTCATGCAATTTCAGTACATGAAAGACAATATTTAAAAATACAAATACAAATGTAGTAAGATGAACTGATAATCTTCATATCTGGTCAGTGCAAACTGATTTTATTTACACTAGTATTAGCATTTAATGTTTCAAAAGGATATGCATGTTCAATGTACAACACTTCCTGCTGTAAATTTCCTGCAGTGTGTCAGATTCACTTTCTATTTATGTTGTGCTAAGATGGAGGTGCAATACAAACCATTTTAGGTTGGACGTTCCAACTGAAAATACCACCTTATGTTATCCCTGTTAGGAAAGGGTAGTGAGTACATGCGGAGAGCCGTAAAAATCATGTAATTTTTCAAATTGCTAACACGATCAGAAGTGGTGGGATATTTTGTCTAAACAAACATGAAAGGAAACAATAATTTGATGGGCTTACCAAACAAATATCTTCCATCTTATTTTCAATTCTGCCTCTTGAAAGCATCTATGATAGAACATGCACCTATTCTCAATCCTTCCTCAACCAATGGCATCACTAACATCTGTTCAAACACTGGTTTTATCTGAGATTCCACTGCCAGGTTTCAGCGGGCAGTGTCTAATCTCTATAAACTGTATACCCAAAATTAGAGAAAATGGGAAACTTAAATTGTACTCACACTGTTAATACATGTAATGTTGACATGCTGAATAGATACTGTATCTAAAAAATACTATATCAATGTATGCCTATAATTGGGGGGGGGGGGGATCTGTAGAAATAGGAAATAGAATACTTTAGGAATGAACTACATTAGTGAAAATAATGCTCAGACACTGAAGTGTTTTAAAAATATAAAAATGCATTTTTACTAATTTCATAGTATTACCATCATGTATTTTGAGATGGAAGGGAAGACCTTAGTCGATGCACCTTAATTATACTGAGATTTCACCGACCCCTTTAATGAAATATATGGGAAGAGCAAAATAGCCTTGTTGAAATGAGGGGGACATGTGCAGTATCTTGTGCTGTTTTTATAGCGTATAACCATTTGTAAACAGCTCAAATAATGTTCTAAAAAATAATAAAATAAAGAATCACATGACTTGGAGCGATGGAACACGTCTGTCCCCATGCTTTTTATCTTTTCTGAAGGCCGACCCATTTGAATCCTTAAAGCACATTCAATGTTTGTTTACAGATACTTCATGGATGTATATTTTGTATATTGTATTATTAAGTTGCCAAATCTATGTGCTGCATCACACAAAGTAATATGGTGAATAGTATATGTAGCTTGTGCCTCATCCTCCCAGCCAGGCCGTGCTGTAAAAGACTGTAAAGTCTATGTGGTTGCCAGTTCAAATCTGTGTAAATTACCTGTCCGGTTCTGTATGGTCTTTCGCTGTTTTGTTTTTTTGTTTTGTTTTGTTTAGTTTTGTTTAGTTTTATTTGGTTTTCATTTTTTGCGTGTGAACTAGTATTAGATGAATTTGCTTATTTACACTGTGTCTTTTAGGATCTGTGCAATAAAAAAGTGTTTGCATTTTGTATTTTGCCCAAGGAAAAGCTCTATGGATGTCATAGATGTTGTATATTAAACAGATATTTATACTTCTAAAGTTGCGTAACACTAAAAATAAAAAAGCATGACAAAATTCCTTAATAGTCTTTAGTCATTGATTGATTGATGGATTGTGTGTGTTGAGCATTTACAGGACATACAGTATTGAATGTTGGAACAGACATTTTAGTAGGATAAAGTTTTTTTTATATCAATATTTTGAATTCCTTTAATTTTTATATTAGTTTTTCTTGATTATTTGAGATCAATAACATCCTGAGGGAGGACGTGTGTACTAGTATGCACCCTCCCAAATCGAGGAAATATTAAAGCCATGCGATGGGCCACAAATTGCGATGGCAGGTATGCCATCCGCCAAGTTACGGCTTGGCGGGGCATGCCCCATACCTATACAGCACCGAGAGTTTGCCACTTTTCAGGGTTTCCTACAGAAGTAACCAGAATGACCATATACTCTCAGCCCTTAAAAACATTAATTTCTTTATGTTCTGACCTCATGTAATCACACAGCATTCAGATAGAACTTCACACATCCACACAATAAAGCCTCCAAACTTGGGTTATTTTGCCGTCTTCCTCTTCCGCTTCTTCTTCTTCTTCTTCTTCCTATTTTTCCTGCAAAACTGCCTGCCTCCATCGCGATGTTATCCAATGGGGAGAATTATTCTTAGAGAGTATGGTCCGTATACCTGCTCATCAAGCTTATCGCCCAATAAAAATGCTTCATACTAATGTTTTGCAACTTTAATGTTAATATAGCTAATGGCTTCATGCTTTCCAAGAAGCGACTGTGGCCTAATGGTTAGAGTTGCTGTCTCTCACACAGAGGATTGTGGGTTCGAGCTCAGCAGGAGACATTCTTATTTTCCACAAAAACAATTTTGTTGAGTACTGTTGAGTACTTTTCATTTATTTCATTTATTAGACTCTTATTATTTTCACATTAACATACTTTTATTGCCAAGGCAAAAGAGGTTTCCAATATTAACTGTTCAATGTTTCACTTGTATTTCACTTGTACTATATCACATGCTCCCCAAACCGGACGCTCGCTCTTGTCTGGTTTGGGGAGGGTGTTACGCTCTGCTCTTGCGGTCATGACTGACTGACTGAGGAAACTGAACTTCAGCGTACCCTTGCCTCGGCCAACATTTCTTTATTCATTAATTCCTTCACTTCAGCTCTGTTCACTTTATCCTTTTCACACACAACACAATGTCACCATAACATTAACTACTAGGAAAATTAAGAATTTACGATAATAGTCTACATTAAGAATTGATGATAGCCTCCTTTAAGCTGCAATCCTTTAAGATATCGGATTTATAAACCGCCAATTCCCCAAACATATCTGATACATGGTTAGTCACGTAAAAAAAACAATAGCCTCCGAATGTGGCTCTAGTCTACGCTACTCTGCAGTTAATGTAGCTTACTGCAAACACTTTTAATTATAATAAGAAGAAGAAGAAGAATCTCTGGTATGTACTTTCTTAGTAGTATCTATTGTTGTCTTTCTGGCTAAGATTACTGGGAAATATGCGTTGTCCAATTAAGCTTGTTAGCCAACGTTACTGTTGCCAGAGAAACGTCGGTCTGCTTCTAGTCAGGAAGCAGATACAAGCTAGGCTACTATGAAGTGAATCAACATGCCTTATAGCCTACATTTATTGCACTACAGGAAACTAAACTAAACCTAGCTGTCCGGTACCAAAACATTTCCCGCAGGTACCGCTCTACACTACCGGAAAAAAACTGCGAAGGAATTCTGCTGTGCTTATGAACTCACTAACTCGCTCGCTAGCTCGTAGCCCACACATGGAAGGTTGGAGTTACGCATCCGGCAATCCAGTGTTGAATAGCCTAACATTAAATGTATGTAAATGTCATAGCCTATTTTAAAACAGCATTTCCATATTTTACTGATGCAAACTATTTAGGCTGTATGTCTTTCAGCTAGAATGTGTTTGCATCTAGCCCATTGTGCATGCATGTCTCCATATAGACACATTAATTTACATGCTTCTTCATGATCCATAGCTCAGGTGGTGCTGTTCATTGTATTTCATTACACATTAAATACTGCTCATCTACAAACTCTTTTAATGTAATTGTGTGCTGTCTGTAATAGGATAACTGTTCTCATTCTTGTCAATAGAGGGCGTTATGGTTACGCAAATGTCTGCATGCATTTCTTTGGAATGCATGTCTCACTCAGTGTTTATCTTCATGCATTATTCATCATAACATAGCTATAAAAAATAAGTGATATCAGATCAAAAATGTCTACGACGTAAAAAAAAAGCCAAGTTAGTCACGCATAACCTACATAGCGCTGTCTATAAGTCCTTAATTCCAACTTGCAAAAACTAGGCCTGCAAGTAAGTAGTGATATCAAAATGTGGCCAAGTTGCAACTAACAATATTGCCTATCGTAGCTCACACTAAATAAACTAGCTCTATTCCAAAGCAATGCTATCCAAACTTTCCTAAATGATTTAATGCAACTTGGCCCTGCGTTTCTTCATCTTACCATCTCAAGAGAATGTGGTCAATGAAACTGCCACATCAAACTGCAAAATGAAAATAATTTGTAGTGGAAATATACAGATGTGTTGCACTTAGAAATTAAACAGAAAAATTACTACACTATAGGGCATGTTTGAACAATTGTCTGCATCCACTGCTTTGGGTCTATGAAAAGCACAGAATTAATAAAATTATTATTATTATATATTTATTGATTTGGATTTTTATCAAAACCTCTGTGGTCCTACAGAGCATAGATATCCTTGTGTTCACAAAATTCTGTTTGCAAATATAACTATTATGTTAAGAAAATTGGTACTATTACTTATTTGCCACTATCTGACCCACAAACATGTCTGGATACGTTTGTAAAAATGCTATATGTATGCTATTTTCTAGGTAAAAATATTGCTCATTTTTATCTGCATTTATTTATTCATCACCCCTTTCTCTATTGTACACACTGTTTCTTGATATAAATGTCTGTTTGTGAATTGTAAAGAAATCTGTAGCAGCAGTTAACATTTTAAAACCTGTACATTTTCTAAAGTAAACTTGCCAACAAAGTACAACCATATCCTTTCTGGAGTGTAATTATGCATCAACTGTTAAAAACATTAATTGAAATCATATGTTGTTCCATGAGGCACAATCTCTTCACATGTAAAGATGAAGAAACATAGGGCCAAGTTGCATTAAATAATTTAGGAAAGTTTGGATAGCATTGCTTTGGAATAGAGCTAGTTTATTTGGTGTGAGCTACGATAGGCAATATTGTTAGTTGTAACTTGGCCACATTTTGATATCAATACTTTTAAAGGCAGGCCTAGTTTTTGCAAGTTGGAATTAAGGACTTATAGACAGCGCTATGTAGGCTATGCGTGAGTAACTTGGCTTTTTTTTAACGTCGTAGACGTTTTTGATCTGATTCAAGTGAGGGGAATGGCCCATTGCAACTTTAAGCCAGTTACATCACTGTAAGACCATTTTTTAAATATTTTATTCAGCAGTACTGTTTCTCAGCATTGTGAGCTGAACTGGGGAGTTTGTCCGGAATACTTTGTAAGTTATGATCACTGCAATCATAAAAAAGATCACCCCGGGTTATCCGACCTGGGTCCACGACCCTGCTCGCGGGGCGGACATGACCCGGTGTGAAAGGGGCGACTTGGATTACTCTACGCAACACAGTTATCTGACCAACCCTGATCTTTTCATGTCTTTAACTTGTTCTGAAATTTTTTAAGAAATGACTGAGACTGTAAGGCTATTCATGTGGTATGTTAGAACCGAACAACACTGGAATTATCTTAATTTTCGTTAGCTAGATTCACGCAAGAAGATGATTGCTACTGTAAATATGTAACAGTGAATAGCTTATTAAATAACAAATAATAAGTTACTTAAAATGTTTTGTGGCAGTTTTTACATTAAAGCATTTTCAAGATTTGGAACACATCACTGGGCTATTGATTCAGAAGTTAACATAACTAGCTGGCTACCAAACTAGCTGTATTACCAGGAAAAAAACTGAACATATACAGAAGTAAATTTGTGGGTCTTGTGTGAATGGCGAGGACCCGAGTCTTACCCGTGACCATAGTTTTGTGTGAATAGGTCAAACACGGGTCAATCCCGGGTTTTGTGGGTGAAGGGGGTATTGGAGAGCTCCAAGCTGAGTCCAGTCAATGTTATTTAAAAATAATCTGTCAACTAACTTATGTAGTAGGCTATCTATATCTTCTAAGAAATAGGCAGAATTGGCAATTTGACTTATTTCTAAGTTTTTCACATTACACAAATACTTGCATTTGAGATTATTATGAAATGGAATTTACTGCAAAGTGAACCTTAAATAGCAATTTTGTATTGATTTTCCCTTGAAAATATGTTGCATTTTATCTACAGGTAATTGCTTAGATTTTTTTCCCAGAGAACACCAGCAAAGCATGTTCACACACTCGTGTATCTGTTAACGTGTTACGTAATCTATTTGCATGACGACCTCTCACTATTTCGCGAAATAATGTAGGGATGCCCAATTTTGCGTATTCATTCAGACTAACCCGCAAAAATGAAAAATCCACGTACCTTTCAATTTTAACAAATGCAGGCTGTGTCTGAATCAGAGCCCTGTCTTCTGTGCCCTGTCTCCTGCATACAGTGCACTGGCAGACGTGTGCTGTTTAATGTGCACTGTGTAGCAGTCCGCGAATAATATCCGCCATACTATTTTCCAACCGCACTGTAGAAGTGTCGTAAGCAGGTCATAAGACGTCCCACCAGTGTTGCAATGTCCGCGGTTTTACAGCTAAATTGGGATACTTTCAAAGTGCAGTTACGGGTAAAAATGAAAAGTCGCAAAGCACGCACTTATTTAAAAAAGTAAAAACATGATTTCTATTTATTGGTTGCAGTTAAAAATAGCCTTAAAATAGTCTTACAATATCTGGCAACCCTGCGCCCCACTCTTGCGCTGCCACATCACATGTTGTTTTTGTGGTATTTGAAGGAAAACGTCAGCGAAGCTGCGCCTCATTTTCTAAAAAAACTCAGCTTCACGTCATAATATATGTGACCAAAATGTTCGTGTACTTCTTGTAGTGTGCTCCCGAATGTACTCAATGTCATCCGGGTGTTTGAAGTATACTGCAATTTGAAAATTTTTCGCGTAGTCTACGGCCGTGTCCGAATCAGCACTCTTCCACACTGTTGAGTACACGGCGAGAAAGTCGTAGAGTATGCAAAAAATGTTCAAATTGCAGTATACTTCAAACACCCAGATGACACACTTCCGGGGTTTCGCTGAGTACATTCGGGAGCACACTTTGCAAGAAGTACATGAACATTTTGGTCACATGAATATGACGTGAAGCTAGGTTTAAAAAAATGAGGCGCAGCTTCGCTGATGTTCTTCCACAGTGCGGTTGGAAAATAGTATGGCGGATATTTTTCGCGGACTGCTAAACAGTGCACATTAAACAGCACACTTCTGCCAGTGCACTGTACGCAGGAGACAGGGCACAGTAGATAGGGCGAGAAAGTCGTAGGCTGTGTCTGAATCAGAGCCCTATCTACTCACCAAGGCTACTCAACAGTGTGGAAGCGTGCTGATTCAGACACGGCTGCAGTCTTCTTTGCACCTCATTAGTTCATCACATGGGACAATATTTTGTAGGTGGTAACAGTTTAGTAAACCTTGGTTAGAACCTCACTCATTGAATTGCAGCAACTTGCTAAAATTTGACCGGAGTGTTATTGGATGGTACAGAACACTGCTAAAGGACATCCCTCTTTTGCATGTTCTGTCCAAACAAGAAATAAGCTTCACCCAAGGTCTGACACTTGCCGAACTTGGTCCCACGGCGGCGCTGTTGTTAATTGCGGCTTGCAGCTATATTTAGCATATAGTATTAGTCTTATCCAGAGTGACTTACACAGATTACATTTTTAGATGCATTTTATTTTACTGAAGCTATTCAAGTAAGTACCTTGGCTTAATGGTACAACAGCAGCAGCCCACCTGGTAATAAAAACTATAGCCTCTGGTTGCAAGCCAAGTTCTCAAACCATTATATACATTACTGCCTTTGAGTGCCCTAATGGAGTATAAATGAGTCAAACCATAGTTAGCATTCATATCATTGTACAGAGACAGGAAGTCCAGACGGTAAAACAAAGCAGCCCATGTGGTCCTAAAATTATTTTGGTCATGACATAACTTGAAAGAGGACATTTGGTATGACAGCATCAAAGTATTTTAACACTGGGTGGACTCATTTTGACCATAGCGGGCTATCCAGCATCATGTGGCTCACTGCTGCAATCGAGTATAAAAGGGCGCTCTAATCGACAGCGTGTATCATATGCAAATCAAAAGATCCAAAAACCAGCATAGCTCATTGATTTTTAGCGGGCAAAACGGAGGCCGCTTTTTCTGCAAAACCCATTCAGCCATGGTCGGGAATCCTCCCGTTTGCAAAACGAGTCGACCCACTGATAAACCTGATCAGGATACATGATTAGAAGGATATACAGTATAAGTATACAGAAATACAGAAATACAGTAATACAGTATAAGTATACAGAAATAGCATTAATCTATAATGTTATATGGAACACTATATAATTGTTCAAATGCTATTTTTAAAAAGTATTTAAAGCACAGACATTAACATCACCACAAAATTAACTAGAGGAATAATTGAAGAATATTTCTCAATTAATAAACATTTAGCATGATATGCTCTGCAAATGAATAGTCATCAATTAATGACCACAGAGCGATTCTACCAAAGTCTGGAGAGTCCTTCCACAATTACACTGTATAGAAGTACAGAAAACTGGCGTACAGTCAGTCCAAACATTTAAGTGCAAGGGGATTTTTTAAATTATTCTCATATAAAAAAGGAGCTATAGAAAACATACTACAAGAGTACACAAATGACAAAAAAATAAAAAAAGTGAAGGTCTTTGGCTTGTCTGTGGCTTCAACCAAATTAGCGCCATCTAGGAAATGCTCCAGGATCCCATCGATGACATCACTGTTAAAGCTGAGCAGGTCCAGATTCAGAGCAAGTACGGTGGTCACGAGGCAACTGCTCACACTCACTGATGGGATATTGAGGGTGAGCACAGGTAAGTGAAAATGTATACCTACTATGCAACACTCAAGTTCACACCTGGAATCAAGTCTTTTTTCAGGCTAGGCCACTTGGGCCTTTAATAAATTAAACTCTAATGGGGCCAAATGGTCAGTTGGAATAAATGAGCAATAAATGCAGTCGAAAATCAAGAGAAAATTCAGTAGCTGGAAAACCTAACTGTGTTTACACAATATCACCTTGGACACACGAACAACAGGAATACATGGGGAAGAGATAGTGCACTTATTGGAGTGACATGCTGGCTTGATTATCATTATGCTGTTCTGGTATTGAAGTGGTAACATAGCTAGCCAACACTGTTGTCAAGCCCTCTTATTAAAATAATCTTTGAGCACCTTTTTTTGTGCTATAGCTTGGAAAAATGTGTCACATGGTGGTGTGTTTCGGGTTTGTCAAAAGTAGGCTACATGAGTGGGAAGTCAAATCATGTAATATGTGAAAGGTATTTACATGGAAATGTCTTTGGAGATTGCTTAAATCCCATCCATCTAATGGCAAAAAGCACTCCACAACAATAATCTGCTTATCTTGGTATGTTAGCTATCTATCTTTTACATTTTGAAACAAGAAATTTGGTGGATAGGCTGGCTAGATATATAGCTTGTTAGGCAGCTGGCTAATAAACTAGCTGAAAGCTAGTGCACAAGCAATAGCAGGTGCACATGTCTGTATGAATTTATTTATCCATATTACACTTTTTTTTTTACCACTTTAGTTATTAATACCAATATTTGCTAGTTTTTTGTGATATAGTCCCCATTGAAAAATTGTGATTTTGTCCTCATAGCAACTTTTTTTCTTAGTTGGGGGACTTGCTTTAGGGGGCATATATTACTGCAGGAGTAGCATCATGTCAGCTACACCAGCTATGGACTACTTACACTACGGACTTCCCCATTCTGTAAAAAGGCATGACTACTTCCAGTCAGAAGTAGCATTTTGGAGACTCCCTTGTTGACAGAAGTGGCCAGAGTTGAACATGTTGGAATGGTTGTTGGCTACACTGTAATGTTACATGTACATTGCAAGCTGTGTGACTGAGAATGATCATTAATTTGAGATAATGGACCAGCAGGGCTTGACAGACTCAAAGCTGTCTATAGACTATAGCTTTCTGAGCCAAACTTTACTGCCTTGCCCAGGGTAGTTTGCAGAGCAAAAGCATTTTGGAGAAGAATTTGAAAAGAAGACTTATAAGAGTTGAGTGGTGTTATAGGCAAGGGGACGGGATTAAAGAAAAGGTGCACACCAGTAATGGGACAATAAGTTACCATGAGACCAAAAATGTCTGTGAATCACTGTCAATGACTTGTGTGAACCAATCAAAAGGTTTTGCGCTTCACAACAAACACATGAGGGTAAAGGGAGGTACTGGTGGCATATGGTAGCTCCACCCATCTTTGGTATGATGATACCTTGTTCTCCCATCAATAATGCATACTGCATACACAAATGAAGCTGGAAACATAAGCCCTTGTGCCCTGGATGAGACATTACATAATGACAGCTGTAACCACATTTTCCTCATTATTCATAAGATAATCCTTACAGAAAGGGAATACACTGCAAAATATGTTACATGCATGGACTTTGAGAAATTGTCTTTTAATATATCAAGCAATATCCTAAAACAGCATAACTTGATATTTCCTCATATATTGTTTACTGTGGCAATATATATATATATATATTTTTATTATTTAAATATATTGCAGAGGACTGATCCTTGGGAGAGCCACTGCCATTAGGATAAGCTAGGTCGCCTGGGTGAGGGTGGCTGATGTTGAAGGACTCAAAACACCCGAGGACCCCAGGTTACATCACTGATGAGGTGTCTTACTGCATCTAGAGATGTATTATTCCAATACACTATTTTCTATAACAAGGATAATCGAGAGGATAAAGATAACCTTCATTGACTTTGAATGGCTGGGCCTTGGTCTTAAAATAGGCACTTCGATTTCTCAACTTCATGCCCAATTTGCTTCCCTCTCATTCACATCTTGGTTGCTAAGAAACGGGACACTCACCTTGCTCGTCAGTTCATCCTTTTATTTGTTGTACTGACAATGCTGTACGTGAAGGTCAGTCACCTGGCAGGACAGTTGGACCACCTTTGTCCTGTACTGGTCTCTATCCTTAGTGATTGCATCCACCTGTTCCCTGTACTGGTCTCTCTGCTGAGTGACTGTCTCCAACTTCGTCCTGTACCGGTCTCTCTCCTGAGTGACTGCCTCCACCTGCTCACTGTGCTGGTCTCCCTCCTGAGTGACTGCCTCAACCTGCTTCCTGTACTGGTCTCTCTCCAGAATTACTGCCTCCATCTGTTCACTGTGCTGGTCTCTCTCCTGAGTAACTGCATCCACCTTCGTCTTGTACTGGTCTCTCTCCAGAGTTACTGCCTCCACCTGCTCCCTGTACCGGTCTCTCTCCTGTTTGACTGCCTCCATCTGCTCACTGTGCTGGTCTCTCTCCAGAGTTACTGCCTCCATCTGTTCACTGTGCTGGTCTCTCTCCTGAGTGACTGCCTCCACCTGCTCACTGTGCTGGTCTCTCTCCTGAGTCACTGCCTCCCCCTGCTCACTGCGCTGGTCTCTCTCCTGAGTGACTGCCTTTACCTGCTCACTGCGCTGGTCTCTCTCCTGAGTGACTGCCTCCACCTGCTCACTCTGCTGGTCTCTCTCCTGAGTGACTGCCTCCACCTGCTCACTGCGCTGGTCTCTCTCCTGAGTGACTGCCTCCACCTGCTCACTGCGCTGGTCTCTCTCCTGAGTGACTGCCTCCACCTGCTCACTCTGCTGGTCTCTCTCCTGAGTGACTGCCTCCACCTGCTCACTGCGCTGGTCTCTCTCCTGAGTGACTGCCTCCACCTGCTCACTGCACTGGTCTCTCTCCTGGGTAGCTGTTTGCACCTGCATGCTATTCTGCTCCAGGGTGACAGTGACAGGTAACAACGGCAGACACAGATCTGCAGAAGCCACACTGGCCACTGCCTCTGATGTACTGTTTTGCTGATCATTCATCTTTGCTCTTTTGACCTCCTCGTTCTCTCGGGTAAACAGCTTCCTCTTCATCCTAAATGGTTAAACATAGATTAAGTAAATGTGGTGGTGCACTCACAAGGCACTTCAATCAATTGCTACTTGTTCTAAATGGAACCCCAGTCAGAATGGCATGCATTGCATTACTTGCTTTGAAGCTTGAGCTAGCATAAAAGTTTGAACTGAGCCTGTTTTTCATTCTTTAAAGTGTAATTCTTTAAAGTGTAACAGTGGAATAGCCCGTTAATATAAAATCCACGTAAAATTTTTAAATGGAGGACCAGCTCATAACCATCAGAAAATAAGTTATTTAGTAGCTAAGTAGCAAGAAAGCTAAGTAATAAATGAGCTGCTTTCTAAGGTAAATTAGATGGCAAATCAGCAAGCTAGATAGTGAGGATACTTAATGGCAACCTTCCTAGCAATATTAATCTGATCAAAGATACATAGCTAGCTTGCTTCCCAAGTCACCTTTCTGCAGTGACTCAAGGGAGTAAGCTTGCTAGTTAGAAAACTTGTTAAGTTTAATAGGGGTGTATGGCTAGCTACATTAAATCATGAAATGGATATCCTAACAGGTTGGTGAATATCTGTATTCAGGTGACCTACACAAACTGCAGTAACTGGAAAGCACAATGGAATTTTATCTGTCTTTCCTGGCAATGGCACACCATAGCACAAATTCTTTCTGCATGACAGTCACTCTCCGTGGCCTTAGCCACCTGAGTACCTCAAAAAGTAAGATAAAATCCTGGTAACTATGCCAATTTTAAATCAAACCCATTTGATTGAAAAGTGTGAGATGCACCATCTGAACATAGGATAAGCCAGGGAACGTTGGCCTTTTCAAACCTTTAATTGTGGTTTATTTTTTTAATAAAAAAAGACTGCTTTACAATTTACTTAAAATGATTTCACATCCAATCCATCCGATCCCAGTGTGTGATAAGTGAGTTAAGTACCTTGAATATGGAGATGCTGCCTCCGTGGTGGAGGTTGCTAGCAGGCTGTCTGCAGAATGATCATCACCTGCAGGCAGAAGAGAGATGAAGGGGCCATCTTGTAGAGCTCCGCTGTTTGAGTTTGCTGGTCAACTGTATGCAGAATCCTTAGCGCTACTGGTACACCCAGCACTGAGAAAGTGTTTCAGCTGGAGGGGGTAGTCCCAAAAAACAGAGCCTCTCCCTCACTGACTGAGTGGCCATACTCACCTGAGCAGCTGAGAGGAGAGGAGGAGTTACTGAGGTTGGTCTGAGTGTCCCCTATTCTTTGTTGTGTACCACTGTGCTTTAAAGATGTAGCTGAGGTGTTTGGTGTTGGTTCACTGTCTTCAGAGTTCTGTGCCTGAAATACAAAACTATTTTCACTGAACTTGTTGACTGCATGATGAACACCTGCAATACGTAATTATTATTACAATACATAATAATTTCACTGAAAATAAACAGTAAACCTTCATAGGGAAAGGCTGACAAATTGGGACAGCCATAAAGATTAGGATGAGCACATCATTTACATCAACACAGCCTGTCAGTTCAGCAGTGCTAATCCCCTCAGGTTTGACCTACAGCATTCTGTGGGTATGGAAAGTGTTAGTGCCAAATGGTGTATTACCTAACCAATCTGTACACACACTCACCTGCGGTTCCTTCTTCTGCTGTTTCTGTTTCTTCTTCTCCCTGAAGAAAATAGAGTGTTTCAAAGATTTTAAAGTCAAATCATTATTTTGCCTCCAAGAAATTTCCCAGGATCCTGCGTGATCCCCCATGAGTCTGTTGCTGGTAGAATCCCCTTTAGCAATAACCTGAAGCAATAATTTTCAGTATGAGCTTAAGTCTTATATCACATCAAAGGAATTCTGGCCCACTCCTTACAAATCTGCTTCAATTTATTGATGTTTGAGGGCATTTGTTTATGAAAAGTTATCTTAAAGGTGAGATGTCTAACTTTACCATAGACAAATAATAAAAAATAAAAAATAAGACATCCATGGAGCTTGCAGAAAGATGCAGTGTAAGTGTTGCTTTTCCTCAAAAAAATTATATTGCCTATCTATGATCTTGTAATTTCAAATGTATTTTACGGTGCCTAAACCGTGTTGTGTTTATGTTTGTCTGAGACATCAGATACTGGGATAACCACCTCCAAAGCTCCTGAGCCAGTAACATGCCCATTTGCTCACAAATTAATTGCGTAGCCAGTTGCCAGTTAAGAGGTACTTTGATAAATGACTGACTTTGTTGTTAAGCACACAGTTCCACCAGAGAGCCAGCTGGGCCCAACCAGCACTAAACCCAAGAAACCCTGCTATTCATTGCAAAAGTTGAATGATAAAAGTCGTGGGAAAACAAGGGTCAACATCGGTCTGGCTTTTAGTCGGAGGAGAGAGCTGAGGGAGTTGAAAGAGCTGAGAGAGTTGAAAGGGCTGAAAAATGACGCAGAGTTACCCTCTTCTCAACAGGTAAACTTATAGCAGGACCAAAAATAACATTTGACATTGACATTTTGCTTTTCTCTTGCCTACATTATCTATGATGTCATTAGTCAGAACTCTGACAAGCTAACATCTGAACATTTGCTATATTTTGTTAAATTATTACTTTACAGTTACATAGTATTATCCGTGTGTAAAGATATAGCCGTTTGTTAACGTTATCTAGTTCTTGCAGTAAAAACATCACATGTAGCCTAACTCAGAGTTCTTGAAATAGCAGTAGTCTTGTGCAGAATGCAGATAATAAGCTAGCTAGCTTATTCCATAACGTTAGCCTATCTGTACCAGTGTCTACGTATCGATAGCTAGTCTAGCTGTTGTGTTATGCAGTTATTGAAACAAAGGTGGCTTGTGGCTGTTGAATTTCCCATCCCATTCCCATAACGTTGTTGTTGTGTAGCACAGTTCTTGAAACAAAGGTCTGCAAAGTTGCTACATCAGTGCAGTCTGTAAGTACTGTATTTGGACAGTTGTTTTTTTTGTTGTTTTGGCTCTGTACTCCAGCACATTGAATTTGAAATTAAACAATGAATATGAGGTTAAGGGCAGACACTCAGCTTTAATTTGATGCTGTTAGCATTCATATTGGGTGAACCGTGTAGCAATTGTAGCCCTTTTTACACATAGTCCCCCCATTTTACAGGAACCAAAGGTAATTGGACAAATTACCAAATTTAATAAAGTCATCATATTTAATATTTGGTTGCATATCCTTTGCAAGCCATGCCTTCCTGATGTCTGTGACCCAACAACATCAAAAGACTCTTGATATCTTATTTTACATTTCCATATTTTACATTTTTCCAATATCTGATTGGTTGGTTTGGCCATGTAAAACATGGAGATGCAGGGAGAGAGAGGTCAGTTTCTTTGATCAATCTATGCTATCTCTTCTTTATAACTAACTGTTAAGCATTGCTTAGGATATAATATTCGCTATCCTAGCTTACTCAGTGGCGAGAGTCTCCGTCTGGGAGATTTGATCTTAAATAGATTGATTACATGTTGCATCTCTGCGGAACATCTGCAGCATTGCTTTAGCTGGCTGCATGTGTGTGTGCGCGCCTGTGTGTGTGTGTGTGTGTGTGTGTGTGTGTTAGTTAGCTAGCCTACTGCTGCGTGTTGGCTAGTCAGCCCTACTATCCTCAAACTTTGGAATACTTCACATATATTAAAATCCACTGTCATATCTCTCCCTCTCCTATGTTCTCTATCACGCTCACGGCGAAACGGCAGCCGTCAACAGAGGCACGCCCCCCGGCGTCTCAGGCATAAAATATAGCTTATATAAAAAATTATATATAATACAGTCAGGTCCATAAGTATTTGGACAGTGACACATTTTTTGTTCTTTTGGCTCTGTACTCCAGCACATTGGATTTGAAATGGAACAGTGACTATGAGGTTAAAGTGCAGACTAATTTGAGGGTTTTTACGTCCATATCGGGTGAACAGTGTAGCAATTGTAGCCATTTTTATACCCCCCCCCCCCCCCCCCCCCATTTTAGGGGACCAAAAGTAATTGGACAAATTAACATAAACTTTAATAAAGTTATCATATTTTATATTTGATTGCATATCCTTTGCATGTCATGACTTTCTGTCTGTGACCCAACAACATCAAAAGACTCTTGATATCTTATTTTCAGGTACTCTTACACGCAATACTATAACCTCTCTGCATTTGAATGGATCTGAACCATAGATCTGAACGTGAACGTGGACGCTTCGAGCTACGCGAACAGTTTTTCTTTTGCCATCACATTTCTGAAAGACAAGCCAGAGTGTTGCAGCGAGGGGCGCTATAGCAGGCAACAACAGTAAATAACTTTCTTGTTAGATCTGTGCTTTCCTCTGGTTTGTCTTTCACAAATGTCATTGGAAAAGAAAAACCGTTTGCGTCGCTCGAAGTGTCCACGTTCGCATATTTGCGTGAGGCATGTTTAGTGCTAGCAAGCGCTTCCATTCGCTCATGTAACGTTAGCTAGCTAGCTGCTAACATTACTCGGTAATGGGGCAAACGTTAAGCTTTTAAATTGTTAAACCGGTTATGTTTATGTTTACTTTTGATACTTTTGTACAGATACTTTTGTACTTTTACTCAACTGGTGATTGAATGGGGGACTTTCTACTTTTACTGGAGTCCTTTTTAGCTGTGACCAGCAGCTAGTAGAAGTCACTCTGTCGGTAATTAGGTTGGTCCGTCCGATATTTCTGCAATAGACTATACCCGCACATACAGATACTTTGCCATATGGTCGCAGCTTATCACGTGCTAACGTGCTTGTTTTTCCATAGCGTTCATTAGGACAATTAGTCAGGAGAAACAACCCTTAAAGTGGTCCATGGATGGTACAATAGCAAGCTTCCTGTCACACTACATTTAACAATGTACCACCACCGCGCAGAAATACACAGGTTGTGAGAGAATCTGGTAAACAGTCATAGGGCGGAGTTTTGACTGAGAGCAACTATAGTCTCACATTCTCCTCTACAATACGCTGGTATAGAGAGGATTTCAAGGTGGTTAGTTATGTCCTTATATGTAAAACCATAGAATTGAAAGATGGTGCACTTTCTTTTTCACGTCACTGCATCTATTGAGCAAGTGTGTACTGGAGCGGTCTTGTTCAACACCTCCTGCTTGGGTGTGGATGGCATCGTAGTGCATCGAGCAGGTCAGTTAGTTGACAATTCAAAGGAAAATCAAAAACGCCAAGTGATAAGAAAATGTAACCTCACTGTTTATATTTCTTTTCATATGGCTGCTCCGCATATGAATCTTGTGGCTCTTCCTCTACTCGACAGCTCCTGCAAAGAAATACAATTTAATACAGGAACATAAAAATGATGACTGTGAAAGGGGAACTTCATATTATAATAATATTTTGATGCCGCTGGTTTGCCCACCAATAATATGATAAAAAAAGCTAACTAGATCATGTCTAATTAGCAAGCTAGCCAATGGTACCACAAAGAATATTATAGCTACTCGCTGGTTGCGCTAGAATAAATCATAATCCGTCAATGTGATGGACAGGGCTGAAAGAAATCTGTCACAATCTGTCATTTTTACCAGCCATTAAGTTTTTTTTTAATGTTTACCGATTGTATACCATTTGAGTTGCATTTTTGGATGTATGTTGGTATTATAAAATTTTTATTCCGACAAAAAGCATATTCATAATGAAAATGATTAGGTTGAATTATGAAATGAGGTAGCCTACTAGTGGCTCCCTTGCTGCCACAATAATTATGCGTAGACTCTGCAATTCAAAGTGTTTATTCAATAAACAAAACTTTTCATTCACTGTCCTTGCTCATCTAGTGTTGAAAATAAAATTGGGCATGATCACTTGCCTTTAAAACAAAGTGCAGAAGTTTTTTAAGTTTCAATTCCATGCCCTTGCTCTAATGTTAGTTAAACAAAAAGGACTAAATTTGTGACACGACAGAGAGATGCAACTTGAAGAATCTACTCTAGAATTAATGGGGTGAGATCTTTGTCAAGGCATCTATCTAACCATATTCACAGGAAATATACCTAATCCATTAAACTGTTTAGCATGCTTGAACAAAATGTATTTAGATGACAACTCATTTGCAGCAATATTTTTTTTGCCTGTCAAACTGATGGATGTCATTTGGATTTTTCCATCAAAGCTTCTAAAAATCGGTAAATGGCGGGAACTTCTCCAATAATAGCTACTTATACATACTTTCATTTTGAATGTTTTCCTTTTAGTGGAATGATCAAGCTTTTTAAAGGGTAAGTTCGCTATTTTGGACCTTGGACCCTATTTGCGGTCCGTCTTCCATGAACATGACCCATGAAGTCCATTTTTTCGCTGATCGGTCCAGTATTGAGTTCGCTACAGATTTCCTGTAGGCTCTCACTGGGCTACAATAGAAGTCAACGGGGCAATTAGAAATGTTCGATAAATGTGCTTTCATGTACAATAAATGAGACGGGAAGCTCAGGGTGTATTGTTACTGGTCTCAGTATGCTCTCCTGTGAAATGTATCTCAATCCGAACATTTTTACGTGCTTGGCATGGCTTGGAAGTAAGCATTTCTCTGTTGCTTGTTTTCGCTGCTCCCGCGGAGTACTATGTGTCGGGGGTAGGGGAGCGGGAAGGTGTGCCGGCCGTTTACGAAAGTATCTAGTTGAGCAGTCTGCGTTTGTTTACCTGCAGCAACGTAGGCTACAATTTCCACAAAAAAACTTGGATGATGGATGACTATAATGATTACGAAGACGAAGAATTCGATTTTGACTGACGTTACTGGCTACAGATTTGAGCCAGAATACACGGACACGGAACTACAAGAGATGGATGATAAGAGAGCAAGAGAAGAGAGAGAGGCTGAAGTTGCGCAGGTAATGTTATCCGAAGTCAGTGCGAGGTAGTGCGGTCGGAGAAATAGTTCTGTTTCAAATGGAACTGTTGTTTCAACGTTCGGCTTGCGTTTGCGATAGCCTACATTTCACAGGAGAGCATACTGAGACCGTAAGAATACACACTGAGCTATAAAAGCACATTTATCGTTGTTTTTCCACAACATTTCTAATTGCCCCGTTGACTTCTATTGTAGCCCAGTGAGAGCCTACAGGAAATCTGTAGCGAACTCAATACTGGACCGATCAGCGAAAAAATGGACTTCATGGGTCAGGTTCATGGAAGACGGACCGCAAATAGGGTCCAAGGTCCAAAATAGCGAACTTACCCTTTAATAATACTATCTTCAACAGCAAATACTGACATCTTGTATCATATTCTTCAGGCCCACAAAAGTATTACCAATGTAATGGCAATGCATAGCAGAGTCATAGCAAGAGGAGTGTTTTGTCTCGACAGCCACAACTGTGGAAAGTGTGATTTTGTTTTAACATTACAACAGTGGAGGAATGTATAAAATATGATGTATATCTACAGTGAATTAGGGGGAAGTGCCCCTTTTAGAGACAGGTTGAGAGACATATAGTCAATGAAACTAAAAAAAAACAGCCTCACCTCCCTCACCCCAAACACAGAATAGTATGGGTTATTGATTAAAGAACTTAAGGTGACAGGCCCATAACATGAACGGGAGGCCCCATTTACTTCAGTAACTCTACAGCTGTGTACACGGTATATTGTTTATTATTATTATTATTATTATTATTATTATTATTATTAATAATAATAATAATAATAATAATAATAATAATAATAATAATAATAATAATAATAATCATATCATAATAATATAGTTATGTCATGGCGATGACACCTCTACCAAGTACAAGAGTGGGGAGGCCAAACCTGTAATAAGGGAAAACCTGACATCACCTGAACTCTGAGTCATCATTCATGTGGCAAAACCAAAGATCAGGTAGGATTTCGGGAACAACACCATCTGCTAGTTTCCTCCACTTCAGGCACGTATTACACTGGACCCAGTTCTGATCCGGATTAGCATCCCTGGAATGAGATGTACATCTTTGTATAAATGCATCATACATATGGCCTCTGGGGCTGTGAAAGTTCACTCACTACACTTTGAAGTGTACATTACGTAGCGATAAAAGTACTCTTAACCTGCCATGGCAGAAATCATAGTGCAGTAAAGGGTTAATAACAAAACTTCCAGGATTGATCCCTGAGCCACTCCCATTTCCATGCGGACCAGGGGTTAGGACTGGGATTGGGATTGCAATTGCGGAACGGGATGCTAACATGGATGCAACACATTTATTTTTCTTTTCTTCTTCTTGCCCCCTTTGTTTGGCGCCCCTCCAAACATTTTGTTTATATCACCTATACCTAGAACCGGCCCTTATCTTCAGTGTTGAAAGCTTTCTGTTAGTCTAGTAGGGCAGCAGAGCAAGGACATGGTTGACATGGTGAGGAAACATGTCAACTAACGTTACATTATGATCCATGACCATTAAGTAGACTAACATTAGCTAGCTGACCATAATTGAATGGTTTCGCTTTGAGCATTCGATTACAGAAGCAATGTATATTTTCTGGGCTAGTGCATTAGCTGTTGTTAGCAACGGGTTTCTTGGCATAAAACAAATAGGTTTTTAAATATGTTTGCCATGGAGTAGGCTATAGTAGCTAACCTTGCATTCGTTAATGGAAGGAGGTCGGATGTTGGGGTGATAGATGCGTCGTTTCCATGTTTTTACCGACATCAATGCGTTCGAGTTGCACTGGTAAAGTTTTGGCTTAGCTAGCACACATAGCTAAAACGCTAACAAGTAGCCTACAACAATGATGTTTCAACTTTTAATTGTATATGTTTAATATTCTGTATCGGCATGTTGGTCGATACAAAAGCATTTCATACTGAAAAATGGGAGGTCAGGGTTGATTTTCCGACATGGAACTGGGGTCCGTAGCCTAGCTAAGTGTTACAGACTTCTGGCTAGGCTGGCTAATGTTTTCACGATACCAAACGTAGATAAATGAAGGGCCGTATTTCCCCCGTTTATGGTGGTATTTTCTCAGTATAGCTGTTACATTAGTGGCTAACTTGCCAGCGAGTTACGTGGCCTCTCATCTCTGAGTCTCTAAACGCTGCAGAGTGCAGACAGGCACTACACTAGCAGTGAAATGCCCAGCCCCTTGGCCTTCACTTCTGTAACGTCATTCAGTGGGCGTGGGAACCTGTTGTCTTAACTATAAGGTTTGTGGCTGTAGTTTGGGGCTATATCTCTGCTCTCACTACAGGTAGAAAGTTCATGAGAGCTCATTTTAATCGGGAGGAGAGCTACTTCTCTACAAACCAAGCATCATTTTTGGGTGGAATTCCCCTTTAAGATAAAGTTGCATTTCCTTAAGTTCAGTGGTGTTTTATTTATTTATTATTAACGATCAGAAAAAACAAAGAAAAAATGAACCCTTTAAGGCAGGTCTATTCAAATGGTGGCCTGGGGGCCAAATGAAACATATTTTTGGCCCGTTTCATTGAGAAGAAGAAGGGGGAAAAAGCATGTTTAATCCGTATCAATAATTTTGAATTGTTCCAGGTCTGCATCTGCACAGTGCCAGCATACCTACAGTTAAATGCAAAAGTATTGAGAGTGACACAATTTTTGTTGTTTTGGCTCTGTACTCTCGCACGTTGGATTTGAAATAAAACAATGAAGTTAAAGTGCAGACTGTCACCTTTTAATTTTAAGGGTATTTACATCCATATCAGGTGATCAATGTAGGAATTACAGCCCTTTTTATACATAGTCCCCCATTTTAGGGGAGCAAACATAATTGTACAAATTATATACAGTGAACTCCATAATGTTTGGGACTTTTTAAATTTTATTTGGCTCTGTACTCCAGAATTTTCTATTTGTAATCAAACAATTCACAAGTGGTCAAAGTACAGATTCTCAGCTTTTCTTAAGTATTATATTTTGGTTTCACAATGTAGAAATTACAGCCGTTTTTATGCCCTCCTTTCAGGGCACTATAATGTTTGGGACATATTAATGTTATGTAAATGAAAGTAGTCATGTTTAGTACTTTGTCGCATATCCTGTGCACACCTGACTAATCAGTCACACCTGTGAAGCCATTTGTCCCAAACATTATGGTGCCCTGAAATGGGGGGCTATGTATAAAAAGTGCTGTAATTTCTACATGATGGAAGGTAAATGTATAAATACCCTTTAATAAAAGCTGAGAATCTGCACTTTAACCACATGTGAATTGTTTGATTACAGATCCTGAATTGTGGAGTTAAATAAAGGAAATATATGTCTTTGTCCCGCTGTATATAGTGACAGAATAAGTAATATGTGTATTTTAAGGAGGCATCTACCTTGTTTTGGCACAATACAATTGTATTACTTATATTATTTGTACATTGTTTTGTAAGCAGTACATGGAAAATGTTTGGGCCTTATGTTCCAAATGAGTCTAGTGTTCCGGAAGAAGTAGGTGAAAAACCCTATTACTGGTAGTATGAATATGACCACCCACCAAGCAAACAAGTACTCACTCCGTATCGTCGATTGGTTTGGTTTTGCCGGGGTCTGCCATTCTTTTGTTTCGTATTTCATCCCAGTATTCCTCCAGTTTCATTCCCAGGTTGTGTTTTATTTTCCTATGTAAAAATAATTACAACCAAATGGTCTGCAAAACATTCAAAAGACCAACATGGAAAGTGGCCACAGTGGAAACTCGTAGTGCCTAGTAGTGCTTAAGGTGTGTGTGTTTTTTATTTTTATAATTTGGCACCCAACCTGGGGCTGAACATGTCCAATTAATTTGGAATGTCCAATGATCTGCAACCATGCACAAACCCCACTATCAATTTGGGAGTGTAGACATCCTCGGTTCTCCTCCAAAACATGTGGTGTTGCCAGCCTGCTTCTTTTTAAACTGCAGACTACAGCCAAACTCGCATACAGTGGAGAAACACCTTTCATATGCGGCTTTAACATGCAGTCTACGGGTGACCCGTCAACAAGCGGGGGTCAGTGGAGAGTGGTGAAACTCAGACCCCTCAACGACTGAACCCTCCCATGCCATGACGCATGTGTCATGAAAAGACACATGTAGGCTACAAAATCGGGAAAAAACTACCTGTACTCCTCTGAGTCATCAAATTCCTGTTTGTTGTGCGTTGGCTTGAGGAAGTCGCACTCGATGATGCCAACGACACCAACACCCTTGGCATTGGCCTGTTCGCGATTGGGAAAAGGAAGAATTTATCAACAAGGGCGATTTGAAAAAAAGCTGAAAACAAATATTAGCATTGACACTGGCAGTAATTGATCTGCAGCACTAAATTGTAGCCTAAACTTGTAGTTTATGCTGATTAAATTCACAAAAAATAACTTACCTTGAGCTGGCAGCCCAAGCGCACATATGGTCGAATTAGCCGATTGTTATGGTACATCATTATTCCATACTCCCCTTTGCTTTTGGTTCTGTACCCAAAGGTGATGTTGACATGTTCTTTCTGCAGCCACAGTTCAGGACAACCAAATTGTTGCTAACTGGCAAGCGAATACAATAGCTATAGGTCTTGCATTCACAGTACTTATCCTATCTAGCTCACTTCCCCATAATAATAACCACAGTTAGTTGGCAAGCAGATATAATATAAAGGCATAGTTAGCATATTAGTTCATAACCAAACATGACCATAGTTTGACCATGCTATGTGGCGAGTCCATTGAGTTTGCTAACTAGATACAGTATGCTTATGCTGACAAGCAGCTTTTTACTCAGCTAATTTTTAGCTGTTATGGAACAAAGGTTTGTTTGTTTTATATAATGTTAGCAGGCTGCTACTACAGCTAGTTTGTAGGTTGTAGCTACTACACTTGTTTGTAGCAAGCAGGGGGTAATACAACTACAAAGGCAATATGTGAAAGTGGCAATAATTTGTATTTTGCCCATATATAGTGTTATCATATTCAATACATTTTCAGTAGGCCTATATTCAATTTCCGTAATGGTAGCAGTCAATGTTAATTAAACCTGTCACCTTAAAAAACCTTCAAATCTCAATCTCAAACCACTTATACGTACACAAAGTATCATTCCATTTAAAAAAGTTGCATATTTTTAGATCCCACACTAGCTGCGTAAATCCAGCACAAACCCCTCATGACTTGCTGTAGTTCAGCTGAAGGATACCAGGAATCTGGGCGTGTATTTGTCCTTGACGGTGTGGCCTAGGCTTTTTGCCACTAGCTGAGTCTTCACTTTCTTTCCTCCTATCAAAATCTGCATCCATGGCTTCAAGTACAAAATGCTGCAGTATGCCTGAATTCATACACAGGGGAGAATGAAACTTAATTTTGTTCATCCCAAAACTGAATGTTATGAATTTATTTTCTCACCTTCAAAAATATCTTTACACTAGACAACGAATTTGGGACCAGCTGGGAAATGGTTGACAGCTGGGAAAGATTTTCCAGGAGATTGTCCTATCCAAACATTGTTTCTGTGATGCAGTCAGGCAGCAGTGCAACAAGCAATGTACAGCCTACAGCCTTTTAAATCCCACAGCCTCACAGATACGAACAGTTATCCACTCCTGGCTTCCTCTCCAACCCCTCTACTCACACGCAGGGAGTACAAATACTCCGGAACCGACCTCTGGCGATGAATGGGGCTCTGCTGCTCATTGGTAGAGTCATCATCTGGAATCTGAATGTCCTCACTATCTGCATTGAAATCAAACTCTGTCTGCCCATTGGAGGTCCTGCGTGTGCCAGATAGAAGTGTGAGCCATTTCAAAAGCAGGACAGGTACAATTTATGGATAGACAGCTACATGTAGATTGATGGAGCCTTAGTTTTTTGTAATTTGAGTGACCCAGTTTTAGATTTTTCTCAGAATGTTCCAGAACCATTAATGTAGTTAGGTATATACACTGCCTGGCCAAAGAAAAGTTGCACACTCTAATATTTCGTTGGACCGTCTTTAGCTTTGATTACGGCGCGCATTCGTCGTGGCATTGTTTCGACAACCTAATGCAACGTCATAACATTTATTTCCGTCCACAGTTGCATTCATTTTTGGCTGCGATCTTGTATTGATGACAGGAGAGTCTAACCACTCTGTAAAGTCTTCTCCAGCACATCCCAAAGACTTTCAGTGGGGTTAAAGTCAGGACTCTGGTGGCCAATTCATGTGTGAAAATTATTCCTCATGCTCCCTGAACCACTCTTTCACAATTTGAGCCTGATGAATCTTGGCATTGTCGTCCTGGAATATGCCCATTTATGGGATAACCTGGTCATTCAGTACATTCAGGCACTCAGGTGACTTCATTTTATTGCTGCATAATGTTGCTGAGCCTAGACCTGACCAATTGAAGCAACCCCAGATCATAACACTGCCTCCAGAGGCTTGTACAGTGGGCACTATGCATGACGGGTGCAACGGCGACTTTTTTTTTGGCCAGGCAGTGTATATGCATTTGTATTTTGAATGGTGGATGACCATCTAGAGGGTTAAATTTTAATGTTCCAATGCGCCATTTCACTTCAATTCTGATCATTCTTGTATGTATGTCTTGTGTCTATGTATACTCTGTGAAGCATTTTCATAACCCCCAGTATATTTTGCCAAGGAATTTGTATGGGACATTCCTGGAAAATTCTTCTGTGTCTTTTTGACAACTTGTTTGGAACAATAGATATGTTTGAAGTATGTATGAGCGTGCGTGTGTGTGTGTGTGTGTGTGTGTGTGTGTGTGTGTACGTACGTGTGTGTAGGAAAATCATTACGTTCTCTCACAATCAAAATGACAATGCAACTAGAATTGTGCCCATTTGTCTTATGAAGCGCCGATTTGTTCAAAAGTCTGCCGAGAACAGTGCAGGGGGTGTAGAGCATAACTAAGTAAAATGTGGCTACGTAAGTAAAATTTTAGTTATATAGCACTTTTGAAAACATGCACATACACCTTAATCACTGTCCTAAGTAAACAACTGCACCTTGACTGCCAAGATAGAACTTGAAACTTCATAATGATATTCATAATGATAAAGCATTAATTACACCTACATTGACCTGACTAATTAAAAGTCTTGGGATGTGAAAATGAGAATTAATATTTATTCTGCATCATGTAGAGCTGTTTCTGACATGACGCTACTTCAGAGTAAATCATTCAACAACAGACATTAAACATGTCTAATTAAGAACCATTAACAGCTTGTTCCAATTCAGGGGTTGCAATTGTGATTGTAACGCAAACAAGGACCTGGAGAGTTTCAGAACCTCTGATCGAAGGAGCACATTGAAAGATCTTTTCTACTGGCCAAGCTTTACCTGCGCAGGTTCCATATGATGATCCGGGTTCCAGATGGGCCGCCCTTGGTGCTGATGACCTCGAGCTCATGGAGCAGTTCCTCCTCTGTTTCAAACAGCGAGTGCTCCAGGATGGCTTTCAGGCTGTTTCTATGCTCTGACGTAGTGCTGAGTGAGGTCAGAGGTCAAGGAGGAAGAAAGCAGACTATACTGGTCTGGCCTTGACAGCACAAGGTCATACCTTTGGAATCAACCACGCATCTGTTGTCGCCAATTAAGAATCCTGCTGGTGAATTACTTCAAAGAGAACGGTTGTATTAATGTTAAGACAAACTATTGATTATTTTCCGATTGTTCTTCTTGATACTTGTTATATAAAATATGCTACATTACATCAATTAGCAAACATCACTTTAGATTAATCATGCTAAGGTCTGACTCTCAGACCATTTCTGTTTCCATTTTCCTTGGGAAAGGATATACTTGTTTTCTTTTTCCTTTCTGAAGCTGATGATGGGCACCACCACATACTGAGCCTTAGTGGACACCAGGTAGGTCTGAGACAGGAGGCCCACCACCATGCCGTCAGCTTGTTTTGAGAAGACAATGGCATCCTTCCCCAGATACATGGAGCCAGACTTGAACCCATTTCCGTAAAGACCCACTGCGGCGTGGCCCCCTATTCCCTGCTTGTCACTGAAGCCAAAGCTGAGAGGAGAAAGGAAGATAGAGACAGAGCGAAAAAGGGGTTTAGTGTTTAATGGTTTAAGTTTGTGAGTTGAGTTTTTGGCAGCCTTTCCCCTAAAAGAAAAGAAATAGTGATGAAATCAGCAAAGCCAATCACAATGGGTTGATTGCAGAATGCCTTCAAATTGGAGACTAGCACAGGATTTTCTCTAGACCTTTCATATTTCTCGGATGTAGAGCGAGATCAAGACCAAAGTACCTTATGCTGTATTCACGTCATATGGGAGAGATGGCAAATACGAGCATCCAACTTGGAAATTCCTTTCACGTCAACTTTCAATTCCTAATACTTCTTGTGAACTTGGAGGTTTAAGCCGGCACCAGGGGCATCACCAGATATATATGTTTTGGGGGGCTTAGCCTCTACTAGGGGGGTCTGGGGGGCATGCACCCCCAGGAGAATTTATTTTAAAAAGCAGCCACAAAATGGTCGTTCCCCATGAGTTTTTAGAGCAATGTAGGATATCCAATAATTAGATATAAGTAAACTACCCGGCTCCTCCATCTCTTGCTCTTGCCCCCTCTCCTTCTGTCTCTTTCTGTCTCTCTCTCACTCACTCATCCCCACAAACATCAAAGATAAGCATTTGTAGCTAACGTTAACCATCCCTGAATGTTTTTAACCCTCTGGAATGAGTGCTTACATGAACGTTACTGACATTCCGTTAGCCAAGTAGCTTATGTTGTTACAGAACTTCCCGAGCTCAAGAACCAGTAGTGATTGTTACAGCAGCATTAGAACGTTCACTTCTACAACCCACTCTCCAGCGGTCATTTGAATTGAGCGGACATGCGGCTCAGTGCGTGCACCACACTGCACTCTAACCAATGGCTGCACTAGATTAGGGCTATAGCAGCCTCCACCGGGTCCTAGCGCCGGACTTTCCCGTGTGCGTTATGATTCTGGAGTCTCGATGGCACATTTTGTCAAATCAATCTGAAAAAAAATGTAATGATAAAAAATATGTAGGGGGGCTACAGTAAATTTTAGAGGGGCTAAAGCCCCCTAAAATAGGTCTGGCGCCGACACTGTACGATTTGAGCCCGTTTTTAATGAGGACAAATTTCAGCTAGGATCGGCCGTTGTTTGATGTGCAGTGTGAGAGGGGGAGAGATGCCTGATCAACTACCCCGAGGACATCACAACGAGCTGACGGACGATCGGATTCATTTCTGACATGTCAGGAATTTTGGCAGTAGTGGAGCAAGGTGGCGTGGGGCAGGGGTCTTCTGCCCCCGGGCCCACTCACTTAGAGGCCCCACTGGAAGGGCGAAGTTGCACTGTACTTTTTCTCATAAAAATTTTTTTTTAAACATTAACTCTTCTTATTTTACTGGTAATATAATTCTGAAATTATATTACATGACAATAGGATAATATATGATAATATATACCCATAATGGATAATTATGATTGATAGGCTAGAGGCTATTGTCATTTCAATACAGTTTGTTCTTTGCATACCTTTGTAGAGCCCCTGATACATGTGAATCACAGATTATTTCCACTATAAATGATTGTAATCATTGCACAGTTTGATGTGGCACATAAAGTTTCATTGACCACATTGTTTTGAGATGGTAAGATGAAAAAACACAGGGCCAAGTTACAATAAATAATTTAGGAAATATTGGGTAGCATTGCCTTGTAATAGAGCTAGTTTAATTAGTGTGAGCTACGATAGGCATTATTATTAAATTAGACGTTAAATTAGAAACCAAGTTAGAAATGTCCATGTCACAATGAATCACTTTTCAATGAATAACTGTTTTTCTTTCTGCAAAATCCTGTAGCCAGCTTGCTAGGTCTGAATTCTGTGTGGTTACATGAGGTCAGAACGTGCAGAAGTTAATGTTTTTAAGGGCTGAGAGTCTGTGGTTATTGTGGTTATTTCTGTAGGAAACCGTGAAAACTCTGTGCTGTATAGGTATGGGGCATGCGTCAAGCCATAACTAATAGCGTATGGCATAGCTCCCGTTACAATAGCGAACAAGCGGCAACATACATTTTTTTAAACACTTTTTTAGACGATCTGGCTTTTACTGACCTCAGCATCTTGTGCATTTTCTGAAAATCCATCCCAGCTCCATTGTCCGTGAATGTAAGGCAGTCAAAGTCTTTTATCTTGGTCCAGTCGATCCAGATCTGATTGGCATTGACATCCGGATCGTAGGCATTGTCTAGTGACAGAGCAATGATTGGGACAGTCACAAACAGTGGTGCTACGCACATGCACAACAGCAGCATAATAATGAGAAATACTTTGACACAAACTTTTCCGAACTCGTGCAAATCTCTGCAGTCCACTGTGCACTATAAATGGGTAGTTCCAGTCCTGAATGCGTATTAGTCAACCAGCCTTGTTAACAGAACCGATATTCATGATAAAGCATAGCTAAATAGAAATATCATTTTAATATCACTGTGCCTTCCACTAACATAAAGAGATATCAGAACTTTGTAAACCTGTTAAAAAATGAGACGAAACATCTCATCCAGTGTTTCACTTATTTACTCCATTATTGTTAGTCTCAAATGCATCTTTCCATGGTCCAGTGTTTGAAGATTTGATAAAGTTATAAATTGGTGTCATTTCTACAATAAAACATGATGAAAACTACAATAACAGTGGTTATCCCACAAGAACAGTGGTTCTCAACCTCGGTCCTGGGGGCCCCCTGTGTATGCTGGGTTTCGTTCCAACCACAATTGTAATCCCAAAATTTTAACAAGCTTTAACAATTTAGGTGCTTTAATGTTTAGAGGGATTATTTACAGACTTAAGCCACACTGTGTCAGAAGCTTATGCATGCCATGAAGAATAAAATTTCCGATGTTCACATTGCGCCCATTGTACTATATTGCGAACAATTACAAAAAAGCAGAGTAGAGGTAATTATTTTAACAGATTTAAGTAAGGACTGAGGCGAATCAATAGGCTCCTAATTACGTAGTTGTGACGTGCAGCAAGCAAACGTAACAGGTGCTCCGCCAGTAGGGAGGATGGATGATAAACACACCAAAATGGAAATGAACGGCCCTCGCAACTGATATAGAAAGTGCTACCCCATAGAATTGAAACGTGACTGCCACTTTTTCCATGTGGAGCATTGTATTGTGGGATTCTCTTCTTGCTGGAAGCTTGCGTTTTATAACCTTGGTGGAAGGGAGGATAAACTAGGGAGTGAGGGACTGCGTTCGGATAATGTGTTTAACACATTCCCTTTCCTTGTTCACTTCCCTCGAGTGAGCTATCTTGTGACGAAATTTGTGACGTGCAGCAAGCAAACTTAATGGGGCAATATGTAAGATTTTTATATGCATTAATCACTTTCAATTGCTGATGTATTTACAGATTGTAAATTAATTTAAAGAAATAGACCTCCCCCGACTTTCTCCATTGTGTTTAAGAGCCTATGAGTTGATTTTTATGTAAAGAATTCGGGTCGGGTTTGCCGGGAAAATAATTTTGTGAATGAAGGATGTCAAAGCGCAATCCCAAGTGCCTTCCCTCTCTCTGGCTGGCCCGCCCCGCACAGGACCACAACATAAAGGCTAGCGAACTGAACTTGTGTAACACAACACTAGCTAGTTAGCTGCTGAGAAATGGACCAGTCAACCAGCAAATGACCGGCTCCCATCCCAACACCATCGTCGAGTCCACCAAAGGCAAAGATAGTTTTTTCGACCGAAGCCCATTTGGCCAAATGGCAGCGTGACCAAAATCGGGCAAAAACAAGGATGAACATCAGCCGGGCATTCTAGCCACGAAGAGACCTACAGTGAGCACCATAATTCATTGGACAGTGACACTTTTTTTGTTATTTTGGTTCTGTACTCTAGCACTTTGAGTTTGAAAAAATACAATGACAATGACATTTAAGTGCAGACTGTCAGCTTTAATTTGAGGGTATATTCATCCATATCAGATGAACTGTTTAAAAATTATAGAACCTTTTGCCCCCCATTTTCAGGCATAAAAAAATATTGGACAGTTTAACATAATGTAGAATAAAGTAATCATTTTTAATATATGGTCGCATATCCTTTGCATGCCATGACTTCCTGATGTCTGTGACCTAAAAGACTCTTGATATCTTATTTTCTGGTACTCCTAAAAGCAATATTATAACCTCTGCATTTTAATTGGTCTCTGTGGGAATTGGGGGGTGGGACTAGATGTAGCTGTAAATTACACTGGAACAGTATGGAACACATGGTTGGCTAAATGGCTCTAAGTCAGCAAGGGTCTGATGTATCAAACAAGCCTTAAACCATCACTCTGCTGCCAGAAATACAATAGATATGGATGGATAACTTTTTATAAATTTTTGGATAAATTTTTCCATAGAGTTCAATAGGCAAAGTTGTCAGGAGAAACAACCTTAACGTGATCCATCCATATCTACTGCATATCTGGCAGCAGAGTGATGGTTTGAGGCTCATTTGATACCTCAGACCCTTGATGACTTAAAGCCATTTCACCAACTATGTATTCCATACTGTTCCAGCATAAATTACAGCTAAATCTAGTCCCACCCCCCAATTCCCATAGAGATCCATTCAAATGCAGAGAAGTTATAGTATCGCTTGTAGGAGTACCAGAAAAGAGTCTTTTGATATTGTTGGGTCAGATGTTAAAAGCATTAGTCCTATTTTACTTATTTGCCTTCTTCTGACCTGTAAACATACAGCTACAATAATGGGGCAAACATATGTTTGGATATGTTTATAAAATTCAATATTTAGGCTATTTACTAGGTCAAAATATTTCTCATTTTAATCTTTCATCCCCCGTCTCTATTGTAAGTGATGTGTCTGTGTGTTCATTCAAATATTACATAAAAAAATCTGTACATTTTCTAAAATGAACTTCACAACCAAGCAGGGGCGGTGTCAGAGATTTTTTCTTGCTGGTGCTATGGGGGGGCTTAATTATTCAGTGCTGGTGCTCCAGGAATTTGTAGTAATACCGCGGCATGTGAAAGTCAGTTTCAAGCGCAATACTACAAACACTTCTGTTGATTCACATGTGCACATAATAGATACATCTATCCAATATATGCATGGACTCTGAGCAAGTGTCAATAGGCTACACACCAGAACAATATAAGCATAAACAAGCCAACCGCGCATCCGCGCCATAGCCCAACACGCACAACATATCACCACCCAGCATGCACCAATCCAACAAGCAGAGTGAAATACGTCAACCAAAAAATAAATATACACAACACATTAATACAATGTCCACTAGCAGATAATTCACCTCACATAAACAATCAAGACCTAGACGTAGGCCTACATTTATTTAAATGTAGCCTATACTACGAAGCAGGACTACCTAGTTAGCTGGAGAACTGCACTGAGTAAAACCCGGAACCCTTCCAAATATGGAACATGGAATGAATTAAAAGGGCTGTTCCAGGTTTTACTCGGTGCAGTTATACAGCTATCTCAGTAAGCCTGCTTCGTAGTATAGATAGTCTAACGTTACTACCCTAAGGTAACGTCATATAGACCCTGATATTGTACTTGAGAACAACTTTGTAAGAAATTATTGCCACACACACTGAAATCCAAAAAATAAATGAATATAGAATCTTACAAACATATCCAGACATCTGTTTGCCCCATTAATGTTCTGTATATTTGTGGGTCAGATGAAGGCAGTCAGTCAATTTGTGAACACAATTTTCTGAACAAAACATTAATAATAATAATAATAATAATAATAATAATAATCATGATAATGCATTTTTGTGAAAGCATGATGTTCTTTTACACACACCGAAATCTCTGGATACACACAATTGTTCAAACATATAGTGCAGTCATTTTTTTAAATTGTTTGTGTAACACACCTGAATTGCACATTATTTCTACGATAAATGATTGCCATTTGACACTTTCACATTTAAATACACCTTTCATTTTCTCAGAATGCTGCTTGGGAGCATGCCCACAATGGCGCTGAAAACATAAACAGTGAACTTTGGGACTAGCGGGAGACTTTCTATGGATGAGCCGATCCGGAAGTCTAACTGGACACTGCTATCAAGACCTTCCTAAACTAAATACACAGCAAATCTCAAATTAGTATGCTACTTTGGAAAACCGTGTTAACACACAGCTGTGGATTAAAAACTGAAGGCATGCTGCAATCGACCCAATGAGGTGTGTGCTTTCCAAAATTAATGAATGACTTGTGACAGGCGTGAACAAATGACAGGTTATTAGCTGTGCAAATGAAACGAGGCAGAAACACTTTAAGGCTGGAAAAAGATTTGTGAGATGATGAAAGAGGAGGGGCTTGGAACGATCAATTACATTCAGCTGGCTATAAATTGGCTAAAGATGGCAACATAGTCATTGTTGTTTTTGTTTTTTTTCCCTTCCTAAAAGCAGCTGCTGATTCACCATGGGGAGCGAAGGGTTGTTTACTGGGTTGATAGTTTTGGGTTTGTTTGGGTGTTTATGCAATGCTCAATGGGGATCTCAGTTTTCAACCGTGAATGTAGAAAGTTTTGCAACAACTCAACGGTTTAGCTGGTTCACACAGGCTCCCGTGACCCCACGCCCAACCCACAGGGTAACCGGCTTCACCCAGGCTCCTGTGACTCCAAGACCAACCCTGAAGAGGCCCGGATTCACGCAGGCTCCCGTGACGCCTAGTCCTACCCTTGGGGAACCCAAGGTGCCCACAATTGCAGTGGAACCTCCCACACCTAACCCTAATGCTGTGAAGGCCCACTGTGGGGAAGGCTCTGTTCAATTGGAAGTGGATATGGACCTGCTTGGTATTGGCCACCTGATCCAGCCGTCTGACATCACCCTGGGAGGCTGTGGACCTGTTGAGGAGGATGGGTCTGCTCAAGTGCTTCTGTTTGAGACTGAGCTACACGGCTGTGGCAGCGTACTTGCAGTATGTAGCGTGTTTGATGTGGACAGTGCATGTGGCTAATGTCCTGTCACTAATGGGTCTTTGTTTTCCCCAGATGACCGAGGACTCCCTAGTCTACACCTTTGCCCTCCACTACCAACCTAGAGCACTTGGTGCCACTCCCATCATCAGGACATCAAGTGCAGTGGTGGGCATCCAGTGCCACTACATGAGGTTAGAATGTGTCCTTTTCCTGTTGGACCTTTCTACCCTGGATTTCTTGTAACCCGTACTTGAGGATACAATTCTGTACCTTTCAGCTAATATGTTCCTTCCTGAGGCTGCAGTCCCTGTCAATATGTATGCATAAGCTCATCTTCACATGTCCCTGACTTCAACCCAACTATTGGTTCCTGAACCTTGATTTGTATTTTTCACCTTGCATCACACCCCCATAAAGGCTGTATAATGTGAGCAGTAATGCCCTGAAACCAACTTGGATCCCCTACCACTCTACCCTGTCTGCTGAAGAACTGCTTGTTTTCTCCCTGAGGCTCATGGCTGGTAAGCTATGCTAACTAAATCTTGGAATATTTGCATGCAATTTTACTGACCAGATGCTTCACATACCCCACCCCCTGTCCCTGGTAGATGACTGGCAGCTGGAGAGGGCATCCAATGTCTTCTTCCTGGGGGACCTCATTAACATTGAGGCCTCTGTGGTCCAGGCCAACCACATGCCCCTCCGTGTGTTTGTGGATACCTGTGTAGCTACCTTGGACCCTGATATGAATTCAGTTCCCAGCTATTTGTTCATTGAGAATAAGGGGTGAGTATGCTGTGCCTTAGTTGCAGTCTGTCATGGATGTGATGGATCTACAGTGTTTGCCTTCCAGGTGTCTAATGGATTCCAAGCTGACCAACTCCCGCTCCCAGTTCCTGTCAAGGGTGCAGGATGATAAGCTGTTGTTTCAGCTGGATGCCTTCAGGTTTGCCCAGGAGGCCAGAAGTAGTGTGAGTAAAGAGCTTGACCCTTTGGGGCATACTTTCTGAAGAGTGCAATTGGTTATAGTACTAACTGCAATCTTTCTGACACTAGATCTACATTTTCTGCAATCTGAAAGCCACAGCAGCCTTGCCAGATTCAGAAGGGAAGGCCTGCTCATATCCTCCTGGAAAGGACCGGTTGGTTAACTTATTGGGAATGCTGGAGTAATTCAGCTCCAGGTATCTGGATAACCTGTTCCTCTTTCAGGTGGATCAGTGCATCTGGGGATGACCAGGCATGTAGTTGCTGTGACACCAGCTGTACTTCGAGGAAGGGCAGGAGTGTTGATTCAGGTTTGACTTCTGTATTTGCTTGATGACCGTCTGTCTCCCTGTGTTGGTGCCAGTCTATGAGCTTGTTCTCTTCAGCTGCACAGTATGAGGGTGGTGCAGTCCTAGGCCCCATTGTTGTCCAGGAGGCTACTGAAGTTGTTGTGCCTGAGTCCCACGGAGCAGAAGGTAATCTTGTACCACCTGAGGTGGATCTCATTTGCCAGGTTCTAGAACTGCTCCACAAATGGCTGGCTTGTTGAGCCTGTAGTTTAATGGAATATTTCAACCTCTGCCTCCTAGGTTCCTCTGAGGCTGTGGTCATGGCTGGAGTGATGGCTGCAGTGGGATTGATCTGCCTGATTGTGCTGGGGACAGTGCTTGTGTGGAGACGCTACAAACCTATGGTCTTGTAACTGGGTGGGGATTTTTGAAGAATAAACATGATGACAGTGACTCAAACCTTGCTGTCTGGATCATTTTAGATTTTCCATTTGTCACCTCAATGTTCTTATGCCATGTAAATTTGTACCCTCAAATGTGACTACTGAAATTGTGCTTTTGGATTAATGCATTTCAAAATTAGTGTCAATATGTTGCAGGGATTTTAGTTTTAGAACCTGATTTATGCACTTAGCCTTTGCTGTGTGCATCCCTTATCACTTTGTGAATTGTTTGGCTGCTGTGGCATGCTGCCACCCTACAACTTGTATTGGTTCTTGCATAGCCATTTCCCCCAAACATGGCCAGTCTGGCCTATCCAAGCTTTATTTCATGCTAAAGTTTCTCTTGTCTGACTTGTTGTACCAAACAATGAATTGGAATAACAAGCAGATTTATGTATGCATGTTTCAATGTACATAAATGCCACGTTACTCATACCTAGCCTACATGGCAGTTGGGGTCATTATTTAAAAACTAGGCCTGCTAAAAGTTAATACCCAAATGAAGTTATTACAAACATTGCCCATTGTATATTCATGATAAAGCATAGCTAAATGGAAATATCGTTTTAATATCACTGCCTTCCACTAACCTAAATGGATATCCGCCCCTTCTCTCTGTCACTGTCTCTCTCCCACAAATGTCAAAGATAAGCCAGTCTGTCATAAATGACCACTCTTCTCCCCCCACCCACCCCCACACCTTAACCCAATCAGGACAGGGATGCTCTCCCTGTAAAGTTATTTTATGGAGCTGCAGAAAGTTTAGTCAGTTTTGGAGTTTGTTTAGGGAAGTCATCCTTTTTGGTTCCTTGTGCGTTTCCTTTTGTTCCTGTTCAGCTGGAGGGTAAATAATGGCAATTCTTGGCTTATCTCTCCTGATATATCCTAATGTCTGGTTTAATGTCTTCCCTTTTGTAAATAAGTAGTCAACCTACATTCCTTAGTGAATGTATGATTTCCAGTCATTATTCTAATTGACTCATTTAATAAAATTAATCAAGACCTGATTTAGACTTTTTTGGCTTGTTAGTTGATCCACCAGGTTACTGTTCGACTTGCCTATTAACGAATTTGGTGATTTAATTGTCATTTTTAATAATTAAATTAAATCACGTAACTTATTTTGAATGTAGGTTAAGTGGGGTTCCAGCACGCAATATCGCTTGTGTTCAGTATTCAGAGTGCCGAACGTTTTAACAAGGGCACTGACTGTTGGAACCGCTGGATTCAGGTAATACACATTTTACCTAGTCCTCACTTACCTGACAGGAGGTCAATCAACAGGCTCCTAATTGGGTAGTTGTGACGTGCAGCAAGATTAAAAGAGGGGTATGCTATGAAGCAAGATTAAGGGGATAGCGAGCTAAATTAAGCTTCAACCCTGGGTTTTATGTATCACGAAGCCGACTCACTTTTAATTGGGGTATATTGCCATGGCAACTTCCTCTGCACGGCTAACCTGCTCCGGGGCAGGTTATGTTCAGGATAACGGATTGGTCAAAGGGCGGTGCTTTTGTTTCAATGAACTGCTTGGCTTTGGAAAAAGGGGTCTCCATTCCAAAGGATCCCGTAGAGATGTGTGGATACTGAGGGAATCTCTTCACAGGGTGAGATTAGTGAGTTCCGCAAAAGATTTTCTGAGTTCTAGAGATACTTTTTTATGAATGTGATTGCTTCAGCAATATTTTAAACATGCTGTATAAAGTTTAGGAGCTCTAGAATGTAATAGTACAGTTGTCATTAGAAAAACTATATGACAATGTACTAAAGTATGTAGAGTATAGATTTATTTGTTACGAGTGGTAAGGTGAATAAGGTATTAACTAGCCTAACGAATGATGAGCATTTTTTATTAAAGTTTTTTGCAAAAGCTCCTTCCTGGCTTTGTTGGAGGGAATGGTGTTGCTTTTTGCCCATATGGTGAACTTATTCGTCCATTCTGTCCGTATCAGTCTTTTTTTCCCCAGAGGAGAGAAATACGTTGCTCTAGTACAGCCCATGCTGCACCGCTATAGTCTAGTTGTAGTAGACACCACCCCTTTTATGGGAACACGCACGTACCTTGACTGATAAAACCCATGTTCACTTAGCAAGTTGATAACCACGTTCGTAGTACCGATTAAGCCAGATTGCGGTGGTTAGGATTTTCTGTAGCCAGCTAACGCAAAGAAACCCTGGCTATGTTAAACTTCCTTCGTAGTATACCCCCCAGGTGCTCTGCCAGTAGGGTGGATTGAGGATAAACACACCAAAATGGAAATGAACGGCCCTCGCAACTGATATAGAAAGTGCTACCCAGAATTGAAATGTGACGGTCCACTTATTCCGTGTGGAGCATTGTATTGTGGGATTCTCTTCTTGCTGGAAGCTTGCATTTTATAACCTTGGTGGAAGGGAGGATAAACTAGGGAGTGAGGGACTGCGTTCAGATCCAATTTAACACATTCCCTTTCCTTGATCACTTCCCTCGAGTGAGCTATCTTGTGACGAAGTTTGTGACGTGCAGCAAGCAACCTTAAAGGGGCTATATGTAAGATTTTTACATGCATGAATCGCTTTCAATTGCCAATGTATTTACAGATTGTAAAGTAAATTAATTAGATCTCCCCCGACTTTCTCCGTTGTGTATAAGAGCCTATGGGTTGATTTTTATGTAAAGAATTTGGGTCGGGTTTGCCGGGAAAATAATTTTGTGAATGAAGGATGTGACGTCAAAGCGCATTCCCAAGTGCCTTCCCTCTCTCTGGCTGGCCCGCCCCCCACAGGACCACAACATAAAGGCTAGCGAACTCAACTTGTGTAACACAACACTAGCTAGTTAGCTGCTGAGAAATGGACCAGTCAACCAGCAAACGACCGGCTCCCATCCCAACACCATCGTCGAGTCCACCAAAGGCAAAGATAGTTTTTTCGACCGAAGCCCATTTGGCCAAATGGCAGCGTGACCAAAATTGGGCAAAAACAAGGGTGACCATCGGCCGGGCATTCTAGCCATGAAGAGACCTACAGTGAGCACCATAATTCATTGGACAGTGACACATTTTTTGTTATTTTGGTTCTGTACTCTAGCACTTTGAGTTTGAAAAAATACAATGACAATGACATTTAAGTGCAGACTGTCAGCTTTAATTTGAGGGTATATTCATCCATATCAGATGAACCGTTTAAAAATTATAGAACCTTTTGCCCCCCATTTTCAGGCATCAAAAAATATTGGACAGTTTAACATAATGTAGAATAAAGTAATCATTTTTAATATATGGTCGCATATCCTTTGCATGCCATGACTTCCTGATGTCTGTGACCCAAAAGACTTTTGATATCTTATTTTCTGGTACTCCTAAAAGCAATATTATAACCTCTGCATTTGAATTGGTCTCTGTGGGAATTGGGGGGTGGGACTAGATGTAGCTGTAAATTACACTGGAACAGTATGGAACACATGGTTGGCTAAATGGCTCTAACTCATCAAGGGTCTGATGTATCAAACAAGCCTTAAACTATCACTCTGCTACCAGAAATACAGTAGATATGGATGGATAACTTGAAGGGTTTCTTCTCCTGACTTATTTTTCCATAGAGTTCAATAGGCAAATTTGTCAGGAGAAACAACCTTAAAGTGATCCATCCATATCTACTGCATATCTGGCAGCAGAGTGATGGTTTGAGGCTCATTTGATACATCAGACCCTTGATGACTTAAAGCCATTTCACCAACTATGTATTCCATACTGTTCCAGCATAATTTACAGCTAAATCTAGTCCCACCCCCCAATTCCCATAGAGATCCATTCGAATGCAGAGAAGTTATAGTATCGCATGTAGGAGTACCAGAAAAGAGTCTTTTGATATTGTTGGGTCAGATGTTAAAAGCATTAGTCCTATTTTACTTATTTGCCTTCTTCTTACCCGCAAACATACAGCTACAATAATGGGGCAAACATATGTTTG
This sequence comes from Synaphobranchus kaupii, assembly GCA_029718625.1. NCBI lineage: Eukaryota > Metazoa > Chordata > Actinopteri > Anguilliformes > Synaphobranchidae > Synaphobranchus > Synaphobranchus kaupii. The sequence continues at coordinate 26,931,526 of CM056392.1, read as the reverse complement.
GATATGTTTGTAAAATTCAATATTTAGGCTATTTACTTGGTCAAAATATTTCTCATTTTAATCTTTCATCCCCCGTCTCTATTGTAAGTGATGTGCCTGTGTGTACATTCAAATATTACATAAAAAAAATCTGTACATTTTCTAAACTGAACTTGACAACCAAGCAGGGGCGGTGTCAGAGATTTTTTCTTGCTGGTGCTACGGGGGGGCTTAATTATTCAATGGTGGTGCTCCGGGAATTTGTAGTAATACCGCGGCATGTAAAAGTCAGTTTCAAGCGCAATACTACAAACACTTCTGTTGATTCACATGTGCACATAATAGATACATCTATCCAATATATGCATGGACTCTGAGCAAGTGTCAACAGGCTACACACCAGAATAATATAAGCATAAACAAGCCAACCGAGCATCCGCGCCACAGCCCAACACGCACAACATATCACCACCCAGCATGCACCAATCCAACAAGCAGAGTGAAATACGTCAACCAAAAAATAAATATACACAACACATTAATACAATGTCCACTAGCAGATAATTCGCCTCACATAAACAATCAAGACTAGACGTAGGCCTACATTTATTTAAATGTAGCCTATACTACGAAGCAGGACTACCTAGTTAGCTGGAGAACTGCACTGAGTAAAACCCGGAACCCTTCCAAATATGGAACATGGAATGAATTAAAAGGGCTGTTCCAGGTTTTACTCGGTGCAGTTATACAGCTATCTCAGTAATCCTGCTTCGTAGTATAGATAGTCTAACGTTACTACCCTAAGGTAACGTCATATAGACCCTGATATTGTACTTGAGAACAACTTTGTAAGAAATTATTGCCACACACACTGAAATCCAAAAAATAAATGAATATAGAATCTTACAAACATATCCAGACATCTGTTTGCCCCATTAATGTTCTGTATATTTGTGGGTCAGAAGAAGGCAGTCAGTCAATTTGTGAACACAATTTTCTGAACAAAACATTAATAATAATAATAATAATAATAATAATAATAATAATAATAATCATCATCATAATCACAATAATAAACAATAATAATCATAATCATGATAATCCATTTTTGTGAAAGCATGATGTTCTTTTACACACACCGAAATCTCTGGATACACACAATTGTTCAAACATATAGTGCAGTCATTTTTTTAAATTGTTTGTGTAACACAGCTAAATTGCACATTATTTCTACGATAAATTATTGCCATTTGACACTTTCACATTTAAATACACCTTTAAATTTCTCAGAATGCTGCTTGGTAGCATGCCCACAATGGCGCTGAAAACATAAACAGTGAACTTCGGGACTAGCGGGAGACTTTCTATGGATGAGCTGATCCGGAAGTCTAACTGGACACTGCTATCAAGACCTTCCTAAACTAAATACACAGCAAATCTCAAATTAGTATGCTACTTTGGAAAACCGTGTTAACACACAGCTGTGGATTAAAAACTGAAGGCATGCTGCAATCGACCCAATGAGGTGTGTGCTTTCCAAAATTAATTAATGACTTGTGACAGGCGTGAACAAATGACAGGTTATTAGCTGTGCAAATGAAACGAGGCAGAAACACTTTAAGGCTGGAAAAAGATTTGTGAGATGATGAAAGAGGAGGGGCTTGGAACGATCAATTACATTCAGCTGGCTATAAATTGGCTAAAGATGGCGACATAGTCATTGTTGTTTTTGTCTTTTTTCCCTTCCTAAAAGCAGCTGCTGATTCACCATGGGGAGCGAAGGGTTGTTTACTGGGTTGATAGTTTTGGGTTTGTTTGGGTGTTTATGCAATGCTCAATGGGGATCTCAGTTTTCAACCGTGAATGTAGAACGTTTTGCAACAACTCAACGGTTTAGCCGGTTCACACAGGCTCCCGTGACCCCACGCCCAACCCACAGGGTAACCGGCTTCACTCAGGCTCCTGTGACTCCAAGACCAACCCTGAAGAGGCCCGGATTCACGCAGGCTCCCGTGACGCCTAGTCCTACCCTTGGGGAACCCAAGGTGCCCACAATTGCAGTGGAACCTCCCACACCTAACCCTAATGCTGTGAAGGCCCACTGTGGGGAAGGCTCTGTTCAATTGGAAGTGGATATGGACCTGCTTGGTATTGGCCACCTGATCCAGCCGTCTGACATCACCCTGGGAGGCTGTGGACCTGTTGAGGAGGATGGGTCTGCTCAAGTGCTTCTGTTTGAGACTGAGCTACACGGCTGTGGCAGCGTACTTGCAGTATGTAGCGTGTTTGATGTGGACAGTGCATGTGGCTAATGTCCTGTCACTAATGGGTCTTTGTTTTCCCCAGATGACCGAGGACTCCCTAGTCTACACCTTTGCCCTCCACTACCAACCTAGAGCACTTGGTGCCACTCCCATCATCAGGACATCAAGTGCAGTGGTGGGCATCCAGTGCCACTACATGAGGTTAGAATGTGTCCTTTTCCTGTTGGCTACATGTACCTTTCTACCCTGGATTTCTTGTAACCCATACTTGAGGATACGATTCTGTACCTTTCAGCTAATATGTTCCTTCCTGAGGCTGCAGTCCCTGTCAATATGTATGCATAAGCTCGTCTTCACATGTCCCTGACTTCAACCCAACTATTGGTTCCTGAACCTTGATTTGTATTTTTCACCTTGCATCACACCCCCATAAAGGCTGCATAATGTGAGCAGTAATGCCCTGAAACCAACTTGGATCCCCTACCACTCTACCCTGTCTGCTGAAGAACTGCTTGTTTTCTCCCTGAGGCTCATGGCTGGTAAGTATACTAACTAAATCTTGGAATATTTGCATGGAATTTTACTGACCAGATGCTTCACATACCCCACCCCCCTGTCCCTGTAGATGACTGGCAGCTGGAGAGGGCATCCAATGTCTTCTTCCTGGGGGACCTCATTAACATTGAGGCCTCTGTGGTCCAGGCCAACCACATGCCCCTCCGTGTGTTTGTGGATACCTGTGTAGCTACCTTGGACCCTGATATGAATTCAGTCCCCAGCTATGCTTTCATTGAGAATAAGGGGTGAGTATGCTATGCCTTAGTTGCAGACTGTGTTATGGATGTGATGGATCTACAGTGTTTGCCTTCCAGGTGTCTAATGGATTCCAAGCTGACCAACTCCCGCTCCCTGTTCCTGTCAAGGGTGCAGGATGATAAGTTGTTATTTCAGCTGGATGCCTTCAGGTTTGCCCAGGAGGCCAGAAGTAGTGTGAGTAAAGTGCTTGACCCTTTGGGGCATACCTTTTGAAGAGGGCAATTGGTTATAGTACTAACTGCAATATTTCTGACTGTAGATCTACATTTTCTGCAATCTGAAAGCCACAGCAGCCTTGCCAGATTCAGAAGGGAAGGCCTGCTCATATCCTCCTGGAAAGGACCGGTTGGTTAACTTGTTGGGAATGCTGGAGTAGCTCCAGGTATCTGGGTAACCTGTTCCTCTTTCAGGTGGATCAGTGCATCTGGGAATGACCAGGCATGTAGTTGCTGTGACACCAGCTGTACTTTGAGGAAGGGCAGGAGTGTTGATTCAGGTTTGACTTCTGTATTTGCTTGATGACTTTCTGTCTCCCTGTGTTGGTGCCAGTCTATGAGCTTGTTCTCTTCCAGCTGCACAGTATGAGGGTGGTGCAGTCCTAGGCCCCATTGTTGTCCAGGAGGTTACTGAAGTTGTTGTGCCTGAGTCCCACGGAGCAGAAGGTAATCTTGTACCACCTGAGGTGGATCATTTGCCAGGTTCTAGAACTGGTCCACAAATGGCTGGCTTGTTGAGCCTGTAGTTTAATGGAATATTTCAACCTCTGCCTCCTAGGTTCCTCTGAGGCTGTGGTCATGGCTGGAGTGATGGCTGCAGTGGGATTGATCTGCCTGATTGTGCTGGGGACAGTGCTTGTGTGGAGACGCTACAAACCTATGGTCTTGTAACTGGGTGGGGATTTTTGAAGAATAAACATGACAGTGACTCAAACCTTGCTGTCTGGATCATTTTAGATTTTCCATTTGTCACCTCAATGTTATCCCATGTAAATTTGTACCCTCAAATGTGACTACTGAAATTGTGCTTTTGGATTAATGCATTTCAAAATTAGTGTCAATATTTTGCAAGGATTTTAGTTTTAGAACCCGATTTATTCACTTAGCCTTTGCTGTGTGCATCCCTTATCACTAATATGTGAATTGTTTGGCTGCTGTGGCATGCTGCCACCCTACAACTTGTATTGGTTCTTGCATAGCCATTTCCCCCAAACATGGCCAGTCTGGCCTATCCAAGCTTTATTTCATGCTGAAGTTTCTCTTTTCTGACTTCTTGTACCAAACAATGAATTGGAATAACAAGCAGATTTATGTATATGCATGTTTCAATGTACATAAATGCCAAGTTACTCACACCTAGCCTACATGGCAGTTGGGGTCATTATTTAAAAACTAGGCCTGCTAAAAGTTAATACCTAAATTAAGTTATTACAAGCATTGCCCATTGTATATTCATGATAAAGCATAGCTAAATGGAAATATCGTTTTAATATCACTGCCTTCCACTAACCTAAATGGATATCCGCCCCTTCTCTCTGTCACTGTCTCTCTCCCACAAATGTCAGATAAGCCAGTCTGTCATAAATGACCACTCTTCTCCCCCCACACACCCCCCCACACCTTAACCCAATCAGGACAGGGATGCTCTCCCTGTAAAGATATTTTATGGAGCTGCAGTAAGTTTAGTCAGTTTTGGAGTTTGTTTAGGGAAGAAGTCATCCTTTTTGGTTCCTTGTGCATTTCCTTTTGTTCCTGTTCAACTGGAGGGTAAATAATGGGAATTCTTGGCTTATCTCTCTACTGATATATCCTAATGTCTGGTTTAATGTCTTCCCTTTTGTAAATAAGTAGTCAACCTACATTCCTTAGTGAATGTATGATTTCCAGTCATTATTCTAATTGACTTTCATTTAATAAAATTAATCTCGACCTGATTTAGACTTTTTTGGCTTGTTAGTTGATCCACCAGGTTACTGTTCGACTTGCCTATTAACAAATTTGGCGATTTAACTCATTTTTAATGAATTAAATCACGTAACTTATTTTGAATGTAGGTCAAGTGAGGGGTTCCAGCACGCAATATCGCTTGTGTTCAGTATTCAGAGCCGAATGTTTTAACAAGGGCATTGACTGTTGGAACCGCTGTAGTCCTCACTTACCCGACAGGAGGTCAATCAACAGGCTCCTAATTGGGTAGTTGTGATGTGCAGCAAGCTTAAAAGAGGGGTATACTATGAAGCAAGATTAAGGGGATAGCGAGCTAAATTAAGCTTCAACCCTGGGTTTTCTGTATCACGAAGCCGACTCACTTTTAATTGGGGTATATTGCCATGGCAACTTCCTCTACACGGCTAACCTGCTCCGGGGCGGGTTCTGTTCAGGATAACGGATTGGTCAAAGGGCGGTGCTTTTGTTTCAATGAACTGCTTGGCTTTGGAAAAAGGGGTCTCCATTCCAAAGGATCCCGTAGAGATGTGTGGATACTGAGGGAATCTCTTCACAGGGTGAGATTAGTGAGTTCCGCAAAAGATTTTCCAGAGATACTTTTTCATGAATGTGATTGCTTCAGCAATATTTTAAACATGCTGTATAAAGTTTAGGAGCTCTAGAATGTAATAGTACAGTTGTCATTAGAAAAACTATATGACAATGTACTAAAGTATGTAGAGTATAGATTTATTTGTTACGAGTGGTAAGGTGAATAAGGTATTAACTAGCCTAACGAATGATGAGCATTTTTTATTAGTTTTTTGCAAAAGCTCCTTCCTGGCTTTGTTGGAGGCAATGGTGTTGCTTTTTGCCCATGTGATGAACTTATTCGTCCATTCTGTCCGTATTAGGGCTGCACGATATGGACAAAATATCATATCCCGATATTTTTAGGCTGAATGGCGATATACGATATATATCTTGATATTTTCTATGAAGAGGGTTAAATGTTTCATTGCAAGTCAAAAGCCACATGTGAGATGTCACAAGCACTTTTATTAAAACACGAGTCAGTAATACTGCACAATATATCAACATGTGCTATCAATAGCTGCCAGTTAGAGCATTGGTTTTGCCCTCAAGGAACTTTGGCTGCTGGCATAAACAGAAATATCTTGGGCGAGTTGTACATACATCCCTCTTAAAAGCTCTGACAAATTATGTGGTGCCAACTAGAATGGTATCAAAATTGAATGAAAAAATATATAAAATAATAAATAGTCTATATTAAATAAAAAGCGTACAGTTTTTCATCTCCTACATAGACAGCTGTGCAAAAAACAAGAATGTAAACAGAACAAAATTACCAACAGAACAGGCCAACAAGCATTTCCTCCTATGTAGCCCTCCTGTATCTTACAGGAGGTTTTGTGCAAGAAAAACAAAAAACAAGCCTATTCACTGCCTTGTCTGACCTTAGTGTACATGTCTGGCAGTACTTCTTTTGAAAAGTAATTGCGACTGGGCAAATGGTATCTTGGGTCGATGGTGTTTAGTAGCTTTTTAAAGCCGGGTTGAGCCACCGTTGCAACAGGGACCATATCTTTTGCGATGTGGTAGGCCACCGCATTTGTTATATCACGCCACTTTGCACTTTTCTTGTCATAAGGCTCACCACGGGTGAATGAAACTTGCAGCGTGCTTTGTTTCGGGGCAGAAGGCGAAGGCTTCGCGGCCGGGGATGGAGCAGCACCAGCACGGAGTTTAACACACTCTTCGTGTTGCACTTTATGCCGCTGCTGTAAATGGTGGAAGAGATTAGTAGTGCTTCCACTTTTGGTTGCAACCGGTTTATGGCATTCTCTACAGATGGCCTGGTTCTGCTGCTCGTCTGTTCTTTTGAATCCGAACCATCTCCAAATAACTGAACCGTTGTTTCTCTTTTTAGTAACCAGGTCTTCTACCGGCGCTGTGTGACTCTCGCTTTCTTCCTCCATGCTTGTTGTGTTGTGAGGGGGGGCGGGGGGTGGGGCGGGTGTGCGCACTTGCGAAAAGTTAGTGGGGGAGGGAGGGGTCGCTCTGGGAGTCTCACACGACTCCTGGGCTGTGTTCGGAATCGCCCCCTATTCACTATATAGTGCACTATTTAGGGTATCGGCCATTTTGTAGGGTGTCCAAAATTCAAAATGTCAATTTGACACCCTAAATAGTCCACTCAATATCCCCCACAATGCACCACAAAATGTAGGGTACAAACGATGTACACTACATGACCGGAGATATTTTTTTTGTCAAGATGGCGATGGCTGAGCCTGCGCTGGTCTACAAATGTAAATATAAATGCAAGTTTCATCTTGTAGCCTATATTAAATCAGTTTAATCGGCTTTATAACCGAAATATAAATAAACGCGATAGATTAAATATATTACAAAGTGTTAGCAATTTTTTTAATTTAACAATTATTACTGTTTAATGGAAAATGCAACTTAATTAGCTAGCTAGCTACCTAGTTACCTAACTTACCTATCTACCTACAACGAGACAACAAAACCCTTGTTCAAAATTTAAAAAGAAAACTTTTTTACCGTTTCTTGCATGCTTTCTCACCAAGCCGGTGACCGCTGTCACGCAAGCGTTGCGTGTTGCTAAGTAACCTATTCAGACTATGTAGTGTCCGAAATCACCTCCTTCTTTTCCACCAGTGAATCCCTATCTAGTGCCCTATGTAGATTCCCTAAGCAGTGTATAGGGAGGGAGTGAATAGGGAGCGATTCCGAACACAGCCCTGGTAAGTCTAGACCGCAGCCGTCACGTCAGCGTCGCGCTCGTGTGACGAAAGCGTTAACGCGACACTGAAGCGACTGTCTATACCGGTTCCGTGTCGTCCTGACACGCTTGCGGTCTAGACGCCGGGTGACACTCCAAGCAACTCGGAGCGAGTCAGAGAGACGCAACATGACATATATCGATATAAACGATATTGTCTAATTTTGTATCCCATTTGAAAATATATCGATATATCTTGAATAGCCGATATATCGTGCAGCCCTAGTCCGTATCAGTCTTTTTTTCCCCAGAGGAGAGAAATACGTTGCTCTAGTACAGCCCATGCTGCACCGCTATAGTCTAGTTGTAGTAGACACCACCCCTTTTATGGGAACACGCACGTACCTTGACTGATAAAACCCATGTTTACTTAGCAAGTTGATAACCACGTTCGTAGTACCGATTAAGCCAGATTGCGGTGGTTAGGATTTTCTGTAGCCAGCTAACGTAAAGAAACCCTGGCTATGTTAAACTTCCTTCGTAGTATACCCCCCAGGTGCTCTGCCAGTAGGGTGGATTGATGATAAACACACCAAAATGGAAATGAACGGCCCTCGCAACTGATATAGAAAGTGCTACCCCATAGAATTGAAACGTGACGGTCCACTTATTCCGTGTGGAGCATTGTATTGTGGGATTCTCTTCTTGCTGGAAGCTTGCATTTTATAACCTTGGTGGAAGGGAGGATAAACTAGGGAGTGAGGGACTGCGTTCAGATCCAATTTAACACATTCCCTTTCCTTGATCACTTCCCTCGAGTGAGCTATCTTGTGACGAAATTTGTGACGTGCAGCAAGCAACCTTAAAGGGGCTATATGTAAGATTTTTACATGCATGAATCGCTTTCAATTGCCAATGTATTTACAGATTGTAAAGTAAATTAATTAGATCTCCCCCGACTTTCTCCGTTGTGTATAAGAGCCTATGGGTTGATTTTTATGTAAAGAATTCGGGTCGGATTTGCCGGGAAAATAATTTTGTGAATGAAGGATGTGATGTCAAAGCGCAATCCCAAGTGCCTTCCCTCTCTCTGGCTGGCCCGCCCCGCACAGGACCACAACATAAAGGCTAGCGAACTCAACTTGTGTAACACAACACTAGCTAGTTAGCTGCTGAGAAATGGACCAGTCAACCAGCAAATGACCGGCTCCCATCCCAACACCATCGTCGAGTCCACCAAAGGCAAAGATAGTTTTTTCGACCGAAGCCCATTTGGCCAAATGGCAGCATGACCAAAATTGGGCAAAAACAAGGGTGAACATCGGCCGGGCATTCTAGCCACGAAGAGACCTACAGTGAGCACCATAATTCATTGGACAGTGACACATTTTTTGTTATTTTGGTTCTGTACTCTAGCACTTTGAGTTTGAAAAAATACAATGACAATGACATTTAAGTGCAGACTGTCAGCTTTAATTTGAGGGTATATTCATCCATATCAGATGAACCGTTTAAAAATTATAGAACCTTTTGCCCCCCATTTTCAGGCATCAAAAAATATTGGACAGTTTAACATAATGTAGAATAAAGTAATCATTTTTAATATATGGTCGCATATCCTTTGCATGTCATGACTTCCTGATGTCTGTGACCCAAAAGACTCTTGATATCTTATTTTCTGGTACTCCTAAAAGCAATATTATAACCTCTGCATTTGAATTGGTCTCTGTGGGAATTGGGGGGTGGGACTAGATGTAGCTGTAAATTACACTGGAACAGTATGGAACACATGGTTGGCTAAATGGCTCTAACTCATCAAGGGTCTGATGTATCAAACAAGCCTTAAATCATCACTCTGCTACCAGAAATACAGTAGATATGGATGGATAACTTGAAGGGTTTCTTCTCCTGACTTATTTTTCCATAGAGTTCAATAGGCAAATTTGTCAGGAGAAACAACCTTAAAGTGATCCATCCATATCTACTGCATATCTGGCAGCAGAGTGATGGTTTGAGGCTCATTTGATACCTCAGACCCTTGATGACTTAAAGCCATTTCACCAACTATGTATTCCATACTGTTCCAGCATAATTTACAGCTAAATCTAGTCCCACCCCCCAATTCCCATAGAGATCCATTCGAATGCAGAGAAGTTATAGTATCGCATGTAGGAGTACCAGAAAAGAGTCTTTTGATATTGTTGGGTCAGATGTTAAAAGCATTAGTCCTATTTTACTTATTTGCCTTCTTCTTGCCCGCAAACATACAGCTACAATAATGGGGCAAACATATGTTTGGATATGTTTGTAAAATTCAATATTTAGGCTATTTACTTGGTCAAAATATTTCTCATTTTAATCTTTCATCCCCCGTCTCTATTGTAAGTGATGTGCCTGTGTGTACATTCAAATATTACATTAAAAAATCTGTACATGTTCTAAACTGAACTTGACAACCAAGCAGGGGCGGTGTCAGAGATTTTTTCTTGCTGGTGCTACGGGGGGGGCTTAATTATTCAATGGTGGTGCTCCGGGAATTTGTAGTAATACCGCGGCATGTGAAAGTCAGTTTCAAGTGCAATACTACAAACACTTCTGTTGATTCACATGTGCACATAATAGATACATCTATCCAATATATGCATGGACTCTGAGCAAGTGTCAACAGGCTACACACCAGAACAATATAAGCATAAACAAGCCAACCGCGCATCTGTGCCACAGCCCAACACGCACAACATATCACCACCCAGCATGCACCAATCCAACAAGCAGAGTGAAATACGTCAACCAAAAAATAAATATACACAACACATTAATACAATGTCCACTAGCAGATAATTCGCCTCACATAAACAATCAAGACTAGACGTAGGCCTACATTTATTTAAATGTAGCCTATACTACGAAGCAGGACTACCTAGTTAGCTGGAGAACTGCACTGAGTAAACCTCGGAACCCTTCCAAATATGGAACATGGAATGAATTAAAAGGGCTGTTCCAGGTTTTACTCGGTGCAGTTATACAGCTATCTCAGTAATCCTGCTTCGTAGTATAGATAGTCTAACGTTACTACCCTAAGGTAACGTCATATAGACCCTGATATTGTACTTGAGAACAAACTTTGTAAGAAATTATTGCCACACACACTGAAATCCAAAAAATAAATGAATATAGAATCTTACAAACATATCCAGACATCTGTTTGCCCCATTAATGTTCTGTATATTTGTGGGTCAGATGAAGGCAGTCAGTCAATTTGTGAACACAATTTTCTGAACAAAACATTAATAATAATAATAATAATAATAATAATAATCATAATCACAATAATAATCATAATCATGATAATGCATTTTTGTGAAAGCATGATGTTCTTTTACACACACCGAAATCTCTGGATACACACAATTGTTCAAACATATAGTGCAGTCATTTTTTTGAATTGTTTGTGTAACACAGCTGAATTGCACATTATTTCTACGATAAATGATTGCCATTTGACACTTTCACGTTTAAATACACCTTTAAATTTCTCAGAATGCTGCTTGGGAGCATGCCCACAATGGCGCTTAAAACATAAACAGTGAACTTCGGGACTAGCGGGAGACTTTCTATGGATGAGCTGATCCGGAAGTCTAACTGGACACTGCTATCAAGACCTTCCTAAACTAAATACACAGCAAATCTCAAATTAGTATGCTACTTTGGAAAACCGTGTTAACACACAGCTGTGGATTAAAAACTGAAGGCATGCTGCAATCGACCCAATGAGGTGTGTGCTTTCTGAAATTAATGAATGACTTGTGACAGGCGTGAACAAATGACAGGTTATTAGCTGTGCAAATGAAACGAGGCAGAAACACTTTAAGGCTGGAAAAAGATTTGTGAGATGATGAAAGAGGATGGGCTTGGAACGATCAATTACATTCAGCTGGCTATAAATTGGCTAAAGATGGCAACATAGTCATTGTTGTTTTGTTTTTTTTCCCTTCCTAAAAGCAGCTGCTGATTCACCATGGGGAGCGAAGGGTTGTTTACTGGGTTGATAGTTTTGGGTTTGTTTGGGTGTTTATGCAATGCTCAATGGGGATCTCAGTTTTCAACCGTGAATGTAGAACGTTTTGCAACAACTCAACGGTTTAGCCGGTTCACACAGGCTCCCGTGACCCCACGCCCAACCCACAGGGTAACCGGCTTCACCCAGGCTCCTGTGACTCCAAGACCAACCCTGAAGAGGCCCGGCTTCACGCAGGCTCCCGTGACGCCTAGTCCTACCCTTGGGGAACCCAAGGTGCCCACAATTGCAGTGGAACCTCCCACACCTAACCCTAATGCTGTGAAGGCCCACTGTGGGGAAGGCTCTGTTCAATTGGAAGTGGATATGGACCTGCTTGGTATTGGCCACCTGATCCAGCCATCTGACATCACCCTGGGAGGCTGTGGACCTGTTGAGGAGGATGGGTCTGCTCAAGTGCTTCTGTTTGAGACTGAGCTACACGGCTGTGGCAGCGTACTTGCAGTATGTAGCGTGTTTGATGTGGACAGTGCATGTGGCTAATGTACTGGCACTAATGGGTCTTTGTTTTCCCCAGATGACCGAGGACTCCCTAGTCTACACCTTTGCCCTCCACTACCAACCTAGAGCACTTGGTGCCACTCCCATCATCAGGACATCAAGTGCAGTGGTGGGCATCCAGTGCCACTACATGAGGTTAGAATGTGTCCTTTTCCTGTTTGCTACATGTACCTTTCTACCCTGGATTTCTTGTAACCCATACTTGAGGATACAATTCTGTACCTTTCAGCTAATATGTTCCTTCCTGAGGCTGCAGTCCCTGTCAATATGTATGCATAAGCTCGTCTTCACATGTCCCTGACTTCAACCCAACTATTGGTTCCTGAACCTTGATTTGTATTTTTCACCTTGCATCACATCCCCATAAAGGCTGCATAATGTGAGCAGTAATGCCCTGAAACCAACTTGGATCCCCTACCACTCTACCCTGTCTGCTGACAAACTGCTTGTTTTCTCCCTGAGGCTCATGGCTGGTAAGCTATGCTAACTAAATCTTGGAATATTTACATGCAATTTTACTGACCAGATGCTTCACATACCCCACCCCCCTGTCCCTGGTAGATGACTGGCAGCTGGAGAGGGCATCCAATGTCTTCTTCCTGGGGGACCTCATTAACATTGAGGCCTCTGTGGTCCAGGCCAACCACATGCCCCTCCGTGTGTTTGTGGATACCTGTGTAGCTACCTTGGACCCTGATATGAATTCAGTCCCCAGCTATGCTTTCATTGAGAATAAGGGGTGAGTATGCTGTGCTTTAGTTGCAGTCTGTCATGGATGTGATGGATCTACAGTGTTTGCCTTCCAGGTGTCTAATGGATTCCAAGCTGACCAACTCCCGCTCCCTGTTCCTGTCAAGGGTGCAGGATGATAAGTTGTTATTTCAGCTGGATGCTTTCAGGTTTGCCCAGGAGGCCAGAAGTAGTGTGAGTAAAGTGCTTGACCCTTTGGGGCATACCTTCTGAAGAGGGCAATTGGTTATAGTACTAACTGCAATATTTCTGACTGTAGATCTACATTTTCTGCAATCTGAAAGCCACAGCAGCCTTGCCAGATTCAGAAGGGAAGGCCTGCTCATATCCTCCTGGAAAGGACCGGTTGGTTAACTTGTTGGGAATGCTGGAGTAGCTCCAGGTATCTGGGTAACCTGTTCCTCTTTCAGGTGGATCAGTGCATCTGGGGATGACCAGGCATGTAGTTGCTGTGACACCAGCTGTACTTTGAGGAAGGGCAGGAGTGTTGATTCAGGTTTGACTTCTGTATTTGCTTGATGACTTTCTGTCTCCCTGTGTTGGTGCCCGTCTATGAGCTTGTTCTCTTCCAGCTGCACAGTATGAGGGTGGTGCAGTCCTAGGCCCCATTGTTGTCCAGGAGGCTACTGAAGTTGTTGTGCCTGAGTCCCACGGAGCAGAAGGTAATCTTGTACCACCTGAGGTGGATCTCATTTGCCAGGTTCTAGAACTGCTCCACAAATGGCTGGCTTGTTGAGCCTGTAGTTTAATGGAATATTTCAACCTCTGCCTCCTAGGTTCCTCTGAGGCTGTGGTCATGGCTGGAGTGATGGCTGCAGTGGGATTGATCTGCCTGATTGTGCTGGGGACAGTGCTTGTGTGGAGACGCTACAAACCTATGGTCTTGTAACTGGGTGGGGATTTTTGAAGAATAAACATGATGACAGTGACTCAAACCTTGCTGTCTGGATCATTTCAGATTTTCCATTTGTCACCTCAATGTTCTTATGCCATGTCAATTTGTACCCTCAAATGTGACTACTGAAATTGAGCTTTTGGATTAATGCATTTCAAAATTAGTGTCAATATGTTGCAGGGATTTTAGTTTTAGAACCTGTTTTATGCACTTAGCCTTTGCTGTGTGCATCCCTTATCACTTTGTGAATTGTTTGGCTGCTGTGGCATGCTGCCACCCTACAACTTGTATTGGTTCTTGCATAGCCATTTCCCCCAAACATGGCCAGTCTGGCCTATCCAAGCTTTATTTCATGCTAAAGTTTCTCTTTTCTGACTTGTTGTACCAAACAATGAATTGGAATAACAAGCAGATTTATGTATGTTTCAATGTACAGAAATGCCAAGTTACTCATACCTAGCCTACATGGCAGTTGGTGTCATTATTTAAAAACTAGGCCTGCTAAAAGTTAATACCCAAATTAAGTTATTACAAGCATTGCCCATTGTATATTCATGATAAAGCAGTTAAATGGAAATATCGTTAATATCACTGCCTTCCACTAACCTAAATGGATATCTGCCCCTTCTCTCTGTCACTCTCTCTCTCCCACAAACATCAAAGATAAGCCAGTCTTTGACCCCTCTTCTTCCCACACCCCCCCCCCCCCCCAGGTTACTGTTCGACTTGCCTATTAACGAATTTGGCGATTTAATTGTCATTTAATTAAATCACAACTTATTTTGAATGTAGGTTAAGTGAGGGGTTCCACCACGCAATATCGCTTGTGTTCAGTATTCAGAGAGCCGAACGTTTTAAGGGCATTGACTGTTGGAACCGCTGGATTCAGATAATACACATTTTACCTAGTCCTCACTTACCCGACAAGAGGTCAATCAACAGGCTCCTAATTGGGTAGTTGTGACGTGCAGCAAGCTTAAGAGGGGTATACTATGAAGCAAGATTAAGGGGATAGCGAGCTAAATTAAGCTTCAACCCTGGGTTTTCTGTATCACGAAGCCAACTCACTTTTAATTGGGGTATATTGCCATGGCAACTTCCTCTGCACGGCTAACCTGCTCCGGGGCAGGTTATGTTCAGGATAACGGATTGGTCAAAGGGCGGTGCTTTTATGTTTCAATGAACTACTTGGCTTTGGAAAAAGGGGTCTCCATTCCAAAGGATCCTGTAGAGATGTGTGGATACTGAGGGAGTTCTGGAGATACTTTTTTATGAATGTGATTTGATTACTTCAGCAATATTTTAAACATGCTGTATAAAGTTTAGGAGCTCTAGAATGTAATAGTACAGTTGTCATTAGAAATAAACTATATGACAATGTACTAAAGTATGTAGAGTATAGATTTTTTTGTTACGAGTGGTAAGGTGAATAAGGTATTAACTAGCCTAATGAATGATGAGATTTTTTATTAAAATGTTTTGCAAAAGCTCCTTCCTGGCTTTGTTGGAGGCAGTGGTGTTGCTTTTTGCCCGTATGATGAACTTATTCGTCCATTCTGTCCGTATCAGTCTTTTTTTCTCCTGAGGAGAGAAATGCGTTGCTCTAGTACAGCCCATGCTGCACCGCTATATCTCATTGTAGTAGACACCACCCCTTTTATGGGAACACGCACGTACCTTGACTGATAAAACCCATGTTCACGTAGCAAGTTGATAACCACGTTCGTAGTACCGGTTAAGCCAGATTGCGGTGGTTAGGACTTTCTGTAGCCAGCTAACACAAAGAAACCCTGGCTATGTTAAACTTCCTTCGTAGTATACCCCCCAGGTGCTCTGCCAGTAGGGTGGATTGATGATAAACACACCAAAATGGAAATGAACGGCCCTCGCAACTGATATAGAAAGTGCTAGCTACAGAACTATATACGAACTAGAAAGGCAGATGCCTTCTCAAAACGGCACCATTTCCATGGCCCAAAGTTTTTTCTCTGATTGGCCAACGTGACCTGTCACGTGAAGGTGGTCAATTTGTCCCTTTTGCAGTGAGTAATGGCTGCCGCTGCAAATCTTGAACCACGACCAGAGCCACCGCGGAGTGGGTTTTGTGAGAACAATCCATGTTATGTGAAAATCAAAACAATAAATACATTGATAAATTATTGAATACGTCTGTGCTATAATTACATTCACATACTTAAATAATGATTGTTGCACCTGTTTGTTTATTTACCGTCTGTGGTATTGCAGTCGGTGATCCCAACCGCTTTTTCAAGCTTTCCGTGCTTCAGCGGTCCTTGCCCAGCTAATAATTGCGTGAAGTGTTGCCTGAATGATGTCGAAGGCTAACGTAGAGGCTATCTTGTTAAAATCGCCTCACGGCCTAACGTTAATGCAAATTCATATAAATGAGCCGTGAATAGTTAACGTTACAAATTTTTTTAAATATATGTCATTATAGCTACATTATTAACAAGCTGTTTGGTTAGCGTTAACTATAACGTTACTCGTCGTTATGTTGTTCGAAGCTGTGTTGAACAAAGCAGGCTCATTAGCCAACATATTAGCACACCCTCCCAGAAAGCAGGAACCTCCATGAATAACGTTAGCTAGCGATGACTGCTAAATTATGCGCTCAGAACTGTATACAGTTCTGTGGTTATGCTAAATGAAAGGTAACTTTGTTAGCTCGCAGTAGCAGTCAGTGGCGTAGAAATGACAGGCCATCACAAAAGCTTGTTGCTAATACGCCAATAGTAGCTCGATGCACATTTAAAAGAAAGCTGCAGACATAGTTATAGCTACTTTAGAACATATTTGGATAACCTTAACGTAACCCCCATCAATGTATTCAGCTACATTCCAATCTGAACGTTGTTTAGAAAGAAAGCCGTGTTAAGCCATTTTTTCTGACGTTACAGTTTATGGTTAAGCCTAACTGCATTGGACATAACATTATTTATGCTAACCTTCCAATATCCAGTAGGCTATCAGATCGGCTGACCAGACTTTACCCGGATATTTCGTCTTTTTGCACCGAAAATATTTGTTTGGACAGACGGACACTTGTGCCCCGTTTATGCGGTCTTAAAGTGCAGTAGCTATAAGGTTATCTGGCTTTGATGCTCAACTTAAGTTCCTTAATGCCTTTGATTTCTTTTGAGCAATGAGAGAGTGCTGCACACATCGACATAACTACAGAGCAACATAAAATGCCATGGTAAACGCAGCCACAATAACTTTCCATGTTATGTAGGCCTAAAGCTACAATGTCCTATATAGCCTACAATAAACGGGAGCAAACTTTTCTTCGCAAACATTTATCGCATAATGTGGTCATTGTGTCATGCTGTTAGACAAAATATAGGCTATTTCTGCATGCCGTATTGAAGGTGAAACATCTAATTTGACCAACCTTTCCCATATTAAAACATTTCCAGTCCAGCGCCCACCACAGACCCACTGAACAATCGATGTTGTGAAAACCAAAACAATAAATACATAGATATATTAATGTTGTGTATTATTACATTCACATAAATAATGATTATTGCGTCCACTTGTTTATTTTGCTTAATCCGCCGTCCGTGGAATAGGCAAGCTACATCGGTAGATCCTGAGTCCCGACCGCTCTCTCAAGCTTTCCGTGAACCAGCCTTGCGCGGCTAGCTAACGTGAGGTGTAGCCTAAATTATGAGACATAGTGATGGAAATGGCCACTGTGAAATTGGTACGTTAGCTTATTTTGCAAGTATAGGAATGTCCATGTTGGACTGATATAATGAACTATTGGGTCTACGTTAGATTGATTAATGTTGAAGGCTTCGTAGGCTAACGTTACCTTGTTGAAATCGCCTCACAGCCTTACCACAAATGCAAATTCAGAAATGAGCCATGAATAGTTACTAAAATGTTTAATAGCCATCTCGTTAACTACCGTTATTAACAAACTTTGATTAACGTCGCCGTTGTTGTTCGAAACTGTACGTGAACAAAACAGGCTTAGCCAACAAGCTAGCCTATATGATAGGCCATCATATGCATCGTCGAGAGGGGTGTAAATTTAGATTGACAGACATGTCAATTTAATTCAATTTATCCCTAATTTGGCCAGTTTTACCCGACTAACGGTTACGATGGTCGTTTTGCATCAAGCGTCAGCAGGGCAATGTTAGTAAAGCTGGAGGATTCCGTCTGTTGAGTTAGCAGCGGGTGGGTCTGCGAGCGGAGCCCTCAGCCCAGTGCACCAGCTAACTACTCCGGCCAACTCGTCCGCTGACCGACTATCGTCTTGCTGTCCGAGCGGTTTTTCACGGCACAAGACGGCGTTTCATTAACTTTTCAACATGTTCACTGGGGTAGGTTACTAGTAATGTAACGCATCTTGAGATGTGAAGTCTGTCCTTAGAAATATTGCACATTTGAAAACCATTTCATTATTATGCACAAGATAGCCGTTAGCTAACCAGCTACAGTCAGCTACTGCCACTGTATGCTCCTTGCGAGCTGACCACCATAGTTAATTTGAGACGAAAATGCAAATAGGCCTCCTCACGTGATTGTACTGTGACGTAACTAGGATTACCACGTGACCATGTTCCAAATCTCATTGGTTTGATCTTAACCAATCAGAGTTCAGTGCGCCTACTCAACACTCACCAATGAGATTTTTTAAATCATGCCTCTTTTTTTTCTGTGTAGCCTAAAAAAAATTTGGACCCAGGAAAAATGTTAAATGTGATTGCCTGCTTCTATTGATTACCATATTGTGAACTTTTGATACCTAGACTGCGCTGGGCCGACTGTTGACTTTCACAACGCTCCATTGGAAATACATGGCAGAGCTCATCGGTAATACTATTTCCGGGCCATGGCAGCCATCTTGCGGTGGTGCCATTGCGGAAGAACCAAATTGAATAGGGCTGAATGGAACCACGTGACCACATTGCCTTTCTAGTTCTTATATAGTTCTGTGGTGCTACCCCATATAATTGAAATGTGATGGTCCACTTTTTCCGTGTGGAGCATTGTATTGTGGGATTCTCTTCTTGCTGGAAGCTTGCATTTTATAACCTTAGTGGGAGGGAGGATAAAATAGGGAGTGAGGGACTGCGTTCAGATCCAATTTAACACATTCCCTTTCCTTGTTCACTTCCCTCGAGTGAGCTATCTTGTGACGAAGTTTGTGACGTGCAGCAAGCAACCTTAAAGGGGCTATATGTAAGATTTTTACATGCATGAATCGCTTTCAATTGCCGATGTATTTACAGATTGTAAAGTAAATTAAAGAATTTGATCTCCCCCGACTTTCTCCGTTGTGTATAAGAGCCTATGGGTTGATTTTTATGTAAAGGGTCGGTTTTGCCGGGAAAATAATTTTGTGAATGAAGGATGTGATGTCAAAGCGCATTCCCAAGTGCCTTCCCTCTCTCTGGCTGGCCCGCCCCCCACAGGACCACAACATAAAGGCTAGCGAACTCAACTTGTGTAACACAACACTAGCTAGTTAGCTGCTGAGAAATGAACCAGTCAACCAGCAAATGACCGGCTCCCATCCCAACACGATCGTCGAGTCCACCAAAGGCGAAGATAGTTTTTTCGACCGAAGCCCATTTGGCCAAATGGCAGCGTGACCAAAATCGGGCAAAAACAAGGGTGAACATCGGCCGGGCATTCTAGCCACGAAGAGACCTACAGTGAGCACCATAATTCATTGGACAGTGACACATTTTTTGTTATTTTGGTTCTGTACTCCAGCACTGAGTTTGAAAGGATACAATGACAATGACATTTAAGTGCAGACTGTCCGCTTTAATTTGAGGGTATTTTCATCCGTATCGGATGAACCATTTAGAAATTATAGACCCCCCCCCCCCCCAACTTGAAGGGTTTCTTCTCCTGACTTATTTTTCCATAGAGTTCAATAGGCAAATTTGTCAGGAGAAACAACCTTGAAGTGATCCATCCATATCTACTGCATATCTGGCAGCAGAGTGATGGTTTGAGGCTCATTTGATACCTCAGACCCTTGATGACTTAAAGCCATTTCACCAACTATGTATTCCATATTGTTCCAGCATAGTTTACAGCTAAATCT
Organism: Synaphobranchus kaupii; assembly: GCA_029718625.1. Lineage (NCBI taxonomy): Eukaryota > Metazoa > Chordata > Actinopteri > Anguilliformes > Synaphobranchidae > Synaphobranchus > Synaphobranchus kaupii. Next base: position 26,911,457 of record CM056392.1, on the reverse strand, counting down.
AGTCCCACCCCCCAATTCCCATAGAGATCCATTCAAATGCAGAGAAGTTATAGTATTGCATGTAGGAGTACCCGAAAAGAGTCTTTTGATATTGTTGGGTCAGATGTTAAAAGCATTAGTCCTATTTTACTTATTTGCCTTCTTCTTACCCGCAAACATACAGCTACAATAATGGAGCAAACATATGTTTGTAAAATTCAATATTTAAGCTATTTACTTGGTCAAAATATTTCTCATTTTAATGTTTCATCCCCCGTCTCTATTGTAAGTGATGTGTCTGTGTGTACATTCAAATATTACATTAAAAAATCTGTACATTTTCTAAAATGAACTTGAAAACCAAGCTGGGGCGGTGTCAGAGATTTTTTCTTGCTGGTGCTACGGGGGGGGCTTAATTATTCAATGGTGGTGCTCCGGGAATTTGTAGTAATACCGCGGCATGTGAAAGTCAGTTTCAAGCGCAATACTACAAACACTTCTGTTGATTCACATGTGCACATAATAGATACATCTATCCAATATATGCATGGACTCTGAGCAAGTGTCAACAGGCTACACACCAGAACAATATAAGCATAAACAAGCCAACCGCGCATCCGCGCCATAGCCCAACACGCACAACATATCACCACCCAGCATGCACCAATCCAACAAGCAGAGTGAAATACGTCAACAAAAAAATAAATATACACAACACATTAATACAATGTCCACTAGCAGATAATTTGCCTCACATAAACAATCAAGACCTAGACGTAGGCCTACATTTATTTAAATGTAGCCTATACTACGAAGCAGGACTACCTAGTTAGCTGGAGAACTGCACTGAGTAAAACCCGGAAACCCTTCCAAATATGGAACATGGAATGAATTAAAAGGGCTGTTCCAGGTTTTACTCGGTGCAGTTATACAGCTATCTCAGTAATCCTGCTTCGTAGTATAGATAGTCTAACATTACTACCCTAAGGCAGGGGTTCCCAAACCGGTCCTGGGGGACCCCTGTGTATGCTGGTTTTTGTTGCAACCACAATTGCAATCCCAGAATTTTAACAAGCTGTTAATTTTTCTTAATTAGGTGCTTTTCATGTTTGGAGGAATTATTCGCCCTCTTAAGACACATTATGTCAGAAATAGCTATGCATGCCATGTAGAACAAACTCCCCATGTTCACGTTGTGCTTATTGTGCTATATTGCAACAATTACATAAAAAGAGGTTACAAAATAATGTATTTTCACTCAAATTAAAGAGTGAAGTGAATCAATAGGCTCCTAATTAGGTTGTTGAACACGTTTAACTCAATTATTTCTTTAAGCTTATTAACACAATGCAGGTTTGGCTCGTTATCATTTGCTTTGTGTTTGAATTCTTCATTATCTACCAAATGGTTAGTTTTAGTGGCCATGTGTCCACACTTTCACCAATTAGGAGCCTATTTATTCAAATCAGTCTTTAAATGGATCTGTTAAATAATTTTCTCATCTTTTTTAAATAATATAGCACAATAAGCACAATGTGAACATGGGGTGTTTATTCTACATAGCATCCATAGCTATTTCTGACATAATGTGTCTTAAGAGGGTGAATAATTCCTCCAAACATGAAAAGCACCTAATTAAGAAAAATTAACAGCTTGTTAAAATTCTGGGATTGCAACTGTGGTTGCAACGAAAACCAGCATACACAGGGGTCCCCCAGGACCGGTTTGGGAACCCCTGCCCTAAGGTAACGTCATATAGACCCTGATATTGTACTTGAGAACAACTTTGTAAGAAATTATTGCCACACACACTGAAATCCAAAAAATAAATGAATATAGAATCTTACAAACATATCCAGACATCTGTTTGCCCCATTAATGTTCTGTATATTTGTGGGTCAGATGAAGGCAGTCAGTCAATTTGTGAACACAATTTTCTGAACAAAACATTAATAATAATAATAAAAATAATAACCATAATCACAATAATAAACAATAATAATCATAATCATGATAATGCATTTTTGTGAAAGCATGATGTTCTTTTACACACACCGAAATCTCTGGATACACACAATTGTTCAAACATATAGTGCAGTCATTTTTTAAAATTGTTTGTGTAACACAGCTGAATTGCACATTATTTCTACGATAAATGATAGCCATTTGACACTTTCACATTTAAATACACCTTTAAATTTCTCAGAATGCTGCTTGGGAGCATGCCCACAATGGCGCTGAAAACATAAACAGTGAACTTCGGGACTAGCGGGAAACTTTCTATGGATGAGCTGATCCGGAAGTCTAACTGGACACTGCTATCAAGACCTTCCTAAACTAAATACACAGCAAATCTCAAATTAGTATGCTACTTTGGAAAACCATGTTAACACACAGCTGTGGATTAAAAACTGAAGGCATGCTGCAATCGACCCAATGAGGTGTGTGCTTTCCAAAATTAATGAATGACTTGTGACAGGCGTGAACAAATGACAGGTTATTAGCTGTGCAAATGAAACGAGGCAGAAACACTTTAAGGCTGGAAAAAGATTTGTGAGATGATGAAAGAGGAGGGGCTTGGAACGATCAATTACATTCAGCTGGCTATAAATTGGCTAAAGATGGCAACATAGTCATTGTTGTTTTTGTTTTTTTTCCCTTCCTAAAAGCAGCTGCTGATTCACCATGGGGAGCGAAGGGTTGTTTACTGGGTTGATAGTTTTGGGTTTGTTTGGGTGTTTATGCAATGCTCAATGGGGATCTCAGTTTTCAACCGTGAATGTAGAACGTTTTGCAACAACTCAACGGTTTAGCCGGTTCACACAGGCTCCCGTGACCCCACGCCCAACCCACAGGGTAACCGGCTTCACCCAGGCTCCTGTGACTCCAAGACCAACCCTGAAGAGGCCCGGCTTCACGCAGGCTCCCGTGACGCCTAGTCCTACCCTTGGGGAACCCAAGGTGCCCACAATTGCAGTGGAACCTCCCACACCTAACCCTAATGCTGTGAAGGCCCACTGTGGGGAAGGCTCTGTTCAATTGGAAGTGGATATGGACCTGCTTGGTATTGGCCACCTGATCCAGCCATCTGACATCACCCTGGGAGGCTGTGGACCTGTTGAGGAGGATGGGTCTGCTCAAGTGCTTCTGTTTGAGACTGAGCTACACGGCTGTGGCAGCGTACTTGCAGTATGTAGCGTGTTTGATGTGGACAGTGCATGTGGCTAATGTACTGGCACTAATGGGTCTTTGTTTTCCCCAGATGACCGAGGACTCCCTAGTCTACACCTTTGCCCTCCACTACCAACCTAGAGCACTTGGTGCCACTCCCATCATCAGGACATCAAGTGCAGTGGTGGGCATCCAGTGCCACTACATGAGGTTAGAATGTGTCCTTTTCCTGTTTGCTACATGTACCTTTCTACCCTGGATTTCTTGTAACCCATACTTGAGGATACAATTCTGTACCTTTCAGCTAATATGTTCCTTCCTGAGGCTGCAGTCCCTGTCAATATGTATGCATAAGCTCGTCTTCACATGTCCCTGACTTCAACCCAACTATTGGTTCCTGAACCTTGATTTGTATTTTTCACCTTGCATCACACCCCCATAAAGGCTGCATAATGTGAGCAGTAATGCCCTGAAACCAACTTGGATCCCCTACCACTCTACCCTGTCTGCTGAAGAACTGCTTGTTTTCTCCCTGAGGCTCATGGCTGGTAAGCTATGCTAACTAAATCTTGGAATATTTGCATGCAATTTTACTGACCAGATGCTTCACATACCCCACCCCCTGTCCCCTGGTAGATGACTGGCAGCTGGAGAGGGCATCCAATGTCTTCTTCCTGGGGGACCTCATTAACATTGAGGCCTCTGTGGTCCAGGCCAACCACATGCCCCTCCGTGTGTTTGTGGATACCTGTGTAGCTACCTTGGACCCTGATATGAATTCAGTCCCCAGCTATGTGTTCATTGAGAATAAGGGGTGAGTATGCTGTGCCTTAGTTGCAGTCTGTGTCATGGATGTGATGGATCGACAGTGTTTGCCTTCCAGGTGTCTAATGGATTCCAAGCTGACCAACTCCCGCTCCCAGTTCCTGTCAAGGGTGCAGGATGATAAGCTGTTGTTTCAGCTGGATGCCTTCAGGTTTGCCCAGGAGGCCAGAAGTAGTGTGAGTAAAGAGCTTGACCCTTTGGGGCATACTTTCTGAAGAGTGCAATTAGTTATAGTACTAACTGCAATATTTCTGACTGTAGATCTACATTTTCTGCAATCTGAAAGCCACAGCAGCCTTGCCAGATTCAGAAGGGAAGGCCTGCTCATATCCTCCTGGAAAGGACCGGTTGGTTAACTTGTTGGGAATGCTGGAGTAGCTCCAGGTATCTGGGTAACCTGTTCCTCTTTCAGGTGGATCAGTGCATCTGGGGATGACCAGGCATGTAGTTGCTGTGACACCAGCTGTACTTTGAGGAAGGGCAGGAGTGTTGATTCAGGTTTGACTTCTGTATTTGCTTGATGACTTTCTGTCTCCCTGTGTTGGTGCCAGTCTATGAGCTTGTTCTCTTCCAGCTGCACAGTATGAGGGTGGTGCAGTCCTAGGCCCCATTGTTGTCCAGGAGGCTACTGAAGTTGTTGTGCCTGAGTCCCACGGAGCAGAAGGTAATCTTGTACCACCTGAGGTGGATCTCATTTGCCAGGTTCTAGAACTGCTCCACAAATGGCTGGCTTGTTGAGCCTGTAGTTTAATGGAATATTTCAACCTCTTCCTCCTAGTTTCCTCAAAGGCTGTGGTCATGGCTGGAGTGATGGCTGCAGTGGGATTGATCTGCCTGATTGTGCTGGGGACAGTGCTTGTGTGGAGACGCTACAAACCTATGGTCTTGTAACTGGGTGGGGATTTTTGAAGAATAAACATGACAGACTCAAACCTTGCTGTCTGGATCATTTCAGATTTTCCATTTGTCACCAATGTTATGCCATGTCAATTTGTACCCTCAAATGTGACTACTGAAATTGAGCTTTTGGATTAATGCATTTCAAAATTAGTGTCAATATGTTGCAGGGATTTTAGTTTTAGAACCTGATTTATGCACTTAGCCTTTGCTGTGTGCATCCCTTATCACTTTGTGAATTGTTTGGCTGCTGTGGCATGCTGCCACCCTACAACTTGTATTGGTTCTTGCATAGCCATTTCCCCCAAACATGGCCAGTCTGGCCTATCCAAGCTTTATTTCATGCTAAAGCTTCTCTTTTCTGACTTGTTGTACGAAACAATGAATTGGAATAACAGATTTATGTATATGTTTCAATGTACATAAATGCCAAGTTACTCATACCTAGCCTACATGGCAGTTGGTGTCTATTTAAAAACTAGGCCTGCTAAAAGTTAATACCCAAATTAAGTTACAATTACAAGCATTGCCCATTGTATATTCATGATAAAGCATAGCTAAATGGAAATATCATTAATATCACTGCCTTCCACTAACCTAAATGGATATCTGCCCCCTCTGTCACTGTCTCTCTCCCCCACAAACATCAAAGATAAGCCAGTCTTTGTCATAAATGACCCCTCTTCTTCCCACACACCCCCCCCAGGTTACTGTTCGACTTGCCTATTAACGAATTTGGCGATTTAATTGTCATTTTTAATAATTATTAAATCACAACTTATTTTGAATGTAGGTTAAGTGAGGGGTTCCAGCACGCAATATCGCTTGTGTTCAGTATTCAGAGAGCCGAACGTTTTAAGGGCATTGACTGTTGGAACCGCTGGATTCAGATAATACACATTTTACCTAGTCCTCACTTACCCGACAGGAGGTCAATCAACAGGCTCCTAATTGGGTAGTTGTGACGTGCAGCAAGATTAAAAGAGGGGTATGCTATGAAGCAAGATTAAGGGGATAGCGAGCTAAATTAAGCTTCAACCCTGGGTTTTATGTATCACGAAGCCGACTCACTTTTAATTGGGGTATATTGCCATGGCAACTTCCTCTGCACGGCTAACCTGCTCCGGGGCAGGTTATGTTCAGGATAACGGATTGGTCAAAGGGCGGTGCTTTTGTTTCAATGAACTGCTTGGCTTTGGAAAAAGGGGTCTCCATTCCAAAGGATCCCGTAGAGATGTGTGGATACTGAGGGAATCTCTTCACAGGGTGAGATTAGTGAGTTCCGCAAAAGATTTTCTGAGTTCTAGAGATACTTTTTTATGAATGTGATTGCTTCAGCAATATTTTAAACATGCTGTATAAAGTTTAGGAGCTCTAGAATGTAATAGTACAGTTGTCATTAGAAATAAACTATGACAATGTACTAAAGTATGTAGAGTATAGATTTATTTGTTACGAGTGGTAAGGTGAATAAGGTATTAACTAGCCTAATGAATGATGAGCATTTTTTAAAATTTTTTGCAAAAGCTCCTTCCTGGCTTTGTTGGAGGCAGTGGTGTTGCTTTTTGCCCGTATGATGAACTTATTCGTCCATTCTGTCCGTATCAGTCTTTTTTTCTCCTGAGGAGAGAAATACATTGCTCTAGTACAGCCCATGCTGCACCGCTATATCTCATTGTAGTAGACACCACCCCTTTTATGGGAACACGCACGTACCTTGACTGATAAAACCCATGTTCACTTAGCAAGTTGATAACCACGTTCGTAGTACCGGTTAAGCCAGATTGCGGTGGTTAGGACTTTCTGTAGCCAGCTAACACAAAGAAACCCTGGCTATGTTAAACTTCCTTTGTAGTATACCCCCCCAGGTGCTCTGCCAGTAGGGTGGATTGATGATAAACACACCAAAATGGAAAATGAACGGCCCTCACAACTGATATAGAAAGTGCTACCCACAGAACTATATACGAACTAGAAAGGCAGATGCCTTCTCAAAACGGCACCATTTCCATGGCCCAAAGTTTTTTCTCTGATTGGCCAACGTGACCTGTCACGTGAAGGTGGTCAATTTGTCCCTTTTGCAGAGAGTAATGGCTGCCGCTGCAAATCTAGAACCACGACCAGAGCCACCGCGGAGTGGGTTTTGTGAGAACAATCCATGTTATGTGAAAATCAAAACAATAAATACATTGATAAATTATTGAATACGTCTGTGCTATAATTACATTCACATACTTAAATAATGATTGTTGCACCTGTTTGTTTATTTACCGTCTGTGGTATTGCAGTCGGTGATCCCAACCGCTTTTTCAAGCTTTCCGTGCATCAGCGGTCCTTGCCCGGCTAATAATTGCGTGAAGTGTTGCCTGAATGATGTCGAAGGCTAACGTAGAGGCTATCTTGTTAAAATCGCCTCACAGCCTAACGTTAATGCAAATTCATATAAATGAGCCGTGAATAGTTAACGTTACAAATTTTTTTTTTATATACAGTATGTCATTATAGCTACATTATTAACAAGCTGTTTGGTTAGCGTTAACTATAACGTTACTCGTCGTTATGTTGTTCGAAGCTGTGTTGAACAAAGCAGGCTCATTAGCCAACATATTAGCACACCCTCCCAGAAAGCAGGAACCTCCATGAATAACGTTAGCTAGCGATGACTGCTAAATTATGCGCTCAGAACTGTATACAGTTCTGTGGTTATGCTAAATGAAAGGTAACTTTGTTAGCTCGCAGTAGCAGTCAGTGGCGTAGAAATGACAGGCCATCACAAAAGCTTGTTGCTAATACGCCAATAGTAGCTCGATGCACATTTAAAAGAAAGCTGCAGACATAGTTATAGCTACTTTAGAACATATTTGGATAACCTTAACGTAACCCCCATCAATGTATTCAGCTACATTCCAATCTGAACGTTGTTTAGAAAGAAAGCCGTGTTAAGCCATTTTGTCTGACATTACAGTTTATGGTTAAGCCTAACTGCATTGGACATAACATTATTTATGCTAATCTTCCAATATCCAGTAGGCTATCAGATCGGCTGACCAGACTTTACCCGGATATTTCGTCTTTTTGCACCGAAAATATTCGTTTGGACAGACGGACACTTGTGCCCCGTTTATGCGGTCTTAAAGTGCAGTAGCTATAACGTTATCTGGCTTTGATGCTCAACTTAAGTTCCTTAATGCGTTTGATTTCTTTTGAGCAATGAGAGAGTGCTGCACACATCGACATAACTACAGAGCAACATAAAATGCCATGGTAAACGCAGCCACAATAACTTTCCATGTTATGTAGGCCTAAAGCTACAATGTCCTATATAGCCTACAATAAATGGGAGCAAACTTTTCTTCGCAAACATTTATCGCATAATGTGGTCATTGTGTCATGCTGTTAGACAAAATATAGGCTATTTCTGCATGCCGTATTGAAGGTGAAACATCTAATTTGACCAACCTTTCCCATATTAAAACATTTCCAGTCCAGCGCCCACCACAGACCCACTGAACAATCGATGTTGTGACAACCAAAACAATAAATACATAGATATATTAATGTTGTGTATTATTACATTCACATAAATAATGATTATTGCGTCCACTTGTTTATTTTGCTTAATCCGCCGTCCGTGGAATAGGCAAGCTACATCGGTAGATCCTGAGTCCCGACCGCTCTCTCAAGCTTTCCGTGAACCAGCCTTGCGCGGCTAGCTAACGTGAGGTGTAGCCTAAATTATGAGACATAGTGATGGAAATGGCCACTGTGAAATTGGTACGTTAGCTTATTTTGCAAGTATAGGAATGTCCATGTTGGACTGATATAATAAACTATTGGGTCTATGTTAGATTGATTAATGTTGAAGGCTTCGTAGGCCAACGTTACCTTGTTGAAATCGCCTCACAGCCTTACCACGAATGCAAATTCAGAAATGAGCCATGAATAGTTACTAAAATGTTTAATAGCCATCTCGTTAACTACCGTTATTAACAAACTTTGATTAACGTCGCCGTTGTTGTTCGAAGCTGTACGTGAACAAAACAGGCTTAGCCAACAAGCTAGCCTATATGATAGGCCATCATATGCATCATCGAGAGGGGTGTAAATTTAGATTGACAGACATGTCAATTTAAATCAATTTATCCCTAATTTAGCCAGTTTTACCCAACTAACGTTACGATGGTCGTTTTTCATCAAGCGTCAGCAGGGCAATGTTAGTAAAGCTGGAGGACTGCGGCTGTTGAGTTAGCAGCGGGTGGGTCTGCGAGCGGAGCCCTCAGCCCAGTGCACCAGCTAACTACTCCGGCCAACTCGTCCGCTGACCCACTATCGTCTTGCTGTCTGAGCGGTTTTTCACGGCACGAGACGGCGTTTCATTAACTTTTCAACATGTTCACTGGGGTAGGTTACTAGTAATGTAACGCATCTTGAGATGTGAAGTCTGTCCTTAGAAATATTGCACATTTGAAAACCATTTCATTATTATGCACAAGATAGCTGTTAGCTAACCAGCTACAGTCAGCTACCGCCACTGTATGCTCCTTGCGAGCTGACCACCATAGTTCATTTGAGGCGAAAATGCAAATAGGCCTCCTCACGTGATTGTACTGTGACGTAACTAGGATTACCACGTGACCATGTTCCAAACCTCATTGGTTTGATCTTAACCAATCAGAGTTCAGTGCGCCTACTCAACACTCACCGATGAGTTTTTTTTAAATCATGCCTCTTTATTTTCTGTGTAGCCTAAAAAAATTTTGGACCCAGGAAAAATGTAAAATGTGATTGCCTGCTTCTATTGATTACCATATTGTGAACTTTTGATACCTAGACTGCGCTGGGGGCGACTGTTGACTTTCACAACGCTCCATTCGAAATGCATGGCAGAGCTCATCGGTAATACTATTTCCGGGCCATGGTAGCCATCTTGCGGTGGTGCCATTGCGGAAGAACCAAATTGAATAGGGCTGAATGGAACCACGTGACCACATTGCCTTTCTAGTTCTTATATAGTTCTGTGGTGCTACCCCATATAATTGAAATGTGATGGTCCACTTTTTCCGTGTGGAGCATTGTATTGTGGGATTCTCTTCTTGCTGGAAGCTTGCATTTTATAACCTTAGTGGAAGGGAGGATAAAATAGGGAGTGAGCTATCTTGTGACGAAGTTTGTGACGTGCAGCAAGCGACCTTAAAGGGGCTATATGTAAGATTTTTACATGCATGAATCGCTTTCAATTGCCGATGTATTTACAGATTGTAAAGTAAATTAAAGAATTTGATCTCCCCCGACTTTCTCCGTTGTGTATAAGAGCCTATGGTTCGATTTTTATGTAAAGAATTTGGGTCGGTTTTGCCGGGAAAATAATTTTGTGAATGAAGGATGTGATGTCAAAGCGCATTCCCAAGTGCCTTCCCTCTCTCTGGCTGGCTCGCCCCGCACAGGACCACAACATAAAGGCTAGCGAACTGAACTTGAGTAACACAACACTAGCTAGTTAGCTGCTGAGAAATGGACCAGTCAACCAGCAAATGACCGGCTCCCATCCCAACACCATCGTCGAGTCCACCAAAGGCAAAGATAGTTTTTTCGACCGAAGCCCATTTGGCCAAATGGCAGCGTGACCAAAATCGGGCAAAAACAAGGGTGAACATCGGCCGGGCATTCTAGCCACGAAGAGACCTACAGTGAGCACCATAATTCATTGGACAGTGACACTTTTTTTGTTATTTTGGTTCTGTACTCTAGCACTTTGAGTTTGAAAAAATACAATGACAATGACATTTAAGTGCAGACTGTCAGCTTTAATTTGAGGGTATATTCATCCATATCAGATGAACCGTTTAAAAATTATAGAACCTTTTGCCCCCCATTTTCAGGCATCAAAAAATATTGGACAGTTTAACATAATGTAGAATAAAGTAATAATTTTTAATATATGGTTGCATATCCTTTGCATGCCATGACTTCCTGATGTCTGTGACCCAAAAGACTCTTGATATCTTATTTTCTGGTACTCCTAAAAGCAATATTATAACCTCTGCATTTGAATTGGTCTCTGTGGGAATTGGGGGGTGGGACTAGATGTAGCTGTAAATTACACTGGAATAGTATGGAAATACAGTAGATATGGATGGATAACTTGAAGGGTTTCTTCTCCTGACTTATTTTTCCATAGAGTTCAATAGGCAAATTTGTCAGGAGAAACAAGCTTAAAGTGATCCATCCATATCTACTGCATATCTGGCAGCAGAGTGATGGTTTGAGGCTCATTTGATACCTCAGACCCTTGATGACTTAAAGCCATTTCACCAACTATGTATTCCATACTGTTCCAGCATAATTTACAGCTAAATCTAGTCCCCCCCCCAATTCCCATAGAGATCCATTCAAATGCAGAGAAGTTATAGTATCGCATGTAGGAGTACTAGAAAAGAGTCTTTTGATATTGTTGGGTCAGATGTTAAAAGCATTAGTCCTATTTTACTTATTTGCCTTCTTCTTACCCGCAAACATACAGCTACAATAATGGGGCAAACATATGTTTGGATATGTTTGTAAAATTCAATATTTAGGCTATTTACTAGGTCAAAATATTTCTCATTTTAATCTTTCATCCCCCGTCTCTATTGTAAGTGATGTGTCTGTGTGTACATTCAAATATTACATTAAAAAATCTGTACATTTTCTAAAATGAACTTGACAACCAAGCAGGGGCGGTGTCAGAGATTTTTCTTGCTGGTGCTACGGGGGGGCTTAATTATTCAATGGTGAATTCGTAGTAATACCGCGGCATGTGAAAGTCAGTTTCAAGCGCAATACTACAAACACTTCTGTTGATTCACATGTGCACATAATAGATACATCTATCCAATATATGCATGGACTCTGAGCAAGTGTCAACAGGCTACACACCAGAACAATATAAGCATAAACAAGCCAACCGAGCATCCGCGCCACAGCCCAACACGCACAACATATCACCACCCAGCATGCACCAATCCAACAAGCAGAGTGAAATACGTCAACCAAAAAATAAATATACACAACACATTAATACAATGTCCACTAGCAGAAAATTCGCCTCACATAAACAATCAAGACCTAGACGTAGGCCTACATTTATTTAAATGTAGCCTATACTACGAAGCAGGACTACCTAGTTAGCTGGAGAACTGCACTGAGTAAAACCCGGAACCCTTCCAAATATGGAACATGGAATGAATTAAAAGGGCTGTTCCAGGTTTTACTCGATGCAGTTATACAGCTATCTCAGTAATCCTGCTTCGTAGTATAGATAGTCTAACGTTACTACCCTAAGGTAACATCATATAGACCCTGATATTGTACTTGAGAACAACTTTGTAAGAAATTATTGCCACACACACTGAAATCCAAAAAATAAATGAATATAGAATCTTACAAACATATCCAGACATCTGTTTGCCCCATTAATGTTCTGTATATTTGTGGGTCAGATGAAGGCAGTCAGTCAATTTGTGAACACAATTTTCTGAACAAAACATTAATAATAATAATAATCATAATCACAATAATAATCATAATCATGATAATGCATTTTTGTGAAAGCATGATGTTATTTTACACACACTGAAATCTCTGGATACACACAATTGTTCAAACATATAGTGCAGTAATTTTTTTAAATTGTTTGTGTAACACAGCTGAATTGCACATTATTTCTACGATAAATGATTGCCATTTGACACTTTCACATTTAAATACACCTTTAAATTTCTCAGAATGCTGCTTGGGAGCATGCCCACAATGGCGCTGAAAACATAAACAGTGAACTTTGGGACTAGCGGGAAACTTTCTATGGATGAGCCGATCCGGAAGTCTAACTGGACACTGCTATCAAGACCTTCCTAAACTAAATACACAGCAAATCTCAAATTAGTATGCTACTTTGAAAAACCGTGTTAACACACAGCTGTGGATTAAAAACTGAAGGCATGCTGCAATCGACCCAATGAGGTGTGTGCTTTCCAAAATTAATGAATGACTTGTGACAGGCGTGAACAACTGACAGGTTATTAGCTGTGCAAATGAAACGAGGCAGAAACACTTTAAGGCTGGAAAAAGATTTGTGAGATGATGAAAGAGGAGGGGCTTGGAACGATCAATTACATTCAGCTGGCTATAAATTGGCTAAAGATGGCAACATAGTCATTGTTGTTTTGTTTTTTTTCCCTTCCTAAAAGCAGCTGCTGATTCACCATGGGGAGCAAAGGGTTGTTTACTGGGTTGATAGTTTTGGGTTTGTTTGGGTGTTTATGCAATGCTCAATGGGGATCTCAGTTTTCAACCGTGAATGTAGAAAGTTTTGCAACAACTCAACGGTTTAGCCGGTTCACACAGGCTCCCGCGACCCCACGCCCAACCCACAGGGTAACTGGCTTCACCCAGGCTCCTGTGACTCCAAGACCAACCCTGAAGAGGCCCGGATTCACGCAGGCTCCTGTGACGCCTAGTCCTACCCTTGGGGAACCCAAGGTGCCAACAATTGCAGTGGAACCTCCCACACCTAACCCTAATGCTGTGAAGGCCCACTGTGGGGAAAGCTCTGTTCAATTGGAAGTGGATATGGACCTGCTTGGTATTGGCCACCTGATCCAGCCGTCTGACATCACCCTGGGAGGCTGTGGACCTGTTGAGGAGGATGGGTCTGCTCAAGTGCTTCTGTTTGAGACCGAGCTACATGGCTGTGGCAGCGTACTTGCAGTATGTAGCGTGTTTGATGTGGACAGTGCATGTGGCTAATGTCCTGTCACTAATGGGTCTGTTTTCCCCAGATGACCGAGGACTCCCTAGTCTACACCTTTGCCCTCCACTACCAACCTAGAGCACTTGGTGCCACTCCCATAATCAGGACATCAAGTGCAGTGGTGGGCGTCCAGTGCCACTACATGAGGTTAGGTGCCCTTTTCCTGTTGGCTCCATGTACCTTTCTACCCTAGATTTCTTGTAACCCATACTTGAGGATACAATTCTGTACCTTTCAGCTAAAATGTTCCTTCCTGAGGCTGCAGTCCCTGTCAATATGTATGCATAAGCTCGTCTTCACATGTCCCTGACTTCAACCCAACTATTGGTTCCTGAACCTTAATTTGTACCTTTCAACTTGCATCTGGTTATCATTTCTCCCCTATAAAGGCTGTATAATGTGAGCAGTAATGCCCTGAAACCAACCTGGATCCCCTACCACTCTACCCTGTCTGCTGAGGAACTGCTTGTATTCTCCCTGAGGCTCATGGCTGGTAAGCTATGCTAACTACATCTTGGAATATTTGCATGCAATTTTACTGACCAGATGCTTCACATACCCCACCCCCCCTGTCCCTGGTAGATGACTGGCAGCTGGAGAGGGCATCCAATGTCTTCTTCCTGGGGGACCTCATTAACATTGAGGCCTCTGTGGTCCAGGCCAACCACATGTCCCTCCGTGTGTTTGTGGATTCCTGTGTAGCTACCTTGGATGCTGATATGAATTCAGTCCCCAGCTATGCTTTCATTGAGAATAAGGGGTGAGTATGCTGTACCTTAGTTGCAGCCTGTGTCATGGATGTGATGGATCTACAGTGTTTGCCTTCCAGGTGTCTAATGGATTCCAAGCTGACCAACTCCCGCTCCCAGTTCTTGTCAAGGGTGCAGGATGATAAGCTGTTGTTTCAGCTGGATGCTTTCAGGTTTGCCCAGGAGGCCAGAAGTAGTGTGAGTAAAGTGCTTGACCCTTTGGGGCATACCTTCTGAAGAGGGCAATTGGTTATAGTACTAACTGCAATCTTTCTGACACTAGATCTACATTTTCTGCAATCTGAAAGCCACAGCAGCCTTGCCAGATTCAGAAGGGAAGGCCTGCTCATATCCTCCTGGAAAGGACCGGTTGGTTAACTTGTTGGGAATGCTGGAGTACTTCAGCTCCAGGTATCTGGGTAACCTGTTCCTTTTTCAGGTGGATCAGTGCATCTGGGAATGACCAGGCATGTAGTTGCTGTGACACTAGCTGTGCTTCGAGGAAGGGCAGGAGTGTTGATTCAGGTTTGACTTCTGTATTTGCTTGATGACTTTCTGCCTCCCTGTGTTGGTGCTAGTATATGAGCTTGTTCTCTTCTCCAGCTGCACAGTATGAGGGTGGTGCAGTCCTAGGCCCCATTGTTGTCCAGGAGGCTACTGAAGATGTTGTGCCTGAGTCTCACAGAGCAGCAGGTAATCTTGTACCACCTGAGGTGGATCTCATTTACCAGGTTCTAGAACTTCTCAACAAATGGCTGGCTTGAGCCTGTAGTTTAATGGAATATTTCAACCTCTGCCTCCTAGGTTCCTCTGAGGCTGTGGTCATGGCTGGAGTGATGGCTGCAGTGGGATTGATCTGCCTGATTGTGCTGGGGACAGTGCTTGTGTGGAGACGCTACAAACCTATGGTCTTGTAGCTGGGTGGGGATTTTTGAAGAATAAACATGACAGTGACTCAAACCTTGCTGTCTGGATCATTTCAGATTTTGTTTGTCACCTCAATGCTCTTATGCCATGTCAATTTGTACCCTCAAATGTGACTACTGAAATTGCTTTTGGATTAGTGCATTTCAAAACTAGGCCTGCTGAAAGTTAATACCCAAATGAAGTTACAACAAACATTGCCCATTGTAGCTCTCACTCGCCCTACTCTAAAGCAAGGCTACTCTATCTTTCCTGAATTTAGTCTAACTTGGCACTAATTCTTACCATCTGAAGAGAATGTAGTTGTCAAATGGCAATCATTTGTATTGGAACTAATCAGCAATTCAGATGTTACACTTAGTCTAGTAATTTTACATTTCTATCAGGGATGAAAGATTTCTGTCGTTTGGATACCAGAGGCTGTAGCTTGATCAGTGTAGATCTGCAGAGATTTATATTTAAGTGAGAAACCTGCCTTTCTGCCTAACTGGTTTGCAGTCATTTCCAACCTAGTTATAGGCTACCCATAATGCATATAAAACGTGAATGTAGAAAGTTTTGCTGCGGACTAAACTGAAGGCATGCTGCAATCGACCCAATGAGGTGTGTGGTTTTGACAATTCGATAGTCCAGTTTTACTCATTGGAGTCAACACGAGACACTGGCTGTATTGAATGTGTGGCATTGACTGAACAACATGCATAGGTGGAGTGAGCAGAAAATTATTTTCTGTTTCAATTCAATATAAACTTTAAAAAAAAAAAACCATTTCAAGGGCAGTGTATTTGAAATTCATTGTCTTGTATAGCCTATGGTCTGGGTTTTGAATGAGGTAGCAAATACAACGGTTGTAATTACCTCAATCTACAGTGTTACAGCTTGGCGGGGCATGCCCTATACCTATACAGCACAGTTTAGCACTTTTCAGGGTTTCCTACAGAAGTAACCACAATGACCAGACTCTCAGCCCTTAAACATTAACTTCTGTATGTTCTGACCTCATGTAACCACATAGCATTCAGAACTTCACACATCCACACAATAAAGCCCCGGACTTGGGTTATTTTGCAGTTTTTCTCCTTTCTCCTGATTCTACTTTTTCTTCCCATTTTTCCTGCCTACCCAGAGACCCTCAATACCTGCCTGCCTCCGTACCCTCAAAGAATAATTCTCCCCATTGGATAAGAACATCGTGTACATGCTCTCCCAAGCTTATCACCCAATAAAAACACTTCAAACTAATGTGCACACATCACAGAATCACATGTGATGTGACCGCTATAAAAAACACTGGCCTTGTGTATTCCATGAAGCTACTGTGGCCAACTGGTTACAGTTGCTGCCGCTCACACACAGGATTGGGGGTTTGAGCCCAGCAGGACACAAGTTTATTTTCGACAATGTGCAACTGTTAAATACTTTTAATTTATTACACTCTTACTATTTTCAAATTAACAAATGTATTTTTATAGCAAAGGCAAAAGTTTCCAATATTAACTGTTCAATGTTTCACTTGTATTTCACTTGTACTACAGCGAAATGGTGAAAGTCAGACAGACACTGACAAATGGCCTATAGCCTATATCACATGACTACCCCTTTGGTCTTCTGGTTAGCGTCAAGCCTTAGTATGTGAGAGACATGGGTTCGTACCCTGCCTGGTTGGTACTAAAGTGTAATTTAATTTTGGACTCAGTGTGCACATGTTCTGGTTTTCTCATACAAGAATGTTTTTTTTATTGCAAAGGCAAAAACACGTTTACAATATTAACTTCACTTGTAGCCTGTTAGTTAAACAATTCAGTCACTGGACACCACGACAGTAATGCAATAGGCTAGCTAACGTTATGGGAACAGGTATCCCATGGCCATTTGTCAAGCAAAGAAAAAAGTTTCAACGCAGAATATCATCTGGTTAACATCACGTTGTTGCATTAATGTAAAAAAAATAATTCTATAAATAACTGTGCCATTGGCTACATGGTTTAATCTCACACAAATGCCGACAAAAGAATTAGTCTGTGTGGAGCCTGCTGTGCTCTTGTGGTCATGTCTGACACTGTGGAAACCAAACCTTCAACGCTCGCCTCGGACAACATTTCTTCATATCTTCATTCATTTCTTCACTTCAGCTCTGTTCAGTTTATCCTTTTCACACATAACACAATGTCACCATAAAATGAACTACTAGGAAAATTAAGAATTTACAATAATACATAAATAATTGATGATGGCCTACTATAAGCCGACCTGCACTTTAACCTCATAGTCACTGTTCCATTTCAAATCCAATGTGCTGGAGTACAGAGCCAAAACAACAAAAATTGTGTCACTGTCCAAATACTTATGGACCTGACTGTACATTTCCATGAAACCTGGCGAGGCACTACCACTTTCTCGGTTAGAGGCTTGTATTGCAGATATTAAAGCTTGGATGCTTTCTAATTTCCTGCTCCTACTGTGGAACACCCTACCAAAGTTTATAAGGGAGTCAGACAGAGTCTCAATATTTAAGTCTAGATTAAAAACGCACCTTTATGATCAGGCTTATAACACAAGTTGTAGTCTGGAGACAGGACCAGAGAAGCCGTTAGCCATAGAGTAATGTGGGGTGGCATTCTTTCCTTACTGTCACCTGTCAACAGCTGTGACCCCATCTTCCTGGGCTGGCTCTTGATATGTGGGTAGGATTGTTTTCCCTCTCATGACTGGATGGGTTCTCAAACTCTGTTTTCATAGCTATGCAGCTATAGATTACTTCTGGCGGGGGCACTTGTCCAACCCCCCCCCACCCCCCAGTTGGTGCTCCTGCTGCTCTATTACACTTTCCCCTAACTGTTTTCTCTCTCTCTTTCTTCTACATTCTGCATGTTTAAGTACATCAGATGAGGTTTAAATTTTGGCAATGTGAAAATAAAGAATGTGTGATTCTTTATCTAAGTAAAACCTGGAACAGCTTTTTACTTCAGACCATGTTCTAGATTTGGGAGGGTTCTGCATTTTACTCAGTGAAGTTATCCAGCGAACTTTGTAATCCTACTACATAGTTTCCTTCAACTGAGAACCATTTCCAGAATCAAACCAATACTATCACACAGCGACCTGGAAAAAGTAATCCATGCCCTAATCTTCTCACAACTAGCCTACTGTAACTCCCTCCTTTCTGGCATCAACCAAAAGTCACTCTCTCGCCTCCAACTAGTTCAGAACACAGCAGCTAGGCTTCTTACTGGTTCTAACAGACGACATCACCCCAATCCTGGCTTCTCTCCATTGGCTCCCTGTTCGGTTTAGAATCGACTTTAAGATTTTACTGATCACTTTTAAAGCACGTTTGGGTCTGGCTCCAAGCTACATAACAGATGTTGACCCCATATGAGCCAGTGTGCATCCATAGATCCTCAGACGGGGCCCTCCTGGCTGTTCCAAAGTCTAGACTTAAAGCTAAAGGTGACCGTGCCTTTTCCATCAGGGCCCCTCGGCTTTGGAACGACCTGCCTGAGGAGATAAGGCTAGCAGAATCAGTGACTTCTTTTAAATCACTTCTTAAAACCCATTTTTATCGACTTGCTTTTATGTGATGTCTGCATACGTCATAGTATGTCCCCTATAATGTAGTACTTTAAGTACAGTGGATGATTACCCATGTAACATATACTGTCAACAGTCTGCATGAAGTGTGTCTCCAAACTCCAAAAGACAGGATCACTTACCGATCAGCTCAGCAATGGCACTGAAGAGCCAGGTGTGGCTGGTGGAATTTGCATGTAAAAACTGTGGGTTGACCTGCAAAGTAGAGCTGATTAGTAAATCAGTGTACCCTGTAATGAGAAATCTCCTAAGCTAAATTTACTATTAGATTTAACTTTTATTGTGTACCTCAAAGAGGTATGCCATCTTGCAAATCGCAGTTGTTGATGATGGCAAAATGAATGAATGAAATTCAAAACATTAAAACCAAAACATGTAAGATCATTGAAAGAACACTTCATTGACCTTTATACTCAGAGATCACTGTCAGTTTTGGAAAGCTGTACAATACAGCATATGAACTGTGTAATGAGTGTGGAAGTGCACTTTTACTATTGTTCTGTTTAATTAGTAAATTACAGATTATATAGATTATTAAAGAACACCATTGATAAGTTATGGGATAGCAACCTCTGGGTTGTATCCAAGTTTATTTAAAGTCCAAGCCATAATTATTTAAAAAACTGGTTGAGGACAGCTAACGCAATCTTTGTTGCAAGAGAACAGGGCCTTGTTTCCCGTTACCGAATGATGATTGATCATTTTTACACACGTTTCCCAAGCCTACACGTAACCAGAGAGCATATATTTACAAAAATTAATAAAGTTGATAAGGTAAAATGTTAAATATCTTTTCTTTGTTTTCAATGAAATATTATGTAAAAGAGAATTTACAAATCACTGCTTTCTGCTTTTATGTGCATTTTACATACTGTCCCAACTTTTTTGGAATTGGGGTTTGTACTTAATTTGGTTATATGCTTCATCCACCAATTAGAAGGGCTTATAGTCAGCATCAATGGGTATCCCCTTAATATGCACTTAGCTTTCTACGTGTGGTCAGAGGCACTCGTTAATCTACGGTCATTTCTAAGACTGTCTTTAGTTAAGAAGCCTTTAGGATACACCTCGCAAATGAAAGATGCTTCGTAAGATTAATTTTACAATTATCTTAGGCTTAAGATGGCCCAGGATTTCCATGTCACCACACAAACATTCGGGTCATTGCGGGAGAAAATTGAGGTCCTTGGTCTCTCAGGACTTTACGTTTCAGGATTTTGCCAACTTTTGCTCTTAATTATTTAATTCGCTGAATCATATCTTGATCTGATATTTGTATTAGCACCTGCTACAGCCGCAGACTGTATCCTAAAGTTTTTACTGTGCTCAAATACAGGAGTGAACCAACATATTTTATAGAGCTGTCAGAAAACTAAAACTAAGGAAATTGGTTGGAAAAAAACCAGGACCGGAGCTTTGCATCCAGGGCTGCTTTAACCAGTCAATCACCCCTTGCAATAGTACTGTAAAACAAAAAGAGAGATCCCACTTTGGAAATTGGCATGTGTATATCAGACTGCTTAGAACAACATTCACCGTCGACTTCCACTTAAAAATACAACGTGTCTCCGTCTCCCTGTCTCAAGCATAGACTGTATAAAGGTCCCAAGACGCGCGTTTTAGACCAATGATTGTTGTCTCCCCCTTCTGGTCCCGCCCCTCCGAGTGAGAGCAGTGAGAACCCTATAGAACCTACTGTGGCAGTGACCCCCCAGGACTCAACCTGTCCCTCTGATTGGTCCTGAGCAAATGTTAATACCCTGTCCTAATGACACAATAAAAAAAAAAAAATAGGCACATGGAGAGGCATTAGACGAAGGAAAAGCACCTATTGCGACTACATTTTCTTGTGGAAAAAATGTATTGACATAGTATTTTGACAACATTGTTGCCATTGACCTTGTGAAACAAACATTGAGAAAGACTGGAGTCTCCGGAGAAAACGGGAGAAATACAGCCATTCATTAAATTTAATTTAGGAAAACAACCCTTCATTAATCTACTTTTGGTATAGTGAAAACATATTAACTACCCTAGCCAGAAGTCACAACACTTGTTACTCATTTTTCCTTCCTGTCCAAAACCAGCCATCTTTTACCCGGGTTGTCTGTCGCCTCACGCCTTTGGCTAATCTCCTCAGCCGTGTATTTGGGCTCAAAACGGTAGCCTTCCACCTCCGATTTAAGCAAAATTTCTGAGGTGTTGTCATCCAGTGCATGGTCCGTTCTGACATAGCTATCTCCCTCTCTGAGTTCGGTCACAACTCTTTCAGCATGAATTACCCGCCCACTGTAGTTTTTCAAAAATGAGGAAGGGTACAGGTACACGTCATTTTGACATATACCTCGACCAAATTTGTAACTTTAGCTGTCAATATTTCGGTTGACAGAAATAGCGGCAGAGAGAATTAATCAGCTGTGCTTTGAGCTGTTAAATAAGCTTAATGTTGTTTTTCGGTGGAATTACCCTTTATGTCTGGTATAGAGGGTAGCCATGTTCAACAATTTGCATGTACAGAAAATATTATGCTAACGTTGGCTATCGTGACCCATCAGGTAATGTTAGATAGCTAACTTTACACTACTTAGCAAAATAATCACAATCACAATAATCTAAATGATTTATTGCATGATTGCTAAACTTTGCCACAACAAAAAATATTTGTTGTTTTACCTGGACTCTTGGAGCTAACATTTTTAGTGCAGCTATGCCAGTCTGTGATCCTGCAAGTGCAGCTAGAAACTTTGATGCACGTTCATGATGGAGAAGCAGTGGGGGGGGGGGGGGTCTCTTTCTCTGTGGGCAGGGCCAGCGGGTGTGACTTTCAAAATGTTTTCACAACATTCCGACCGTTGAGAAAGTTGCCTACTCCAGCTTTAAGTGGCAATAGAATGTAGGCTGTCACAGAATAGCTACATTATATGATGTGAATTAGTGCTATGTTCAGACATCGGGCACATCAAGATTCTGGAATTACAGTAAATTGTTATTTTAGCGTAGGCTACCATGTTTACTTTGACCTAATGTCGCTGATTACATATTAATTATTGTAAATGCAGCTACTTGTACTTGAAACTTACAAGCAATATTGCAGCTTTAAATGGGCTGACCATGTGTAAGATCTGTGATTGGCTATGGGACTATATGTGGACTCAGCATCAGTCAAAGTTAATAAGCAGATAAACTGTCCCAGTTGTCTTCACCGCCTCCTCATTCCCTCCTTTCATCCACTCATCTCCTCCCCTCCTTTCCTCCACATACTTCTGGGTAGGAGACGAGTGGTAGTGGGCAAGTGGAGGAAAGGAGGTGAGGAGTGAAAATTATTGGGAGGCACCCTATGAGGGGTAGCACTTACTATATCGGTTGCGAAGGCATGCCCCTTTTTGTTTGTTCCTCATCTATCCTGCCTTGCAGAGCACCTGTTCACTTGTTGCACGTCACAAAATACCTCACTCAAGGAAAGACAGCAAGGGAAGGGAATGTGTTAAAATGGATAAAAATACAGCCACAGTCGCTCTAAGCTTTGTCAGGGTACCTCATTACTCCCACCACGTCCATAATACATAATCAGCAGCTACCTTAAAAATATGCGCATGTGCACTAGACTTAAACACAGCTTGGGGGATCTGTAGAGTGAGCGTGACATAACGGGTTGCTATAGGCACCTGCATGAGAAAGCTAGGTAATTCGAGCAGCCGCCTTAAATCTAATTTGCGCGATCCTCCTCTTTACTTTTGTCCAAGAAAGGGCTGGCCGAGGAACGGCTTTTGATAGAAACCTTTCAAGCACCCCGGAAGAAGGCGCTCAGTTTCGGTTCATCTTAGCATGCCGTGCCCTGAACTGAACTCCGTTTTGCGCGAAACGAAAGTGATAACGTAATGAGAAAACTCCCACTAACGGACCCGAACATGATACCACTCATTTAGCCTAGGCTATTTGTGTTTTTTAAATAAGTGAACGCCCTGTTATATCCTTGTATTCGTGTTTGCGGGTTGGAAATTTTGGGCTGATCATGTTAATTTCCAGTTTTGTACGGCTATTAGCCTACCTTAATGTTTATTTGTCTTTATTGGTCTTGCTATTAGCTTTTCAGTTAACCTTTTTTGTGAAGACATTTGTGTTTATGATAAATATTTGAGTTCAAAAGAAAAATCTTATTAAACGTTGTGTTTTGTTCAGGCTAATTCTGAGCTTGCCTTTTGGACCTACCATAGTTATATTCGGCAATTCGACTGCAACCTCATATTTGACATAGATTAATGGCAGAAAAGCATGTGCGCTAGCACCCGCACATGCATCAGAATAGTTTACTTGGTCCTATGACTTATTCTACGATAGGCTATTTAGCATGGAATACGACTATGTACGTAGGCTATAGGCTATTTTGCCACGAAAACATTGTAAATCGCGTTGGTTAAAAGCATCCGTCTTTAATACATGCCATAACCTGTTGGCACAGTAAAGTGTCCCGTTTTAATTAACCTAACAGGGTAGCCTATGAGCCCTATATGCCGGATGTAGCCTAGGTTAAAAGCATCCGTCTTTAATACATGCCATAACCTGTTGGCACAGTAAAGTGTCCAGTTTTAATTAACCTAACAGGTTAGCCTATATGAGCCCTATATGGCCGTATGTAGCCTAGGCTACTCTACTCTGTGAGAGTTGATGAGTGGCACTTAAAAGGTTGTATCAGCGATTTTGGGTGGAAACATAAATGATCACATTCATCTGATTTTTCCTCACGATCCGCTAGCTGCCCGCCCCATAAGCAGGCCGTCAAAAAACCGCGTCTCTGTAGGCAGCCTATGCTCCGAGATCGTACACAAAAACAAATGGTACTACCAACCACTCAAAACCAAAATAAACAGTATTCCAACCAATCACAATGATCTGCACAAACGCTAATACTCTTATCTCGCTGAAATCTTGACGGATTTACAAACGGTTTGGTTTCTTACAAACGTTATTAACGTGGTTATAATTCTGGATGCTTGAACACTATTTTTTAAAAAAAAACATAATTATTCATAAGTATGTTTGTTTGGGATTTCGCTTCAGAAGTGACGTCACCCAAAATCGCTGATACAACCTTTAACAGTTGATGAGTGGCACTTAACACTTGACAATTTACTGTCTAGACTGGATTCGCAACTGTCGAGAGATTAAATTGACAGAGGTTCGCAAACCAGTGTCTCGCTGAATGCGAATTGTAACCTACCACAGGGAATTACAAATAGAAAAACGTCACGACATTCTGTAAAGCAGACTTAAATTTCACTTACCGAACTAAGGAGTAGGTCATGTGCATAAGTTTCTCTTGCCATTTTGACTGACGTGCTGAGAGCCAGAAGGAGTTTTGTTGTCGCTAATTGCCCAGCCCATTTTGGAACGTCCTGTGCTTGTTTGTATCTCCTGACGTCAGGGTCCTCTACGGGAGCTGCCCTGGAGGGAATCACCTGTTGTCTGGCAATCTTTGAGTGATGACTTGATCACTTTGCTCCCTGTCTTGTGTTGTTTCTTATGTAAAATATATTTTATTTATTTGTATATTTACTATATTTGTGACTATATCTGTACATGAGTTGTAACTTTGTTTTTGTAAATTTTGTAACTGACTGCCAACAGGGCTCCCCTGAAAAAGAGACCTTGGTCTCAGTGGGACTTCCTTGTATAAATAAAGGTTTCAATCAATCAATCAATCAATCATCTTCAGTAAATATCCAGCCTAGAAAAAATGGATTTTCATTTTACAGTGAAAATCTCAGTGCTTTACAACGTGCTTTCTCAAAGTGCTTTACCTACTGGTCCGTGGACCAGTAATAGCCTACATTCTATACAGTGACGGCGCCAGGAACTTTTCTCTCCCTGGGCTAAGGGTGGGCTAGGTCAATACATGGGGGTGCTAAGGTTAGCTGTGTTTCCCCCAGGATGGCTTTTGTGTCTGCGGGGGCGGGGGGTGTTCGTGTGGATTTTGTCAGCACTGACACACACAACCGCTACAGTATACAGACTAGGTACCTCAATAAAACTCCTTTCTGCTCTGCCTCTCTCCACTGCCTGCACAAGTAGCAGAGCATCAATACAACAGTCATAATTGTATAATTCTGTAAATTGAAATGGCATTACAAATGTCATTTGGCTTCATCAATATGAGTACTTAAAAATATCAGACATTTTCAAAGAAAATAAGACACCGGGAAATAATGAAAAAGCACGTGAGAAGAGAGGATAAATTATCAGTTTAACGTTATGTCAAAAAAAGATGGCTAAAATATTGTTGTTTAACCGCTGCTCTGTGATTGGGACATTTCGGAGTTTTGTTATCTAACGAAGATCGCAAACTTTACTTATGAGTTAGTTACGCTCCTAGGCGTGTTTCATAAACTGCACCGTAACCTACCGTTTGCGTTGGTTTCTGTATTATCAGAACAGCTACCACTGTCACCATTCTCCCCCATCTCATTTAGGCTTAGCTTATACATTTAGCTACATGGAAGAAATATGAGATCTTTAACATTACCTTTGAAGGCAAGCTCCTCTTATTAGCTGAAGTCGAGATGACGAAGATTCAAAATGATCATTTAGCTAAATTATTAGGTTAGTTATTCGCTTTCCAAATCTAATACTCTGTGCATGGCCAAGCAGCCAATGTTGTGAGATCAGTCTACCGCCAATCAAAACACTGTAGTTCACACTTGGGAGTTGCGACCGAGGGAAGTCCACACACTCCACAAATCTATTGAGTAGTTGATCATTTCCGAAGACGATGGAGAGTTTATGCGAACACATTTTCTATTGATTTTAAAATGATAGTAGGCTAAATTAGAATTCAAACAATGACGTTTCCATTTTACATTTTTTGACGTGGTAGCAAACTCTGTAGGCCTGGTGTATTGTAGGCTATGGGAAACACTGGTTTGCTAACGTTAGAAATCAGTTTACGTTATTTTCTCATTTCTGTGAGCTCTCTACACACACACCCCCCACACCCGTACATCATAGCGTAGGCTACACACGCTGCGTAGCCAGGGTGAATATCAGAAAGCGATTACAATTGTTGATTTACTTTTATATATTTCTTTATTATAATTATAAAAAAATGTATTAAAATGCCTGGGGGGGCTAAACCGGGGCTAAGCAAATTTGTGACGGGGCTATAGCCCACCCTTGCCCCGGTGTAGCGCCGTCCATGATTCTATATAGCGCTTTTCATTTTACAGTGAAAACCTCAGTGCTTTACAACGGCAGGTAGCTTACAGCAGACAGAGAAACAGACAGAGCATCGAAGTGCGTAACAGACAGCAACACTGGCACGCAGATAGCTACAGAGCTACAGCAATAAATACATAAACAAATAAAGTAAAGCGAAAATAAGGAAATATGTATCATTACATGTGAAATTGCCTAAATAAATAGGCTAATTTAATTTACAGATTTATTCGTTTTACCGTCTGAAGTGAACAGTTGTTCGTCTCAGGTCATTTGCGGTCATAAGCAAAAATAAGGAAATATGTAGGCTAACGTTATCATTACATGTGACATAAATAAATATATGGATTGATCTGTTTTACCGTCTGAAGTAAACAGTCGTCCTTCTAAACGGACCAGTGTATACGGACCACTGGTCACAAGGCGCTAGAGAGCAACGGACCAGTGTACACGGACCACTCCGAGTGGTCCGCGAGTAGCTAGTCCGTGGACCAGTAATACATTATATATAGCCTAGCGCTTTTCATTTTACAGAAAAAAATCTCAAAGTGCTTTACAACGGCAGGTAGCCTACAGCAAACAGAGAAACAGACAGAGCATCAAAGTGCGTAACATACAGCAATTATTAACAGACAGAAACACTGGCACGCAGATAGAGAATGGTTTTCAACTCAGTATACATTCTGTGCGCGAGTGGTCCGTGGACATGCTCCGCATGTAGCTACAGGCGTTTTACTATCTAGCATCTTACTATAGCAAATTACTAATGAATAGCCTACAGCAATAATTAGGCTACATGAACAAAAATAAAACAAATAAGGAAATATTACATGTGAAATTAATAAATAGGCTAATATTACCTATGGATTGATCCGTTTACCGTCTGAAGTGAACATTCGTCCATCTGAAGTCAATGTTATAGCCGGCTACTCGGAGAACACTGGTGTGCTGCAGATTTGGTCATAAATAAAACTGTACCCAATGCGGTGGTTACAGCATCTGCGGTTAATATGGGACACTAGAGAGCGGACTAAGTGGTCCACAAGTGGACCGTAGACAGATGTATTGTTTAAACTAGATTACCATTTTAAAAATCCATTGTAGGCTATTTTAGGATGTAGCAGCTCACATGGCAAATGAATAATGAATGCAACAATAAATACATAGCTTCCAAGATTTTATTTGATAGTTCGGATTTCCACGCCCAGCGCCTGCATAGGCTATTAGCTAGCCGCTTGCATCCTCTTGCTGCGTACCAGTGTTGCTGTATGTCAGAGGTGTCCAATCTTACCCGAAAAGGGTCGGTGTGGGTGCAGACTTTTGTTCTAGCCCAACACTACGACACCTGATTCTACTTATCAAGGTCTTGATTGAAGAGCACGATTAGTTAATTAGTTGAATCAGGTGTTGTAGTGCTGGGCTAAAACAAAAACCTGCACCCACACCGACCCTTTCCTGATAAGATTGGACACCCCTGCTGTATGTTATGTAACATTCCACTCCCGTCCAATTGTTTCTCCGTGTTTTCCCTTTCCCCCTGTGTCGTGTTTGTCTCTCCATTGTCCGTTTCCCCCCTTGCTGCAGGTTGGGCGTGTTTTCACGTTTGTATCACTCTGTTTCATTACTCCTTTCTCAGCCTATCCCATTCCCCCGTTTCGCATGCATTCCACACTCTCCGCTTTGTTCAATCACTCTCGCATACATTCGCACGCAGTTCCTAATTGATTCCAATTAATGTTTGCATTTAGTCACCCGGTGTTTTCTGTCCTGTGCCAGTTCGTTAATGCTCTTTGTCAGAAACCTCTGGTCCTGTCTGGTTCCCTGTCTAGTTGCTACTTTAAAAGTCTTGTTCTGTGCCGGCGTTTATTCACCCTGCTATTCAGTCTAGTCCAAGTCTGCTCAGTCTGGAACAGCACTACCCGCTGTTCATTGTCTCGTCTCGCTATACTAACTTTGTCTGCTTCAGTCTGCCAGCCTGCAGTCGTCTGTAATCCCTGCCTGTGTTGAGGTTTCCCTGCCTCCCACCTGACGTGTGTGCATGCAGCTTGGGCTTCTGCTAATCCACCCTGCGGGGGTGCCCGTTTACAGCCAGTGCTGCTGATGTGCTGTCGCTCCTGCCTCTGCTGCCGCCCTGCTGTTGCCGTGCTGCCACTGCCGCTTCCGCCCTGCTGTTGCCGTGCTGCCACTGCCGCTGCCCTGCTGCCATGCCTGTGTCCTGCCTGGACTCCGCTCCACTGTCCTGCTCAACCGCTCCCGCTCATCCCCTGCTCCAACAAACCCGGTTGACTGTCTCTATAACCATCCCTGGCTTTCCCTGCTCCCACTCCCATATCATCATACCTGGACTGTATATTTTATGGAGCGGCAGTGTAGTATAATGGTTAAGGAACTGGCCTTGTAACCGAAAGGTTGCAGGTTCGATTCCCAGGTAGGACACTGCCGTTGTACCCTTGAGCAAGGTACTTAACCTGAATTGCTTCAGTATA
Organism: Synaphobranchus kaupii; assembly: GCA_029718625.1. Taxonomy (NCBI): domain Eukaryota; kingdom Metazoa; phylum Chordata; class Actinopteri; order Anguilliformes; family Synaphobranchidae; genus Synaphobranchus; species Synaphobranchus kaupii. The sequence goes on along the minus strand of CM056392.1, from coordinate 26,882,838 downwards.
TATCCAGCTGTATAAATGGATAATATGTAAAACATGATAAAAAAAAGTTGTGTAAGTCGCTCTGGATAAGAGCGTCTGCTAAATGCCTATAATGTAATGTAATGTTCTCCCTATGCTTCAGGAGTTTTGGTCGAAGCATAATTTATTGAGCTAACGCGCTCTGTTGTCTGTCTGCTCACCCAGTTCCGGCTTGGAACTCTAACCACCTTTTGCCTTTCTCCCTATGCTCAGGACTACCCTGATCATAAATAAATATTGAGTTCTGGCATTCCTGTCTGAGTTGTGCATTTGGGTCCAGTCCACTTCTGGGGTCGTCACGTTACGCACTTTGATGCTCTGTCTGTTTCTCTGTTTGCTGTAGGCTACATTCCATTGTAAAGCACTGAGATTTTCACTGTAAAATGAAAAGCGCTATATAGAATGTATTACTGGTCCATGGACCAGTAGGTCTGTCCACAGACCACTCACGGACTACTCGCAGTGGTCCGTGTACACTGGTCCGTTGCTCTCTAGCGCCTCTACTGGTAGTAACCAGTGGTCCGTGTACACTGGTCCGTTTAAAAGGACGACACTTTACTTCAGACGGTAAAACAGATGAATCCTTATATTTATTTACGTGACATGTAATGATAATGTTAACCTATGTATTTCTTTATTTTTTGCTTATGACTGCAATTGACTTTAGACAAACGACTGTTCACTTCACAGTAAAACGAATAAATCTGTAGGTTATATTAGCCTATTTATTTAGGCAATTTCACATGTAATGATACATATTTCCTTATTTTCGCTTTACTTTATTTGTTTATGCATTTATTGCTGTAGTTATGTAGCTGTCTGCGTGCCAGTGTTGCTGTCTGTTACGCACTTTGATGCTTTGTTTCTGTTTGCTGTAGGCTACTTGCCGTTGTAGCCTGAAGCACTGAGATTTTCTCTGTAAAATGAAAAGCGCTATAATGTATTACTGGTCCGCGGACCGGTAGTTCTATCCATGGACCACTCGAGGACCACTTGGAGTGGTCCGTTGCTCCAACGCCCCTAGTGATACAGACCAGTGGTCCGTGTACACTGGTCCGTTTCAGCTACAACCCCCCTCTCGTAGTCCGGTTAAAAAGTTAGGGTAAAGATTTATTTAGTCTATTTCCTTTTCTCTTTCCTTTTATATTCCTCTACCTGTTACCTTTTGTTCAGCTCGTTCACACCTAGAGCTGTAGGTAACAGGTTATTTTTCTACTAAGTTCCTTTTGCCCTTGTTACACGGGCTTTCTTTCTTTTTTTCTGACCTCTAGTTATATACGCCTCTTGTGTGAGTATGTGAGGTTGCTTTGTTTACTCGCGATCGCCGAGTTTGCCCTCTTTTGGGGTTGTTTTGTGTTGGCTTACGCCGGGATGTTTTCATTCCCATTATTTTGTTTCATTTCCCCTGTTACTGCGGAGCTGTCTGCTTAGTGGCGTATTTCTAACGAAATAAGCTTTCAGATTCCTTGGTTGTGGCGGTTGGTTCTCCGAACCTTACACTCCCCCTTACATAGTGCTTGGATAAATAAAATATTTATTTTTATCTCCCATTGTCCCACACACAATCTCTTGCCAAATCTCTAAATTTATTGCTGACAGGTCCAAGGTTCAGTCCAAGACCTTCATCTGAGCATGTGAATAGTTTAACAAAACAGGAATGTTAGCCAGCCATTTAATCATAGCTACACTACAAAAGAAAGGTCCAAATTCTCTGCCACTCATAGACAGTTAACGGCAGATATGTTTTATTATTATTATTATTAATGCCAAGCAAGTCGGGCAACAGCCACCAAAAGAAAAGAAGAAACAAGGGGCACAGAGAATGAAAAAAGGAAAGAAAAACACGTTTGCGACCTAGCTAACTAGCTTTAAAGGAGAATTCCACCGAAAAATAACATTAACCTGAATTAACAGATCAAGGCGCAACTGATTCTCTCTTTGTGGCTGGCCAAAACGATTTCTGAACAGTAATATTGGCAACAAAAGGTGCAAATCTGGTAGAGGTATACGTCAAAATGGCATATACCTCTACCCTTCCTCATTTTTGAAAAACTAGTGTCAGTGGGTGGGTAAGTTGAATTTGGAGATACCGCACACACCTCCCAGGAGGCGTTGACTGAGGTGCTGGGAACCTACTGTAACTTACAACTGTGAACAGTATTAGCTTGCGAGCTAGCTCAAATAGTTTTTAGCTAAGTCTGCAATTATTCCAGTAGGCTACAAATTTTGAGGACTATAAATTGGATGACGACACCTTCCAAGAAAGTTTATTTGAATCGGAGGTGGAAGGCTACCGTTTTGAGCCCGAATACACGGCTGAGGCGCCGCAGGTGTTGTGATGTTTTTCGACTCCCCTGCAGATTTCAACCCCCGTTCACATAAACGCACTCGTCAAGCAACACAATGTGCTATGAACGCCCTGTGCTTTTCTTTTGCTTAATTTGTCCATTTAAAATTAAAACGATAGTACTGTGGTTTGTGGTACAAGCATAGCTATGAACCATGAATTGAGGTGGACTATAAAATAATTGCAAAAAGTCCCGATGTTGAACACTATCTTTCTCATTTTAAAGAGAGGTAAAGAGCAGGCAGAGGGTGGGATATTCAAGTGTCACAAAGTAACAGCATAGTCCTATTAAGACATGCATTTTAACACTGCAGAGTAGCCTAATTCTGTTTAGTGTCAGACCTTGCACTTCGCTTTGTGACACTTGAAAGATATCCCACCCTCTGCCTGCCAATGAAAAAGATAGTGTTCAACATCGTTACTCTTTGCAATTATTTTATGGTCGACCACAATAGAACAATCTTCAATTCATGGTTCATACCTATGCTCGTACCACAATCTACAGTATTATCGTTTTAAGTTTAACTGGAGAAATTAAGCAAAAGAAAAGGCGCAGAGCGTTCATAGCAGCCTATCATGTAACGTACTCTGCAGCCTATCATGTAACGTTAGCTTGAAGCGCATGTGCCACGTGTCAGGCCCAAATTAACACCTGACTCGCGATTACCCTTTATGTTTTCAGGTATCCACCAGATCACCAACAGAACACGGAACCAGGTATGTTGGGAAATCTTTATTATATATAAATTCATAAAAACGGATTCTCCATGCACATTCTGCCGGACGATAATTCCACTCCCGTACTATTCACTCCCCTGGCTTCCCCTCCTGCACTGAGGCCACCCAGGTAAGTACCTGCATGCAGATTACACACAACCACACTTAGAAAGAACACTGATTTAAATTGTGCACAAAATCATTCAACACCATACAGAGATTCCACAAAGAGCACACAGTGACCCCGGTTTCACACCCACAATTACCCAAGCTGGCCTGGCCCGCAGGGGAAACCCCTTCGGGCTGTGTCAGAATCAGCACCCTTCCATACTATTAGGTAGGCTTGTTGAGTAGACAGGGCGAAAAAGTTGTTAAGTAGGCAAAATTCTTTAAATATAGTATACTTTAAACCCCTGTATAATACACTTACTTCTGGGGTTTCACTGAGTACATTCGGGAGCACAAGTACACAAACATTTTGGTCGCATACATATGACGTGAGGCTTCATCCAACAGCCATGAATAAAACATATTTTATGGGCCATTGCTAGCTAATGTATGTAGCCTATGTTAAACTCGTGAATTTAACCGCCTTAACTTAAAGGCTATAGATTAGAACCGAACCGACCCGAGTGAGTTGAAGCCTGAGCCCGGCTCGCCCGAGATCATCACATACAATACTGAGCCTGAGACAGACCAAACCCAAAAAAAACCAGAAAAAAACACGAGTCGGTTATTGCCAGAAAAGGCTGCGCAATTTACATAGGCGGCGGCTCAAATCACATAGCACAATGGGGTGAGAGAGAGCAAGAGAAAGAGAGAGGGAGAGAAGGAGTGAGCAAGCAGGAATGCCACAAACTAGCTGTGTTTTTAGCCTACTGTTTTTGAGTTGTTAACAGATTTAGTAATTGAGAGCAGCAGAGTAAAACAATTTTGCCGAAAGCAAGCAATTAGATTTGTACTAATGTTTTAATGTTTGCCATGCTGTAATAGAATTTAGTGTTTTTTTTGTTAGAACGGGATTCAACTTTTTTATTGTTGTGTAGTTTGCATGTTCTTGCTTCATTATTATTGCCCTATTATCATTTATCACACAGCAGACGATACTTCAATTTCAACTCGAATGCCTACATTCGCCATATAGTTACAGCAAACGGGAGACGTTGGATGAATAAAATAAATAGCTACATTTTAACAAGTAGAGAAAGTCTTGACAATTGATTGACTCCAAAATTAGCAATCAGCACCACATGTAAAAATGCAGATTAGCCTACTGTAAATACACAGACATTCTTTTCTTTTTCTTTCTTTTTTTTTTTTGCTCAGCCCAAGCCCTACCCGATCCGACCAATTAGCATAAATTGTCGACTCGAACCCGGCCATCATAGCTAAAAAGTATTCATTTATTTCTTCTCATCATTACTAAACTCATTAAGCATTTCTACATCTCCCAATACTGATATTCGGGGGTCAAATGTGATTACCTTCTGTAGTATTTCAGATAGAATTTAGGTGTGTACTGTTCCTAAACATGTGAATGAGATCTCCTTTGTCTGAATTACATCTTGGGCATTTGGGAGATGCATTGGGACTAAACTGCTGTACTCTAAGTGGGGTGTAGTACACGCGGTGAAAAATGTTGAATTGCATGAGTCTATGGTTGGTATTAACCAGAATCTTTTGTGACTTTTGTAATAGATTTTCCACCATCTTTTTCCCATTTATGTTTATAATGTGCATGGTTGTGATTCATTTCACTATTCATAGTGTTATATATTTTTGAAATTAATCCCTTTTGTAACTTTACATTCAGAATTGTTTTTTCTATTGGAGTATCTGAGATTCTGGGAAAATTCTTAAGGGTGTTTGTTTTTACCCAACTCCTTAATTGTAAGAATTTAAAGAAATGTGCATCTGGTATGTTTCTTTTATAAAGGAAAGGTCGACAAATATGTCATTATCACAGAGATCTCCTAGGTTTTTAATTCCTTTTTCATTCCAACGGGCAGTAATACCATCTCTTATATTTTCTGGAACAAGAGGGTTATTCCATAAAGGAGTGTATTTTGATAAAATATTTCATAGTCCCAATAGCTTGTGGCTTTCCTGCCAGCATTCTAATGTAAAGCACACAATCTGGTTTTTGGTAAGGTTGTGCAAGTTTGTTAATGAGCCTATAAATGGAATTGTTCTCAAAGGGACAGGGTTAACCAGCTGTTGTTCAATAGCTATCCAGCTTGAACTTGTGGTGTTGTTTTGAGTCCAAGACCACACAGCACATAGTTGAAATGCCAGGTAATATATTTTGAAGTTAGGTAGATTCAGCCCTCCTTTAGATAGGGGTGCTTGGAACGTAGAAATCTTAACTCTGATGTGTTTTTCAGCCCATAGGAACCTTGAGATCACTTTGTTTAATTCTATGAACATTTACATGAATTTTGGCAAGACATTCGTTTTAATTATGTTTACCCTTCCAATTAATGATATGGGTAACGTTGTCCATTTCTGCAAATCGTTTTTAACCTTCTCCAACAATGGCAAGTAGTTTGGCAGATACGCTTTATTTAATTCATTTGTTATAAAAGTCCCTAGATATTTAAATTCTTTTGGTCTCCATTTAAATTGACATAGCAAATGATGAGTATTAAAGTGTGTATGAGTGTTAAGTGGCATTACCTCTGTTTTTTCATAGTTAAGTTTATATCCAGATAGGGTGCTATATTCTTGTAGTATTGTAAATAATTGTAGTAATGACTAGTCAGGTTTTGTAATATATAGCAATAAATCATCAGCATATAGTGATAATTTGGATTCTATCTTACAAATTTTTATTCCAGTGATGTGTGGATTGGTTCGAATAGCCACTGCAAGTGGAGTATGTGTTATGTACTTGTTGAATAGAAAGAATAATCTTTTTCTGTTGGGTTACGAGATCTCTCTGCATCGATAAGCCCCATATTGTGCATTCCTTCTTTTAATACTTTTGCAGCGCTGCTTAAGGAATGTGTCATTTTCGTTGATTTTAATTTATCTAAGATGGGATCAAGTACTAGATTATAATCACCTCCAATAATGCATTGACCATGGGATTGACTTGATTGAAGTAATATATCCTTATAAAATTGTGGCTCAACATTGTTAGGGCCATATATGTTAAGAAAGGTGTAAGGTTCATCATTCACATCACATTACCCATGATCCATCTTCCCACCACATCTTTATCAACAGAATTAATTTTGAGAGCAATTTGTTTATGTACTAATATAGCAACTCCTCTAGATCTTGAATTAAATGATGAGTAAAAGACCCTTCCCACCCATTCTCTACATAATTTCTCATGTTCAGTATCTGTGAGATGAGTTTCCTGTAAGAGTGCCAGGCCACAGTTATTAATCTTAAGATAGTTAAAAATTTTCTTCTGTTTGATAGGGTTGTTAATACCTTTGGCATTGTAAGAAATTACCGTAAATGTACCAAACATATTTACAATTTACCCTATTAAAAACCAAAGGGAGCCAGATGGTATTAAAAGCAATTAGATTCAATAATTCTATATTTAAGATGTTTGGAGAGATCTTCATATTTGGTATTTTAGTCATAATAGATATTAAATTTATAAATACAATTAATTTGGATATTAGTCTGTGTAACAAAAGAGAGAAAGTAACTACCAATGTTTGTGTCCACCCACCTTTCTCCTTCCCGCCCACCCCATAGTAGAAAATAATACAGAGTCCAATAGCACCACAAAGGTAACCCATTTGCCCTTAGCTAAGGGTATGTCTCTCTATTACAGTAGCTACCCCCTTTAGCCTGCTTGGCTCCATACTACCATATTGTAAGTGTTAATTTTCAGTTCACAAAGAAAAAAAAAAAAGATAATAAAAATAGAAAGAAAGAAAGAAAAAAGTAGTACATAAAGTAAGTAAACTTGTCTTCATAGATACACATTCATATGCATATTTTTCAATTAATCAATAAATGAGAGTCTAGCCTACTGTTCCTTTTTGTTAGCAATGCTTTTCAATCAAATCTGAGTTAGTCATAAAAGGTTCAGTATCATCAGCTAGCATTGTTTCATAGATTAGGCTGATCAGTATAACCTTCATCATAATTAGACTTATTTCTAGGAACACAGGCGATCTTGTCTTTATGAGAAAAAGATCATTATAATACTTTTCATCACGCTTCATCAATAATCAAGTTCATATTAGCATAGCAGCATAGGATCATTGCAACATTAAATAAAGTTTTGTGTGCTGCTCAGTTGTGCTGCTTTAATTTACTTATCTGCTGTTGTTAGTTCGTTGTCTTTGGTGATATGAGGCCAGTTCAAGTAAATCTGCACCAGGCCAGCGTTCATCACGTTTTCCCATTCCCATCAGATTACCCCATTTCTCGAACAAAGTTCTCAGCTGCGGTTGGGGAGTTCAATATTTTTGTAGTGCCATTATATTGAACTCGAAGTCTGCCAGGATGCAATATAGAGTGTGTCAGACCCCTTTCCCTCAATTTCTGTTTCACGCGATATTCCTTTCTTTTGCTTAGTGCTTCAGGGCTGTAATCCGGGAAGAGAAAGATTTTCGTTGTGTTGTAAAAAAGCACCTTTTTCTCATGTGACAGGTGGATAATTGTCAATAAATTTCTTGTGCTTTGATGTCGAATAAAAATGGTTCTCGGAGCATCAGGCTTTTGTTGTTTTAAAGTAATCCGGTAGGCCTTTTCGATGGGTAGCGGTGTAATGACCTGCTGTTCACCAAACAGCTGCGGGATCCACATACTCAAGAAGCCGGGCAGGTCCCTCTTCTCCTGTCCTTCGGGGAGCCCGACCAGGCGTAAGTTTGACCGTCTCGTTTCATCTTCTCTTTCCTGGCATTTGCGTTTTAGCATGGTCACTTCTCTCTCGAGTGTTGCAATTGTAACTGCAGAGCTTTGAATGTTATCTTCATTGGCACTGACCCATTGTTCTACTTGTTCCCCCAGTGTTGAGACGGAGTTTTGAGTCGTCTGCAGTTGACTTTACACATCACCTATTTTAGAGTCAATATGTTGGGAAATATATTGCGATATCCGTATTGCTGTCTTTGATCGTGTTCCATAGATTTTCCAGCATTATTTCTGCCATTTCAGCGTGTCAGCCAGCCCGCCGGTATTCGGCTTGGCGGAGTTGTTTGTGAGATAGTGAAGCATGAGATAATAATAGCCTGTTCCCAATGGTTTCGGAACGTATTTACCTCTGGTTAGTCATATTGGCTGTGATTTCTCATGATTTAGTTTCTAACTTTTGCGAAGCATTGCGAACTGATTATTTGCAAAATTCAAGTGGAGGAGCCTGAGCTCATTGCTCACTCAGCAGCGGCCATCTTGATATCGGTGAGCACCAAATTCGCCAAAAAAACGCTTTAAAAAATTTTTTATTGGACCCGTTATTGACCAGCAGAATCAGCTGGCAGGCTTCTAGATGTTTTGCAGCTCGGTTTACTAGCGGAAATCTATCGGACACAGAGGTTTGCTGGTTCGACAGAGACCCATCAACAAATCTGACTGTAGTAGTCCTTGAATCACGGCACCATTCTGGACCGAGTAATGTGGCGATGTAGCCTGTACCGTAACTGCACCAGCACATGCTGCCACACCCGGGCTAAACCCAGACCATATCTGGCCAGAGTGGCTTATTTTATTAATTTTCACCAACCCTGAACCCCAAATGAAGCAAATGATAGCCTAGTCTTCATACATGTAAAAATTATATTTTAAAATTATTTTATTACAACTTTAGAATACATATTAGTACAGTTGAGTCCTATGACTCGGGCCACATAACTCAGCCAAGAATCGTGCTGTAATTCAAGGTCAATAGTGAGCTGAGTCGGAATGCCAGAACTGGGCCAGACCCATTTGGCTACCTGGAAATGTGGCGTTTCTTAAAAAAAAACAACAAAGAAAGTCATGGCCTAAATATAGAGTAATGATGAGATGATAAGTTAATACAGAAATTGTAAAAAATAAATAAATCGCCAATCCAGTAGTTTGCCAGGCTAGGTATGCTACGTGAGTGACCAGCTGAATGCTATAGTGACCAGATAAGTCAGTTGCAAATAGAGTGGGAAGCTAAACTAGGCACCAGCCTCAGTGAATCAAGTGGGCTTCGCATTCCCCACCGCCGACCTCTCATTTACATTAGTTTTAATAGGATACATCATAAAATAAATAAATAAATAAAACCTTCCCTACAGCATGAATCACAATGTAATCGATTCACTTACAAGATAGCTTTGGCTACCCACACACACTAAACCGAGGACGATGGACTTTTTCGCAGTTTCATCCCCACACCCCAACCTGCCCTGCCCCACCCCATCCCACGGACTATGATTGGACAGTTGATTGCATTTATTGAAGTGCTCCGCCTTGTCAGTGAAAAAATTTTATGCAATCACAGACCACTGCAGGTCAAATAAATACAATCACGAGTATTGCTTTGAATTGTGTCACATCCCATGTGGCACGCAGTGGCCACAGAGCGAAATGCAATCAGCCCCCATTTACATTTCAATTTTGGCATGGAAACCGCGAAGCTGGTGTTGAAATGCAAACACTCTGCAGGTCAATAAATACAATCACGAGGATTGCTTTGAATTGTCACGTTTCGTGTGCCACGCTATGCTGACAAAGCTAAATGCAATGGGCTCGTTTGCATTTCAATTTTGGCACGGAAATAGTGCAGCTGGCGATGAAAAGTAATACACCCCGTATTGTATTTCAGTATGAGTGTTTTTAGAGAACTGTCGGGTAAGTGAGGATTAGGTAAAATGTGTATTTTCTGAATTCAGCGGTTCCAACAGTCAATGCCCTTGTTAAAATGTTCGGCACTCTGAATACTGAACACAAGCGATATTGCGTGCTAGAACCCCTCACTTAACCTACATTCAAAATATGTTTTACGTGATTTAATTTTATAATTATTATAAAAAATGACAATCAATCAATCAAATAAATTGCCGAATTCTTTGATAGGTAAGTCGAACAGTAACCTGGTGGATCAACTAACAAGTTAAAACAAAGTCTAAATCAGGTCTTAAGATTAAATAATTTTATTAAATGAAAAACAGTCAATTACAATAATGACTTAAAATCATACATTCACTAATGAATGTAGGCTGACTACTTATAATTTACAAAAAGGACATTAAACCAGACATTAATTTGAGTATACCAGTAAAGAGAGAGAGAGACGAATAAGCCAGAAATTGCCAATATTATTTACCCTCCAGCTGAACAGGAACCACCATTGAAAAATAAAAAGGAAAAACTTCTCCAACTCCAACTGAACTGAACTTCTTTCCATCAGCCCCCCATAAATACCTTTCTCCACAGGGGGGGCATCTCGGCCCTAATTGGGTTAAGGTGTGGAGGAAGAGGGGTAATTTATGACAAAGACTGGCTTATCTTTGATGTTTGTGGGGGTGAGTGAGTGAGCGAGAGACAGAGAGAGACAGAATGAGAGGGGGGGGAGAGCAAGAGATGGAGGAGCTGGGTAGTTAACCTATATCTAAATATTAGATATCCTACAAAACACACAATGAAATGCAATGCAATATGCGTTTTGTTTTTAATAATGGCATGATAACTGCGCATCCTTACGTAAAAGCAAACACAGATATGTATTACATTTCACAATGTGACGCTAAAGTGATTGCATTTAATTAAGTCACTAAAAATCTATCTTCCATAGTTGAGGGGCATGTGCTTCGAACAGCAGCAGTTCCAGCTGTGTTGGTATGAAATGCAATCTCCATATGAGACACTAGATGGGGTAAAATGCTGTATCTATAGCTTTTATTGTGCAATTTTCTAATGTAGTGAAGGAGTGCGGGAAATCACCAAACTGAGACTTCTTTCCTGGCCGAGCTAGCTGCAACGCAGCTGCGTTCTTTATTTATCAACCTCATTCAACTCAAAGAACACGTCATAGAAGTTACCGTCTATGACGTAGCCGCGTTGACAGTAGGAGGTGAATTATATATGTATGTCCCAGAGGTAGCCGCCACATCCGTCCCCCCAGAACGCCAGACGAGGGGGAGGCCGAACCGCCCGACCGAAACGAGTCCGCAAGGCCGGAGCGGGGGCCGGAGTGGACACAGGGGGACCACAAGAAGGTAGGGGGCGCCGCGGTGGTGCAACAGACGGAGGGCGACCCCGCCGTGGGGGCTGAGCTAACTTAACGGGCTGGTCCAAATCCAGATGGGCTGGTTTGAGGCGGTTCAGGGAAATGTAGTCCGGCTTACTACTGACGTCCACTAAGAAAGTATTGTCCCCGGCCTCCAAGACGCGAAACGGGCCATCATAGGGAGGGTAAAGCGGCCCCCGATGCGCGTCGTGGCGGATGAAAACGTACTCCGCCGCCTTCAGGTTGGAAGGGACATGGGACTGCGGAAGACCGTGCTGTGATGTAGGCACTGGTGCAAACGCCCTGGCGCTGTCCAGGAGGGCGGTTCGCTGTTGTGATGTGGACCAAGGGCTTGTGGCATTAGGAATGAAATCACCCGGCACCCGCAGAGGCTGACCATAAACCAGCTCAGCAGATGAGCACTGTAGGTCTTCCTTAGGGGCAGTCCTAAGCCCCAGCATGACCCAAGGAAGTCTGTCGACCCAACTGTCATCCTGGAGGCTGGCCCAGAGGGCGGCCTTCATTGAGCGGTGAAATCGCTCGCACAAGCCATTAGCCTGGGGGTGATAAGCGGTCGTATGGTGGAGCTTCACTCCCAGGCCCTGGACGATCGCATTCCAAAGCTCTGACGTGAACTGGGGACCTCTGTCCGAGGAGACATCAGACGGTACGCCGAACCGGGTGACCCAAGTGGCGATGAATGCCCGAGCCACATCGGCAGACGTTGTCGATGCCAACGGAACGGCCTCCGCAGGCCTTCGGCACGATGTGGAGGGGCGAGGACCAGGGGCTGTTTGACCGGCAAATAATGCCGAGGCGCTCCATGGTGCGGAACTCCGCCTGGGCAACAGCAAGTTTCCCGGGGTCGAGGCGTCGAGCGCGGGCATGGACAGGCGGGCCGGTAGTCGGGATGTGGAGTTCTACCCCGTGCTTAGTGGAGGCAGAAGAAAAGGTGGGCTCAGTAAGGCTTGGGAACTCGGTGAGGAGACGGGAAAACACGTCAGCAGATGAGAGTGCGCTAGACAGTTTTGATGTGCCAGAACAGCTAAGTGAGCACGGGAGCGAGGTAAATGTCTCAGCGTTGACGAGCCGCCGGTTCTTAACGTCCACCAAGAGGCTGTTGGCGTTTCCCGACACCTTAAAGGTGCAAGGGGGGCGGCACTTGGTAGCCTTGGAGCCAAAATGCGCGTGGTAAAAGCACAGACCTCGCTGTTGGGTTGTAGCTGTAGTGCCGGTAATGGCCACTGCGTCCACCGGCAGTGTGGAGTCATTGTAGGCGGGACCCAGGGCGGCCCCGCAGGTCTGTCGGCCGGCGGAAAAAAACTTGTCAGCTTCTCTAGCCAAGGCTCGGAAATCTTTAAGGGGCGTGTTAGCCAGGGCAGATCGCACTGCTGTAGGAAGCTGTTGCATGAACAGCTCAGTGAACAGGAAACACGGTTTATGAGTTCCCAGGAGAGTCAACATATAATCCATCAACTCCGATGGCTTGGAATCACCCAGGCCAGGCAGAGAGAGCAGCTGACGAGCGCGCTCGGATTCAGTCAAACCGAACGTGTCCAGGAGGTAAGACTTCAACGTCGCATATTTATCTTCCTCTGGTGGGTCTTCGAGAAGGCTCACGACTCTAGCCGCGGTGGAACTGCTGAGAGCAGAAACAACATAATAATATTTCGTATTATCATCCGCGATTCTCCGGAGTGCGAACTGTGCCTCCGTTTGAGCAAGCTGCAGATTGCTGTTCCCAAAACTCCGGTAATTTAAGGGAAACTGCATTCGCCGCTTCCATGATGCGCGAGTTCGAAAGTAATCCTTGGAACCGTCCAAAGGCAGATCGGGGTCACCAATGAAGGAGTGCGGGAAATCACCAAACTGAGACTTCTTTCCTGGTCGAGCTAGCCGCAATATATGTATGTCCCAGAGGTAGCCGCCACAGTAGCAATATTAACGTGCGCCCTCGCTCTGAATGCCAACCAGGGCGGTCACAAGTACCAGGGCAGGGCAGGCAGGGATATGCAAATGAATTACCATTGATTGGACCCCCCTATCAATGTAGAAAATGCAAACGATTCTAAATGGCTTGTAAAAGAGAGAGGGGTCGCCTATTTGTCATTACTAGTCACCTAATTCGTATTATCACAGTTCTGTCTCAGTAATCTTGAGTGCACAAATATGAAAACATGCAGGGAAAAAATATGGGACCTTTAAACTTAAAATAACAAATAACAAATTGTTAACCTTAGTGGTACTGTATAGGGGATAGACTGTATCGAGGCCCAAAAATAAAAATAACATTTGTATTGGTATAATACCATTTCACAATTACAGGTATTGGTAGGCGTTTTTAGCCAATTCTTCCAATTTCTGTTGACTCATGAACGTTCCTGAGTTGACCAGCACCAGCGACTAATCATATGGAAAGAGAACAGCTTATCTCGATAAAATTAGTGGTGTCATAGAAATGAGTGCCAAGAACACCTGCAAAATGAAATACAAGGACAATCACTTGACTGAATGTTGAATCCAATAAACATTCACGAATAACAATAAGAAACTGTATCTGCCCATGTACTTCATAGATGCATTAAAAGAAGGATTTATCGTGGGCTTTATTGGCTATGTAAAATATGCAGGATCTAAAGCCTGTGTAAAGTGAACTTTACATTGGCAAATTATTAAAATCAGTTTGAACTATTTTCATCTTATCTCTAATCCAAGTGTCCTGCATGCATGTTGTTTTATTTTTAATATAATCTTAATATGGCATATTCATATCATTACTGTAATGTGTTTGATACATACGTATATTGTGTACAGTACAAAGTACTACAGCAGATGTGCCCGGGGGGCACAAAAACAAACAATTTTTTATAAAGCAAGCTCTTGAGTTTGGAAAATAAGAAATGTAACATGTTAGATGGAAGGAACAGACATTTATATGCAAAAAACTGAGTCTGTCACAGGATAGTGTCTTTGCTAGATCCAATATTGTCTTGGTTGTGTTTGTCTACAGGGACGCATCATATCATCAGGTATGACATATTTATTACAGGAAACAGCCTTCTTTAGCAGTGCAGGGGCCCTCGGGTTGTGCTATCCCATCTGTATGTCATTCCACATTGGTGAGCTGATTTCAGGCACAGGCATTCTCACTGCTTAAGAGCATCGATCATCATACAAATATCAAAATAATGGTAATTCAAATGTCAACCAGGCCAAAATAAGACAATTTATTAAAAATAATCAGATGCACATTTTCTGGACATTATGGTTGTCAATGTGACAGATGTGAAATGCTGCAATTATAGTGTCAGAGAACACACTTGTATCGTCACTGGCAATGTATTCTGATCTGCTTTAAATTCAAAAGGTCTCTCCCCTCCTCTACAGGAATGTTCTGATATACAGAGTCAACAGGTAATTTATAAATATTGTGACATTTCTTTATATAAATACCCAGCCTCTTCGTTTTTACTGCGTGACAGCTCTCCTTTGTGCTGTCAGTGTCAGAAATCTTGACTCCATTGTTCTCTTTGCACTACACATCCTGGCCAACAGATGGCAATGTGATCCCACTGGTGTTGTGAATTATTTATTTATTTTTCTAACACACATTACACAACCTCCATGAAGTATTATTTGAGATTGCTTTGACTTTTTTACATATGCATTTTTAATAGTTTAATATTTAAAAGAAACATTATATAATAAATGTAAAACCAAGTGATTTTGCTGCCATCAATATGTAAATTAATAATGTGAGAAAACACTATTAACCATACACCTTACACCTTCTCAAAATATCACGTAAACATGACAATCAAGCAGTGAGACCATTGCAGGCTGTCTGCTGCATCCCAGCCCACATCAGCTGGGATTAATGGTAGTGTTTGACAGTGTCCATGCTTGGATATTAGTAATAATAATAAAAAAACAATCCTCTTAAAATACTTCAAAAATTGTCCAATTAAACGGGGCAGAGATCTGTATTTGCTATTGAGGACAGTGCAGCAACCGTCAGTCCAGCCTGAGTGCTGCCAAAGGTCTTGCATGGCAGGATTTAACACGAAGACCAGACAGCAGGGCTCTTCTGACCTAAATCGCTCAATTAGACATCAATGACCGGGCCGCTTGTGGGGGGGGCGACAAGGCAGCAGGAGCCCTTAATCTTCCCCAAATTTAAATAATCTTGACAACCTACTCTGAAATCCACCAAAAGGAGGATGCATGGTGCGTTCTGAGCATGATAAAGAGCCACACTTGGCTTCTTTACTTTGGCGGAGGCCCCCACCTTGAATAAGGGGAATTCACAGGGGAGCGTGGCCCTCAGTGAACGGGTAAACAAGCAAATATAATAATAGGCACTGTGCTGAACCGTCGTTGTTAGCTGTTGCCAAGAAGGAAAATTTCCCACGGCCCTGAAAGTCAGTTTGGGTTGGCGTTATCGCCAAGGCTGGATGACAAATGTACCATCGGTCCCTTTTTTTGTGTGAAATCGTGACAAAATTCGCCTCTGGTTTATGTTTGTTTATTGTTGGGAGCTCCTTTTACGTTCTAAGTAGTTCTTCTGTTAAGCAATCAACTCATTATTCCGTTATTCTCATTGTTTAATTTATTTGTTGTAAAACACAAGGACCTTGTTAATTTTTATCAATTTCTTTACAATATATCATATTAATATAATAGAAAACTGGGCTGAACTGTGACATAAAAATGCTTTGTATAATATAAAATGGAAAATCAAAGCACAACCCTGCACTGACAAGTTTGAGTTACATGTTGTTTTAACGTGTGAATAGCAAGCATGGGCACACTGTTAAAAGACCACTGTACGCCAGTGTTTGCCTTCATTATCTGGCCACCTTAAACACAAATTTACCAAATGACCCTTTACATCTTATGTTTTCTTTCCAAAACTACTCCGAGTGAAAGACGGAAGCAAAATAAATGGGGTTTATATGTCAGGGCCTATTGATACATCTGCTAAAAGAGTCCTTCCTTTATATGAGGCTTCAGTTTATTCCTGCCATCAATAACATTAGCCATTATAGAATGGACAGTTTTAAATTAAAGCCACGTCAGAGGTGGAAATCCAGGGGACATAAAGTAACAGTCCTCCCCAGTATCACCTGGATTTGCAAATTAACATAATTGTTCAGCGAGGAGGTAGAACTAATTAGTGAAATCAGCTGGCTGAGTCTATGGGTGGAAGAAACACATGGCAGGACTTTTACTTTATGTCCCCTGGATTTCCACTTCTGCCCCCCCTCAATATCCCATCCCCTTCTCTTCCCCCCTACCGGCTACTATTCATTATAGTGCAGTGCCTAACAGTGACAGAGCTGCAAACTGTTTTACATATCTGTCCTTTAAGCTCACCTTGTCCATCACCCTGACAAACCTTTCTATGGCTTCCATCATCATTTTTATATTAAAATAAAACAGTTATGAATAATAAATTTGGAGGTTAATAAAACAAGGGCAAACAAATCTGCGGCGACAGGCTGAAATATTGTAAAGTCCGGACTATAAATCAATATGATGGACAGTCTATGTTTCACTGGACATATCACTGATGCCATTCAGCACACTTTACAGAGGTGTTTGATGAGGGCATTGTCAATAGAGTTTCTTCAAGGCCTAAAAAAGTGAGCCAGTAAATAATTTATGTGATCCATGCTATCCGATTAAACAAAAACGTATTCGATATTTCACATTGCCAAATGGCTGTTAAACAACCAGTGAGTTCCCATTTCATACACATGCACATGAAATACGCTGAAATACGTTGCTGTTGTGTAAATACACACGCGCTTTTGTACGTTTTTTTAAAGATGTATTTAAATACATTAGGCGATGTATGTTATGGTTATTATATATAAATTATATACTGTATGTCACTATTCTGAAATAAATGTATTCTGTTGCAAATTCCTGAATGATACAGCTTCTTCGTCAATTCAAACTTTAAACCATGGATGTGCAGGGAATGTATGTGTGCTGTGTGGTGCAGTTCTAACCAGTTATCTACTTGATGTCATATCTTTCCTCATCAACAGCCCTGTTGCCTGTCAATGAAGGAGACTTTCTCATTTTATTTGTCCTTGCATGTGAAATGGTCTACTGCTAATGGTCATTTTCTAGAAGCATTTTTGCATTTTTATCTCCAGTTCTGGGTACTGCCATCTCCTTCTTTTAAAATCACTAAACAAATACTTTAAATGGTGAAAATGAGAGTGGGGAAGCCAAGCACATAGGTAATTAAGAGCAGCATGGTGGTGCAGTGGATAGCACTGTTGCGTCACAGCAAGAATGTCCTGGATTTGAATCCAGGCCAGGGGCCTTTCTGAGTGGAGTTTGCCTGTCCTCCCTGTTCTTTCTGTGTAGAGTATTCCCGCCTCTCACCCAAGGCATGCTGGGATAGGATCCAGCCCCTCCCCCCCCTGTCCCCATCCCTGACCAGAATAAATGGGTTAACTAATGAATGGATATTATAATTAGTGGGCCAAAGACTATGTATCCTTGGTTCCATTAAATTTGGTGCATGTTTTTAAAAATACTACTTTAAAAATACTAATATAAAAGGTTTACATTTTCCAACCACCAAATGCTGAGGGCCATATGACATTTTGGTCAGGTTGATAATGCAAAGAAAAAAGTTATTTTTTTCATGTTATTCATTATTGTAAGATTCTCAGCTAATGTAACTGGTCACTAATAACAAGTAGATGATCAAACAGGCTGAAGACATGATGTATTTTATTTGAATTCGTATTGACATTTCAATGGAAGCATAGCCAAGTCTGGCCCAAAGAAGCCTTTGCGTGTGTTGTGTCCGTTATGGTGTTGCAAATCTGCAGCACGGGGAAAGGGGCCCACGAAGGAGCTCAACAACGTTGCAACTGACACTGTTCTTCTGTGTGCAGAGAATGTGAGAGGCCGATAAAAGCACACTGCCCTGAAGTTAACTTCTGCTGGAATACGTTCAAGTACATTTTGTATCTTGGGGAAACGCCAAGCACCACTCACAAGTCGCATTCCACAATGAATGTGAGCTCTGCCCCAGTCCTCCCGTCCGCATGGGAAGCCGAGGAGCAGAAGGCAACTAGGCCGCGATGTGTGTTTAATATAGTGATAAACAGCGACGGTCTGCACCAGAAAAATGTTAATAAACCCCTTGAAAGTGGGGCTCGGGGCGTGCGCTGGGAGTTTGGGAGTGCGCTGCATTCTATGTGTGCAGGCCCAGGGCCCTGAGCGGTCCCCCTGGTGATCGGAACACATTCCAGATGTTCTCTCCACAGTCTTATAGAGGGGATTTAAAGGTTACAGGTCTGTTAATTCTACATGAACTGTGTAGCCAGGAAGTTTTTTTTCCATTTTTTTAATTTTTTTTTTTTACATATATTTTTTATATTTCATTTTACTTCAGTCCATGTTTCAGATTTTGGAGGGTTCCGGGTTTTACTGAGTGCAGTTATCCAGCTAACTCAGTAATCCTGCTTTGTAGTATACCCCCCAGTTCCCAAGCTGCTACACCACACTGTTACCTGATTTCTGATTTCTTATTGGCAAAGCAGATGCCAAACCCCAAGGTACTCATTTGAGCCAATGAACTGTATTATTACAATTATAATCTTTTTATACATTTCTCATTTACATTCAATTTCAATTTTATTTGTATAGCGCTTTTTACAGAGAACTGTCACAAAGACACTTTACAGAGAAACAGAAGGAAAATTGGGCAAAAACCACCCCCAACATGCAAACGAGGTAAAAACTCCCCAGTGGGAAGAAAAACACGCAAACAGTGGCAAAAAAAAAAGAACTCTCAGGAGGAATCTTGAATTTGGTAGATAATTTAGGTACATTAAATAAAATTGCTGTTATTTTCTGATTAGTACCACTGACTTATCATTGACAAACTATTGTAGTTCAGTACTTCAGTACAGTTTTTTTGTTTCCAATGTTGGTTACTTATGTCATTGATATAATTTTCATATCAACTAAAGGGAAAGGGTGTTAAAAGTTATGCAGCACACTGAAGCATCGGTTATCACATCATGTCCTGGAGCGCTCATGGAACACTGACAAGATGAACGGGTTCAGACACCGATCCAGGCACCTGATGTTGCATAAAAAGCAGGAGAATCACTCCTTGCCCTCTGGAACTAACTCACCCTAACTGGCTCTGTCAGTCTGGGACCACAGCCAGTGTGAACAATTAAGTTTTATCAAAGGCACGTCTGTTTATTTACCTTAAAAAATCTCAATGTAGCCAAAAATGTGCCATGGCCATTAACCGCAGGTTACATGTATATGTGAAAGTAATTGCTGCTCAAAACAGGCCTTCTTTACTATTGGACTCTTTTACATTTCTAATAGATAATACATTTCTAATTCTCATTTTCACCTAAGAGATGAGGGGCCGTGGCTATGGTAACCCTGTAACCTGGGCTGGACTAACTTATCAAACTAGTTTGCTCACACTCACTGTAGCTAACAACTAGCTATAGCTAGTACTGCTGGAAAAATAATCCTGCTTTATGCAGTGCATGCATACTTTACTAAATCAAATGGCTAAAATATTTTAGTGTGTGAGACAACATAGATAACATTAAGCTTCCAGTAGACTCGGCTGCATTTTGCAAACCAGATAAGTGGGGGGAGGGGGAACTGTTATCTGCTGGCTTGTTAGCATATCAACAGGGTGGGCATTGCATTAGAATTAAATAAATTAAATATTTTTTATAACTTAGATGTCAGCTAGCTAGCGCTAGCTGGCTAATGTTATAGAAAACTGAGGCAGATTTTTTTTTAAACTCTTTTTTGGTTTGGAGATTATTTATCATAGCTAAATTGACTACTTAGCTAGTATATAGTCAATGTTATGTGTACCAATTAATCAGACTGAGTCCTGTTCATTTCCTGTACAGGTAATAGATATAATTCTGCTTAATCCAATTCTGTGGAATTGCTTGACAGTGGAGGATGTCAATATATGGACAAGAAGGTTTGTTTGTTTCTACAATTTCAAACTCACAGCAAAAATGGTGGTGTGCATTTAACACCCTATTGTGTTTGTATGATTCCATGGAGTCATATAAATGTACACCAGCAGTGTTAAATTAACACCGGCATTTTTCTTGTGCTACCTCCTGGACCTTTGAAAAAAGTTATGAAGATGACAGAAGTTCATTCAAATGGCATAGCCTTGAGTCCCGGGTATCTTTGCTGAGGGACCTTTTAATTCAGGTGTTTTTTGTTGCTGTGTATTATTATTCTGTTGAATTTTTCTGTGTAATCATATATTTAATTTACCCATGTAAAAACCCTTATTTAAATTAGGCAAGGAACACAAGTCATGCGTGTACTACATAGGCTACAGTACAGTTAACGCCCACTGTGACACTCATCTTTATGCTGATATTAGTACTGTATAACCATTTCTGCCCTTGGCTAACAAATACCATTCAGCACAGTGTGTACTGTAAAGAAAATATGAGTACATAATTTATTCCGGTGGAGTTTACATCATCATCATCTGAAAGGAACGGCTTCAGTACATCAGAACCACCTCGTAATATAAAAAAGCTGAAAGCCGGAATCTACCTCATTCCCTCCTTCAGGGTGTCCTTTACAGCACAACAGAGTGTGAATTAATTCATTATGTCACAGATCAGAGGGAGCTACCTGTCTTCATGAATTAGCTGTCAGAAAGATGACTCTATTTACTTGCTTTTCCCTTTTTAAAAATGGATTATCCTGGCTTTTGCTATAACTATAATGTACAAAGGCTTGGTCCTGGATAGCTTTACTAAAGGGTGTATATGTAATGTAAATTGGTTTGACTTGCCAAGAGTGATTCTTCATTTTTTTCCATAAGCAAAGTCTGTTCCTGTGAGCTGTGATGACATTGTTCAAGATCAAAAGCAGTCAGTTTTTTGGTGTGGGATTTTTCATGTTTTTAATTACTTCAGGCAAATCATATTGCAAATTTTTTTGTATATAATCTGAAAAGTTTCTGGAAAGATTACATTAAAGCACTTCATTATAAATGGTTGGTTAATTTTAGCAGCACTGCTGACTTACGGCATTAATGTTTGTTATCTTGCATTTACTTAGCAGTATATCTTAATTTTGATAGACCGTTTTTTAATTGGTTACCCTTGCTCTTGCCAGTACTCCTGCTGACAACATAATTAAGGCTTGGTCCCAGGTGGGTTTGCGAAACATTGGCACTACTGCCAGATGGCAAACTTAGACCAGATATTTTTGCACAATCAGGGCCACAGTGTGCCTCGTTACTTGTTTTTGAAATTACAGGTCATGCAACATCAACTCAAGGAATTGATGTTGCAGGAAGCAATGCGAGATAGCACAGATATACAGGTTTGTTCTGGGTTCGTTCTTGGGTTTCAAGGCATGAGGGAGGAGGGGTAGGATGTCCTTACCCTGCATTTGAATCAGATACTTCCCCCGGGTGAGACACAAGCATGTGGAATACCCCAGGATGCAAGGATGCAAGAATTCAGAGTGCGATCTGGGTCAAAACCTATGAGAATGGGTTTATGATAGACTGACTGATGGGATTGGCAGACCAGATTTACTTAATACAGGAAGGGAGTGAGGCTTCAGGATGCTTCCATTGACTGAGCAAGGTCCTTGGCATCAAAACCTGTGATTAGATTTCCTAAAAATATGAGGCTACATTTCTTGAGGAAGAGGTTTTATATATTAACTAAAAAAGGCCAGACTAGCAAAGTAAACAGATGAACTTTAGTGTGTAGGAAAGTATGCCAAACGACACTTGAAACTCTCCATTTTGGTCATTAAGAGATCAAAGTAGTTGTCAAGGTGCAGGGTTGAATGTCACCCAGAAAATTCTGTATACTCAACAGGCTAAGGTTTCCGAGCCCTATTTTATCACTGACCTTTATTACCTTTGGCTGCTGGACACATTAAGAGGGAATAAACGTCACATGGACAGCATGAGATGACTCAGTTAGTGCTGTTGGGGCTGGGCTAACCTAATCTCAGAAAGCATGTCCTATCTAGCAAGGATCGCAGCAGGAGTCTGTATAATTCAATGGTGGTTTTCACTGAAATGTGTTTTACATTTAGAATGGAATGATTTTTTTCCTCTGGCCTTACGTGTCATGGATGCCTGTGATGCTTACTCTTCTGAAAGCAATCAGAATTTCCCCCCATAGCTAAACTCTTTAAATACAGCTCTGAGCATAAAGCTATGTCTGTTGTGCAAAACATGAGAGCTGATGCTTATTTTAAACATAAAAAAACACCAAGTGTATTGTTTCAGGTGGCCTCTGTACTCAAAGTCTGTAACTCAAGTCACCAACTGATTAACTCATGGATACTCAAATCTGGCCCTGGTTTTCTTTTCTCCCCGGGATTAACTGAACAATTAGTGATACTGATTGGCCAGACTGTCTTTACACGTGAATCCCAGGTAAAGGGAGGGTGGAAAATCAGCAGTTCACAGCCCTCAAGGGCCACAATCTGAGTAACAGCCTAGGGGATTAAAAGAATAAGGCACATTTAGATACTACTAAGGAATGAGTCCTCATTGTCCATATTCAATGAGAGAAAAAAAATAATGTTGTGATCATTTTCATACGTGTTTCTCAGATTCAATGACAGGGCTCAAAAGTGCAACCGTTTTGGTCTAAAATAAAATAAAACTTTTCAACCTGGAATTTAAATTGGGAACACTAGTGTGACACTGGTAAACAATTGTCCTGGTGTGACTGTTTTTTATTTTTTTATTTTTTATTTTTTATAATGCAAGCAACCTATCGCAATCAGAAAAACTACCATGTCTATTTTCCTGGTAACCATTCTAACCAGCCAAATCTCAGCTTCTCTACTTCCTCTATGCTGGTTTTGGCAGACTAGCATTCCCTAAACCTAACAAACGTTACCTAACTGAACCAGTTTTTTTACTCAAGGTTAATAAAATTAATAATCACATAATTTTTAGCAACAAAAAAGTGAACATCATTATTAGTGTTTCGGAAGACGACCCCCTCGATTGGTGGCAAAGTTCATCGAGATGTCCAACCACCAGAATAGAAAGGGAAGCTGTAATGGTTACACCTTTCACAAGTGACTAAAAACATTCTCCTGGGCCATGTCCGAATCAGCGCACTTGCCTACTATTGAATATGCCAGGTGAATATACTTTAAAAAAAAAGCTGTTAAGTATGCGACAGTTCTGAAAATTGAGTGTTTTAAAAATCCTGGATGATACACTTCTTTCTGGGTTTTTGCTGATAATGGTATGGAGGATATGTTTTGCATACTGCATGTCACTAAACAGTATGCAGTAAGCAGTATACAATATTCTAGTCCACAGTAAACAGGACGCAGTAGATAGGGCTCTGATTCGGACACAGCTCTGGTTAAGGTACGAGTCAGCCAAAATGTACGCTACTGTTTGTACTGCAAGTAATGTGGACGTGGATAAAGCCAAAGATACTTTCCCTAAAGGAAGAAAAACCCAGTTTGCAAGACCACAGTAAAGATAGCTTGCAGTTTGATATTCGAGTTTGCTATTCAAAATCAGTCATTTATAACGTTTTTTTTTTCCTAAGACCAATTATTTCGTTCTGCATAGTAGGCTAGGCTATGACTTGTGAATTTATCACAGGCAATCTTTTTTGTTCAATTAGACTTCAATTACAGTTATGTGCATTAGTTTTCAAAGCCTCATAATCTCATAATTCAGCGACCAAGAGATTTCAGACCGGTGGCATTTTACTGTAGGCTATCTGCCATCATCCTTACGTCGACGAATAATACCAACCATCTTTGAGTTTCATGCAGGTAATGCTGGCTACATACACATACAGTAGCTATGTGGGATTCTATTCAAGTAGGCTAGTTGTTATATACACAGCAGGTTCCAGGGTTCTATGGTGACATGATGACCTCAATCATCTGGAAGAGGACCCCAAGTAAAACTTTAACAAACTTTTACTGATTTGTGAAACCTTTAATTTTAAATGATTTTTCTAATAAACTATATTCTATAACTCATCATAGACTTGGAATGCTGAAATCACCAGAATATTGAAAACCACTGATTGCACTGAAGTTGTTGCTTTTGGGTAGTTGTGATGTCACACGTACCAGCTGTGCAAGTGAGTGCCAATCACTGATCAGCAATGCAATTACATTCGTTTGGCCAGTGGATGGGGGAAAAATGCAGATTTCCCATGGGGTTTAGTCGCGCTTTCACCAATGTCAGTTAAGAGCCGGCACTTTGAAAACCACTAATCATTATGTAATGCGTGCATGATAATCATCCATGTAATCCCATCCTGTTGATATAAAAATTGGTTCATTTGCGCAAAAGGCCTACTCTGCACTGATGGCAGTTATCAAGGAGCCCATATTGTCAGTTCAAGCAACAGCCACTATAAAAGCAAAGAGGAAGAGAGTCTACATTAGTGGTGGAGCTGCGTGCAGCATGAGAGACTGGATTGCTCCTTGAGATTTGCACAGAAGAAAATCTAAAATGAGGACTTGGCATCATGGTACAAAACTAAAGGGATTTTTGGTAGGCTTAGCATGACTGTGTGAGGGGGATTTGTGCTCATTCCCACACGAAGGCTGTGACCTTCACACACTTCCTCTCAATGTGTAAGCAAACACGGCAGCATTTGGACTGAAAGCGGTTATGCTGGTTTTCATGGACAATTTTAGGAAAGAATAGGCATTTGCCAATCAGAAAACCTCCTTTGTGTTGACTTCAGATTTAAAAGTCTGCTTTGGAGGAGAGATTGAGCAGAATGCAAAGTGAACGGTGGGTTGTTCCCTTCATCTTCATCTATTGTTTTTTCTGTTCTTCCATATAAAAAGCAGATGATTGTATCGAGGCACCACTGTCTGAGCTATATACTCCCATGTAGTTCCCCGTGTTTATTCGTGAAACCAGGAGGCCCATTTTAAGTAAATGCTGCCTCTGTGATACTGTGCCAGGCTACAGAGCAAAAAGAGGCTAAAGCTGGCCCTAGAAGAGTCCAGCCCGAAAGCGGAAATTCTTTACAGCCAGGTACAGCTGCAGCCATGCCCGTCCCGTCCCGTCCCGTCCACAGCTGCCACGAGGGAAGGAGTATGAGATGGAGCCCGTGTAGACCGGATTACAAATCTTTATCCTGGCCAAGCTCTTGAAAACTGTCACAAGAACAGCTGCATATATACTTTTTTAGGAGTTTGGCTGCTGGGGCCAAGCATAACAATAATAAAGTTTGTTTGTTTTAGCCTTGGATCCCATACAGCAACCCAGAGCTGACCTGTTCCTTCCTGGGAAGAAAGAGAAATTCGATGAAGCTGTGGTTCATTTATCTGGCTCAAAACTGTGGGCACAGTGTTGCTTACCCATGTTAGCATTCCCTTAAAAGTACAGATTACCAAGTCAAAATACTTAGGGAAGAAAAGAAAGAAAGAAAATTTAAACAAGGGATAAGCAACTATAAGCTAAGTAGGCCTATAGATAAGAAGTGGCAGTGACCTGGCGTTTGGCCTGGAGAGCGCAAACAACCCCTTTATTCAAAGTTTAAAAGACTTGAGATTTAGGGAGTCCTTCAAATTTGAACTTGTAACCTTGAACACAATACCAATGAAGATGTATAGCACTTTTCCCCACTGAAATATGAAGTGCATGCATGTGTACTTTATGACTATATAAAGCAAACTAGTGACCCAGATTTTAGATGCATACATTTGCCCTTTCAGCAGTTAATAAGAAATTTCACTGACCTTCAAGGCTTTGTCCCTTTAGAAGGCATCCATTATTTTACAGATAACCCTTATGGAAATGTAATATACTGCAGAATATTTTAAATATATTGTGAATATAATGTTGATATATTTACAATATACTGCAATATATTCTTTTTCCATAAGGGAATAAGCAGGCATTATGTAAACATGACAAATTGTTTTGAATTAGGCACATTAACCCCTTATCTAGCACCAGCCTGTATTCGGGCCCGGAAGTGGTTTGGTTTATTTGCATTCATTGTGTTTTTTCTGGTCACTGGTCACGTCTGGTCACACAATATACCTTTTGAAAGTGTTAAAACTCACGGTTCTATCTCTATGAACTGTTTTCCAATCCCAATGTTATAGCGACAATGGTTCCTTATTTTGTAACATGACATAAAACAGGCTTAATTGAAACGACGACCCCGTATAGCTCTGTGTGTTCCATGAAAATCCACAGACGACACGAATAACTGTAAAGTCGGTATATCCTTAAAAAAAAAAGCTTCCACTTCCACTGTGTTTGAGGTTCTGTTATTTAATCACCCAGTAATACATGGAGTAATTATTCTCTGGCTAGGAAAATGTGGCGAATAGCCACATATCTGGGGGGTATATTGACTCATCCAAGTTTATAAAGGTGATGTAAAATTTGGCACATTAATGGTAAGGTCTATCCTGGGAAGGTTGGGCTGTTAACATTGAGCAATTTAATCATTTATTTATTATTATTTATTTTGTACACAGTTTCTGATTTTATTTTATCCAGAATGTGTGTGAAAATTTGAAAACATTATTTGCATAATGCTTTAAATTAGACTAAATTAAAATAAAAAATATTGTTTTTTTTCACTTAAACTTATAAAAAACATGAAGTGGATAATGGCTTTGTCTTCAGAAACTGCAGTTGGCTATTTAATTTAAATGATTATTATATTATAATATTATAGTAATTATATTCAATGTGCCCAGGAGGAAACTATTATTATTCCATTTTACATTATTAGCTGCATGTTTTACAGCGGAGTCGTTTTACCACCCCTGAACTGTACCTTGTGCTTACTGTCCTGTACAGTGTAATCACTTGGTGTACAGTATAGAGATTCACTATTGTATCTTCCGGTAAGCATAGACACCAATCACCAATGCTCAATACCAATTGTCCTACCAGGCTGTTGTTCTAAACTAATGATCTGCTCAGTTATATGGCTGTGCTGACTAATCAAGACAGAACTTCGTTTAGACTTGAGTCTGCCTTTCTGTATGTAATCTCAATCATAATGATGGTAAAGGAGATTATGTAGAAACAAAATCCTCATATTTCTTTCACTGTCTGATGAAAGAATCATAAAGCTATTGCATGACATAATTAATACTCTAATTATGGAGGTAGCATCTGTAATTTAAATGACAGCATGAGCTACATGCTACATACAAGTATGAATTCTAATTTTAAGAAGTCTACGCACTGAATAGAAAGATTAGATAAATTGGATGGATTAAGTCTACTTACATCCAACTGTATAAGCAACACAATCTTTAAGTGCCTTCAATTGTATTCTGATTAAATTATAATCAGAATGAACAGAATTACCTCACTGTGAAATACTAAAATGCTTTAAAAATGATATATTATAGTACATTGATGCAGACATGCTAAATTAAAGACAATTTCAGCTTTGAAGCAGGTTGTGTATTGCATTTCTATGATCCCCCACTCCCTGTCTATACTGTATCTATGTTTCTCCGACTTCCCCAACAATAATATTAAAATTCATACCACTCGTCACATTTCTCATAAGCTGTAGAGACAGAAGGCACACATTAAAATTCAGCTGCACATAGACATGCCTCCCATAGACATCTCACAATCCAACAGTTCACTCCACTTCCTCCACATTAACCTGCATTAATTATTAAATCAATTATTGTATTAAAAAAGAACAAAAATCTCTTTGTTCGCCACATTGCTTGGCTGCTCAACTGATTTTTCCCCCCCAGCAGTACACAGTAGAAAGTGGCTGGAACATTGCTCGCGTAATAGAAAATTTTAGCTGCAAGCACAGAGAAGCACAGTGAAATCCCCTTTCAGACATGGTGCCATGGTCCGGAATCAGTGGAGTGACATGGTTCCTAGTGCAGACCCACACGAGGCATTAGCGAGCAGTCTGAGCGGGATTTAAAAATGAGGCTTAGAGAGGATCAGGCATCAATTCTCCAGCCTGAGAGAGAGGTCTGATGGTAGACTGAATACAGCATTAAGGACAATCCAAACCAGGACATTATAGCCTTAAAACCCTGTCTGAGTGTGCTGCAGCAGAGATAAACGGAATACATTTCTAACTGAGAACCTTACATCTGGACACCACAGTGAGGCCTAGTAAGAGATGCACTTTGTTAGTAACTTGCAATATGAGATTTTCTGCAACAACTGTCTTTATGTTAAGAGAAACCTGAATACATCTTTGCAATTATGCAGTTCACAGATTTATTCTATTCAGCAGAATAGCACTGAAGTCCTTGGACGGCATATTAGCTTGCTAGAACCAATCTTCAAAAGCCCTTCGTAAAAAGCATTTGAGCATCTGAACCCTTTTAATGTGCTGCCTGTTATACAAATATTCTCCGCTCCATAGATATGAATATGCATCATTCATGAGAACACCAGAACATGTTCTGGATTCAGGGAATTACTCCCAGGAATGATAATGGCCCTCAATGGCATGACTCTTTAGAATTTGTTGCTGAACCCTCATACAGAATATTTTTTCTATACATACACACAAAGAGCAAAACTCAAGCAAACTGCAATCATCCACTCTATTGTCCATATTTTATTCTTCTTTTGTAGATAGCAGCCATTATGAAATGTGCAAAGTATCAGTGTAAAAGAGTTTAAGCACTAAAGATAATAATGATAATTTAATTTGATCATAATAATGAAATTAAATTGTTTTAACAGGACTACAGTATTTGAATATACACTACATGGCCAAAAGTATATGGACACCTGCTCGCCCAACATCTCATTCCAAAATCATGGGCATTAATATGGATTTAGTTCCCATTTGTTGCGATAACAGCCTCCACTCTCCTGGGAAGGCTTTCAACTAGATGCTGGAACATTGCTGTGTGGATTTGTTTCCATTCAGTCAGAAGAGCATTAGTGAAGTTGGGCACTGATGTGGGGCTATTAGGCCTGGCTTGCAGTCAGCTTTCCAATGGATCCCAATGGTGTTTGATGGGGTTGAGGTCAGGTCTATATGCAGGCCAGTCAAGTTCTTCCATACCGATCTCGACAAACGATTTCTGTATGGACCTCTATTTGTGCACAGGGGCATTGTCATTCTGAAACAGGAAAGGGCCTTCCCCAAACAAAGTTGGAAACCCAGAGTCGTCAAGAATGTCATTGCATGCTGTAGTGTTAAGATTTGCCTTCACTGGAACTAAGGAGCCTAGCCTGAACCATAAAAAACAGCCCCAGACCAAGGGGTGTCCACATACTTTTGGCTATATAGGGGTCTATTTTCCGGCTGACACATGGCGGCTAGTGAGCCAGCGCATTGGCGAAGTGACATTTTCGGCATGTATTTTGACGCTCCTGAGCCCGTTTGACTCGCTGTGCGCCAGAAGTGGGAGGAGAGTCGCTGGTGGAGGTCCAGTGCGAGCAGCGAAATTGCAAATTTGTGGCTCTATTTCTGGGCCGGTGGCGAGCCATCACTGGCGAGGTAGCAATTTCGTCACGGATTTGCACGTGCCTGAGCTTGTTTGGTAATTTGGGGACTCGCCGTGCGCTGAAGTGGGAGGGAAGCCGCTGCTGGGGGGTTGTGTCCATCAAGCCCAGCAGCCCAGTTCAATTTTACTGCAGCGGAATGCTATTTTGGGCTAAATTACACTGTGATTTGTGCTTGCGCTGCCCGCCAGGTGAGACCACGTTAACGATGCAAATTGCACCACAGTATACGGCGAGTTGCTAATTTCGGGCTTTCCCCAATGCGTGCATTCAAACCCAATCAACTGTTTTCATCAATCATATGCGGTCCAATTTGACTTTGAAATAAATCTCCCAAGCAGGAAAACATTATACTTTGCATTTATTGCTCATTGTCTTCTTTATAATGTTAATTAGCCTATTGTATTACTTTCTGTTTTTTATGGCTGTTATTATACTGCACTGTGTTCCCAGGGGTACTGTATTCTTTCTTACACCTGTCTGTAATGAGAATAATGACAAACTTGGTGCATACATTCACTCTTATTGCACGTATAACGATAAAAACGTACCTCTTAACTCAATTACATTCAATTAAATCAATGCAAAATAGATAGCCTATCGTCTTCCAATGCAGAATCCTAA
Source organism: Synaphobranchus kaupii (assembly GCA_029718625.1). Lineage (NCBI taxonomy): Eukaryota > Metazoa > Chordata > Actinopteri > Anguilliformes > Synaphobranchidae > Synaphobranchus > Synaphobranchus kaupii. The sequence continues at coordinate 26,852,445 of CM056392.1, read as the reverse complement.
AGGCGACAAAAGTTGCTAATAAATGTGGTGAGGAAATGGGATATGTTGCTTGGGGAAAATTTGAAATAGATAAATGATTAAACGCATGGTTAGGACCTAGAAAAGAGGAAAAGACAGGAGTTGAAAAATAAAAGAGCCAGTAAATCATAAATGGTAGAGTAAAATTAATTATTTAAAAATGTATTTTATTGACTGATTGGAGGCTAAGGAGGCTTATTTTTCACAGTCCACATAACCTATTAGTGACTTGTATCGCCTTTAGCCTTCTCGTTCTGCAAGCAGGAGGCCTCCTGACCACGACTGAATGGGCGTGTTTTACTGGGGTTTTTGAGTAAACCACGTGATGCGGGATAGCCCGACATGGTCAAAACGAGTCCAATGTACACGGCTCTTAAAAGGACAGAAAAGAGGTCATTTGATTAGCTATGGTGCAGTTGAAGCACACCCACTGATAAATATTCAACCCATTTTCAACCTGCGCAGCACGCTGTGAGCTGCGCGCTCCTCACCTTTGGTCCAAAAATAGCGAAATTCCATAGCCACGCCCAGTCTGCCATACGCTACGCCATTGACTATGATGGCTCGCTGCATGCCATGCGCTTCCCGGAAAATAGAGCCCATATTGTCTGAGTATAATAAATAGAAAGAATTCATACAATGTAACGAACGGTTACAATGGTAACCATGTTCTATGAGTTCCAGATGACCATTGGGGTCGTCAATCAGGATGGACCTTCCAGGTGTCCGATGCATCGAGACTCTTATACCAACATATGTCATCGACATGACCGCCACGTAGTGACGTAATTCCTTCCTATAAAGGGAGGCGCGTCAACCTTTTCTCGCCCTTAAAGGGTCCCGAGTGACCATGATCCCTAATAGTCATCCGAAACTCACAGAACACGGTTACCGTCGTAACCGTTCATTCTATTTCGTTCCTGGTTGGTGTATGGCACGAAGAGAGGCAAGCCTGGGATGTGCCCATCTTAAAAGACACTGGGTCACTTTCAAGGACTGGCGGGACCTTACTCCGCCTTGATGATTTATATGGTACACTGTTGAGGTGTTGTCTGACCTCACAATGACATGCTTGCTCCCCAGCACGGCAAGAAGTGCCTTAGTGCTAGAAACACTGCTCTGAGTTCGAGCACATTGATGTTGTCCGACTGATGTGGTCATGACCATACTCCCTGAGCTGGGCGGTGCTGGCAGACAGCCCCCCCAACCGGTCAGCGAGGCGTCCGTCGTTACCACCACGCGTCGTGATGGTATAACCCCCCATCCGGACCCCCTTTTTTAGGAAGCTGACTTGTCGCAAAGGGCGGACTAGCTGACAAAATTGACGCATCACCCTGATTCGAGTGTGAGGGTCCCACTTGGGGTACAGCGACATGGCATTCAACCATACTTGAAGTGGCCTGGCTGTCAGAAGTCTGAGAGGCACGACCGCTGAGGCGGCCGTGATTAGGCCCATAGCCTCTGAAAAACCCTCATTTTGAGGAACCGGTTCACTCGTAACTGACACACAGTAGCAGCAGCTATACGACGGGGAATCAATGATGCCTTCAAGCTCTTTGAATCGAGCAACGGTCCGATGTACTTGATGGACTGTATCGGCTAGCTGGCTCTTGCCATAGTTGACGTTGATGCCCAGCCTGGCAATATGTTCCAATGTCTGGGCAGTGTGTGTGCGCGTCATGCCGTACGACTCAGCACATATTAGCCAATCGTCTAGGTACGTCATGATTCTTAGCCCCCTCAGCCGGAGTGGCGATAGGACCATGCTCATGCAGCGAGTAAATATACGGGGGGCCAGAGACAGACCGAATGGGAGGACATTGAATTTGTATGCCCGACCTCGGAATGCAAAGCATAGGAAACGCGATGCTCCACACAGATAGGGATGTGGAAGCATGCATCCTTCAAATTCACAGCCATGAACCAATCCCCTGGTCTCATGGTGTGTATAACATCTGATGGCCGGAGCATCCGGAAAGTGTATCGTTTTAGATACGCATTCAGGTCTCCCAGATCCAGAACCGGTCGGAGGAGACCATCTTTTTTCTGTATTAGAAAAACAGGTTGAGTAAAAGCCACTGAGCCGTTCGGAGAGAGGCACCAGTGACACAGCGCCACCAGTGACACAGCGCCCTTTTTTAGGAGGCCTGTAATCTCCTGTCCCAGCCTTCTCAACTGGGCGGGGTCCAGACCAGCAAACTGGGGTGTTTGATGCTGCTGTAGAGAGTGCATCCAACCCATCCAAATTTGGATCCCTGTATGAATCCTCCTCTGCTGGGGGCCCCTGCGGGGGGGACCGTCTCAGACAGCTGTTGCACTGCAGCACGTAGTTGTGTGACTTCTGCGGATAGGTTGCTGCCCCTGCCAGCCTTGCCCTTTTTCGTGAAGGGCCCTCGGCGGCGGAAATACCCTTACGTTTGGGGGCGACCTTTACCGCGGATGGCGTTCTGCCCGACGGGGGCATGCGGGACATGAACGCATCCAATCGGGCCTGCTTCTTCTCTAATGACATACGCATACAGCATGGAAAGGGGTACGCCTCCTGCAGGTGCCCTAGGCTGAGGCACAGGCAGCACCGGGTGTGCCCATCAGCCATATCCATGCCCCCCCACCCCCCCCCACATTCTGTGCATAAGGCGCTCATGCCTTAGCAGGATAAAGAGCACCCGAGGACGCAAAACGTGGCGGGGTGGTCTTGAGTAGGGGAAGCCGGGGCAGATAGTGTAGTGCACACGCTACACATAGACCAATCGATGTCGTGTCCGTGCTCACTGATTGGGAAAGTCTTACTGGGGTGCAGTCGCAGCCAGTACAGACTTAGAATCAATCACCGGAGCAGAAGGATACAAACCTGTACTTGCTGTATACAAATCCGTTCACCGTGTGAATAGTGAACCAAATAAACGTGGTAGCACCTTGTGCCTAACCGCAGCCAATATATATGCTAAACGTAAACAACCACAGTTTTAGCATTAGCAATATAACCAAGAAAACGATACCCGTCTTAAAATAGCAAAGCTACCAGCGGACATCGCATGCAAGTGCTTATCACCGCCTTTGGAGGACGATAAGAATTTGCACAAGATACAAACAGTCTCATGTCTCTACTCTGCATTGGCGAGAAAATCGAAGAGGATTTCCGCATTGACGCGCCTCCCATTATAGGGAGGAATTGCGTCACTACGTGGAGGTCATGTCCATGACATATATTGGTATAAGAGTCTCGATGCATCGGACACCTGGAAGGTCGGAGGAACTAAATAGAACCTGTTTTACTTGATGTAGAGCAAAGCTGGCCTTGGAACAGAGGGCTTTGATTCTCACACTATTGTATTTTACCTTCTACCTTCTATGGAATTTATAATGAATGTATTCGTTTGAATATATATATATATATATATATATATATATATATATAATATATATAATGCTACACACATTATCATGACAGTACATATTAAGTGAATGTACATATTGTTAACCATTTAACCAGTAGTATGCTCTCTAGGCTGCATTGAGTTGTTTGTTTTAGTTTAAAGTCAACTAGAGTTGTATTTTGAGAAAAATAAAATTGAGAGGTAGTGTTTGGTTGGACTTACCAAGTATTTATATATTTAGCTTGACAGGGTCATTTATTTGGTGGGTGGCTTGCTTAGCCGATGACAGATTTACCACAGGGCTTTTCCCCCCTCAAAGTAATAGAAATAATTGTTATAGTTTGTAGTTTCAGGAAAACAATACAAGTCCTACATTCTGAATGTATTACACACCACTGATTTTGAGGTAAGTCAAAGCTGCATCAGAATATATTTCTGTCGTATGAGAAGCTTCAGGTTTTTTTTTCAATAAAATTTACCATGTATTATATAATACTAATATAGTGACAATCAGTACTCAATTAGTTTATGTCATGCCTAGAACTATTTATCAATAAGCAATAGGTAATCCTTGTTCTACAATTACAGGATGCTTTTCTCATCTTTAATATGGCTTGCACCTTTAAAGGTCCCGTGTCTTTCAAATCAGTTTACCTAGTTTGGGTAGGCATGATACTTATGGTACTGGTAAAATGTGAACTTGGGACTACCTCACTTTTTTTTTTTACTGTATAGGAAATAACATCACCAGGCTAAACGTACATTTAGAATTGGCCCCAGTTATTACTTCACTACTGAGCTCCTGTGAAAGCAGCTAATCATTTTTAACAATGTCATTTGCATAAATCCGCCCTGTCAAGGTGCTTTACAGCTCTCTCGCCAAGTTGCCTGGTATGAAAATGAGATATCAAGAGTCTTTTGATCTTGTTGGGTCACAGACATCATGAAGTCATGGCATGCAAAGGATATGCCACAAAATATTAAATATGACGACTATTCTACATTATGTTAAACTGTCCAATATTTTTTGATGCCTGAAAATGGGGGGGGGGGGGGGGTGATATGTAATAAAGGTTCTATAATTTCTAAACGGTTAATCCGATATGGATGAAAATGCCCTCAAATGACAGTCTGCCCTTCAACCTCACTGTATCCTTTCTCAAACTCAAAGTGCTAGAGTACGGAACCAAAATAACAAACAATGTGTTACTGTCCAATTAATTATGGTGCTCACTGTACATCCTTCCAAGAAATCGGGTTTCCTTAAGACATAACGTTACGTCAGAAGCAGCTCCACAGATATGTCAGTGTTGTGAAATTGACAGTGACCTTCCCACTGCTATCTTTTGCTCTTGTCTCCATCTGTACCTGACCTTGCGTCTTTGCTCTCTTTGTCTCTGCACGTGTACCCATGTGACATGCATGTTCCCTTCCTCTTCTAAGTTCAGTGTAATTATTTTGATTTGTTTCCTTTTTCCTGAGATCTGACAGTTCCCTCTCATTTGTCCTTCTCTGTATCGCGCTCTTTTTTTTTATCTTGTGGAAAAGGTGAAAGAAATCTGCTTTCAACTATAAGTCTTGCTGACATTTTCAAATAACCATTATGGGTTTTTAAAATAAATGCATACATATACATATTTAAAAGGCCTCTTAAATCCATGACATTCCATTTACCCCTACACCCTTCATCCTCATCAGAGAGAATTTAGTTGAAAAGGCATTCTTTTTATATAGCTAATAAAAGTATTGTCTGTATGACTGAGTACAGAGGTTCCTCTCTATTACTAGCCATTAATAATGAGGCGGCTCCTTTGCTCTAAGAATAAAGGAGCCACTGCCCTTAAAATATATATTTGATAATAGTTTTTGTGAAAAGATAATTTTTTGTTTATTCATTTTGGTAACATTTAAGATCACACTTTGAAGGGTGTCCAGCTAAAGAACTACTCCTCAGTGCGGCAATACACCCCACCCCCCAAAGGAAATTGCGCAATGCGTTTGTCCATGATGTGCCTGATGTGTAGGGGATGTGTGCTATTCAAATTCAAATATGGTAGACTGGAAGTTGCAGCAATTTTTAGTCCTGCGATTGAGCAGCCCTAATTACTGTAAGACAGTGGGTAAAAAACAGACAATAAAGCAACGTCTAGAGCAATGCATTTTTTGTGTGTCTATCATTTCGAACAGAAAAGCTAAAATATGGTCACTGGAAACTTTTGGGCATAAAGTATCATTTGGCATTAGAAAAAGTACAATTTCATTCAGTTTTTGCGAACTCATTCAGCGTATGTGCGTTCGCGCTGGCGACTTGAGTGTTGCTCTGCAAATGGAGGCGATGCATTAGCGAGCACAGGCAGGCGCTGATTAGCAGGTAATGCACTAAGTCATTAAGTAGGGTTAAGTGCTGTGTTGTATAGAGATTTGCCTTAGTTGCTCAGACAGGCTTTCAATCTCTGAACTGTGGCAGTGACATGTGGGCTCCAGCTGTGGACTGGACGGGGAACCTGCAGGAACCGGTTATCCCTTTAGGCTCCCATGGTCCTGTGAATCCCAGGACCTCTCTCACGGAGCTCTCACCTGTGGGCCAAGGACCAGGGATAAATTCTTATCGGATTGCCTCCATAAAGGTTTGTGTCTTGGTGGAGGAGGGAAGAAAAACGTAATGAAATTCTACTCGCTCTCTGCCAGGTGAATTCTGAAGTGGCTACAGCAATCCCCATCATTCATCCACTGTTGTCACTTGATTGTTACTTAACGTGAAGCCATCGCCAATCTCTATCCCATGCACGCTCAATTTAGTCTCCCTGTCCCCTGAGCTCCACAGTACATTAAGGCGTATATTGCCTCTATTGCTGATGCGCTCTCTGCAGGAAGCTTGTTTGTGAGAATGAAGCCTTTGGATATGAATGTGTTTTTTTTATTTTTTATTTTTTATTTTTTTTTTTTTTTTTTCCAATCTCTGTGCACATCTTTGAGGCGTGTCGAATGAGACTAATAGGTGCGGGAAAATGGGGGCCGTTTCACTGACCCAGTCCTCTGGGATGAGTGCGATTCGTCTCATGTGCTGTAGCCATGCATAACCAATTAAGGCATACTAAATGTTATGCTGAAAAATGTAGGCCTACCTAGTAGAACAAAATATGTGATTCCAACAACAAAAGCATGTGGTTAGCATCAATGTGGTCAACACAAATGTGCAAAGTGAATGTTATTGTTTATCTTTAAAAAAGAAAAATGCTTACAAGACCTCATGTGCTCCTTTGTTGATTTTAGTTACAGTGTTAGAAAAGTGCCCATTAACTCAACATAGCTCTTGAGACCACCACTGGTATTTTCTTTCTCACAGACAACAGTTTTGAATGGCAGATACACTGCAGAATATATTTTTATTGCTAAAATTTGGACACTTCTCAAACTTTCATGCAGTCATACCTTTGATTAGTGTAAACCATATTTCCTAATTTTCTGTTCAGGGTATTTGTATCTGTGGGAAGTTGCAGCAATAAGATGCAGGCTTGTCCTGGTGTGAAATACAATTCTGACGTGAGTTTTCTTTTAATTTAATACGCATGTAGCCTCAGTGTAACAATGCTATAAACACTGCACGTATTGTGAATTCAATGGGAAGAGAAACCATGAGATCAGGAGTTAGCATAGCAAACATGCCAAGCAGAAGGGGATGGATGTTCTTCTCTCCATGTAGACAGATCCAGGCTCATCCGGTAGGATTTGGATGGGACTTGATCACCCGTCCCGCAGACACAGGATCAGGGGTCATCTCCTTAGTGGGTCATGCCCTGTAAAGCCCTCAGAGATCTCCTGCAGAACATGTTCACCTTGCCTCACCCGCTTCTCCACAATTAAATGGCCCCTTTACAGTGTACTGTATCATCAGGCCCTTTACAGTGTACTGTATCATCAGGCCACAGGAGTTTTCAGTTTTTTTTTTAAATTCTTCCAATTGATGAAATTCAATTTGCCACTTGTCAGGTGAATTTTGATGTGGTCACACAGTAATCCAGGGATGTCACTTAATTTTCCAAAAATGAGACACTACTGCCATTATGAAGCTCAATTTTCTCCCTATTCTCTTTCTATTTGCATCTAAATGGCAGAGGGTGACATGCTAGTGTAATATTCTTGGTGAAAAACTGATGCGCAGTAGGTGACTGCAGTATCTACATTAGGGATGCCTTTTTATCCAGCATGTTATGATGGCCACACAAGAATTCTGTTTTCCTCTTTTTCATTATGTATATGTATATACACATAATCTTTTGACCAGGTGTTTTCTTTTACAAGTAACCCTCTCTTCATAAGTAAAAACGTATTTCAGTGCTCTATTATTAAATAAAATGATAACTAATGGATTTAATTGATATTTCTTCATGTTCTTTTCCCTACTGTTTCCCTCTGTTATGACACAATGGGCCTCATGCAAGAACAATGTCTTATTTCTATCTTGAAGAGTAAGTGCACCCGCTGTCTCAGCCTATCTCTGCCTATGACACAATTTTGAAAAATACCTCGTGGGGTGAACGAGGGAGAGGGGTGGGGGCGGAGGAGCTGTGTCCATCGTCATTTTCATAAATGAACGTACAATGTATAAATGATTTTCTTATAACTCGTACAACTGTCAAACTAGATGTTGCAGATCAAATATGAATCAAGATGCAGCAACTGCACGGCCTATTTCTCACCTCAAATATTTTCAGAAATGTATTTTAGTGGACTATTTAGGTGGAATAAGAGAGTTTATGAACAGGATGCCACGTTGTTCCGGTTTAAAAAACTGGAGCCGAAACGAAAGGAACGAAGTGGGTCTAACCAATCAGGTGCGGGCTGTTTCCGTTGTGGGCGACAACAATTATCCATATGACGTAGAGGTATCTCCAAAGAGGTACTCTGACATCATGATTGGGGCGGGGGCAGTGTGGGCAGCGGAAAGGGAATTTCAACCATTAGAGGGCTGCACAAAGACGCTTTTCTTTCACTTTTTTATGATATACAATATTATTTCAGAATTGTTGAAATAATGGAATGCATGAATAAGTTTTATTGTAAGGTAGGCATACAAACATGTTTACAGTGAAAAAAGTGATCTAGGGTGTACTTACCCTTTAAAGTGATGGACAAAGGATTCTAAAAACTTCAAATAACCACAACATATCACAGAGGGATGTATCCACTACACACCCACCAAATATCTTTTCAAGAAAATGTCAGTAGGTATATTAATATACATCACAAAGTCAGCTAATAAACTCATTCTTGAAAAGACGCAGGATTGTAGGAGTGTGGTCTAAATCCACGCCCTCAACCCAAGTGCCATCGACGTCATCCAGCCCTACATGTTTGAGCCACAGAACTGTCCTTATACAGTTCTTTGGTTTGAACCATAGGTTTGAACCGGTGTGGAATTAATGCAATCAATTCAAAGTAAAATACAGTGTGGCTACTATCAGGAGATAAATATCACACGCAAGCTCGCAATCAAAGTAAGTTAACCTAAATGCTAAGCGTAGTATTGTAACCGTTTGATCTAACGTTACTCTATTTAAAGCAAGCTAAATTGCAAGGCTAACGTTCCACCAAATGCACGTTCCACACAAATAATTACAATGGTAAGTTTTATTGAGTTTTTTTTATTATTTAAAGGCCCACTCATTAATTGCGGTTGCTAATCGAATTAAACATTTTTTACGTGCATGACAACTAAGTACTTTGGTGGATCATGGTTCTTGTAGTTATTATTTTCTTTTACTGTAACCAGCCACCGAAAAATACGGCAAAACCATTTCCAAGGCATGGTTTATTTGGCAAAATCTTGGCTAACTATTATTTTCGATATATTATCTGATGAATGAGCACCAAGTAAAAACGACGCATGAGTGATGAGTTAGTTTCCATGATGATGAGCTGCGCAAGGAGCAAGCTAATATTACTAGCTAGCACCATGGAGGGATGGATAAAAAGGTGAGATTGGGAGAGGGATAAAATTGGGATAGGGATAAGTAGAACGGGAAAAAAATAAACACTTTAGCTAACTATTCCAAATCTCAAATTCCAAATGCTGATAATGCGGACAACTATTCTCAAGGGCAAACAAAACAAGTGTTTGGCTCAGACTCAAAGAGGATTTCTAGTGGACAGGACAGTTTTATTCGTCTCAATCTATGGGAGGAGTTATGTAATGAGATCAAAGTATGTATTGGTTGAGGTCTCAAGTCCACGTCAACTTGGACCCATTTTCGACTCCACCCTTTTTTTTCAGCATACAGGAATAAATGGATAAAGACAGACTGAAATTGAATGAGATCGCAATGGAATTGATTCCTCCTGTCTTATTGGTCAGTCCCACCAGGATCTCGCAGAGTTATTTTGTGATTGTTGCGGCCTAAAATGCTTGATTTCACAGAAGCTTTTCTTAAAAGTTGCCAAGCAAAGTGCGATTTTTTGTGTGTGTCTTTTGCGATGAAGTTGTGGTAATTAGTGAAAGTTGCAAATAAAAATACTGATTTCAAAAATATATATATATGTAATTCAATATAAAATCACATGTAATATAAGTTCAATGAGAATGAAACAGTACTCTATAACACAACTGGAAATATTGTGTAGCTTCTGTTCTGAGTAACCATACAAAAAAGTCTCAATATAACAAAAATCTTTTGTGTTATTTGTAAATTGAAAGACTCGTGACAGCAGAACCCAAACGCGCTTTTATTATGAAACCATTTTTATGCTCAGTAATGACGGGGAAACTGACCCTGCTTTATGAGACTTGTCACAATGGATGAGATATTTTAATAAAAACATTTTGTAATTTGTGACCAGGTGTGTTTGAAATTCCTATTTGTGTTTGAAATCATTTGTGTTGCGGCCACATTACGGATTTTCCTTGTCCGTCACTTTAACTTTCTCATATTCGTTCTTGTGAGATGTTTCACGTCGGATTCACAAAGCGCTTTTAAGGCCAGTGTAAATTGACCTGTTCTTAAATGAACGCAAACGCAAATTCATGTGAATTCCCTATTAGCATAATTAACGCCCCCAAAATACCCTATAGGGCCAGCTGTCGGGCCCCCTGTACCCGGACAATGCATTCATAAAACTGGCATCTTGTCTAAAAAGGGGGTAGAGAAAAAAGGAAAAAGTTGACAAATCTTCATGGGGACATAGTTCAAGACACATGCCTTGCTGCAGCAATAAGGAGTTGTGTGCTTTTCTGACCTCAGCCAGTGAATCGCATTGGGGGAAAATAAAATAAAAAATGTTATAGGCCAATTAATAATTTGCGGGCTGGAGTGAAACAAGATGTAGGCTATTTCAGGTTGATAATATTAGGCAAGTCGTGCGCTCCTCCCGACCGAGCAGCTAGTGAGAACAAGTTGTATTAAATAATCAAACTTAAAACAACCCAGTTGCTGGGAATATCATTTTTTCCTATTTTCTTTGTGAATAACTCATACGACAGGTCACAACCACTCTTAAATTTCATTCCTACCGAGTAAATCCAAAATAAGATAAAAATGGTGAATGCCATAAAATTGCATAAACCGTTCTTGCCTGCCACATAAGAACAAATTTGTGGGTACAAGCGTTTCTTGCATGAGGTCCATTGTCTTCACACTTCTTTAGTCTCTTCTAACTGCCATGTCCATCATCATATGTAGAAAACCCACAGTGTAATTTATTGGCACTTCAACCACTGAACTCCCATTAAATGTGTCAGATATGTGTTAACCTTTGTCTTATGAAATGTCTGGAGAATTAACTCTCCAGTCAAAAGGACCAAAACCATTAACCCACTGAATAATATGATAGATATCAGAATACTATAAGGATGGTAATATCTAATATCTCATCAAAACAAAACTGAAACTATATAGACTGGTTCTCCTTTGCTTTATTATATACTCTATTCCACTGTCGAATAGTTAATTGTAATAATAATAATAATAATAATAATAATAATAACAATGGAGAATATCCATTTTAGCAAAATGTACCATTTACTTTTTTTCTGTTGCTATAGCATAATCACATATGGTCTTGCGGTTCTGAAAAAAATAAATTAAACACTCTTCTGCAGGTTAAATCTGTTATTTTCAATAATGTTTGGTCTTTCAAAAAGGCTTTAATTTAATAAATCCATCTAAATTTATTCATATGTTTCATGAAATAAAATAGGCGCTTCAGACCAAATTGAAAATGCTTTGACATTGGTTGGCTTAATTGAAAATGCTTTGACATTGGTTGGCTTGGTTGTAAATAGAATACTAAGCAGTGCTAATAGTCACAGTTACACACAGTCTGATGGCTAATTTCTTTACCGTATTCCGTTCATCATAATCACTTGGTGTTTTGCATTTAAATTCTGAAACTGATACGTCCTAAAGTCTGAGCTCATTGAGTACAGATTGCCCAGATAGACTGGCTATGACTGCAAGTTAAGTCTGACAATTTAGAAAATCCTTTTGGGTAAACAGGTGCAACTAAGCCCTGAACCTTTCGGTTCCAGTAAAGCAGAACAGGGTGTTCCTTGAAAACATGCACTGACACGTCTGTGAGAAATCCTGGGTCACCATGCCCCGCTTCTTTTTGTAAAGAAATTAATACCAATGTTACACTGGACTGGTAAAAAACACTTGAGACCCTTGAAAATGACACTAGCTATCATGTGAATGGGCATGTATATTTCATCTTTTTAGCCATTGTATTGTAAAGTGCTCCAATAATAATATATTTTATTTCAATATCTATTCAATCTATTTCCATAAAGAATATTTCACAAGTCCAGTACCATATTTGTCTTCTTGCATCTGCATTTACTAGAAACTCATACATGGATATAGTCAAGCGGGGTGGAGATCTTCACAAAAACATAATTCTTCTTATCCAGAGAGAAACATATTCGCGCAAATCGTTTGCTTATTGGTGTCAACAAAATCACATAATACCACACTGAAAACAGTCTGAGGAGGAGGGGGGGTGGGTATTCTAATATTAGTTATGCGATTTTGTCTCCAGCACACATAACTTTGTTGAGACCCAAACATCCTGGTTATTTGTGTTGTAATCTGCTTTATGATGCCAGCAGTGAAGAAGACACATTTTGGATACTCAAGAACACGCTGAGGCAATGATGATATTATTGTCATCTGGGTCAGGGTCACCTTGCCGGTGCCTGCGGGTCACGCCATCTTCACTGCAGCTGTGTGTACTGATTGGATAAGCAGTATTGGGTGTGTTTGTCACATAACAGCTCTTCGTGTTACGGGTTATTATTATCTTCGCATGCCAACAGACACAAAATATTAATCTTTGGCTCAAAAATGGAGGAGCCTGTGAAAGCAGGCTCAAGAATGTAACTGCTTTTGATTATCATATTTGTAGACTTTTGATTATCATTGTCCCTCCACGCAAAGGATGCTTAAAAATCATCTTGACTAAGGAAAAAAACTGGCATGTGGAATATTTCAAAACAAACATGAGATACTGTATAAATGCAGGAATTATGGTTCATAAATTTTTAATTATGGAAATATTTGGATCAAATGCTACATAGAAACGTTTAATTACAAAATCAATTTCTAATAGTCAAGAGATGTCCAGAACCTTAAAGGGGACATGAAGCACTTGGTAAATTGGCTCTGTTCTTTTTACCTTAAATTAGATATGACCATGCGGTCAAATCTCAAATCGACCTGTATTTGGTGGAAAAATAAGTTAAAGTTTGCTTTTTCCCCCCCACTAGGGCACAGCCATTTTGGACCAACTGCGGTTGTGACATCACTAGGTTAGTTGGTCTTGGCTGCTCAATGTATTGCTATAGGAAAATAGCTGACTTTCAGTGAGCTCAATGATGTATCATGAGGAAAAAATAAGACAAAAAATGTACAGATGGTCCTTTTGTATTGCCCCAAGATGCTCAAATGAGTATTACCGAACAAAACTTAATTTAAAACTCAATTTCCATTAACTGCTTCTCACGAACCAGAGCCACTTCATCGAGTGCTTCATGTCCCCTTTAAGAATCCTGTTGGTATTTAACAAAATATTTACCCAAGTGAGTACATGTTTTATAATTGACTTTTAAGTACATATTGTGCCATTTACTCAGTTCTCAATGTAGCGCATTAGCACTTAAAAAAAGGAAAGTCTGCGTATATTGAAAAGTCCCCAGCTGAGCAAGGGGCTGAAACAGGGATCGTACTTGGGAGCAGGTGAACGTATTAATAGCAGGTGAGAGTATTAATATCTCACGTTAGAAATCTAATATCCATTAATCACTGCGGTCACCGCCACAGGGATCAGGGTCCTAAATCTGCTACCTTGCAGTGGGTTTGTTTTCAGTTTCAGGGGAACCCTGGAGGCACCCCGCGGCCAATGTTTGTCCCTGAGAATGATATGGACTTGCCATAGCTGTAATGCTGTGTTGGAAAATTTAGGCTCTACCAGCCTAGAGAATTTACTCTTTAAATCCAGTGCTGCTGCCTGCTCGTCAGGGTCATGTTCTGGGGTTTCTCACCTCAGAAGATATCTCTGGCTCCACAGCGCCAAATGTATTTAAGACAGAATATTAGAGCAGATGGAACTGTCCCAAGCAGAATATTTTGAGCCAAATCAAATTCACCGGCTGCTTTCTGGGTACCTACTGTCACATCACCGTCATGTCCTCAAAAAAATTGTGATTGTGCAGAATCTAATTTCAAGAGCTTTTCTTTTCAGAAGCCACAAGAAATTCAACTTAAGCACAAGCCTTCTATACTACAGGTGATGGCTTATTAATTCATGCTGAAATACTGTACTAATAAAATTGCCAAAATAGAAGGAATCGTTTAAGAAGGCAAAGCCTTGCCCCAAGGATGACAGTTTCAATACACCACAAAAGCTTTCTAGCTTTGATTTTGTTTCAGCTGGCTTGAAAATATACTTTAAGACTAAAGAATACAAAAGGTATACCCCGGGGAACAAAAAAGAAAAAGAGTCACTGCACCACTATGAGATCCAATTGTCTTTATGTAATATTGAATATCTTGGTGCAATCCTTAACGACACAGTGCAATATTGAGCAACGGGCAAGTGCAATATTCACCCGGACCTATGTGTATAGGCCAGTCCAGGCTAGGTCACAGAGTGCAGTGTCATATTGATTGTGCTGAGTTTTCTTATGCACCCTATTTAATCTGTCTTTTTGGTGTGTGACTTATTTTGCTGGGGGTTTGCAGTGCGATACTAGTGTGAGCAGGGTGTGCCGGTGTACTGTGTTTTTACATGTTTACGCAAGGGCCCTATGTGGATGTGATGCGCCTATATAATTGCACAACCATAGAAGTATAATGCTCGTTTGGAATAGCTGAAGCTTTCTGATTGCACTTGGTTCACTTGTTTTTTATCATCGGGTGCACTAACCCATCCCCTGTCAATTATAATGATGTGGTAAAATAAAAGTCAATTATATTTGATCAGCTGTGCATTTCTGTATTTCTTTATTGAACCTGCTGGGGATTTCACCTGGACTAAATGTAATAGGGCTCTCCCACCCTTGCAACTGGGAGTGGCGTAGACAGTACAAATGTGTGTATGTATATATATATATATATATATATAGTGGAGGCCACATTTAGATACCAGTGCTTTAGATACCATCACTGCTAAAACCCTCCTCTTAGGCACATCCATTGCCAAGACATCGTCATCAGTCTCTGCTGCAATACTATTGCAACTCCTATAGAATCCTGTAATACACTCTGTTTTGCCCTAGAGGGAACTAGCCTGACCTGTAATAACGTACAGTATCAGTTGAATCGATGACCTGACACCTGGAGAGAACATCATCCGTTGTTGCAAAAGCCTCTTTGGTCACCTTGTGACACAATCACTGATAACTTCAGAGATTAGTGGTGCTTGCTCTTTGACATGTGCACAGTACAGTTGGCACAATATTGTGGATAGGATGTGTATAAGTTTAATGACAGTAATTCCCCTCAGTTAGGGAAAGCAGGCCAATCCCCTTCTGGGGTATTCTGAGGCCCGGCCATTTTCGAGCCCGGAGAGGCCTGGTGCTGAAGGAAGCTGCAGATGTTCTCAGCTAGCGCAGGCTGATTACAGGCTTGTGCGCTAATCAGCTTGCTGAATGCTACGTTTTCCCTCTCGCCCCCACAGACTTGCCCTCCGTGTCAGATTGCTTCACTTAGAAGAAAGTCCAAAGGTTTTTTTTTTTTTAACTATCCTCGAGAACTGAGAGAACACCATGATGTTCTCGCTCCGTTTGGAGCCCATTTAAAATACGAGGTTTAGAAGGCAGGAGCTTCCCTCTCCGGTTGCCATGTTGGAGCGGGGGTTCTCATTTGCAGGTTTTTATAGCTCAATTTTGTTCATAGTGTAACACTGTCACTTCCTCTGCGCATAGGCTGCTGTTTTACAATGCAAACATTTTTTCAGCCGGAGGAAGCTGCCTGAGGATCAGTCGGGTCACTCACTGACTAACCCTGAGTATACACCAAACATGGCATCCGCACTGCTCGAGCTGAATCAATTTTCAAAAGAGAAGGGCAACTGTGTGATTCTGAACTAGCGGCAGTGTGGAGTTTTAGATATTTAAACTTTGGCAAAAATTGCTCTGATTTATTGCATTTGCGAATTGATTTACTTGATCGAGTTACTTCATTTAAAATGTAATTATGACTGAAAGAGGGTCCTGGTGGGTCGATTCAGAGATGTTTTCACTGTCTTTTCACTGAGGGCCACCGAAGAATAATCACATTTACGTAGTGTAAATTCATGGCAAGTCACTGATCCCAGTATCTTGGCAATGAACGAAAATAGCTTGTTTTGCCACTACGCCAGCAAAGAAGTCATAGCTCCCCATGCAGTGCACATTATTATAGATGAGGTCAGCTGTCATGAACACATCCAAATGAACCACATAGAACCCCACCACGTTTTTTTTTTCTAAAGTACGGAATCATACATCTTTTAAGTGTATTATTACCAACAGTACTGTTCCTTGCCCAGGCAAAAACTCAAATATTCATGTCATAAATTATGTGCTGAGCTGACTCTGTGCTAAGCCATACATGTGGGTCTTATACGATGTGGCATACACACCAAGATACTTACATAACTTAACCCTTATGTAATTAACAGGGCTACTTTAACTGCAAAGGGACAGAATGGGGCAGGTCTGACTCTACAGTGTAGTCACTGGCAAAGGGAGTTTCCCAAACAAAACCTCAAGAAGAATTAGGCAATGAAGTCAACCCAGGAAAGAGGTGGATCATTATGGCCTGTGCGCTGAGCACATGTCGAGTGTATCATCAACGTTATGCTCAACTCTAATGTAGTGTGCCCACGCTCTGAAATTAGACATGTCGGAAAAGCTGACTAGACGTTTAAGTACAGATGTTTCCATCTGAAACCTCCCATTACAATACGTTGTTGATGTGAAAGTTGCAGATGCAGTAGTTGCTGTTCGTTGCATTTGGTTTTTCAAGTAGTAGAAATTTACTATTTCCTGCTTAACATGGGAAGTTTAACACACTAGTGTTCTGCAGTTTAATCAAGGGCTATCTTGTATTTAAAAAAAAGAATGCCCCAGGATAAAATTCATACAAATGAATGTTTGTGTTTGTGTAGTATATTGTATTGTATTCCACTGATGCACCCCTTATGTTATATTACTATGGTATGTGATGCAACTGAGTCCATGAACAGATTGATCGGTTCAAAAACATTAATCATTCAATTTGCATCCGAATCCTCTGCCATCTACTCCGATTAGCTGGTTAGCTGGACAAAGCAGAAATCCCAGTCTCCAAAATAGAATCATCAACTCCGAAACTGAATGCAGTCATATCTTCAATATCTCCATTAACATTGGTGCTGAGGATCAAAATAGAATAGAAATGGGAGCTCTAGCTCTACTACCCTGCTTCTACCGTCACTGTAATTTCAATCATTTTACTTATTACATTGGGAATACAGCTTTCAAATACTCTTAGTATCAGAATTATTTCACGTATTCCAAATCCCTAAATCACACTGAGGGATTTAAACTCTCCCTAGGTGGTCTTCCATTGGTTGCTCGAGACGTGGATGAAAAAGCACGCCAGCTTCAATTCCGACACCTTTCTTTTGTCTGTTGGGTGTTCTGAAGCAATGCCAGAGTTTGGGCCGTTGTTTCAATGTGGAGAATATGCAGGCTATTCAGTGATCTGGAGATCTTACTGACCTCAATATTCATTAATAAGACGGCTAAAAACAGAAATAAAGGGTTGCCTGTTCTGGCTTCCTGTTAAGGGTTAGAGTGCACTCACTCATTCTCTTATAGGCCTGGAAAAAAAGTTGCAGCCGAAGCAGGAAACCATGAATCAGATATAACAGCGCAGGACCAGAAGAAGAAGCATTAGGGAATTCTGAGACAACGCTGATTCTCGATGGAGGGGTTGCATGTATTCCCTCCCCCCCTTTCTCATTCATGCAACTATCTGCAAGCTGCAAGAATGAGCCCTGAAAAAATCCCTCTGTAGTTGAGATTGTCTGGAAAAAAATAATTTTATCCTTGTACCCTACACAGAACTTTAATGTTCTTTCTGTGGCTTGCTTTTGCTGTTTATCCTCATCAAACCATTTTTTTGTGTTAATTGTTTAAGCACATTGTGATTGCTGTGTGAATAACAAAAAAGAAAAAAATAATCCTATAATAGAGTATTCTGGGGGCAATTGTAACAGGGGGCAATTGCAACACCATAAAAGTGCACCAATCTGAAACAAGCTCGAGCTGAGATTCTATCCAGCAAGCTAGCTAGTTTCATGTGTTCAGGGTTGGGGGCAATTGTAACAAAAAATTGTGTTACAATTGACCCCTGTTACAATTGCCCCCAGAATACTCTACATAATGACACAGAAAAATGTAACTTCATTCTATTCATCTGGAAACAATGTATAATGAAATCTTAACACAACTGAAATAAAATGCTGTATAAGAAAATCCACATGTGTTAGCACTACCCCAGCATGTGGTCTATGGTGCTCCCGTACAATGTTGATTTCTGGCACTGCTGCGTCTCAAACCGCTCTTAAGGGCCCAGACTAGAGCCATTCCTGTCACACATACATGTAGCCTATACGTGCTGCCGGTAAATGATTCATCGTAGTGCAGCTTTCCGGCAGCGTGGCAGTGCTGCTGATCTCCGTGGGGTCTGGATTGGAGCTATTCCTGTCGCGCCGCGGGACGCCCCCCCGCCGTGGTGGGACGGGGAGCGCTGCCGCCCTGCTGCTCTGGGGGTCTTTGCGTGCGAAGCTTGGGCAGAAATCGCCTCGCTCGAGGGGTTTGCGTGTCTCTCTCCGAGCGCTCTGGTTTCTCACACTATCCCCGGGACAAGCTGCCAGCCCGACAACTGTGCATCCCACAGCGGCCATGCAGCGGGGGGCCCGCCGTGGGGCCGCCGCACGTATAGCAGGGCTTATGAGACGCACACAACACTTATATCAGGAAGCAATCACTCTGCTGGTGGGACTGGTTTGACTTATCGTAGCCCGATGCATACATACGTCAGTGTGGACACCATTGAAAAAGAATGTCCCCAAAATAAAGGTTCTCCCAAAGATTCAACAGAGGCGGTGCACCACTCTGTTCCTTTCACTTGCCAGCACTGTGTAAAGGAAATAGTAGCCCTCGTCACCTGTATGTTGCTATGTTGCTGCTGCCCTACCTGCGCAATCAGGGGAGAGACATGGCTTCTGTGAAGCAGCACCGGGCATCTATTCAGAAAAAGTATCACCGCTTACTTTGTTAAGGCTGGGGAAATAAATTCCTCTTTCCTCCAGTAACCGAACAATTAGTGTCTAGCTTTAACGGCATGTGCAGAACTTTTTTTTGTCGAAACCTAAATTAAAAATTCAGGTGTTCCTCCCAATGGCTTTGCATCAATGTGCCTACCTTTGTTCAGCAAGAAATTATGGCCAGTTAGCCACTGTTTACATTTTCATAATAAATAAATAGCAATTGTATATTTCACATTAATTAGGTGGTGGGTGTGAAACCACATCTTTTGTTACTCTCCATACTGTTTATTATTCCGCCACTTTTTGGGAACCTATCTCTCCTCCTACAACCATTCATACCTCATATTATACCTTTATACACCCTCCAGGTTGTTATTGCTTTTAACTTTATACCATATACACTTTTTCTGATAAATGACCTTTTATCGCCAAAATAATTAATGGACTACTTACCACAAAATACATCACCATGTTTGAACACTTTCACCTCTTTTAGATCCCTTTATAACCACATTTACACTTCATATCATTTACACCTTTAATTTACCACCTCACACTATACCATATTACCATCTTTCTATACCATTTCCAGCAATTGATACCACTGTGAACCAACCACACTTACAATTTATTTAGGAATGGTTAATATCGTTTTTTCTGCTGTACCAAAAATGTACCGAACCGTGAGTCAAAACCGAGGTATGTACCGAACCAAGATTTTTGTGTACCGTTACACCTCCTACTGGATAACCATTAAGCCCAATCTCAACTTTTCATATATTTCATATTTCTTCAGCTAGTTTTCTTTTTTATAAATGCAAAAGCAAAGTTTATAAACGCAAACATTAAGACATAAACCTTGAAGTTAATTTTCATAATAAATACATTTATTTTTCGTAGTCCTCCTTTATGATCTGTTCACAGAAAATACGATTTAAGATTACTTTTATTTCTGGTTTTCTTAACCCTCCATTGTAGGAAGGCTTTTTTGTGGGTGATTTTAATGCATGCCCCAGAATGCAGGAAATGACTTTTTCAGATGGTATGAAAATGCAAACGCTCTACTCCTTCTACTTCTACTTAACTCATTCGCGGACCCTTTACGGTTTTGGGGACCCTCCATACGTTCATAGCATTTCATCGCTCACTTCACAACGAGGTGCAACCAGACACAATGTTGCGCCTTCTATGGAACTCATTTGTTGCGTAAAAGGGCTCTTACATCAAAGCTAGATTTTTCATGTGAACCCATGGTACATTGCAGCACATGCACATGAGGTCTATAACACTCTCCATTGCTCACTAGCCTACAGTCATTCATACCCCCCCCCCCCGACGATCAGATTGGGTATCGGCAATCTCTGATATCGACGATAGGACGATCTGAAAATAGAGACGATTGCCCAACCCTACTGCTGAATGTGACATCTCTGCTGCAAATGTACAATTTTGGAATAAACCATCCTCAAGCTCCCAAGCATTACATATATTTGTATATTACATACTTCATGCTTATGCAATCATTCTTATGAGTATGTGACCTGAACCAGTCATTCCACAGTGTTGTGAAATTTTTTGTTTCTATCCTGGTTCTGACCTCTGTCCAAGATGAGCACATTGTGAGCTGTGAGCACGTTTTCCCAAGGGACAAATGTTTCTTCTCCACTTACTGCCTGAATTCAGATTTCATAAGCGCATGAGGTTTAGCGACTATTTCTGAAGGTTTATCTTGTTTATCTAATATCAAAGAAAGACACGGGAACTGCCTGAAGCTTTTAAAAATCTGTAAGGTCCAGGACTCATTAGATTCCATACAATACCTTTGCCAGATCGTACAATATAGTTGCTGTGATTCAGGAGATTTAGTATTGTCACTGGATGAGTATTGCAAAATGTCATGTACAACAGGTATTAGGGCTAAAGGAGGAGATTCACTATCCCAATATAATCTCACTCTGAACTCCTTTTAGTACCGTCCTATATTAGGGACATCAACAACAAATAAAATTTAATTAAACGTTGACAAGAGATGTGTTCTGTTCCCCTTTTACTTTGAAGCTGATTATGTATGCAATGACTGCAGGTATTTTTTATAATTTCATATTTTTTCAAAGCGTAAGAATCCATGTCTTAAGATAGACTGATAGATTGGAACAAAACAGATCTTAAATCTTCAAAAAATGGAAAAATTGGATGTTTGCCAAAAACCATATTTCTTTATTTCTAATCTCCTACTCCCCATTCCCCCCTGAAACCCTCCCAACGAAATGTCAGGAAAAAGATTACTTTGAAGTTTATTTTGATGTTTTATCACACCGCTGGGACATTTCTTTATGCAGAACGTTCTCAGTGCTGTTTGGTGCTTTCAGCATTGCGCTTACCATGACTGTAATGCACCCATTTGCTTAAAATATTGAACTAGTGTCATGACTGGTTATATGTCTATTGGTACTAATGTAACGTTCCGTTCCCGTCCTGTCCGTTTTCCATGGTTTCCTTGTTTCCTTCCGTGTCATGTTGGATCCCCTTGTCCGCTGGTTTCCCTCCTGGCTGTGGACTGGGCGTCTCCCTCGGGTACTTTTGGTTTCATTTTCCACTTTAGCTTCCGCCTATCACTCGCCCCTCTCGTTGCTCACATCCTCACTGCTGTGCTTCGGCAATCACTCCTGATTTAAACATCACACCTGTTTCTCGTTTTCTCCTTCACTTCCTGCACCATTTAAACCCCTGGCTGGCTGCTATTCAGCGCCCAGTTCGTTGACTAACCTACCGTGTTTGTTTCATATCCCGTTTCTGGTCCAGTGTTTGTGAGCCTGCTGGTTCATACCCTGTTCGCCTGGTTTCCTGACTGGTAGCTATCTCTGCTAAACTTTCCGCTGCTGCATGCATTTACCTGTTTCCCTTCAAAACCTCCAGACGCCGCAGTTCCAGTCTTCCCGCAGCTGTGTTTGTCCTCCCCGGGGTTACGTACCTCCCGTACTCGTGTTGCGGTACCAGGACCTCTGCATGCCAGCCGGCTTACGCCAGTATTGCCCGAGCTACGCCGCACCTTCCAACTCGGCGGTGCATTCACCAGCTACAGTCCTGTCACAACACCCTGCCTTTAACCTCTGCTTTCTGCCCGGTTACTCAAGCTACCCGGTCCAGTTTCCAGTCCTGTTCCAGCCCAGTTCCGATCCAGTTTCTGTCCAGCTCCAGTCCAGTTTCCAGTCCAGTTCCAGTCCAGTTCCGGTGTTTTAGACACCTCCGTTCAAGTCCAGTTCCGGGCTTGGAACAAGTTCCGTGCCGTCCCCTGTGTTCCTGAGTGGACCTTCCGGTCCAGTTTCCAGTCCAGTTCCAGTCCAGGTCCGGTGTTTCATACACCTCCGTTCAAGTCCAGTTCCGGCTTGGAACAAGTTCCGTGCCGTTCCCGTTTCCTGAGTGGACCTCCCGGTCCAGTTTCCAGTCCAGTTCCCAGCTCCAGTTCCAGTCCAGTTCCGGTGTTTTATACACCTCCGTTCAAGTCCAGTTCCGGCTTGGAACAAGTTCCGTGCCGTTCCCGTTTCCTGAGTGGACCTTCCGGTCCAGTTACCAGTCCAGTTCCGATCCAGTTTCCAGTCCAGTTCCAGTCCAGTTCCAGTCCAGTTCCGGTGTTTTAGACACCTCCGTTCAAGTCCAGTTCCGGCTTGGAACAGTTCCGTGTTTCTTCAAGTCCAGCTCCGGCTTGGAGCAGTCCTCAGTTGGACGCTATCCTGTGTTTAACTAACTAACCTGTTTTGCTCCCGTGTACAGCTTTGGGACCACCCCAACGCTTAATAAAGTTCCACTTTCTGTAATCTGTCTCCTGGTCGTTGCACTTGGGTTCGTCCCGTATCAGGATCGTAACAGAACGAACTGGCCAACAATATGGACCCAGCGATCTGGAACAGATTCGCCACGCCTTCTCCTGGCCAAACTGCGATCAGCGACCAACAGGGTCCGCCGTTTGGATTATGTGCTGGAAGTAGTTAGGGGCATCACGGAGCAAGTATCCCAACTTTCGCTCCACCAACCGCTACTACGGATTCCAGCCAACCCTACTCCTTCCTCTCCCGAACCCCATCCGGAGGCACCGGCTCCCACTTCCAGCCGTGAGCCCCGTGTACAACACCCCCGAGTTATATCGCGGGGGGTTGGGGAGATGTCGTGAATTTCTACTTAAATGTGACATAGTGTTTCGGATGCAGCCCTCCTCCTTCGCCTCTGACTCCAGCAAGATCGCGTTCATTATGAGCAGCCTGGGAGGGAGCGCCCCTGGAGTGTGCCTACATCCATCTGGGACAGCCAGGCTCCGTTATGCAGCAACTTCGCAGCCTTTACGGCAGAGATGCGACGTGTGTTTGAACACCCGACCTGTGGACGTGACGCTACCCAGCGTCTGCTTCAGGTTCGCCAAGGCAACCGCAGTGTCGCAGAAATGGCCATTCAGTTTCGTACCCTCGCCGCGGAGTCAGGATGGAATGACGCCTCCCTCCAGGGGGGCTTCTCCGCCAAGCTCTCAGCGAGGAACTCAAGGACCAGCTTGCCACTCGGGAGGAATCCAACTCCCTTAATAGCCTCATCAGCCTCGCTATAGCCATCGATAATCGTCTCCGCATCCGGGCCCGGGAGCGGGGAGGAAGTTCCGGGCGTCATTCGCCCTCCGTCGTCTCTAATGTTCATTCACACTCCATCACTGGATCTCGGGCGCCTACGGGGCGGGTCCGAGGAAGAGCCCATGCAACTGGGCAGAGTTGCGGTCAATCCCGAGGAGCGTCAGCGCCGTCAGCGCACCAGATCCTGTTTCTATTGCGGCAAGCCTGGCCATCAGATCGCCTCCTGTCCCATTCGCCCAAAAGAAGGGGCTCGCCAGTAAGACTGGGCGTACTGACGAGCCCCATCGTCCCCAACCATGCTGCCCCAGGACCGCCTCATGTTCAAGGCTACTCTCCTTTGGAAGGACAAGACCCTAATCTTCTTCGGCCCTAATTGACTCCGGAGCTGACGCCAGCTTCATGGATATCACCTTCGCCAGGAGGGCCGGCATTCCCACGGAACGTCTCACTTCACCCACTTCAGCTCTAGCTCTGGACGGTAGGAGTTTGGGGGGTTAGTTACCCACTCCACCGTTCCTATCCAGTTAATTCTATCTGGCAATCATCGGGAGTCCATTCAGCTATTACTGATTAACTCCCAACAATCTGCTCTGGTTTTAGGTCAGACCTGGCTTCGCCTCCACAATCCCCATATTGACTGGGAAAGCCGGTCGCATCCTGGCGTGGAGTGCCCACTGTCCTAGCCAGCTGTCTCCGTTCTGCACTACCCCCTCCGGGGCCCAATAAACCCTGTTCCATGCAACCTATACCGGATTTAACGAATGTTCCCAGCGAGTATCACGACCTCGCGCAAGTATTTTCTAAATCACGTGCTCTGTCCTTACCTCCTCACAGGCCGTATGACTGCGCCATTGACCTACTGGCTGGAGCTAAACTGCCATCGGGACGCCTCTACAGTCTGTCTGGACCGGAGAAACTAGCCATGGAGGAATACATCCACGACTCCCTCGCTTCGGGTATTATCCGTCCCTCTTCATCCCCAGTCGGTGCAGGGTTCTTCTTCGTTGGGAAGAAGGATGGCTCCCTGCGACCCTGCATCGACTACCGGGGCCTCAACCAGGTCACCATCCGTAACAAATACCCTCTTCCCCTCATTAACACCGCCTTTGAAGCCCTCTCTCCAGCTGTGACGTTCACCAAGCTCGACCTCCGGAATGCGTATCACTTGGTGCGTATCCGTGAGGGGGACGAGTGGAAGACTGCTTTTAATACCCCGTTGGGCCACTACGAATACCTGGTGGTCCCTTTCGGCCTTACTAACGCCCCAGCAGTCTTCCAGAGCATGGTGAACGACGTCCTGCGGGACCTCCTAGGGAGGAGCGTTTTTGTTTATATCGATGATATTTTAATTTTTTCTCAATCCCCGCAGGAGCATGTCCGTCACGTTCGAGAGGTTCTCCAGCGGCTGTTGGAGAATCAGCTGTTTGTTAAGGCTGAGAAATGTTCCTTCCACGCTTCCACGGTCCCGTTCCTCGGCTTCATTATCGAGGAGGGCAGTATCCGGGCGGACCCTGTGAAAATCAAGGCGGTGACAGAATGGCCCCAACCCACCTCCCGCAAGCACCTTCAACAGTTCCTGGGGTTTGCAAATTTCTACCGCCGCTTTATTCGCAATTACAGTTCCATTGCTGCTCCCCTGACTAAACTCACTTCCGTTGCCCTGCCTTACTGTTGGAATTCCGATGCCCAGCGAGCTTTCGAGCTACTCAAGACTCGGTTTTCCTCAGCACCTATCCTCCTTCACCCTGACACTTCTCGGCAGTTTGTCGTTGAGGTGGATGCCTCCGACACCGGCGTGGGGGCCATTCTGTCTCAACGGTCCGCCTCTGATAGCAAGCTCCATCCCTGCGCATTCTTCTCCCGGAGGCTGTCCTCCGCCGAGAGGAACTACGATGTCGGGGATCGGGAACTGCTGGCGATAAAACTGGCTCTTGAGGAGTGGCGCCACTGGCTGGAGGGGGCAGGTACCCCTTTTCTTGTTTTTACCGACCATCAAAACCTCATTTATTTAAGATCTGCCAAGAGGCTCAATTCTCGTCAGGCTAGATGGTCGTTATTTTTTGCACGCTTTAATTTCTCTGTTTCTTTCCGCCCTGGTTCCCGTAATATTAAAGCAGATGCCCTGTCCCGCATTTTTTCCCCTCCCTCCAGTCCTGCTGATCCGGAGCCCATTTTGCCGGCCTCCTGTGTGGTGGCTGCGGTCTCCTGGGAGATTGAGGGCATTGTGAAGGCCGCCCAGACTTCCCAACCGGACCCCCGCAATAACCCTAACTCCTGTCTTTTTGTCCCCGATTCCGTCCGCTCCCAGGTCCTCGAATGGGTTCACGCCTCGTGCCTGGCATGTCACCCAGGTGTCGCCAGAACTATCGCCCTCGTCAGGAGGAGTTTCTGGTGGCCTACCCTTAAAGGGGATACCCGTGCCTTCGTCCTGGCCTGCTCGGTGTGCGCCAGGAGCAAGGCTTCCCACCAGCCTCCCTCCGGTCTTCTCCTTTCCCTCCCCGTCCCTGGCCGTCCTTGGAGTCACATTGGTGTGGACTTCGTAACCGGTCTGCCGTTGTCAGAAGGTAACACCGTCATTCTGACAATAGTGGACCGGTTCTCCAAGGCGGTTCACTTTGTTCCCCTCCCCAAGCTCCCGTCCGCCCTTGAAACCGCTGAGCTCTTGGTGCTACACGTGGTCAGGCTGCACGGGATCCCCTCTGACATCGTGTCAGACCGTGGGCCCCAGTTCTCCTCCCGAGTTTGGAGGGCGTTCTGTGCAGCCCTGGGTGCCTCTCCTAGTCTTTCCTCGGGTTTCCATCCCCAGTCTAATGGTCAGGCAGAGAGGGCGAACCAGGACCTGGGGGCCGCCCTGCGGTGCGTTACAGTGCGCAATCCCGCCTCTTGGAGCCGTTTTCTCCCCTGGGTCGAGTACGCACATAACTCCCTTAAAAGTGCCTCTACTGGCCTATCCCCGTTTGAGTGTGCTTTAGGCTATCAACCCCCTCTTCTGTCGACCCAGGAGGCCGAGATAGCTGTCCCCTCTGTTAGGGCCCATGTCCTTCGTTGTAAAAACATTTGGAGACTCACACGCACCGCACTCCTTCACGCCAATTCCCGCTCCCAACGTCTGGCGGACCTTCACAGGACCGCAGCCCCACAGTATAGGGCCGGTCAGCAGGTCTGGCTCTCCACTGCAAACATCTCCCTTCCCTCTTCATCCAGAAAGCTTCAGCCCCGTTTTATTGGTCCCTTCCCCATCATTTGTCTAGTTAACCCGGTGTCTGTTAAACTTTCCCTCCCCGCCTCCCTCAAAGTTTACCCTGTGTTTCATGTGTCCCAGGTTAAGCCTGTCTCCTCCAGCCCCCTCAGTACCCCTACCATCCCGCCTCCTCCCGTCCGAGTTGTTGACAACGCCCCGGCCTACACGGTGAACCGTGTTATTGATATCCGCCGCAGGGGCCGGGGTTTCCAATACCTCGTCGACTGGGAGGGGTACGGTCCTGAGGAGAGGTCGTGGCTCCACAAGAGCCTGATCTTGGACCATTCAGTAATCCAAGACTTCCACGAACAGTTCCCTGACAAGACCAGGCCTCCGGGTACGCCAGGTGGCGTACATTGAGGGGGGGGGTACTGTAACGTTCCGTTCCCGTCCTGTCCGTTTTCCATGTTTTCCTTGTTTCCTTCCGTGTCATGTTGGATCCCTTGTCCGTGTTTCCCTCCTGGCTGTGGACTGGGCGTCTCCCTCGGGTACTTTTGGTTTCATTTTCCACTTTAGCTTCCGCCTATCACTCGCCCCTCTCGTTGCTCACATTCCTCACTGCTGTGCTTCGGCAATCACTCCTGATTTAACATCACACCTGTTTCTCGTTTTCTCCTTCACTTCCTGCACCATTTAAACCCCTGGCTGGCTGCTATTCAGCGCCAGTTCGTTGACTAACCTACCGTGTTTGTTTCATATCCCGTTTCTGGTCCAGTGTTTGTGAGCCTGCTGGTTCATACCTGTTCGCCTGGTTTCCTGACTGGTAGCTATCTCTGCTAAACTTTCGCTGCTGCATGCATTTACCTGTTTCCCTTCAAAACCTCCAGACGCCGCAGTTCCAGTCTTCCCGCAGCTGTGTTTGTCCTCCCCGGGTTACGTACCTCCCGTACTCGTGTTGCGGTACCAGGACCTCTGCATGCCAGCCGGCTTACGCCAGTATTGCCCGAGCTACGCCGCACCTTCCAACTCGGCGGTGCATTCACCAGCTACAGTCCTGTCACAACACCCTGCCTTTAACCTCTGCTTTCTGCCCGGTTACTCAAGCTACCCGGTCCAGTTTCCAGTCCTGTTCCAGCCCAGTTCCGATCCAGTTTCCTGTCCAGCTCCAGTCCAGTTTCCAGTCCAGTTCCAGTCCAGTTCCGGTGTTTTAGACACCTCCGTTCAAGTCCAGTTCCGGCTTGGAACAAGTTCCGTGCCGTCCCCTGTGTTCCTGAGTGGACCTTCCGGTCCAGTTTCCAGTCCAGTTCCAGTCCAGGTCCGGTGTTTCATACACCTCCGTTCAAGTCCAGTTCCGGCTTGGAACAAGTTCCGTGCCGTTCCCGTTTCCTGAGTGGACCTCCCGGTCCAGTTTCCAGTCCAGTTCCCAGTCCAGTTCCAGTCCAGTTCCGGTGTTTTATACACCTCCGTTCAAGTCCAGTTCCGGCTTGGAACAAGTTCCGTGCCGTTCCCGTTTCCTGAGTGGACCTTCCGGTCCAGTTACCAGTCCAGTTCCGATCCAGTTTCCAGTCCAGTTCCAGTCCAGTTCCAGTCCAGTTCCGGTGTTTTAGACACCTCCGTTCAAGTCCAGTTCCGGCTTGGAACAGTTCCGTGTTTCTTCAAGTCCAGCTCCGGCTTGGAGCAGTCCTCAGTTGGACGCTATCCTGTGTTAACTAACTAACCTGTTTTGCTCCCGTGTACAGCTTTGGGACCACCCCAACGCTTAATAAAGTTCCACTTTCTGTAATCTGTCTCCTGGTCGTTGCACTTGGGTTCGTCCCGTATCAGGATCGTAACAACTAAAGTATACATGATTACTTAGTTGCTAAGTGGGATACTCATTTAGTCAACTCTTCCAAGAATGGGAGAAACAAATGGTCTGTTTCTTGTTGTTTTCACATTACAGGAACATTAAAATATGAATAAGTTAAAATGTGACCACTGTTAACAATGTGAACTATTACATGCTTTTGTAACTTACTTGGCAGACACTGATTTGGAATGACGAGCAAGGCCATCATGATTAGATATTCTCGATGTGTATCGCAGAACCAAAATAACAAAAATTGGAGTAATAGAGAGCATTAACCACAACGGCCTGACTTTGGCCATGAAATAGCAGCAGGCAAAGTGGTAGTGTTTGTCTGCTGTTAACTCGACAGAGCAGTTACCCAAAATGAAAGTAGCGCCAATACTGTGTTCCTAATCAGTCCAGTCCTGTTTTAGGATGACGGTGTTCATTAATGTAACCCTGTTTTCCATAGGACCCATCCCGAAGAAGAAATAATCCTTTCTTCTTTCGGTTTGTCCATCTTTGGACAATTCCGCCTGATTTTCCGCCTGACTCACTCATCCTCAGCGCTGGAAGCAAAAAATACCATCCAATGCTTCCTTTGTTCCCAGCCTTTTCTCTAGGGCCATTATATCAAGTCTCTTTTTTCACAACTCATTTGAGAACAATGTCTATGGAACGCTCAACGCTTTGTCTGACCTCTTGCTTTTGCAGTCTCCGCTGCTGGGCATTAGCGCTCCATGTTATTTGACTTGTGCACAGATGCATGTCACTCAAAGATGGACTGCTCTAATTGACGGGAGTAAAATGGTTTCTTTAATGGTGGAGGGAAGCAGCAAACGTGCAAGCATCACATAAGGGGTTTTGCTGAAAAACAGAGCCGAAATATTATAGGTGTATAGCATATAGGAAAAAATCAAATTTTGCATATAGCTTGTGCATAGAAATGAACATTTCAGCCTGAACAATATAAATAGCACAATGAGATGACTGATTGGCTTTCAATGCATCTCGGTTTATGTATAGCAGGTTTACATAGCAAAATGGGAAAAAGATAATGCCACCAAATCGTTTCCCAAGCGCCAGCTGTCGGCTAAATGGCTGACTACAGACCTCTACTACTTTTAGATAGAGCCATTATTAATTTCTCAAGACTGAGCGGGAAAAAAGTCTAGCTGGCTATTGGCTCAACAGCGTGTTGAATATTGCCAATCTGCACAGTCTACTCACATCCATTTTTTCCCCCTTTAAGCCATAACAATTATGTCATTGGAACAATTTGTCTCCACACTGCCAGCACCCCTAGCTGGCTACTTTTCTCACCTGACTGGCTACTCAGAAATTTAGGGAGCCCTCGGTGTCACTAAAATTAATTGCAAATAGTCTCTGTCAAACGTCTTCTTCAAATGCCATACCCATCATTAATGGAAAATCTCACCCAGTAAAGTATTAATGAGCCACATTTGCTGGTTTTAGTTTGTAAACCTTTACAAATACGGCCCCATCTGTTTAAATGTCAAATATATGGCTATCAACTCTAGAATGACGGGGAACAAGGCATTTTGAACTTCTACCTTAATACTGTGAGATGCCATGATATGCCATGACAAAAAAAATAATAGGGTTTTATGTGTGCTAGAGGAACTGCACTATTTAATATGACCTATTAGTGCTGCTGTTCCATGACAGACACGCCGATTTTCCCATCTCATTACAGCGGAACATCTTTCTAACATGCAGAGAACCACCTGATTAACATTTCCTTATATAGCCCAACATGCAATCCTGAATTATTAAAATGAGATAGAACAACCAAGTTGATCGTAACAAGTAGAATAACATAAACAAATGACATACCCATAATAATAATAATAATAATGATAAACAAATTAAACAAATTAAATGAGCTAAAATGAAACTAAAAATATTACTAATTGAGAAATAGGATACAGAATTGGAGGTTATAGAACCACAAAGCAAAACAAAATGACATTGGAAAAAAGAAGAAAACACAAAGGAAAGGAAATGCAAACCAATTAAGACACGGAATGCATCCGGTGTACGAACAAGAGCAAATAATACCTCGTCAGATAAGCCAGTTCACAGAGACAAAGAAAGTTCAAACAGAGTGGATTTGTTTGTTCATTGCTTGATCCCAATAAAAAAGATTCCCTGCTCGTGTGTAAGAAGGGAAGACCACCAAACCTCTTGAGTATTATATTTCCCCATATTGGCTCTTGTGCAAAGTTATTTTCTTTTCTCTCCGGATCTTTCTCTCCATTCGTTTTTTCTGTGTTTGCGCTCGGGGCACTGAAGCACAGAAGGAGAAAGTCCTAAGAACCATGTGCACTCCTATGATTGGACACAGAATGGCTGATAATGTATCCATTTCTGAACCTCGCAATGAAGACAGTGATTAACTGGAGTCTGATGAAATTTTGAATAGAATTTGGTAGTAGATAATAGTTTTTGAGAAATATTGCTCTTAATTTAAATTTTTTTCCTTTGTGTGTTTCCATTGAACAATACCTGTTCTGTGTCCAGAAAATGTTTTAGATTGCACTACATTTGTATATTTGTAGATGGTATTATTTTAACCCCCCCGTTTCCTTTTTGAATCCCTTCTGAAAATGGCCGTTGTGCATCACGCTGGATCTTGCAGTTACACAAAAATGACCACTGGTCAGGCGCAGTTTCCATGGTGACATTCCCGTCATATGACAGATCTGACCAACAGAGTCAAAGTCAATTTCAATTGTAAATCCTGGATGTAAACAGGGTTTGGATAATAATAATAATAATAATAATAATAATAATAATAATAATAATAATAATAATAATACATTCCATTTATTGTGAAGAAGGGGATGTTTTTCAATATACCACATGATTAAACAAAAGGTATCTATGTTATAATTTGAAAAAATAATAATAATTAATTGGAACAGTGAGATGTAAGGTTAAAATAAATTCTAATGTATCAATATTTATATTCCTGTAAATTTATCTTAGACCCAAGGAGTACAATAACTGCATTTAGGAGCTCATAGCCACAGACTGTTGGAGGCATTTCAACTTGAAAAATGAACCCTGCAGAAAGATCCCTCTGTGTTCACTGTGCTAAACAAGTGGGTGGTATACATACAGTATGTTAGTGCAATGAAAGACAGTTTGCAATTTGCACTGAAGAACAAAATCATTTGGGAATGTGGTTTTAGGATCTCTTGATTATTGTCGAAGCGAAGTAGAATGTTGAATATAGGTTGTAGAATGAAGTAGAATATTCTAGTATGAAGTGGGAGGCTTGTCCCTCCACAGATACACAGAACACTTTTTGCCTTCCCCAAATGTGCCATCTGTGTCTGATTTAGGACATTTAAAAAAAAAATTGCAACTCAAATGGATTTAATTCCCAGAATTCATTCAATTGTTAAGGCTTCTTTTTTTGGTTTGTTTTTAGAAAAAACAAGAGAATGTCAAAGTCTGCAAAAAGCACTCCGCTGTGACAATACACACTAACGTTTCGACACCCTGAAAGCTTTTTCCACCAACCTGCCAATTCCATAGACCCTTAAAGTGTATCATAACTACGGGAGCTTGCGGACGACGAGCGACAATGCGCACAGAATATAACCGTCGCACTGTGCACAGTACCGTGGAACGAGACACATCTCAAGCTTTCATAAATAGATTACGGGGTAGTTAAATCAGAAGCCACGGTTGGGATGAAAGCAGGGGATGGCTCAAATCACTTTCCAGATGAATAGGAGAGACCAGTAAAAGTAAGAGTGTGGCCATTATCTTCGAGGGAGGAATGGCTCACTGTCTGAAAGGGAACAAAATCTTTTTGTGTTCCCCTGCGTGAACTCAAATCTCCATGTAAAACATGGCGAGGCAGAATTCATGCAGGGGAAATGCCGTTGGAGATGATCCTTGTGGTGACACTTACGCCATAGCCTAGGTTGCAGCTATTGAATCAGAAAAACAAGATATTAACCAGTGTCTGTCTAGATCAAAAAATTTGATGTGCTACTTGAATGTAGGTAGTTTTGGTTGGAGAGCTGTGGGCTATTATTGTATAGTAGTTGTATTTTTTTGGTGCCGCCTGAATGCTATGCAAATGAGGGAAAAGAACTTCGCAGTAAGAACTTCACTTGATCATATTTCATCTGTCATATTCTCTGCGATTACAAAATAGCTTGATTCTGAAGCACTCACACACATTCCTCGAGGGGTTCACTTTATTGAGGCCCTGACTTGTTTCTCTGAGAAGAAAATGACATTATTTGCATGCGGTCCTTTTTTGATAAAACCAGTCGTTGGAATTTTCATCTTGACAAGGTTAAATATTGACAGCTAATGGAATGCTCTTGAGATGTTTGTGCCCCCAAAGCCAATAGCCAGTACAACAGCCAGAGAAAATAGGCCACCGCAAGTAACAGTGTAACAGAAACCCGTACCTTGAAGCAGCGCATGTATGTTTTAGTGACCCCTTCGAACGATAAATATTTGGCCCTGCTCGCATGGCCTGGCAGTGTGAAGGGATCCGGAGGCCTTTCCCTTACATGGAGATCTGGGGGAATTAGGGAAACCGCAGCCAAGCCTCGCAATCGGCGACCTCTGCACAGGTCGCACGACGCTCTGTTAATTCAGTGAGTGCACGCATGGGGAACTCCAAGAGGTTATTTAGAGTTCTTCCTTCAAAGAATATTTATTGCTCTCCCCCGCTGCTGCCATCGGTTCTGTGAATCCGGTAGATTAAATTCCCCCCAGCCCCCCAAACCCCCCCACCCCCCCCACCCCCAAACCAACCTTGTTGAAGTAAGCAGGGTAGGTTTCGTATTTTTGATTTACATCCTGATGGCTTGAACATGCACATGCTCATACAAGCTACAGAGTAAGTCATATCTCCATTTAAAATAGACATACCTGTCACACCGATACTTAAAAATATTTTGGTGCCTAATATCTCTTTACGGTGCCATTTTCTAAGTTGGCCCATGCTGACCTGAGAACTGGAGTAGATTATACCTGGACCTAAGTGGGATTATTTTAAAAGCTTACATTTCTGTACAGTATATTATAATGGGTTTTGAAGTGACATTACTGATTTCATCTAGAGAAATTATATATGCTGATACTGCGGACATGTGAATTAAGTATTAAGATGATAATATCCTGCAATACTATTTTCAATATCTTCCTTTCAAAAACGTATTAAGTATAATTGAGTGTACCAATGATTTCATTCTGTATACGTGACTCCTGTTGAATGAGCATACTGTTGCTATGGCTACACTATTTTAGTCCCTATAAGACTCACTGACAAAAACCTCTTGATTTGCATAGTATTCAGTCAACTCGGACTGAGAGAAAAAGAGAGAGTGGGAGAAAGAGGGAGACAGTGATCTTTCATTAGTCACATACAACAACCCCTGCAGCTGTAAGCCTCTCCATTGTACAGTACGTATATGGGTTTATTCAGTTACAGTCGTCAGACTTTACGTGCATCGTGATGGTCTACTGGGGTAGTACACCGTATGGTCCAGCAATATTGTGATTTTTTTCAATCTCAGTATATTGATGTAAAATATCTAAATAATTGAATATATTCAATATTTTATGACAAACCATGGCACGTGATTGTATGCATACTGGGAATAAAACACTACATTGTTTGGTAATTCACATTATTATTCTTTTACTATTATGTTCCCCCTCCCACTTTTTCAGTTACCAGAAATGTAAAAAAACAAAACAGTATTGTGACATAACATACAATGATAATATTATGCACTTGACTCAAATACTGGGGGAATCCTGCCTTGGAGAATTACATTTTATGCACTTGACTCCTGATTCAGACTTGCTTGCAATTTAAGTCTTACGCACACCCTCACAATATTTGCATATTGAATATTTATGGGATACCCTCTAAATATCCTCAGAGGTAAAAACACACCCTCCTGGTGGCCTATAAAATACTTTGGCGCTGTCAATCATACACTCTGGTTAAGCTGTGCTTTGTTCTAGTGTTTTAGAAATGAATTGTTCTAGTGTTTACTAGCGGGAGAGTTATGCTATTAAGGTTATGAAATAAGCGAGAAAAAAACAGGCCATGTTCAGGTAGACAGCTGGTAGACTACATGAACACTACAGGTACCCGATCACCAAGAAGAGTTACTTACTAGTGTCTAGTGTTTGAGTGACGGTTGTTGAATAGATGAGAGACTGTTATGAGACCATAGATCTTGTTATTGACAGTATGGTATATATTATGGTATTATATTAACTATTATATTCTTCACATTTGAATCACACAGACTCTGCATGTTTAGTCTGGATGGTATCAGATTAGGTCTGGGCTATCTATCTAATACTCAAGGCTACGCTGCTGACTGTAACCCTCCCCTCTGGAGACACTGTAACCATTACATGTCACCCCGCAGGGCTCCACCTATATTTAAACCGAGGTTCTTTGTTTCATTTTACTTGGTAGTCATTTATAAACAACTGTTGTATGATTTAAGGAGTTTCAGTTGTCTGTATTTTGCTCTGGTCAGCGTCCATTATTGCATGCCTCTATGTAATAAATGTGGCCCGTCTGGCTGGGACCTTGGCATGTCGAGCAGAAAGCAGGAAGTCCAGCCTGTGCCAAATAAGACACAGCCTAAGTACAAACTTTAAGTCGTACACAAATACATCATTTAGAGATAAAGCCCGTTTTGAGAGTGGCATGAATCCGTTTTGAAGAGAACTCCATTAAACCTTTAGAAAGAATGAACTCCAACGAGTATGCACTTGGATGCACTGAATATGGAAATAGGCTTATTATACTGTAATTTTGCAGGTTCATCTCGGGTGAAAGCAAAGGAGGCTTTTAACATATGGCTTCTGTGACTGTCTTGGCAGCCCAGCACACGACAGTTCATACATATACGTCGTGATCGCATCTTGTCAGAGCCTGTATTAGCAATCGTCTCATCTCTTGGACTCATTGGGCACCCAGAGGGCTGTCTCGTCTGGCAATGCGAGATCGCGAGCTCTCTTATATGTGCATATCTGACACGCAAAGGCATACAACCATAATTCATGGGGAACAGAGTGCCAACTGGGTGACACTGTGAAAAGTTTCCAACCATAAAAATAACATGGCATGCTAAAACTGGGAGCATGGGATTCTTGCCCCTGTGTCAACCACAACAGTCTGTGCCCGCATTCCCTAACTGTGCTAATGCTATATTTACTTTTGTACAGTCAGTTATATTAACCATACATTTATACACACATGCACACACACACAAAATGGCCTATATGTCAGAAAAGATTACGTTAACTCAATCGTCCTTCAATAAAAAGCTCAATTATTCTGATTCCATGCTGAATTCAGTAAGGTGACCTAAGACTTAAGGCTTCAGCTCTTCAAGAAAAGGTCAGAGATGATTTGTGACGCACTCCAACATAATTGGGAAGCGGTGCAAGTCGATGGCTGTATTGATAAGCTGCCCTTACACGTTCCCTCTAACCTCCCTTGAATTCTTCTGCGCCTTTTGGAGGGTGGCGTAATAGGTGCTGATAATGAACCTTGATTTAATGCTGCATTGTGGGTCTCGTTCAAGCCTTCCACCTCACACTGACCTCAGGACATCGCTGGCAAGCCGGTCCCTCATAATCAATCCCTGCATCTTGGGGGATGAAGGTCAGCACATGACACAAAAAATGGCAAAGCATTTAGACAACTGTTATAACTGTTAATCGTTATCTAAATGCCACGCCACAAAAGGCACCACCTTCAGATTTGCATCGGCTAGATAGCCAGGCTCCTTCTGCTGGCACCAGCAGAGACCCCACACAGGCAAGAGAAAACCAAATGGGGAGATAATGAGGCAGAGGATTTATTAGTCACTGTTCTCATCTCGGCTGAAAATAAAATGAACTGCCAAGAACTTAGTGGCATCACTGGGGATCACAACGGATAAAGGAAACCTCAACGAAAATACACAACACGCAGAGCGGTAAATGCTAAGAGAGATCATTATTATCATAAGTTATTGGTGAAAGGGGAGGCTTGAGGTCTGGGAAATTCACAAGCTCCTCTCTGTTGTACTGTATGAACAGCTGACGTGCTGGGCCAGAATGAGGGGTGGCCGCCCTCTGACACTGCTGGAAGTTTCTAAGCTAACTACGGAAATTCAAAGAAAACATAGGTGGGCAATTTGAGCATACATGCAACAGGTACACTTTCCTTGAAAAGCGTAAACTGAACTACTGAACTTGCACCTTTTACATTTTCGCATATAGTGATGGGGAGGTGATGATTTATATTTCCTTCAAACCCCAGGGACTGGCCTCAAATGCCATCCATGAGTGAACAGTAACTCATATACCGTGTAGGTTTCCAATGAATGAAGCCTTAGCTTGACGCTCTAACGATTCCCCTCGTCCGAATCCACATAAATATATCCACAGGACCACTCGGTAAAGTTGAACTATTTACTTCGACACAAGAAATAATTGGTATATTCCATAGTTATCAAATTATTGAACAAA
Source organism: Synaphobranchus kaupii (assembly GCA_029718625.1). Classification (NCBI taxonomy): domain Eukaryota; kingdom Metazoa; phylum Chordata; class Actinopteri; order Anguilliformes; family Synaphobranchidae; genus Synaphobranchus; species Synaphobranchus kaupii. The sequence continues at coordinate 26,815,083 of CM056392.1, read as the reverse complement.
ATTCAAGCGAGAATCGTTAATAAGAGAGAGGTCAAAAAAAACTGTGTGGCTCCACTCTCTCTGCATGCCTGACTGCCCTCAGATTACTGACCCCAAACATTTCACTCGCGAGAGTATCAAAAGGAAATTAAAGGTGAGTGCAGTTACTAGGAAGCAACAATAATAGTCACCTATTCCCAAATATTACAAATGTAACATAAACGAGATTTTATGCATATAAAATTATCCACAAACATTTTAAGCGCAAGGAATCAAACAATTAACCTACAGTATTGCATTACTGTAAATATGAACTGTAAATACATCAACCTGTAAATACTGTAAATATTCCTTCCAATTCCTTCTAAATCAATGAACCATGTAAATTACTGTCATTTTGACATATGAACTTAAATTATTGCATGCCAATTAGCCAAATATTTATATTTTATATTTAAACTGCATTTAGGCTCCTACATACTGTGCTCGAGTATTGTGATGTAGCATTCATTGCATCCCCTAAAATCCCATTAAGAGCCATTAAAATACACGTTACCAAGAAAGACGGTATTAACACACATTTAAAAAAGAAAATATTGTTCAAAGTCCTTAAATACAATCTAAACATGATCTCTGGACAATTTGTGGTGTCATTTTGAACAATGTTTTGCCTGTATGGCTGTTAAACTACAATGAAGCAAGGGGGCTGAATACTTGAGGAATTTATTGTTTTCCGTTTTATATTTGTAAATAATTTGGAACAAATTGTAGATTTAACTTTTCACATTGACATTGTAGAGTCCTTTGTGTTGAATACCCGCAAGAAAGCCAGATTAAATCAATTTTTATCAATGTTCATACACAACAAAATATGAAAAAAGGGGCTGAGTACTTTTTCAGCACACACACTATATATATATATATATATATACACACAGTGGGGTGCAGAAATTTGGGCACGCCTGGTCAAAATGCCTTTTACAATTAATATATAAGTGAACAGAAGCTAACCTGACCTCTAAATGGAAGTTAAACACGACACATTTTGTCAGAATTTCCTTTTGATTAAATTTTTTACATTTTCAAAATAATAAAAAAAGAAAAACGGCAACAAAAAATTTAACAAAAAGTTTAAAATTAAAATTTGAAGAAATGTTTCATGTTTAACAGACGGGTGACAAATTAAAGGAAAAACCAACAAAAAGTGTCTTAGTAAGGTGACGAGCCACCAGAACAGCTTCAATGCACCTTGACATAGATTCTACCTCTAGTCTACCATAGATTCTAGGCTCTGGAACTATACTGGAGGGATGGAACACCATTCTTTCAAAAGATATTCCCTCATTTGGTGTTTTGATGATGGTGGTTGAGAGCGTTGTTTAACAAAATATGAAAAAGTCTAAGGGGGCTGAATGCTTTTTCAGCGCACACACTATATATATATATATATATATATATATATATAGTATATATAACAAAAAATGTATCACTCTCCTATGAATTATGGTTCTCACTGTATAGTCCTGCTGAGAGCTATTCAGCAAGGATGCATTGCATGCCAGTGAGCTCAATCACTTGCAAGCCATTAGATATAGATAATTGCTATTTCCCCAGAGTACAAGAATAGAAAAAACAGTCGGACAAACATGTGAACCATTATCGTGACCTGCGTGCGCAGTATTGTACATGTGGCAAACAGATGTACTTCAGTCAACCTCACATCACAAGAGGACAACGCGAGCACCACAGAGTGGAAATGTGCTCGCAGATTCCAATAGATGCTCCAATAGACTGCCTGTTCATTACGATTCACAACAAATGAAACTCATTCTCAGTCCTTGTCATGACAAGCTCGGTGGCCATTATCCTTGTGCTGGTAGCTTGTACAAAGCCCATAAACTGTCCTGTTCTGATTTGGGGTGACCGGATGGGATCACTGAATGCGTCACTGACTCTTTCGAAAAGTGGGAACTGTCAATGTATTCAGAAAAAACCTTTAAAACTGTTTACCTGTGGTTTTTCAAGATTGGGTGTAGAAATCTGAGGAGCTATGAAAGGTTTTTGGGAGAAGTACTGTACCTTTCAAGACCATGAGAAATGACTCGGTTAAATTAGTCCTTACAGATAAGGCTAGGTCTGGTTGCAATTTTGGAAAAAGTAATCCCCAACACAATCCAGTACTGGGTATCTATGCCTTTATTGGTGTCATGCCCTCTAATTAAAACATTTTGAGTGCCCCCATGATGAAGACTATTTGTAATAATGGCCAACTGTGATCATAATTCTGCAAACACATCAAAAGAATAGAAAAGTCAAGAAAGGGAAGAAATTTGGTAACAAGCCGTTTGTAATCAGACGCATATTGCACCATATTAAACATTTGGAGTTCAGAAAAAGCTGGCAGAGGGTTTTGTATTGGAGTATTAGTCATGGAGAAGGGGAAAGGCCACCTCCATAACTGTACATGTAAGCTCTAAAATGCTTATCTTTATCATAAAAAAACTATGTGATTAAAATGAGCCAGTGAAACCTACAAAAGCATTTCTGTAAAAAAACAACAACAAAAAAAACACAGAAAACAAAGCATACAAGCTGCCATTGTTTACACTAAGCCATAATGTAGAACTGCTGCTTATATTGAATGGTTCCAGCTCTTAAGCAGAGGCGTTTTGTTTTCCCAGCAAGTAAGATATCTTGTATTCGTATCACTGATTTAGCCTGAAGGCATATTGTTGTGAGTGATAGGACCTGGTGGGAGACTGGCCCTATTCCACGGACTCCCTGCTGAAAGCTTTGCTGTATCTGATTGTGGTGCGGAAGAGAAGACAGGGAGCTGCAGGGTGCAACATGAGCAGGCCTGCCACGCGGAGGGTAAACGGGCTACAGGCAGTACAGATGACAGGGACCCCTAAAAAATGGAAGGGGGGGGGGGGGGGGGGTGAGACCATGTGAAATCACCTGTGTATGTGTGTGCGTGTTTGTGCACGAGCGCGTGCGTGTTTGTGTGTGTGTGTTTGTGTTGTGTGTGTGTTTGTGTGTTTGTGGGCTGTGGGGCAGAAAATAAGAGTTATATGGCAAGTAAAAGGATACGCGTGAATTGAATTAAACTGAGGCATCAAAGTCATAATTTTGAGGGTGGGTAGGTAGGGGTCAAACAGTCAGAAAGCAGTTTCCTAAGAAAAAAGAGTTCCTGTTCACTCCCTTTCCTATGACCTCCTTTTAGGTGTATTATAATTGAGTCTGCGAGCCAAAGACAAAGTTCCACTTTTAACTAACGTCAACAACGAAGTTGTTGGATTTGAATTAAATTGAAACAGAGTGGACCTGCGAGGGAGAATGAGGGCACCTTCAGGATTAGTCACATTGTCATGGCGACCATTTACGCCACAAGCAAGAATCAGTGGCGTGTTATCTACCTGGAGTTGAGCGAGAGGGCAAAGCCAGCTCATTTAAAAAAGTATACTTGGATGACGTCAAAGGATCAGTGATGTGCTTTGGGAAGTAACGTGGATAGCGTAAATTCATAAAAAAGACACAGCTCGAGGGAAACGAGATGGTGGGATAGAAAAAATAGGGAGAGGGGGAGAACTGTGTCATCACCATGGCCACAGAGGTACAGGAAGTGAAGGCCGTATATGGACATCCAGGTGTCAGTGAGAGAAAGCCACGGGAGTATGTAGGTTATGTGGCTGTATTATGCAATTATACAGCGGAAGTATTACAGTTATAAGAGTGGACAGAAATAGGCACTGTTGTCAGAAAACGGGAGTTAGTAAGAGATACATCCTGACTTGAGCTGCTGATGGACGTACTGGCACAGTCTTTGTACATGACCCTAATCCTTACTCAGTGGACTTCCGTAGGTCAGCGCCCTTATCTTTGTGGATTAGAGCTGTCTGTAATATACCTCCCTGTAGCACTCCCAACACCTGATCGTAGTTAAGCATTCTCAGCGCTTTTCCTCTCAGGATTGTTCTTCACAGGCAAACATTGGAGGGCCTCAGCTTTAACATGGAAACACTAGCCAAAAGCAAAAAAAAAACGAATAAAAAATAGAGCAAACAACCTCTGCCACCATTATGAGCACAATTCCTTCAACACTAAAACATAATTAATTTAAATCACTGCTTAACTACTGAAGCTGCACGTGTGATCTGATTACTTTGCTAAATTATGCTATGCTAGCATAGTGTACTAGAATACCAGTGCACAAATGGCTAAATTTATTCCCACTACAGTTAAAAACATATTTTAAATGAACATACTTCGGTCAGCAAGTCTTAGATCCACTGTGTCATTATCAACCTTTTTACACAAAAAGTAGCTTTAATTTTCAAGCCTTCTAATCACAGGCTTAAATGTGCAAATGTGTACTTGTATAGTATATTAAAGATGGCAATCCTAGGTGTGAACATTCAGATTTATGTATACACTTGAGAGAGGGGTATCCCATTTAACTATACGTTTCTGAGGAAATCTGTATAGTAACGGCAATGGATTAAATTTCTAAACCCTGCACTGAACGAAACCAAGCATGCCCATCAGTAAAAAAACAAATAAATACAATAAATAGTCAACAAATGTTGCAAATGCTATTATCTGCAGCGATGTTGTAACTACTGGCTGAAACAATATATCTTCTATCTTTTCTGTTTTTCACCTCAATCCTGCTACTTTCCTCCCCATTGTGCAAAACTTGTTTCGCAAAGAAGTGGAAGTTACTCGACGATACGCCAATCCAACGAGCAGCGGTAACCCTTTTCCCAGTAATATGAGTTGGCTTACCAGAGATCAAGTTGCTTCTTGTTTTATTTTTTTATTACGTATTTATTGTACAGAGACTGAACACCACCTACAGCTGGTATACAGACTGTATTAACGGAGCAATTATTTTACAAGACAGGCATTTATATATATTTATATTTGTCACAGGATAGCACTGAATGTGAAAGAGGGATTTTTATGAAGAGAAAGGAGCTCGTGCAGACAGGGCCGATTAGTCGTGACCAGATGGTTGGCCAAAAAGCAGATGTAGTGCCTTGCTGTATTCCCGGATTCTACATGTGGAATTTTTATAGGCCACCAACACAAACAGCCTTTCAGCATTAACCTTTCAAAAATGAAGGGATGCAAATGTGAAAAACGTCTTCAAAAAAAGGGACTGTAAATTTACACAGAATTTGGAAAGATGGCTTTTAGTCATTATGCCCCATGGTCCTGGAACCAGGTCCATAAGGACATTACGATGGATTACCTCATCCCTTTGGATGATTTTAAGAGGATGTTGGAGACCTTAAAAAGTGACGTTTGTCATTGTTTTATCTGAAATGTATGATGTGTAATGTGTGGTTTTATTGATGTTGCTTTGTGTAATGGTGTTTTACGTTGTAAACTGACTGCTTGTTGCTTCTCTTGGCCAAAAGAAAAAGAGATGGATATCTCAATGGGTCTCACCCAGTAAAGGAGAAATAAAATAAGAAATAAAACGGGGCTTCTTGAGAGACATTGAAAGACACAAGCACATGGTTACACACATGTTGTAAACAGCGAGTTTAAAAAAAGACATCCGGTGCACCACATTGTCCTCCCTGCTGTGGCCACGACAGCTGTTAGTCGCAGAGCGTGAATGAACAAAGTTTGACCTAATCTTGCTTATTTTCCAAGGGCTGGGAAGGTTGTGGCAAAATAACACCCCCTTGCTTTACTACATTTTGGAGTGTTGGGTTTGCCCCCCCCAAGCAGACTCCGCAAAATTCAGGAGAGGATGTGTTGGCCCTGACTGCCATGCAAAGTGATAATTAGTCCCTGAGGTTCACCAGTCCAGGCTCGTTGGGGACCACTGGATTGGTGCTTAGAAGCCTTTACTTTCTCAGACACGTACTAATCTGAGATGTAGTGATCCTGATAGTCAGATTTAGCACAGCCTTATAATTTGCTCCTCCTGAGCACTAGTGATCATGTCTGTTTGTGTGGCTCCATGGAGGAGACAGTTCTCTAATAGTTTTCAGGGCAATTCTAGGCATGTCTTGAGTGTTGCTGTAAGAGAGGAACCTTCCAGATGTCTAATTATATATTCTGGCATGATTTTTTCTGCAGTTATGGAGAGTGTTTAATAACTGTGTCCGTATATTCAAGGTAATCCATGTGAGCCAGAGCTTAAGTGCTTTGCTTATCTGTATTATTCTATATTTATGCAAGGATATGTCACGTATTCTGCGGTCTCCCCTCTGTGAAATGCGAGATGGTCCCTGTATTGGTGAATAGGATCATTACAAAGAATAATTGAATGATTGATGGATGATTAGGTACTGATTAGGTACGGATTTGGAAGTTAATACGCCACGCGGTGGTTTAAAAAAAAAATAAAAAAAATAATAATAATAATTTTTTTTATTTTTTATTTCTCATTTGGTTATTTTGCTTTGTATGGATGTGAATGTACTGTGTTGTGTGTGACGGTGAAACCACTTAACTGTGCGGCGGAGTGCTGTTTGCGGGATTCCGGAGACTGCGTTTGCTGCGCGAAACAAACAAAAGACAGAGACGGCATTACTTTCTGGTTGGCGAGATCCAGTGTCTGTGACAAATTGCGGAGCGGACGGAGGCGGAAGGAGCCAGAGTGACCGGAATTGTTTGGGTCCCACTTACCAGAGCAGGGAAGGCCGAGCTGCCCAGCAGGGTCTCAGAGTGGTGGGAGGGGGACTGGCGTTATCTCGTCACAGTACTGACCTATGTTTCATGCACCTTTTATGAATTGTTAAATAAAGATCTGCTTTTCACCATTTATTCCGTGGTTGGTGTGCTGTCATTGAGCATGTGAGATACCTGGGCTGTGTCCGAATCAAAGCCCTACACCCTTTTGAGTACGCATATGTTAGTTCACTTCGTCAAAAAGTTTTTGAGTGGGCGACTTTTTCTCACAAATGGGGGCACTTAAAATACCAGGATGAACCCCTTATTTTTGTTTTTTGTTGAGGGAATTCAGGAGCACACTCATCTGCAGAACTGTGCACTCACCCGACAATTTCAGTAAGTAACTCAGAAGTAAAAACGTAAAAGACGTAGAGCTTATATGCATATCTATGGTACAAGAGTGGGTCATATTACGAAATACTCTTTTTTATTTTTGTTAATTCTATCTTCATTCATAGTCTACACTTTGTAACAATTGTCATATGTTAACTGATTGATATTCTCAATAAAAAAAAATTTAAAAAAGATATTACGAACTAGCTACTTCCTCACTAGTTTGGAAAGAGTTTTGCGGGATTTCTTTCGCACACTGCTTGCAATGTGAGGGGACAGGGCACATAGTAGACAGGGGTCTGAGTGGACAGGGGACAGTGGACAGGGAACAGGGCTCTGATTCGGACACAGCCCTGGAAAATGGGGGGTAATACGGGATCAGGATTGTGGTTCCAATTCTTTTTTCCCTTTCCTCCCCATTTTATTCCCCAATCGAAGCTGTGGGCTGGTCCCATTGCTACAACATGTCTGGTCAATTCAGAAGGGTAGCCCATAGCACACTGGTCCTCCAGAAGCCATTGCCAAGGTCAACACATTTTAATTCCGAAGCATGAAATATCTAACATATAACATCAACTGTATAATATTCAGATTCACATTCTTCAGATATTATCAGGGGTGAACTTACATCTGGAACAATTTTCTATCAATCCATGAATCTCAGCACTGAATATGCATTCAAAAACGATTGTATATTTTGAGGTGGATACTGGTAATATGTATGAGTTAATACAGGGTCATTTCGGTCCTTTGTAATAACGCACCAAAAATGCAACAAAAAACACAAGCGTGCTTAAATTAGACTACTGAAAATGAATCCTGTTTAATAGTCTGTACTCTGGAACGAATGGTGGAAATATCCATCCATCAGTCTTAAAAGTACACAAAGTACAGGACCAAAGCTACAGGCAGTTTAACTCCTAATTGCTTTAATGATACTTCCAAATTCCAGTCAGCTTCTGGTCTGCGTTTACGGCACAATGCTTTTCATGTTGGTTCCCAAAGTACAGTCTAATTAGCTGATTCATTCTGTGGCCAAGGCGCCCTTTTTTTGCCTCAGCGTAACTTAATTATATTCCGAGAAATGGCAAAGCGTGTTAAGCAAAGCATCAAATCCCGAAAAGAAAGCCTACTTTGAATGTCCTGCTGCAGTCGGGTCCACAATAGTGTTATGTATTAAACACAAACTCTTAGACAGACTTTAGAATGACCAGAATTTATGCTAGCCGTAATACAGCTACATTGCAGGGCTTCTACTCAAATGTGTTTATGGAAGACAAGAGAGACATGTCAAAACATCCCAAAAATAATATCATCAATAATATCTTCACATGGCTTCAACAACCACTCTTATACTGATGACCAACAGCTACAGTGCCCTCCCCAATTATTGGCACCTCTGGTAAAGATGAGTAAAAAGGGTTATAAAGAATTCATCTTTTGGTGATATAACTTAATCTCACACTGAAAAAATGAGAAAAATCCAACCTTTAATTGAAGTGAATGTATTATGAGAAAAAAAAATCCCTCATCAAGAAATAATTATTTTTAACAAAACCACGTGTGCCACAATTATTGGCACCCCAGCATTTATATATATAGTCAAGCCGGAAAGTCTGCACACCCCTTTCACCTTCTCCATGTTTTATTACGTTACAGACTTATACTACAATAGATTGAGTTCATTTTTTGCCTCAAACATCTACAAACAATAGCCAATCATAACAAAGTGAAAACAGGTTTTTAGAAAATATGCAATTTTATTTTACTGACAAAAATAGGTTATTTAGGGGTTACATATCTGTACACACCCTTAGCCTAATACTTGGTTGCTGCACCTTTGGCAGCGATTACAGCTTCAAGGCGTCTTGGGAAAGAAGCTACGAGCTTGGCACACTTGTTTCTGGACATTTTTGCCCATTCCTCTTGGCATATCCTTGCAAGCTCCGTCAGGTTGGATGGGGAGCGTCGGTACACAGCCATTTTCAGCTCTTTCCACAGATGTTCAATTGGATTCAGGTCTGGGCTCTGGCTGGGCCACTCAAGGACATGCACAGACTTTCTCCGAAGCCACTCCTTTGTTCTCTTGGCTGTGTGCTTCGGGTCGTTGTCATGTTGGAAGGTAAACCTTCGCCCCAGTCTGAGGTCCAGAGCGCTCTGGAGCAGGTTTTCTTCAAGGATCTCGGTGTACTTAGCTGCATTCATCTTTCCCTCTATCAGGACTAGTCGCCCCGTTCCCGCTGCTGAAAAACATCCCCACATCATGATGCTGCCACCGCCATGCTTCACTGTAGGGATGGTATTAGCCAGGTGATGAGCGGTGCCTGTTTTCCTCCAGACGTGACGCTTGGTATTCCTCCAGACGTGACCAAAAAGTTCAATTTTGGTTTCATCAGACCAGAGAATCTTGATTCTCATGGTTTGAGAGTCCTCTAGGTGCCTTTTGGCAAACTCCAAGCGGGCTGTGATGTGCCTTTTACTAAGAAGGTGCTTCCGTCTGGCCACTCTACCATAAAGGCCTGATTGGTGGAGTGCTGCCTGGATGGTTGATCTTCTGAAAGGTTCTCCCATCTCCACAAGGATACGCTGGAGCTCTGTCAGAGTGACCCTCGGGTTCCTGCTCACCTCCCTGGCCAAGGCCCGTCTTCCCCGATTGCTCAGTTTGGCTGGGCGGCCAGGTCTAGGAAGATTCTTGGTGGTTCCAAACTTCTTCCATTTATCAATGATGGTGGCCACTGTGCTCTTTGGGACCTGTAAAGCTGCAGAGATTTTTCCGTACCCTTCTCCAGATCTATGCCTTGACACAATCCTGTTTCTGAGGTCTGCAGATCATTCCTTTGACCCCATGGCTTGGAGTTTGCTCTGACATGCACTGTCAACTGTGGGACCTTATATAGGCAGGTGTTGGCAATCCTCATGTCCAATCAATTGAACTTATCACAGATGGACTCCAATTAAGTTGTAGAAACATCTCAAGCAGTATCAGTGGAAACAAAATGCACCTCAGCTCACTTTTGGGTGTACATATGATATTTAACATTTTGATTTTAATAAATTAGCACAAATGTCTAAAAACCTGTTTTCACTTTGTCATTATGGGCTATTTTGTGTAGAATTTTGAGACAAAAAATGAACTCAATCTATTGTAGAATATGTCTGTAACATAATAAAACGTGGAGAAGGTGAAAGGGGTGTGCAGACTTTCCGGCTTGACTGTAGAATAAAGTAATCATTTTAATATTTGGTCGCATATCCTTTGCATGCCATGACTTCCTTATGTCTGTGACCCAACAACATTAAAAAAGACTCTTGATATCTTGATATCATCTGACCCACAAACATGTCTGGATACGTTTGTAAAAATGCTATATGTTATTTTCTAGGTCAAAATATAAAATACTTTTATGCATTCATCCCCCCTTTCTCTATGGTACATGATGTTTCTTGATATAAATGTCTGATTGTGAATTGTAAAGAAATATGTAGCGGCAGTGAACATTTAAAACCTGTACATTTTCTAAAGTAAATTTGCCAACAAAGTATAACCATATCCTTTCTGGAATGTAATTATTCATCAACTGTTTAAAACATTAATTGAAATCATATGTTGTTCCATGAGGCACAATATTTTCACATGCTAAGATGAAAAAACACAGGGCAAGTTGCATTAAATAATTTTCGAAAGTTTGGACAGCATTGCTTTGGAGTAGAGCTAGTTTATTTAGTGTGAGCTACGATAGGCAATATTGTTAGTTGCAACTTGGCCACTTTTTGATATCAATACTTTTAAAGGCAGGCCTAGTTTTTTGCAAGTTGGAATTAAGGACTTATAGGCAGTGCTTTGTAGGCTATGCATGAGTAACTTGACATTTTTTATGTTGAAAACGTTTTTGTTGAAATTATAAGATGTTGTAGACTATGATGCACAATTTATGTTGTTTATCATACTTATCATACAGGAAACAGTACACAGTATTTATTGGGTTGGCTTTTTCTCTACAAACTGCACTGCTACATGTTCCCAGTGAGTGACTACTTTGCCTTGCCACTCTTTCATGAAGAAATACTGTGTACCATATATTCTCTGGGGACCTTGTTTTCCTCTTTGACAAAACTCCCACACAGCACATCTGCAATCTGAAACTCCATTATAGTGAAAAAGGGAAAACAGGAGAGCGAGAGAGAGAGACAGAGAGAGAGAGAGAGAGAGAGAGAGAGAGAGAGTTTGTTTATCGGAAATTAAGTAGAGCCTCGGCTCTCAAAGCTATTCAGGGCTGTGTTAATCACATCAGCCCAGCCAGCGTCACTCGCCATCACAGGGAGCAAGGTTTATTTGATTTTATCACTAATAACATTTCCTGTTAGTTCCGAGACAGGGCATGTGAGAGAAAAAAAACCAAAGGGTTCCTGCTGTTACATATTGACTCTTAGCCTTTGGTGAGAATAAATTGTATAGTACATGCGTCCTTCTGATGTGGCTCATGAGGTTGTGTTACTCACCAGTACATCAGCGCACCCATTTCCCTTCAAAGAATCAAGAAAAAAATCAAGGAATTGTGAAACAGTTATGAAGGGTATGTTGTCTTCTGGGGTGGTATAGGCAGGCTTAGATGTGCTTAGTCTATACAGTATACATGTATGTATAAGACACACTTCTCCTCCTACACTCTCATAAATAAAGGTACAGTGGAGGTGAATTTCCCTAATGTACCTGAAAGTACAATAATGTTCTATTTTGGTACCCTTTCAAGCAAAAAATATACAAAATTAATTATCTGTTGCTGGCTAGGGGTACAATTTTATGTATCTAGAGAGTACCACCCCAGTGACAAGCAGTTGTACCTTTTTGGTACTTTTCGTGTAGACCGGGTCATTCATTTTTGTTCCCAGTGGGGGACATGATCGAGTCTATGGTCTTAATCTGAAGAAACATATATTTGAAACCTACACCGCAAGGGACATTCACTAGAATAAAATATAATTAAAAATATATATTTTCACTGCAACATTTTTTTTTCAAGACACTTGTATTATGTAATGTGTATGGACAAATTGCATTGTTTATTTCAAAATGTTAAATACTTAAAACTTTTATTCTGCTGGGTTTCAGGAGGTTATACACACAAATGAATTTGAGGTAGGCTGCGTGAGCTGGTTGCTGTGTGTTAAAGTGCTTATCAGCATTGGATGGCAGTAAAATGAAAGGGCTTGGATGGACGAGATGTCTCAGTGACCGAGCTTTAAATCACTCCAGGGAGCTGTGTGATTAATGGGATAGGAACTTAGAGCAGAACAGTCGTGTTTTCTTTCCTGAGCAGGTAATGCTTCATGCCCAGAATAGTCCACTGACCACTCCCTCTAAGCATCCCCACTGCTTTGAACAGCACATTATCCTCTTAAATGGACCAACGGTGAAAAACTGATTGCCTCCTTCATTTTGGAGATACGAAACAGAAAGCATTAAAGCACTAAAAGCACTTATTATGTGAACCAGGTTCTGTCATCATTAGTCTTTTGTCACATGGAGAGATTGCACAGTCTGGTAAACCAGTGAGCGGTAGTATTTGATTGGCTGTTTGGACGTAGTTGGGGATACGTTTAATTATATTCGGAAATCTGCCTTCACAGATGTTCACCTGCGGGCAAGTGCAGCAGAGACTGAATGGCATTGCGTGATTGACAGCACATCAACAGCGTATCACTAGATGGGCCTAATGTCTTTCACGGGACTTAATCCTCAATTTCCCAACCGATCGATACGGGAGATGGATTTTCAAAATGCTATGGGGGGACCTCTGCAGTAAACAAAGTACAAACCTGCTATCGCTGTTCCTTGACTGAGATACGGTACTTTTAGCGTAAGAATGCAAAAATTCAAGGTAGCCATAAAAGAAACTGCATGTTAAAAATATCACCGGAAATCTTGCTAAAAGTGACACACATACTTGATTCTAACACTTCATACAATATCATACAATTACTATAAATAAAATATTTCCACTTCTCCGGCTCCATTCAGGGGCCATAATCTTTAGACGTGGGCCACAATGATGAAATAAAGAAATGAAACTCTGCAACAATATAAATTCCATGATTCACCTGGATTGTATGTGATAATTATTCTCATGGCTCACAATCATTAAAAAATGAAAAGCATTCCATGAAAAGAGTGAATTAGTTTATGAAAATGAAGTAGTAATTATGTATTTATTATGTGAATGGCATGCGGGGAGGGTTATTCTGTGTATTATTAAGATGCAGTTGGATGGGGGTATTATATGTGCTATATTTGTGCATGTGTGGCGTGAGCGGTGAAGGTGGGATTAACTGTTCTCATATTGTACCTGTGCACGGGCCGGTAGGGAGACATAATTAAAGTGCGTATCACTAGAATGATGACTTAATTAATCACTGAACTGGAGGAAAAATGGGTCCCTGGGAATGGGAGTTTCCAGAGATTAAAAGAAAAGGTCACAGACTGAAAATAAGCGAAACCTCCACACCGCACATATTCAGAGAATTATTATATTATATTGAGTGGGTCTCAATATACTAGGAACAACAAAATGTATTATTATTAATATTTCATTTTTATTCCGTAACTGGTATCCTCATGTTATATATTTCATACTTCAACAATAAAATGCAAGATAAGTAATAAATTCAATCAGTCTTTATTTAGAAATATTAATTATTTGCATTGCTGATAGCTATCCATTAACACATCTTAATTGATTACCAGTTTTTTATCTTTTCTTAGCAGTTCAAAAATTTTGGCCAAGATTTGGTCCTCTCCTGATTCCAGGTTACTGATCTGTAGTGTTTACCAAATATGGACAGCCACAAGGCTGTATAACAAGGAACAATGTTGCAGCCATAGCGACAAAGGATATCACTGTACATAGAGCAGCTAATAAAGGGACTGCAGGTGAATTCCTCTATTAGATAATTTTCTTGATAAATGCATAATTCACGTTATGTTGAATTGACTGGTTTCATTTTAACCATTTGTTTTACAATTATTTGTAAAGATTTTATACAAGAAATGAATTACATCACAAATAAATCAATGATTAAGCATAAAAAACATGGTGCTCATCTTCTACCAGGAGCCCACTCATCTGTTTAACATGATGTGAAATACCACATATTAAATTGAATTAATTTAGGTGAGACTGTATTTGGAATTGAAGACCCTGGTGCTAAAAGTACTGAAGTCACATTTTTAGACAATTCAAGTTGAGCATAAAAACATGTTGTATTTGTTTATTTGTATAAGTCCACCCTATAAATATTGTTAACAGAAAAGGTGGCTAAGCAATGCATAAAACAGCAAAACCTTTTTTATGGATCAATGATATTTTCGGATTTGATTTTCTCAAAATAGACCATTTTGTGACTTCAGTACTTTTAGCACCAGGGTCTTCAATTGGCAAACCCAACCCTGCAAACTCCTTTCTGTGCAGGTTTGCTGAACCAGCAAACCAAGATTACACTCCTTTCACACTGGTTGGTTTCACAAACATGCATTATACTGTATATTAAGCATTTTGAAATAAATGTAAGTGATTTATTAAAGCCAAACAGTGAGACTAGGATCAGAGGTTTCTATCCATTGTACACTTAGATTTTAGCAGTTATTTAAGTTATAGAGCAAGTGTCCTGCTAGTCCTTATTAGCATTGTAAACTTCTGGAGTTCTGTTCTTGTTGCCACAGCAAACTCCTATATAATAAAGGCCCTTACAGGTATGTACACTAAGTGTCCTCCATTCACCCTGTAGCAATAGCAGGGCCTCCCTGCCACAGGCTGTGTACACCTGCTGACGATGGAGTGCAAGAGACAGGAAATTCAGTTTGAATTTGTAGCACCTTGAATGTAGCATTACTGTGTTGTATGAGAAGTTACTCAAAAGCTGGTTCACCGGCTAGCTTAGTTCTGCTATGACTAGAGAGGACAGCTTGCACTGGGTTTTCCTAAATGTAGCGCAATCCAGTAGCCTCTGGCCATCTGGCATGGCTGTCCACCTGTGGGGCCCCCCCACGGGCGCTAAGCACCAAGCTACCAAATCCCTCCTGGGGGGTTGGGGAATGCGTGTGAGAACACAGAAACAGTCAGGCCCCGCATAGTTTTTTTTACTGAAGCAGTACAGGTTAAGTGCCTCGTTCAAGGATGCAATGCCAGTGCCCCAGCTGCCATTCAAACCCATAACCTACACCTAAAACCCACACGGCTGCCCATACTGTGTGCAACCTTATACTACTGTATGTGGTTGAAGCAGAAATACACTGCCGAAAGAGAATGATTTGCTTTGCTCATTTCTTGAAAGATGGAGTTGAGTATAGTAAAAAGAAAAGAAAAGAAAAAAGAAAAGTAATTCAATCTGTCAATTAGGGCACCAAAGTCACCATATTTAAAGATGTGGAAAACTCTTTAGGCGCTATCTATTGACGTTTATTCATGTTAGGTTAAACACAAACAGTGAATTTGGAAATAATTTTTACTGCTGTTGTAATCTGAGCCCATTTGGTAATTTGGTGACTCGCTGTGCGCTGAAGTGGGAGGGAAGCCGCTGTTGGGGGGGGGTGTGTCCGACAAGAGGGAGCAGCCCAGTTAAATTTTAGTGCAGCGGAATGCAATTTTGGAGTAAGATTAGACTGCGATTCGCGCTTGCACTGCTCGCCAGATGAGACCACGTTTACAGCGGAAATGGCACCACAGCATATTGGGGGTTGCTAATTTCGGGGCTTTCCCGAGCAATGTGTGCAGGAACCTATAAAAACCAATCAACCGTTTCTTGGATCATATGTGGTCCAATCTGACTTTGAAATAAATCCCCAAGCAGGAAAATGTAGCCTATACTTGGCATTTATTGTTCGTTATCTTTTTTTTCTTTTTTATGTTAGGCTAATTTCTGTATTTATTTATGTTTTTAAATTGTTTATGGCTGTTATTATACTGCACTGTCGTCCCAGGGGTACTGTGATTTGTTACACCCATCTGTAATGAGAAGAATGACAAACTACTACTACATATATTCACTCTATTGCACATATAGTGATAAAAGCCTCTTAACTAATTACATTCAATTAAATCAATGCAAAACAGATAGCCTATCATCTTCCACTGCAGAATCCTAAAGGCAACAAACGTCACTAATAAATGTGGCCAGGAAATGGGTATGTTGCATGGGGAAAACTGGAAATAGATAAATGATTAACGCATGCTAGGACTGAGAAAATAAGAAAAGTGAGGAGTCGAAAAATAAAAAGAGCCAGTAAATGATAATGGGAGAGTAAAATAAATTATTTTAAAATGTATTTTATCGACTGATATAAGGCTAGGGAAATGATTAAAAGCTTTTTATTTTTCACAATCCTGATAACCTATTACTGACTTTTGTCGCCTTTAGGATTCCATAGTAGTCTGAAATTGACAGTGGGTGGACTTGTTCTGCAAGCGGGAGGCCTCCCAACCACGACAGAATGGGTATGTTCTGCTATCGTTTTTTCGCTAAACAATGTATTGCCCGACATGGTCAAAACGAGTCCACCCACTACGCCGGGTCACAATGCACACGGCTCTTAAAAGGACTGAAAAGAGGTGATTAGCTATGGTTTAATCCAGCTGAAGCACACCCACTGATACATATTCAGTATAACCCAGCCCATTTTCAACCTGCGCAGCGCACTGTGAGCCGGTGCGCTCCTCGCCTCTGGTCCAAAAAATAGTGAAATTCAGTAGCCACACCCAGGTGCGCCATACGCTACGCCATTGCCAGCTTGCCACACGCCATGCGCTCGCCGGAAAATAGAGCCCTTAATATTAACCTGGTAAGTCCACACATTCATGTTTTTATAGTGTAAATCACCAGGATGGAAAACTGATGGAGGAGACAAAGTCATCTTCACCATCCAATTTATATTTAGCAGTATTTTTTATATTATCTGAATGTGTACTCCTTGAGATAGGCAGAATCATTTCAAATGTAAGCAACTTAACTGGACTTTTGGCAAGACAAAGCCTGGGATTACCTCCTGGCAATCATATGATGAAAGACGGCAGGAATATGCTGAGAAAAAGGTAACATATAGGTACAAAGCAGTACATTTTAATGGAATAATGCTGCCCGCAGGCCATTACAGTGGAAGATACCCCTTGGATATGTGCAAAGCAGGTGTGTTCATAAGATAATTCTCTGAGGTGTGCATAAAAAAATTAACCTTTCTATTTCCTAATGATGTAAAGTCTGTATAAAATAGATAAGTGAATGTCATTTTGCATTAGTTTTGTGAAAACAAGTGCATAGACGTACTTTATGTGTATAATGTATATATGCACATACCATTGTGGTTGTCAGGCTTTTCATCCAGCAAATGTGAGCTTGAGTTTAATTATGTTTTTTCTTTTTTTAAATAAATAAAAATTCACTAATGGAAGTGTTCTGCTGAATGTAAGCACTCATCATAACCCTGGCTCAGAAACAATCAGCCTATAATGTACATTTTCCCATATAATTTTTCCATGTATTTTTCATTTATTCCATACCATTTTTTGTTAATTTCTGCAACTGCAAAAAATATTTTACATGCAATAAGGTAGAACAATGTTTGTGCATTTAGGATAAAAATGACTGAACTATAAAAACTGGCCAAATTATAATTGACAAAATTGTATCCCAAATGTATGGAGTAAACTTTTATTAAATAAATAAATAAACTGAAATGTCAACATAAATAATTAAATGTTAAATTTGTTTCTATGTAATTATTTATGTCCTCATTTAATTATTTATTTCCAGATTAATTATTTAATTCTACATTTTAATTATTTCAGGATTGTTGGTGTATGTGTGCATTGAGAAATAATTAAATCTGTCAACATCACCCATCTAAGGCAGTGGGCAGTGTCTAATATCGGATTGATTGAATTTCATAGACCCACCCCTCGAAAGCCCCTTCAGTCTGATCAGTCGAAGAGCCGTTGATTAGAGACAACATTAAATTAGATACTAGCTATCCTTAGCTTGTTACTCATGACTACCAACATGGTAAACTTCCAAGTAGAAGAACAGAAACACATTTGAATATAATGTAAATTATTTAGGTAGCTATCTAGATTATAATGTCTGACATTTATCAATGCTAACTAATTTTGGCCAGCCCATACCACAGCCATAAAGTTAGCTGACTAGCTCATGTTACCTACCGTTAGTTATGAACTATGAACAGCCACTAATTTTTTTCTACTTTTACCATGATGATGTGATTAGTACAATACATAGTATACTGTATATACATGTAGTTTTGCAGATTTGTTCGTATTAGCAGATGTTCAGTAAAGGAAAAAAAGTTTGTATTGTCAGTACCGGTGTCATAGGAACTGGTAAAGTAAAAGGCCCAGCATGAGATAACATGTGCCGTCAATGCAGGATCACCCGTTACAGAAACTGTTAAGGTAGTAAAAAAGAATGGACCAACGTTAAATTGGAGACAAATAAACGCATAGCTGTGCACAAAAGCACCACAGCTACAGGATGTGGCCTAGGACTAGCAATTTGAGGAATGTGCAGTATACTTACCAATAAGCCAGCCGTCTCTCACAGCACCGTTCTCTGGAAATGAGTGCCAACTGAACTGCGCCGCAGAATCTAGCTGTCATGGGTCCCACTTGGCCACTGGGCCACAACATTGAGCAACACACATTTTGTATCACATACATTTCAGATGTGAAAACTTTGATGAATAGCAAAATATGAACACAATTGCTAATACAAACTATTTACACACAAATTCTGCTCACATTTCATGAATGAGGCCCATTGTGTCGTAAAAGCTATAGGGTGTGTAAGTAATGATTCACTTCATTGAGCAATATCGCTAACTAGCTAAGGAAGTACATAATGGTGCTGACAAGCATAATCAACCTTCTTTCCATTTCATTTTGATATAGCATATCATCCCTAAAGGAGTAGCAGCCACAACAGACCAGTGTAACTGCACCGCCTGCATCCCTGCGTGGGCTGCATCCCCTCCGGTTCTGGAGTCATTGCGATGTATCGACGCCTTATTGGATACAACACTATCACTTGTAGCCTACAGCTATGTTACCAGCTTCATACATGCCTTTCTACAGTTAACTAGCTTTACATGTATTTCCATGGGTTTGGAAAGGTTTGGGTAGGTTTTTGGACACCTATAACCATTCCCCTAATCTTTTGTAAAAGTTGGAAATTATCTAATGATATAGATGCAAATATGAAAAATGCAAAATTAGATGAAAAATTTAAATTATCTCCTGAATTACTGTGATGCACAATTATCCATTTTGGGGTAGATTTTTGGACACCAAGGTACACCATTTCAAATTGCCTCATAGGATTTGAGCAGTACATACATATCACCTTCATATTTTGTGCGCATGCCAGACAGGAGGTTTGCAAACCAGAAAATGTAAAGTTTAACCTTATTCTCAGGTGTTCACTGTAAACTAAAGTGGTGGAACTTTGTTTTTCACCGGGGGTTGTGCATTCACTGCCCATAGTTTACATCTGAGTTATGAAAATAACTTAATTTAAGGCATGATAATAAATGGGACCAAGGTCTTCTTTAATTTAAGTCATTATCGGTTTTTGTGTTACATTGATATCTGGAGTTATAAAGCTGTAAACAGAATGGTACAAAGCAGACGGAAATGGGTGAAATGAAGCCTCTGTGCAAAGGGGTTAACTACAAGAGCGACTTTGCAAGAATACATATTATAAAGTTCTGTGTCGATGGGGTTCGTATATGTGCTAGAGTTATGTTTTTCCAAGTTGTTTCATGAAATGAATGGAAGTGAACGGAACCACCTCAGTCTCTCTGGGAAGCCCCTTTCAATCGTACACGCTGTTCATTGGACCTCCTTCGCAAGCTACTTTCATTTCTATGCTGTCCATTGAATATCTCACACTGGAGTTTCAATCCAAGGGGCCAGCTTTCGGCTCTCAACCTCAGCACTGGATATCATGTTGCCCTCTGCTGATATCTATAATTTCCCCACTGGGCTTCATTCATTTTTGACAGAAAAAAAAAAATACTAATATATTAACTACTAAAAACGAATATATTCAATTATTATTTATTCTGGCCTACATCATATTTCTGAAGACACAACTGCGCACGTGAGATGAAGTGCAAAATTAAAAGTGCCTAGTTCGGATGTGCTCCCCATTGGTTTCTATTGGCCTTGATGTCTGTACATATATTATACTCTAAGAGGGTTTCAATTGCTTTCGCAGGCCAACTGTATCTCTCTCGCACAAAAATGATTTGTTTCCTCTCGCGTTTTTCGAACGACTTCTGTTCACAAAGGCGCCTCATATGGTAACTGAGTCCAGGGTTTGTGGCATTAGTTTCAATTTGATCCGATAAGAAAAGATCCCTCGCTACGGTGCGAGACACTTAATTAATCACGTCAACATCCATAGGTGGTTAGTTCAAAATACACTAGCAAAAGCAATTGACCAACTAATCGGATATTTGACTCTGCCCACCGGATTTGATGGGTGATGTTGACAGATTTAATTACTTCTCAGTGCACGCGTACAACAACAATCCTGAAATAATTAAATGTGGGAAATACATTTTCCTCCATACAAATATGGATACAGTGCCATAGATATATTAATGCATGAAAAATATTATTTTTTTCTTATTTCAATTATTTCAAATAATTATTTTTGTCTGTGAAATCAGTCTATTGGCATTTGAATTTTGAGGCTTCATTGGTTAAATGTGTTTTTTTGTCCTGGAATTTAGTGTGCATACTACATTTCTTATACTCAAAACAGAAATCAGTTGGGTGAGAAAAAACTATTAGTGCCACTTTGTGCTCCATCAAGATACTATTATATAAAATTATAGGGCTTTACATTGGACAATTACGTATTTATCAACAACAGTTCTTATTTTCCTGTATGTAGTATTCATTCTTATCTGTCAAGTGGATTAGTGGCATAAAAAAACCTGACAATCACAATCGAAATGCTTCGAATCTGGAATGAAACTTAATTCAGAATTTAATGTGGATCACAGAGCAGTTCCTGAGATCCCAATCAGCTCATGCTGAAGCTGGAAACATTGCAGTTGAGATAAAAGTATGATTTCTGGAAGACACACGGAATCTACCTCGCTTTTTTAAACGCTCCCAACAAGATAGCATCAGCAAGCCATTTCGTCAAGAGCAGAAAATGTGAAATAGGAGACACTGAAAAATGATGCTCGATTTAAACTTCAAATTGTTTTGGTCTCGGATAGACAGCAGAAGCGAGAGCAGCATTTTCTATCCTGTCGGCTCTTACAGATCTGAAGACGCATAAGACCTCTTCTGGAAAAGAAACAAACCATGTGTTAAGCCTAATGACTGGAATTGTCCCTCCTCTTTAGATGCATTTTTGGCGAACTTCACATCTTCCCCAGGCCAGCAGTATAATGGCTGACCCAGAATTCCTCAGAATATAGTAGTTGATTAAATTACTATTCGTAACACAAATGGCTCAGTTCTCTTTACACTGGATACCGTGTAGTGCTGCTCCTGCCTCTAGTCGATAAACCAGAGACAGCATTATAGTTACTGTACAGTGAGAATGACCATGGAACTTTTCAGATTACATTGAAAGGACAATATCCCATGTAGCTGGTGCATTCACCTGAATTAAACCAATTACTGGAATGTAAGGTCGTTGATCAAGTTGTTGATCAAACATTTTTTGATTCAATAGAACAGTCTAAAGTCAATTTATTTTTTTTATATAAAAAGGTAAGGAAAGGCCAGCATTCACAAAATGTTAAATCCTTGTAGATATTTAAATTTTATTATGCACTTGTCTGTATAGCCGTCCTCAGCGCTCATGTTTGCCGAATCACATCTGTGCTGTACAGACAAGTGCCCTAATAAAATTACAAATATCTAGAGGATTTGAACATTTTTGTGCTGGCTTTTTCCTTATTTTTAAAAAATCATTGTTAGTTGGCAGTAAGAAATGAAAGGAGATGTTTATCGAGAGTGACAGAAAACTCTCCACCTTCCCAAAACCACCTGATTCACATCCCTGGGCCCCTGGCTTGGGGAGTCTCTCTGAGCTCTCCAGAGGGAAATGTGTTACGGGAAAAGAACACACACAAACACGCCTTCACGCACGCGCACACACTCACACACACACACACACACACACACACACAACACAAATAACACACACACACACACACACACACACACACACACACACACACACACACACACACACACACACACACACGTTCTACCCACATTTGCACTGTGCCTGCCACTACATGCCTCCATCGCCCGGCAACATGCAAGTCAGCACAGCAACCTTTAATAATCTGCAATCTAACACAGCAACAAATCGACACAAACACAATGCCAAGCTCATTCACAGCCGCTATCTGTGTAAGCAGGTGTGTGAGAGAATTGGGGGTGGTGGGGGGGGGGGGGGGGGGGGGCTGATTTTATTTCCCTCATCGCAGCATCCCAGCGGATGCCACAGCGGCCTCCTCGTCGGCACCCCACGTCATCCTCCGCTTCCTGTTTCCACTCACGAAGCCCATGCCGACCATACCCGCTGCTCCCGCCATTCCCCTGCTGCACCTGGGAAATGTTTGGCAACCCGCCGCCGTGCTGTTCAGGGCGGCTCTCTGCAGCAACTCTCCTCTCTCTCTCTCTCTCACTGCACCTGGGTGTGGTTTTAAGCACGGGACTGCCATGTGCCTGCAAATCCACTGATGCCAGCGATCACATGCATGCACGTACGCTCTCACAGTAAGGGTGGGTGTCTCCTACTGATTCCTCTTGTTAGCTTGCTAGCAAGGTCCCCCCCCCCCCCCCCCCCCCCCCCCCGCCCCCGGCACACTCCACTAGCAGGACCCTGACAAGTTTATGGGGATCCACCCTGGATTGATGCCTGCAAGTTAAACGGCACCTGTATATCACAGCGGCATTGTGCTTTTATTTGTGGGGTCCCATTTAAACGCACTATGAATGGCACGTGTTGGTTTCCTGAGAATGACTGCTGTATTTCATCCCTCGGCTACAGCAACATTGTTAACTGTCACATTCCAATACATGTGCGTGCCAGTTGCAGGGGTTGGGAGAGAAAAAGTAGATGGACCCAATGCACACAATGGTCTACTACAACAGGGGACACTCCGTACAATGATACATGCAGGGTTCTTAATGGCTTCAGCATGCACGCCGATCGCATTATTTCTTTCACATTGCCATTTATTTGTATTGAAATGACACGCATGTGAATGTGCAACCAACTTCACTGAAGCTTTCCGCCCCCCCCCCCCCACCATCCCTTATTGTATTATTTCAGAAAGCATGATGTTACTTAGTGTGAACTCAGGTACTGCCTGATGCACCCGGGACTGCTGATACCACTGTCATACCAGAGCCTTTCCCAGCATTTGAATAACTGACATATGCAAATATGCCGTTATTGGAAACACTCTGTCCAGTTTTGTAACAGGGTTTATACTTTTATTCATTGCAGCAGAGGCGGTTATCATCTGTTCAGAATAATGAAAAAAAAACATTGAACATTTACGTACACTGCCTTTTGGAAATGTATTTTAAATGTAGCGGTAGAGTGAATGAAAAAAGCACAGGAGTGTTGTAATCCTTTGGAGTTCTACTCCTTCGGTTTAAGTATCTAAAAATATAACTGCAGAACAATAAGACGAGGCACTCCTGTCATTAATTAGACTGCAAAGGGCATGTTATTCATTTTACATTTTTCTCTGGTGAGTTTTCTGGCATGGTAAATGAGAGAGGAAGGAAAATAGAACATTGTGTGTACTTTCTAGCTTCTTCTCATCTTTAAAACTTCACAGTGGATTATCATCTCTTTTCATCACACCCTGCCTGCATCTCCTTTTTTTAATTTTTTTTTTAGAAAAACACTCCCACTAGTTTACAGAGGATTTATCTAACACGGAAATTGCAGAATACCTCTGTTTTCATTCCTTTAGCTCTGTGTGTAGGTCTCTCTGATTTATACATGATTTAACTATCGCAATTTATGTATAGGAAGTAAAGGTACTATTGAGAATGACGCTTTTCTCTGTGCACACAATTTACTCGTATTGGTCGAAATCTCATTTGCCATGTGTTTGCACCTATCATAGGTAAGCATGTAGTGTGTGTGAAGAGGAAAAACTACATGTGGATGGTTTCAACGAGTGAATATGGAACGACGTCTCATGTTCATCTAGCTTTGCGGTCAGCCTTTGATTTTAGGGATTTCGCGATGAAATGGCACTTTCTACAGGCTGCATCTGCAATTGGCATTCCTTGTCCCCCAGTGATATCATTGGTAAATTCTATCATTAATCTAAGTCAATTCATTGTAATGGTAAAGACATTACTGGGTCAATGAAGTGTGGATTCTTATACGGTTATACATACAATTTTCTTAATTTGCATAATAGAGTACAAACACATGGTAAATGAATAATTCACAGATTGTGGATATTTCAGATTATCATAACAAATTTCTTGTGGAATATTTACTCATTTATTTCCATTAATTTAGTATTAGACTGTCTCTCCAGATACGGGTAAGCTTCCAGGGGTTTAAGGACAAATATTAATTGAATCCACAATCTGTTACCATAAAACAAAATAACCTGATAGCCTGTAGATTCTTGGGGCCAATATCTTTTTTTTTAAAATTTACTTGGCAAATACCCTTATGCAATTGTTTTGTATGTAGACAGCTGGATATGTGCTGAAGAAATTCAGGCTCATTGCTGAACAAGAGTAGCAACATATCTGCTAACAGGACCAGCGATCTTCTTGTAGAAGCTGAGTTTCCTGTTCACAGATCTGAGTGAAGTTGTTCTTAATGGCCGAAGGTCACCTGTTACTGCATAGGTGTTTCTAGCAGTAGTACTGACCACCTTTAGAGGAGATGTTGAAATATGAAGTACAAGAAACTGATGCTTACTGTTCTCAGAAGCCATCTTTCTGACTGCAAATTCTGAGTATGTGCTTTGTGATGGTGATGAACTTGACCCACATAATTTTGCAATTACAATGTGCAGGATCCCTGGGAAAGGGAATCTATAAATCCTTCCTCCTTAATGCAGTCAGATAGATCCGTCTCACATTTGCAAACTGAATGCAGTGATCATGCGGAAGGGTATGCAAGGATATCAGAGCTTTGGCCATCTCAAATCACTGGCTTAAAATTAACGCAAGCCTGCTTTGCTCTGTGCTCTACTTTCCTTATGCCTTGAGGGTTTCGCACAAGTAGCATGCACGGAGTGTGTCATCACATGCTCTGGCCCTGAATATCCTCAGGGAGACATGGAATTAGCAGGGAGCCTACTTGGAGGGGCAGGATGCAGACAGAATGTAATCAGTGTGCCTGTCTTTGGGAGATGCAGGTCCACATGAAATATTCAGACCAAATGAATAAATGTGAAGCACTTGGATGATGTTTTATTTATGTATCTACTTGAACCTTTACTAAACACCAGTAACGTATGTGTATGTTAGTATGTTCAACCAGGGGAAGCAAGGTAGTTAGAGAATGCAAGGGACTGTATGGACAATCAACCGAAACGGTTGTGGCCTCGGTGACCAAATAACCACATTGAGTGCGCCGGTTTTGGGATTTAACCAGAACTCAGTGTGTACAATGTAGCCAAAAGTTATATTAAAGTACACCTCTATAAAGTCCCTGATTCATTACTTGAGTAAAAGTAAATAAGTATCTACTTTATACAAAATATATCTGCAGGTGTTAGGCTACATGTTTATCTTTCTAGCATACTTACCAGGCTACCAAAGCATGAGAATTATCAATGCCTTTTAGCTAGCCATACTATA
The DNA here is from genome assembly GCA_029718625.1 of Synaphobranchus kaupii. NCBI lineage: Eukaryota > Metazoa > Chordata > Actinopteri > Anguilliformes > Synaphobranchidae > Synaphobranchus > Synaphobranchus kaupii. Next base: position 26,789,182 of record CM056392.1, on the reverse strand, counting down.
TGTTGTAGGGAAGACATAGCTAGTTAGCTATGACTTCAGAAATGGTCATTTCTGTTAGCCAGCACGTCCTAGCATGCTACTGTTATAAAGCCATATTTGGTTATAATTGTAACTCTGTTGTCTCTGAGCAATAGCTAACCTCACTTTCTAAGAAAGCTATCATAGTGCAGTGCAGTGAGTAGCACTCCGTCGGCCCTCGGTAGCAAGAAGGTACGGAGGGCCTTTCTGTGGAGTTTGCATGCTCTCCGCATGTCTGCGTGGGCTTCCTCCAGGTACACTGGTTTCCTCCCACAGTCCAAAGACATGCAGGTTAGGGTAAATGGAGAGTCCTTGGGGTATGAATGTGTGAGTGAATGGTGTGTGGGCCCTGTGATGAATGGTGTGGTGTGGGCCCCACCAACCACCCCCCGGCAACCCTGACCAGGAGTAGACGTTTATATAATGGATGAATGGATGGATTTTTGATGTAGATCTTTCTTGCAATAGCAGCATGCAAAGGTGACATTTCATTCTTTGTCAATTACAACTATTACAGCCATATTCAAAGGCCATAGGTGATGATGATCTTCAGCTGAAAGATTAGCTGAAGCCATTGTGGTGAGCTGCCTTTGAAGAGGCTCATTTCCAGTTAATTGCGCCCTTATTAGTCATGTGCCCTGTTTTGTCGAAGAAAAATCTCTTTTTCATTGCCTTAAATGTCATTTAATGACATGAGTAGAGTGTGGATTTATGGGACTCGATTTAGATCTATCAGATTTCCCAATGTAACAAGTAATGTTGGGCTCATATTTACTTGAGGAATGGTGCACAGTCAAAGTAAACAAGAATAAAAATGCTACAGTAAAGTACTAATACACGGAAACAATGTACTGAAAGACAATAACCAAGTATTTATTCTCTGTTACCTTATATAACTGCTCTGTGGTCTACATCACTTTTTGGTAAGTATCATAGAATAATGTGTCCTCCAAAAACTGTTCTACTACAAGGCAAGAAGTGTTTGTTTTCTGCAACAGAATCCAAAAAAACAAAACATATAGTCAAAATCTTACCTTTATTTTGAAGCAAACATATTGCCATGTTTATGGGATTTGGCCAACAGAGACCTGCATATCTTCAAAGCGTCATTGTTTGTTTGCACGCGAAATTGTTAATTTCCCACATTTACACATTTAAGATAGACACATTTTATGGGCCCATTGGCTCTTTGGTGCACAGTCCCAGTCATCGTGGACCTCTCTCTGTCCAGGTTTTGAAAATTCAAGGCTTCTGACTGCATTCCCTGCTTCTGACTGCATTCCTGGCTGCTTTCATTGCACATTCCATATTTGAAAAGGATTTAGATATCTCGGAACACTGACATTTCTCCTCTCTGTAGATAGAGACATTTGATGAAAGGAGACGTGAAAGTGGTGTGGTCTCCGAGTTTTCACAGCAAGCAAAAGCACTCTGCATGTGGTATTATTCTTCAAGGCCCATGGTTATTTTTTCCACTGATAAAATACCATGCAGAGGAATGCCTAGAGTTGTCAATCATTCTGCGATTAAAAAAAAAAACAGCATTTCAGGCTGTTGTGTATTGAATGTACTGGCCTTTTTCCTCTAGCGCAGCACATTCAATACACACAATACACTGATTAGTCCAGATGCATCATGTAGGTTGTCTGGGATAGGTTAGATTTCCTCATTGTCTAGGATGCCATAACAATGTAGAACAAACCAACTGTTATAATCCATGTATATGCTGATTTACTGTGCTGTATACATTTATTTTCATTTAATTAAGCATTAACATCCTGCTTGCTTGTCACTTTTCTTCTGACATTGAACAAAAGGCAATTAAAAGTTACATGGTTTACTATGTCAAAGGTGTACAAAATAGAGAACCTACTGTAGCTTTCTGGCAATATATGAGAAAAGAGTTTCTGAAGCGTAGAGTAATGTGAAAATGTAACTGTCCTTGCCCATTTCTAAAGTGTTACATCTCCATTTATGTTGGGGGGGCTAGAGCAGTCGCCAATTACCTTGCCAGAGGTTTAAGTCAATTCCGAGTAACGACACTTGAATGTCACAGACACGCAGATATTTGCGGGTAGTTAATTCCCTGATGCTGATTAAATACCCTACGGCATCGTGGAACTTGCATAATTTAAAATTTCTGCCAGGAAAATGTTAAAATGTACCCTGCATGTAAATAAGGATATTACTGAATGAATATCTGTGCATTGCTTCAGGGCATTCCATTCCTTTATCGGAATTGCTGAATACAGCATATTTCAACAGCGCCTAAAACTTCCAACTGAAAAAAAGATCACTGCAGATACTTAAAGGGATAGTTCGGAATTTTGGACATAATGTCTCAATTACGACTTACCCATGATGTAGTTGATTGATGGAAACCATTTTCAGATACTTCCATGCTGTCCCTTCTTTTGGACATACACACATTGCTAATGCTAGTGCAACTCGTAGGAAACTAGTAGCATCACTACCAAACGCACTTAAAACACTCCACAGTGCACCCAAAGCAAATAAAATACGACAACAGTCTATCGGGGTTATTTTCAGTGATTATACCATCATTTTTCAAATCAAACTATCGTTGAATCCTTTACTTTGTGCTCACCTAAATTCTCAGTGGAAGTACGGCGGCGGAGCTAGCTGTAGATTAGCCAGGGTATCTGCCTGTAGGCTATCTGCTGTACTCCACCGTTGCCGACACAATCCGTTTTGCCGTAAAGTTACATATTTGGTAGACAACAAGTCAGCTAAACACAAACATGCTACAGAATAACACAGCATATACAAGCAAGCACACTGGCTACCAATTTGCAGGAAAAGTTGACCACTTCCATGACTTCCCAATCGTGGCAACTAGCTAGCTAGCTAGCTGAATAGATAGATCACGCATGCAATCATTTATTAGTTACCTGCTCGTCAGTTGTTTTCGGTGCATAAAGAAAAACAGGTGATGGCACAGCAGTCTCCTTCAGTAGAGGGTGTCCCGCCAGTCCTTTTTGATTTTCACATAGTCATCCTCTGTGAAATGGTCACTACAAACTTTTTTAGAGTCTCAATTGGTGAAATCCATGCGAGCAGCAAGAAGCCACAGCTGTTTTCTTTGTTGATCTTCCACTGGAAATCGGTGAAAACTTTGTGGTGCCCATTTTTTTTTTTGCATGATTTGAACAACCTTGAAATACACACCGAAATACCACCTTACCTGAACATTAGCTAACAATACTACGAGTCTGATTCACACGCGCAATATTGTTTTTGGCCGGCAGAGCTATAGGCTACTTTACGTTACCTACTAAACTAACGCCGTACTTCCACAGAGAATTTAGGTGAGCACAAAGTAAAGGATTCAACGATAGTTTGACTTAAAAAATGATGGTATAATCACTGAAAATAACCCCGATAGACTGTCGTCGTATTTTATTTGCTTTGGGTGCACCTTGGAGTGTTTAAGTGCGTTTGGTAGTGGAAGTGTGTTCACATGGAACAGTCCATTCTCAAAAAATTCACACTTAAAGATTATGCTAACAAGAGTTTCAGTGATGTCGCAAACCAAAACATATACAGTATGTTTTTCAAACTTATTTCAGTTGACATCCAGTATTTCCCGTGATTTCACAATGTATAGAACATGTTAAGAACATTACATTAATGTGTAATGTTCTTATGAATGATTGATAATTATCCAGGTGGGGTCTCCAAGGGAAAAATAAATCAAGAGAGCCAATACCCAAGTCTCCTATCTTATAAATATCTCATATTTACTGTCAATGTAGTTTGACAAAAGAAACAATTATACAACCGTGAAGCCATTCATTGAGGCCATTGAAGTTTAATAAATGCTTCTGTGACTAGACAGTAAAGGGGCAACTTTCTTCTCAGTTGTGCCTTTGCTTTAATCTCTAATCACAACAGCATGTACAAAATAGTATTCAGCTGTGCGTAAAGTGATGTTTCGCAAACTGTCAGCCAGATTCTTTCGTAATACAGCATGCAATTAAAACATTTTGGGCTTCACTTTGAAGCAAGGGCAGAGATGTAGTTCTTACAGGATTGGATAACATGGTCATGCTTTTGTGGTAATTCTGGCATATACATAAAAGCCCTGCATTTATAATCCAAACAATTTTCCAAGAGGTCTTGTGTAAGATTCAATTAAGTTAAAATCCGAAAACTCATGTGAATTGTGGTATTAGACTATTTGCACTGTATGTGGGAGTGACCTAAAGTAGATGGCTACAGTAAAATGTACATGATATGATGTTTCAAACATCAAGAATGGACATCAGGCTAGTTTGTAATTTCAATTTATGCAAGTTATGTTCAAGTAGATTAAGCTTCAATATTGATATTGCAAAACTTGATATTCTACTTGATAGTCTAGATATTCCCTTAAGAGAAAAAATAGAACATAATTGTCACGTCCTGTGCCTCCACGTCTGAGTCTACTACTGGTTTTTCAGTTTATATGTATTTTCTGTCTGGCAATCCGTTCCGTGTTTTCCCTCTCTCCCTCCATTTTGTGTCTCCACTTCTCCGGCGCTGAATTATGTTTTCTCATTCGTTTTGTCTCACCTGTTCCTCGTTCTTTCTTCGTTAGTTTGGTATTTAGTCTCCTCTGATTCTTGTGTCCTGTGCCAGATTGTCTTGTGCCCTTGTTTCATTACTCCTGTGTCCAGTCCAATGGTCCTCTTCTGCTCCAGTCCTCCTGCCTGCCTGCCTGCCTACCTGCCCTTCCCTTCCCTTCCCTTCCCTTCCCTTCCCTGGCCCTGCTCCTGCCCTTCGTCTTCCATGATCCCCTGCTCTGACGGATTCCCCGGTTCTGACCCCTGCCTGTTCCTGGACTTCGCTCTTGTCTACCCTGTATTGCACTGATCGCTGGACATTGACCCCTGCCTGGATTTGACTATGTTCCTGTCTGCCCTGTATTGCGCTGATTGCTGGACATTGACCTGTTTTGGTCGACTACAAATAAATCCTTTTCCTATTTTCCTTTTTGTGTCTGCGAGTGGTTCCGATCAGTTCTCATAACTCATAATTATACATATTATAAATATACAGATTACTAGTTCCATGTGAAATATTGTGCATGTATTGTTGAACACACAGTAAAGTCAAGCAACCTATTTGAAAATGGCTGCAGTTCATATACGTATTTGGTAGGATATCAACACAGGTTAACAGGACTGACAGAATGCTTCCACCCTTGTCTATTGTCTCAAATGCAGGCACCCAAGGTGTGCTTCCAGATCAATCTTATGTGTAAACCAGGTTCCGACTGGAAAAGACTTACCATGTCCAACCCTAAACTGGGATCTGTGTGATATGGATTATTGGGGATAACCTTTATCATTAAGGCAGTCACAGCGATAAATTGTCTTCCTTGACTGAATAGGATCAGGGGAGATGAGATGGAACAAGAGCACACAGGTTACTGTGCAATCCTGAAGAGTTTGTTACGCTAAAGATGAAACCAGTGTACACTGGTATGTGTGCACTAAAGGGATGGTTATTGTGCAGGAAATACCTGCTTTACATTATGAATGCAACTTTTCTTATTTCCATGGACTGGCAAAATGAATGGGGTCCTTTTACAGGTGAATGTCACTGAATAGTCTGTCAAATTAAAAAAATTATAGACTATAATGCCAGCTGTGACAGTTACAGATATGCCCTCATTGTAGTACTAATAGTCACACAAACCCCTTTGTAAATGGAAGTATTTAATTTGGCTGTTTGGTATAAAGCAGCTCATTCATTTAACCCCTTGAAAGGCTGCAGTGTTGCCTCATTTTAATTCACTTTAAAGGGACAGTTAATTTTCTGGAATTTGTTTTTTATTATTATCTCAGTTTTAATGTATGTTCTTCATAGGCCCAGATTTTTTGTGTGTAATGAAGGATATTTTACACACTTGCAGAAGTTTATCATGGCCTGCTGGCTTCGCAGTGGCCGGAGTAGGGACATCCGTGGGATTGTTGTTTAAAGCAAGGAAAGCCAATTCAGATAACTCCAAAACAGCTTGTGTCATATGATAATATGACAAATCCGTTAAAGGCAGATTCCAATGGAAATTAATGCAAATACTGTCCGTACTGTTCCTCTGAGCACTGTCGGTCTGAGTGCAAGATCACATAAGCTCCCGGTACGTTTTCCTCTAAATCGCCCAGTCGTGCGTGGACTACGATTAAACTTGACAAAATGGGCACAATGTCAAAGGTCAAGGTCTCAAAGGCTCCTCATAGGGTTTTCCATTTCCATTGTCTGTGTCAGTGGTTTTGCTCTTGGATTTGACTTTTCTTTTTTTTTTACTAATCAAGTATTTACTGATCTTACACTACTTACACTGCCTCTTCATTGCTAATTCTTGCAACTCCTTGACACTTTAGACAGCAAATGTCCACAGTACCTCAAACCTCTCAAACCTATCAAAAACACAAAAGTACTGTACTACCAATTTTCCATTTGTCTGTACTACACACATAAAATATTCATGTAATGTTTTCCACACTTTCCCAGTGCTGGATCTTTTCTTTTTCTGTGGTTTACATACTGATGTGTGTCCAGACACCCATGAAGGGCTACCTCATATTGAATATTTAGAGTCCGGTGGGGATGCTGTTCCACTTTGCATCATATCTCTTCATTGTAGAGATTCAATAATATGGGAGCTGCAACACTGTGGGAAGCGCCAAAGCAAATATACTGTACAACAATACCAAATGTGCAAAACCTGGAATGCAGATGAACTGAATGATGTATTCTGATATCAAATAAAAATCTTTAGATTTATGTACCAAGGGAACACTGTACATGCATGCTATAAATGTCTGTGAATATAAACAAAGCATAATGTGGTGTGCATCTTAATGCAATTAAGCTACGTGCATGGCAGAAATATTTTTATTTATACAGTCAGTACAGGAGCAAATGGCTCAATTGCAGGCTTTTATTTGAATTACGTATAAGCTAAAAGACCACTACCGGTAATGACCTATCAATCCCCCTAGAAGTGTAAGACACAATTTGGCCATTCATTTGTCAGTTTGATAGTAACTCAAAAGGCCTCACTGTTCCGGGATTTTTTTTTTACGAGGCCAGATGGCCAACCTCATGCTCCCATTCAGGAGAGCACGTCCTTTAAATCATGCAGTACAAGGCCAAGGAGGGTGATGTTCACTGGAAACCTGGCAAACGCCTGTCGAACCATCTTTCTGATGTAGAGGACAGGAGTTCATAGAGCTCTTCCTTAACTCGTCTGATAAACAAAAATTGAAGACCCTGGTGCTAAAAGTACTGAAGTCACAAAATGTCTATTTTGAGAAAATCTAATCCGAAAATATCACTGATCCATAAAATCAGCCATTAAAAGTTTTGCTGTTTTTATGCATTGCTTAGGCACCTTTTCTGTTATACAATATATATAGGGTGGACTAAACAAATACAACATTTTTCTATGCTCAACTTGAATTGTCTAAAAATGTGACTTCAGTACTTTTAGCACCAGGGTCTTCAATTGCTTTTAAAAATGTATTTGTCCTTCTTTCTGTTACTTTTAAAAAAAGTCTATAAGTTTCCCCCCTGCCATCTGCTTCTGTGAGTTCTGCCAGCATTTATTAATGGTGCTGAACCGCTTGCCTGTTTATCTTAGTGGTAATGATCAGGAAGTCAGAGTGAGAGCCAGCCGTTCCACTACCTAGCAGTCAAAATATCTTTGTGGAGGTTACGGATGTTTAAAAATATATAATATTAATAAAACAATATTCCCGGAAAGCTTTTTTTGTCTCATGAGATGTGCTGTGTCCTTGTGACGTCACATTTCTTCTCCTCCCAGGCCAGCCAAAGCAGGACTGAAGATTAGCCCTCTCGGGCTTGCTGACGTCTTTGCTGCTGTAATGACCCTAGCCTTGGCTCCTGACCTCGGTCAGTCCATAATAATAGACTTTGTACTGTGGGGAACCTGATCCCCTGCAGTAACACTAGCTATCTGATTTGGAGAAACAATTTCATGGCTGCAGCATCACACACACTGCACAGAGGAGGAACATGGCCCCATGCTCAACCCATCCCTCACTCGCTCACCAGCTCCTGCATTTGTTCCATGGGAAATTCAATACCTCTGCAGCAATGTGAATATCAAATAGAATTGGCTTTAACACTGGGAAATCACTAAACAAAGACATAGATGTGAAGCCAAGGTGAAGTAAAAAAAAAAATCTGATATTCTTAAGAGGTTTTTTCCCCCACAGTAAGTAATAGCAGTGAACTACACACTTAGGGCCTGATTTACTAAGACCTTTAGATTATGCGAAACCTTTGACCACATGCAAAACTAGTAACACAACCGACGATTGCTGCAAAACAAATACCATGACCAATCATTGGTCGTATTATTTGTTTTTGGTTGTGTCTTAGTAATTCAAGCCCTTGGTGTGAACAACAAGCAACCTACGGTTTTCAATAGGGGTTGTGAAATCGTTTCTTTTTTTTTTTTACTGACATATGCGTCGCTATATGATACAACCACTAACAACATATAGTAGTATTTATTTATTACCTTTACGTAACCATGGAAAACCTATTGAGACCATGTTTTTTTTCAAGGGGCCCTGCAATATACAGTTACCTGTAAGTTGCTTGGAGGCCGTTTCTATTTTCAGTGGTGTTTGTCTGTGGTCCAATGCATCAGACTTGTTTTGACCACCATAGAAAACAAAGGTTTCTCACATTGTTTAAGTGTGTGTGTGTGTGTGTGTGTGTGTGTGTGTGTGTGTGTGTGTGTGTGTGTGTGTGTGTGTGTGTATGTGGTTGCGTATGTGTATGTGTATGTGTATGTGTGTGCTGGGGGGTGGGTGGTCACAAAAAGAGAAATCCTAAATTTGTAGAGATATACTTTACATGTTACACAACAAATTTTTTGGCGTTAGATCATCATTAATAATTAATTGCTCAGTCTAATTGTAAATGGCGAGTTCTCTCTGATATACAAACTAGTAGATACTGAAAACATATAGTTGCTTTGTGCAACTATATATTTTACATCTTCATTTTGAAAAAAAGAATGCTTTTACATTGCGTACTGTGTGAATTATATTATCTATTAACACTGTAGATCTATTGCCAAGCTAGTTTGGCATCTCCTTAGCTAGCTCGGTTACAAACTAGCTGTGTAATTTGCTGTTTCACTACCTAGTAGAACTGAGCTCTGTTTTATAATATTCCTTATTGAATGTGTTACCCAGGGGTCTAGAGAAGATTCTATAGAATATGGTAATAAATAATATAATAACATGAATTTGAGATATAATGAGACATATTAACAAATATATAGCAAAGTAGTTATGTAATTTGCTTTTGTATGTTTTTTTTTTCTTTCTTTCACCGTGACCAACAACTTAAACTGGCATGAGGTATAAAAGGTATGAGGAAATGAGGGAATGTCTTTTTTTGTGATTTTCTCTGAGAACTCGCTGACCTTCCTCGCCTGGCCCAAACCGCCCATCTGAAATTTCACTCCCAACAGCCTGAATGTGTCATTATGAAATTCTATGCATGTAAAAAAAAAAAACCAAGCCGTTTGGGGTGACTGAAAACCAGAAGCTAAGCACTGCATGCTACAGTGAGGTGAGTGAATTGTAAATCCTGGGATGCCTCTGGAGCCAGGCTTGACTTCAGAATGATTCAAACGCAGTGTCCTTAGATATAGATGTATAGATACAGACGTGCCTTAAAGTGCATTCCATCTATGAATAGGCTGATGACAGATATCTTGATAGCATTTACAGAAACATACGTGAGTAAATTGATAGAAAAATGCATTTTATACAGGTCTGAGTGCTTAAGCAAGTTGTGTGGCAGACATTCTTCATTTTAACAGTCCCCGAACACTGGAATGCATGGGCTCAAGGGTACAATAGGACTGGGGCAGCATACCAGAGGATCCAATCTGTGTCTTTAATGAATCTTATAAATTATGGGGTTTTATTTTGGATTTTGTTATTTGCTTTGGAACGCACTTCTATTACTGTGCCATTGGTGTGGTTACACAGTAAACAAGATGGTGTTAAACCCAAAATCGCAATACTTCTGTTGAGGTGATCATTTGACCCAAATTTCAGGCCAAACTCTATGGAGTTGTATGCAAAAATATAGTGAACCGAAATGGTATTCTGAATCTGCCCATGGTCATACGTCATGAGTGCTTCAAACTAAGTTGCACAACTCTATCCATAATTTCAATATTTAGATGTTGACTCAGTATATCAAGTCCAGTATGGTATTCATTCCATGGTTTAGCAAAGCAAGTACAAACTCCCCACAGAAATAGCATTGATAAGAATTTATGTTATGAAACCTCACGTTTATGGCTGTCAAGTGAAAATCCTGGAAGTCTTTACAAGAAGAACCTGTATTGGCCTGGATTAAGTCAACATTTGTCCAAAACCTTGACGTTCAAATAAATGAAAACGTTCCTTTATTTCCAATGCAAACACACATTTTTTCCCATTTGTTTTGGTGATAGCTGAACCTGACAAACTGTGCTGAAGGAAACGTTGATTGAATCTGATTGAATCTGGGCCCCTAGTCCCATGGTGTGTATGTGTCCGTGTTGATGTTGCTGAATGAGCACTCTTAAAATGCGACATGAGACCATTTCCTGACAGGATGTACTGACTGAGTGTCATGCTGTAGCAGATTTATTTTGTAGCCAATACATTTTCAACTGGCAAATGCATTTCTTTGTACCTCTTTTCAAGGGTCCAACATTTGAGTTCTTGTATCTGATCCTGCAGCATATTCTGTATGACCACAAGCCCAACTGACACATAGAATTTTCACTTGACCTTTTGCACATCTATCACCATGGCAACAGGTAGATCTTGCACTGGCAGTTTTTAAACAGCTTGAGGCGAGATGTTTTTGAACTCTGTGCAAAGGAGGCAATTACCATTTAGGACATGAAGAGAAGTCACCCTTACATTGCATTTAAAAATAAAAACATTAATGTAATAATATTGTATGATGTTGACGAGATGAAATTAATAGACGCTAGATTTACATTTGCGGCCTCATTAGTTGATGTCATTTTGTTTAACAACAAACAAATGCATAATAAAAAGAATGATTGAATCATGTTTAATCCCACAAAAACCACTCCCCAAGGAACCTGACCTTTTGAGGCACTGCTGATAAACATGACGGCTATGTAAATAACCCCGGTAATGAACTGAAAGGTCTGGTAAATTTAACTGTTTTGCAATATGTGTGCTCAATGTCCAATATGCAATTAAAATGAGTAATGGTTCCTTTCTGTTGGTTGCGGGGGAGGCGTCCTCAGGTTCATAAAACACTTCATATAATTCAGCATTCAACTGGCAACAAGAAGAAAGACGATAAAGAAATAAGAGATTTAAATAAGCAGCATCAGTTTATCCAAGTGTATCTGAAGAGTCTATGGTTTCAAGGAGATTGTCTTCCCATCTTTATTTCATGTTGACACAGTGTTGTACCCCAATGTTGTTGGGTCACCACTCCGATGGTTCCTGGGCTACTATGCGTTAATTACACCATTTGTAATTCATCAGTCCATCATATTCCTTTGATTTGTTTGTAGGTATTCTTGAATTGAAAGTGGGTCTTCAGTTAGTTTTAGTGTAGGTTCACTCAGGTGTGCCAAAACAATTCCAGAATATCAGACAGAATATGTGTGTGTGTATGTAGATGTACCCTCATATCTCTTACTGTGATAGAGGAAGCCAGGTAAGATGGACATTAGATGCTAGATTTTTCTATTTAATTTATTTCAGGGAAATATATCAATTATCATAGTGGTTTGCATATCAATCACTGATAATCTAACTATTTTCTATTCCTTCTGAAATTATGTTGAATTATGTTCCCAACAAAAAGTTTGGGTTATTTACACAGGCTCACCCTTAAGTAACCCTCTCCAAATTATCATGCTAATTACTGAACTGAATGATGCAAGTCTCCATTACATGATAATAACATACCCTTCCACCATTTGATAAGCACTATTCCATGTCCTGTGACCTTTTACAGTCAAGCCGGAAAGTCTGCACACTCCTTTCACCTTCTCCACGTTTTATTACATTACAGACATATTCTACAATAGATTGAGTTAATTTTTTGTCTCAACATTCTACACAAAATAGCCCATAATGACAAAGTGAAAACAGGTTTTTAGACATTTGTGCTAATTTATTAAAAATCAAAATGTAAAATATCATATGTACACAAGTGTGCACACCCTTTGATATGACACCCAAAAGTGAGCTGAGGTGAATTTTGTTTCCACTGATACTGCTTGAGATGTTTCTACAACTTAATTGGAGTCCACCTGTGATAAATTCAATTTATTGGACATGATTGGGGATTGCCAACACCTGCCTATATAAGGTCCCACAGTTGACAGTGCATGTCAGAGCAAACTCCAAGCCATGGGGTCAAAGCAATTATCTGCAGACCTCAGAAACAGGATTGTGTCAAGGCATAGATCTGGAGAAGGGTACGGAAAAATCTCTGCAGCTTTACAGGTCCCAAAGAGCACAGTGGCCACCATCATTCGTAAATGGAAGAAGTTTGGAACCACCAAGAATCTTCCTAGACCTGGCCGCCCGACCAAACTGAGCAATCGGGGAAGACGGGCCTTGGCCAGGGAGGTGAGCAGGAACCCGAGGGTCACTCTGACAGAGCTCCAGCGTATCCTTGTGGAAATGGGAGAACCTTTCAGAAGATCAACCATCCAGGCAGCACTCCACCAATCAGGCCTTATAGAGTGGCCAGACGGAAGCCCCTCCTTAGTAAAAGGCACATCACAGCCCGCTTGGAGTTTGCCAAAAGGCAAAGAATCAAGATTCTCTGGTCTGATGAAACCAAAATTGAACTATTTGGCCTGAATACCAAGCGTCACGTCTGGAGGAAACCAGGCACTGCTCATCACCTGGCTAATACCATCCCTTCAGTGAAGCATGGCGGTGGCAGCATCATGATGTGGGGATGTTTTTCAGCAGCGGGAACGGGGCGACTAGTCCTGATAGAGGGAAAGATGAATGCAGCTAAGTACACCGAGATCCTTGAAGAAAACCTGCTCCAGAGCGCTCTGGACCTCAGACTGGGGCGAAGGTTTACCTTCCAACATGACAACGACCCGAAGCACACAGCCAAGAGAACAAAGGAGTAATTTACAGCTTAATCTAGTCCCACCCCCCAATTCCCATAGAGATCAATTCAAATGCAGAGAGGTTATAGTATCGCTTGTAAGAGTGTCTGAAAATAAGATATCAAGAGTCTTTTGATCTTGTTGGGTCACAGACATCAGGAAGTCATGGCATGCAAAGGTTATGCAACCAAATATGATGACTATTTAAGTTCATGCCAATTTGTCCAATTACTTTTGGTCCCCTAAAATGGGGGGATTATGCTTAAAAATGGCTACAATTGCTACAAGGTTCACCCGATATGGATGCTGAATACCCTCAAATTAAAGATGAAAGTCTGCACTTTAACCCCATAGTCACTGTTCCATTTCAAATCCAATGTGCTGGAGTACAGCACTGAATGTGTCACTGTCCTAACATTTTTGGGATGCACTGTATATACTGTCTGTTTGTGTATATACTGTATATATAAATTTGTATAAACTAAATATAAAATCTTAGCTGAGAAGAAAAACACAGCTTTGCATATCATTACAGAACAACACGCCACCAATATTAATGCCTGGTTTGTGGCAGTGTCCCTTCTGATCTGGGCAATCAAACCTGCTGTTTCCTGTGATCATGCAATAGAGGAGCCTATATAATTGTGAAATATATGTATATTCCAGTTAGATAATTTAGTTGAAATATTCAGTTTCTTATTCAGGCTGATGTAGTCGTACAGATTGATGAATGTGGTGCTACAGTAGTGTGCCATTGAGAGTGCCAAACTATTATCACATTCACAGTGAAGGAAGCTTCAATTCTGGCTGTAGCTTCCAACAAAGAGTTGCCTCTTTGGTTGGAAGCCTCCTCTTGTTTCCGTATAATAAGCATCTCAATGGTCATTTCTTAGTCCAGAATCATGGGAGGACCCAAATTGTGCCATCTATGGTAGTCGTTTCTGTAAGTGGGGTGCGTAATATATACTGCGAGCGCTATATACAGCCAAGCAAGACAAATTAACAATGAACACATAAAACCACAGTCATTAACTCACATCCTGCCAGCAGGCAGAAAAATGGCAATTGCGCCAATTGTGACATCACTGCATAAACCATTGATGAATCAGTGCTATTTTCTGTGTCTTCACATCTCATTCCATCTTTATTTTCTGAATCACCTTAATAACATGCAAATAGAGGGCATTTTCGGGGGTGGCACCGTGGTGCAATGGCTACACTGCAATAGATAATGGATGGATGGGCATTTTTGACCAGCCTAATTAATAATGTGAAAATTTCCCTGGTAACCTGGTAGAGTATTTGGTAGTAGAACAGGAGTGTCTAGAATACCTGTCCGCATTAAAAAATATGAATAAAACAACGGTATGTTTTATTGTTTTATGAATACCCTCCTGACAAGTTGTATGATTGACAGCCACTGCTTTTCACAGGGCACAGTGTAAGTAACCTGCTGCATCTCACAAGATCTCACCAATAAACTTTTAGCTCATGCGCGGTTGTTAGTGATGGTGGAGTTGGCAGCTTGCAGATATCTTTATTATCTTGAAACCTTTGTTGCTGCACACAGCTAGCTCAGCTGTCATCACAGATGGAAATAGGTTTTCGGAGAGTGCGTATTTGAGTACCAGTGCGGTATGAGAAACCATAGCTCTCTGACTGGTGTAAACAATCTCAGAGCCAGAGAACAAGAAGAATACACCTGACACACACACTGTGCCTTTACCTTTGAACTAGCTTGTCAAACAAAATGTCATTGTGAAACCCCCCGATGAACTGCTTCCACACACAGTGTGTGCCTGTTTGAGCACCCAATGAATTATGAACAAAAGAGCCTATAGTACGGTGGCCCAGAAGTGCAATCCACATTTCTAAAAATCAATATTTGTTTCTAAGTAGAAATCCTCTTTTCTAAAAAAAAATCCTTGTTTCTAAATATAAATCCTCATTTCTAAAACAATATCCTTATTTATAAATTAAATCCTTGTTTCTAAATTAAATCCTTATTTCTAAAAAGAAACCCTTATTTATAAATTAAATCATTGTTTCTAAAAAGAAATCCTTGTTTCTAAATGGAAATCCGTTTTTCTAAAAATGAATACGCGTTTCTAAATTGAAATCCTCATTTCTATAATGAAATCCTTATTTCTAAATTGATATCCTCATTTCTGTAAAAAAAATCCTTGTTTCTATAAAGCCTGAAAGCTAAATGCTACAGTTACCCTATGTGTGGAAAGAATCAGAGAACATCACAGTGCACCCTAAATGTTGCTGGTCTATGTTTAAGTAGCTAGGTCAGAATAGGTTCCAGAACTTCGATATTATCGCGTTCTAAGGGTTGTTGCCTGAGTGACATTGATCTTTCCCATGTGGATGTAATAAATTGAAGTGATTTTGTTGGAAAGGTTGGATTTTTTTTTCCAGTTTTTAAGAATACATTTCTTGTTAATATGATCAACAGCTTATTTTATTTATCATGTTAAAATCTATTTACATATGTCCAAGTGCAACAAATGCGCGACACGGTTGGCACAAGATTATACCCTAGCTCTTTCTGTATGATATGGCTTATTGTAGCTAGATCTATTCTCGTCACGTAATGTGGTGCTACCAACCATCTACTGGCCAAATATTAGCTACTGCAGCATTTCCACAGATTTTCAGTCGCCTATTTTTGTACAACTATCCGAGAGTAATAACTCATGATCTTATCATTCATCACACATCATTATTTATCACATATCATATCCATCAAAAAATGTTGACTTCAAAGCATCTAAATTGACCACAGTTAACCTGCACATTGTCTGGAATCTCTGGACCACAGGCTACATTGAGTTCATTGCGATTTGACGAGAGTCAATTTCGTTGCACATAAACAAGTATCTTATTATGTAGGCTACTTTACGTACAGTGCAACAATGAACGGGAAATGAAAAGCTTATGTTTTTTATTGGAGGTGATAACAGCGAACCATGTGCTTAATGTGCTGTAAAGCTGCAGTTCCCTATGAATGAGTTTCCATTATATTCCTCAAATTATTGAACTTACTTGTTAAGAGGCTTTAACCTAATAGCCTATGTCTGCTAGAAAACTTAACTTTAGTTTGTTCGTAAATTTTGTGCTAGTTATTATGCCAGTCAATGGACTAGCTTCTCCTTAGACTTGCTATACAAATAGCACTCTCTCAGACACACTCGTGCATACGTCATGTGGTCCCAGTATGCTTTGCACATAGGCTAACTATAGCATTTAGCTTTCAGGCTTTATAGAAACAAGGATTTCTTTACAGAAATGAGGATCTCAAATTAGAAAAAAGGATTTCCATTTAGAAACAAGGATTTAATTTAGAAATAAGGATTTAATTTAGAAATAAGGATTTTGTTTTAGAAACGAGGATTTACATTTAGAAAGAAGGATTTCTATTTAGAAATAGGATTAATTTTTAGAAACAGGATTTAATTTAGAAATAAGGATTTAAAGACTCTTGATATCTTATTTTCAGGTACTCTTACAAGCGATACTATAACCTCTCTGAAGATTTCAATTTCGAATTATAGATTTTATTTTTGAAACTAGGATTTATTTTTGGAAATAAGGATTTAGTTTTAGAAAGGAGGATTTCTATTTAGAAATACGGATTTATGTTTACAAACAAGGATTTATATTAAGAAACAAGGATTTCCTTTTAGCAGTGAGGATTTTGTTTTAGAAATGAGGATTTATATTTAGAAACAAAGATTTATTTTTAGAAATGTGGATTGCACCTCTGGGCCACCGTGCTATAGCCTACATGTTATATATATATATATATATATATATATATATAAAGAAAACTTTTGTGTAAAAAATTATAGGTTCCAAAGTTATACGTTCCAAAATAGTTGGGACAGGGTCAAAATAAAGACAGGGAAGTTCAAAAAACACCTGTTTGGAACATTCCACAGGTAAACAGGTGATGCTATCATGACTGGGTATAAAAAGATATCAAAAGACTCTTGATATCTTATTTTCAGGTACTCTTACAAGAGATACTATAACCTCTCTGCATTTGAATGGATCTCTATGGGGATTGGGGGGACTAGTTTAAGCTGTAAATTGCACGGGAATAGTATGGAGCCCATGGTTGGCTAAATGCAACGTGGTATCACCTGTACTCGTCACATAGTGACGCTTTAGCAGAAGCCTTGGCGTCTCTCCTCTGACGCCAAAGGTAGCCTTTTGCGTCGTATATTGACGGCTGTGGCCACATAACTTTTCTTTGGTTGTGGCACTTCAATATTGTGCTTTTTTTTCTTCATCCGGTACGCGCTCTTCCATTAAGTAACGTTATGGCTAATGTTAGCTAACTTAAAATATACGGATAAATTATGTTATTGCAACTACAGTTCGGGCATGAACCCGAGTTACGTGAACTCCTGTGGTCGGGCTCGCCCACTATTTTAACAGTTCGGGCATGAGCCAGAGTTACGTGAACCCCTGTGAGGTTATGTTTAGGGGTTGGGGGTGGGGGGCATGCTCGGGGTCAGTTACCAAGCAACCACATGAATATTCATGAGCAAAGCCTTCGCCATAGTAGGATTCGTGAATTTGTGACCGAGTGCACCAAATGCTGACGCAAAACGCCTCCTTCTGCGTCCAAAGGATGACGCCGTAGGCTGCTGCCAAAGCGTCACTTGATGACGCCTTGGGATGAGACCAGCCTGCTAAATGGCTGTAAGACAATAAGGGTCTGAGGTCTGAAACGAGCCTCAAACCATCACTCTGCTGCCAGATATGCAGTAGATATCGATGGATTACTTTAAAACACAACTGAACTTTGGGTTGTGTAGTTATTTGTATAATGGTTAAGGAACTGGCCTTGTAACCGAAAGGTTGCAGGTTCGATTCCCAGGTAGGACACTGCCATTGTACCCTTGAGCAAGGTACTTAACCTGAATCGCTTCAGTATATATCCAGCTGTATAAATGGATAATATGTAAAAAATGCTAAAAAGTTGTGTAAGTCACTCTGGATAAGAGCGTCTGCTAAATGCCTATAATGTAATGTAATGTAATATTTGGCCATGATATCAGTCCAAATGGTAGTGAAATATGTTTGTTAGTAGCTCTGTGCTCCCCTGGGGTGATAATCCATGATAGAGTATTTGTTGCTCTCCATTCACTTCTATAGGGCAGCTAAAACGGTCTCAAAATGACACTTCTAGCACGTATACGAACGCGAACGAAGCGGATTCTGTCAATACAAACAATAACCAGTCCTTGTACGTATTTTTTTTCATCAAATTCAGAATTACCGTATATTTACAAAAATCAATAAAGTTGATATGGTAAAACATTAAATATCTTTTCTTTGTACTGTTTTCAATTAAATATCAAATCACTGCTTTCTGCTTTTATGTGCATTTTACATACTGTCCCAACCTTTTTGGAATTGGGGTTTGTAATAGGAGTCTCATGGCGTGCTACACATTTACTTTGCACTGAAAGGTTATCATAGTGTAAAGTGTAATTATCTCTACTGATTATGCCACAGAGCTCTTCTTTCTTTTTTTACTCGCAGTAGCCCAGTAAATGTTCCGATTACAATTTCCTGAAAAGCCATCACTCCTTATGATTTAAATGGTGTGCTGACTCTGTTATGTTTCTTAAGGATTCTATACTGACCTATCCTTTTGTCTTGCATACTGTGCTTCAAGTATTCCTTGATATTTTACAGCTTCTTGTATGTTGGCATGCAAAAAGCATGTCAACATATAGGATGTATTTATATTTGTATATTTTGTACATACATTTTATATATATTTTTACACCTTTGGATATTACACTCCTGGGCCCTGTTTCACAAACGGGGCTAACTGAGTTAACCCAACTAGTTTGTTGACATTTTGGGATACACCCAGGATTTTCCATTTCTCAAAGTGAAATCACAATTTAGCCAGACTTGTTACCAGGGTAATAGTGTCTTCAGCCCAAACCTGCTAAAACCTTTAAGCTTAAGTTAGCTGGTTAACCATAGCCTATATAAGCCACCCGGTGAAATCACATACGCACCAACAGCAGAAATGAACACACCGTTTGTTAGAGGTTCTTGTCGATGAACAAGCCATCATTGTAAGAAGAGTGTTTTTAGAGACCGACAAGATCCTGGGATGATTATTTTAATGAGTGCTACCGATTTAGTCGTGAGGGATTTATTTACCTCCAGCAATTAATAGGAGTGCACATTGCCAACTGGAAGGGAAGAAGAGCCATAAAAGCCACACAGACACTGTGTGGCACATTTTTATATGCTGTTGGTAATGCTGAAAATATAATAAAATAATAATACGCTTTATTTGTATAACACCTTTCACACATAAAATGCAATGCAACGTGCTTTACATTTGAGGACAAGAATAAAAGCAAACAAAACAGGATACAAGATTGCACCAAATGCAGTGAGGTTATAGTATCGCTTGTAAGAGTACCTGAAAATAAGGTAAGAGTCTTTTGATATCCTTTTATACCCAGTCATGATAGTATCACCTGTTTACCTGTGCAATGTTCCAAACAGGTGTTTTTTGAACTTCCTAGTCCTTTTTTTGCCCCTGTCCCAACTATTTTGGAACGTGTTGCAGGCATCAAATTTGTACTGTTTTCAATTAAATATATGTAAAAGAGCATTTACAAATCACTGCTTTTATGTACATTTTACATACTGTCCCAACTTTTTTGGAATTGACCCTTTGTAGCCGAATGTTGGGGAAATAATTGACATGGGAAAACAACCAATTGCAGCGCTCTTATGTGTAGCAACTGTTGCTAGCCTCTACTTCCTCAGACAACTAACTCTTTGCATGGTTTGTTGACATAAATGCAGTGTATACTGTCAGCTAACTTTCGTGGTAGTTAAAAGGCGTCCCTAGGGCACATGCAACAGTGATTCTCGCTACAGCCCAATCACGTTTTTTACGTTCCCTAAATGTAAAAGTCAGTTGGAGAAATGTAAACAGTGGATTCGGTTATTTGGACGACCACACAGGCAGCTGAATGTCAACAACATAGATATAGAATGTTATGTTAAGCATTTATAAATCTATGCTATGGTCAACAATATCAGCAGACATATGTTTGCCCCAAGGTAGCCTAATTAAGTCATGTTTCATTAACAAAAGTTGTGATAGGCATACTTAAAGCACAACTGAACTTTGGTAGAACTTTTGGTTGTGTAGTTACCTGGCTATGATATGAGTCCAAATGGTGGCAAAATGTGTTCGTTAGTTGCTCTGTGCTCCCCTGGGGTGATAATCCAGAATAGGGTATTTGTCGCTCTCCATTCACTTCTATAGCGCCGCTAAAACGGTCTCGAAATGACACTTCTAGCACATATATGAATGCGAACGAAGTGGATTCTGTCAATACAAACAATAACCAGTCCTCGCACGTATTTCTTTTTGAAAATTAAATTTCCTGGCTTTTTTGTATTTTTTTTGGAACATAGATCCAGTAGGTAATTCTTGCGCCAGAAACAGCGTTAATGCGCCAATGTGTCAGAAACCACTCATTGGTCCAAATTTCCACAGAAGCAAGCGTTCCTGGTAGTATACGTATATCTGTGGTAAACAAACCTTGATTAACGAACTAACGTCAATCAACCTAACCTCCTGTTGCCTATACAATATAGCTACTATAGTAACAGCTACGGCTACTACAGCAAGTTTTCGCAGTGACAGTCAGTGAAGTGCCTACAGTGAAGTCTTTCCATCGAACTTGATATTTTATCAGTTGGTTTAGAAAATAGAAACTACCAGAGAATCAGACGTTTAATAGTGTTATGAACGTTAGGGCTCGCTCTCGCTCGAGCTGGTGAGGATGCAGCAAGGAAAGACACAGAGCCAGATGCTTGTTACACTACAAGGTCGTTCCCTACGTATTTCTCATATAATGATTAAAGAAAGCACCCAGGGTGGCATAACCGAGGGTCTCCTGATTAGTCTTGGCCATTTTGTTTTTTAGTTGATCAATAGGTATAAAAGCTAGAGGAGTTCGAGTTTCAGCTTTGATTGAATGGTTCCCTATGGGATGGAACGTTCAAAATGTAAAGCTTGTCTGTATACAACAGTAACTAAGGGGGGGCGGGGCTTAGCAAAGGGTCAGTTGGGGTTTGCATATACCCAAAGTGCTATCTCCCCATCCAGATAGTTTTGGTGCTCAAAGCATGTATGCCATGAAGAAAGTGTTTTGTACACCAAAACCTGTTTTTTCTTATATACTTATTTATTTGTTTTTTTTATTGTACCATTATTGTATTTTACAACGTATTTTAGGACTAAATGTGTTCAACCACAAGACATGTCGGATTTCCTTTTACTTGCCAGTCATGTTGTGAGATGTAACCAAACCTGACAGGTTTGCCTCTTTGTTTGACAAGGCCACAGCCAAGTGTAAATCCTTCTCAGTGGGAATCTAGCACAGCAGTAAGACTGAGAGAACATAAGACCGAAACTTCAATGTGGATGACCAGCTGCATGACCTCACTTTAATGAATTGTGTCAGGATTAGGGAAAGCCTTCAAGTCCAGGTTTGATTGATCACTGTTAATATTAATATAAGCCTTCTCTCATGCGCAAAACCATCTCTATGAGAAACAAAATAAAGAAGGCACCCAGGGACCCTATATTCAATGCAATGTACAGCCAAATAGCAGAACAATATGCTTACATTAAAAAGATGTTTTGAAATTTGTTCTGAGAAAGGCACTGCGACCAAACAAATGATGATCATTTCCCCCAACACATTTCAGTCCTTCTTTGCACTCTGGGTGGCCTTCACCAGTGTGTGTGGCTACATGTGTAAGCCCGTGCACACTGCTTGTGTGTCAGGGTGACTAAAGATCATCTTTGAAGGTGATCACCATAAGCCCGTTGAAGGAAGGATTATTAGAGACGGTCACGTGTCATTTTGAATCTCTCACACATAAATGCACGGCAACCTCCTTCGCCGCAACCTCAGGCTGACTCGGTCAACTTAAAAAAAAAGAAAAAAAGCCCCCCTTCCCCCCCCTTGCATGGGATAACAGTGACGGTGTTGAGACGGTGGTGTGAGGTATGCGGCTGCATCGCAACCTCTGCGTCTAGCGCAATGGTGTGGTATGCGGGCCCCGCCCCCGTGAGCGCAGTCATCCGTCTGATGAGGCCTCCACTCTGGCATTTTGACCCAGGCTGCAACCTGCTTATTGGCAGGCCGGGTCACAATTCTGGTGAGCCTGAAAGCCTACCTGCGTCATAAGAAGGGGCTGGCTGGTTTCACTCCGGGAGGCGGCTTAACCACAGGCAGACATTAGCCGAGGGAAAATGAATGTGTGTGAAGCACTCAGAGACATGTCTGTCAATAGAGATTCAGAACAGTGCTGGGGCTCTGCACAGACTCGGCCCAAATTTCATAAGTGGGCACAAAGGAGAAAATACAGGGGGGGGGGGGGGGGGGGGACTGAACTTAGTTCTGGAATTGCTTGTTTAACAGAAAAAGTTTAGCAGTACATATTACATTTCTTGGGGTAAATGAAAAAATGACAAACTAAGTGATTAATATTTAACATTTACCCTGTGTATAAGACTGCCTTAAGGTTGCCTAGTCTCATTGGAATGGCTAAAGCAATATGTTACCTAACAAGTATGGAATCAAGGCATGCATACCGTACAAAGCCCTGTGCGTGAGACTCTCTCCGGGTCCTAGGACCCATGTCCCAGTTCCGTGATCAGGAGCCATTTCCTCAAAGTAAAGGTGACATGTGCTTTATCATCACAGGCTATAAGCTGTCCCTACTCCCCAAAAGCATCCGGTCTGTTTCACTCTCTGTGTGAGAATGTACCATTTAGAGTGGGGGCGTGGGTGGGGGGGTCCCATGACCTGCTTATGATATTGTACCGGTGTCAGAGCTTTCAGGAAAACGAATGGCGCAAAATTGTATGCATGAGCTGGAAGGGTTCAATACTGTTCCTCACGAGAACTGCAATAAATTTTTCAGTGGAATAGCTTTCAAGTCTGCAAAGTGAGAGAGAGAGCGAGCGAGAGGGAGAAAGAGAGAGAGAGAGAGAGAGATAGAGAGAGAGAGCACTCTTCGGTTAATGCATGATTCCTACCCAAGCTTTCACCTCGACAGGCTCCTGTGATTTCTGTTTAATATGCTATTAGCAATTATCCCTCTCCGAGCCAGCCCTCTTTTTTCTTTTTTTTTACATCCAGTTTTTGGCGTTATTTGGCGTGTACTGGCGAACCTGTTTGCACGGTCGCTTTTCATGGAGCAATTCCACCTCATCTGCTTTAAGCTGCTTTCCATACATTTTGCTAGTGACATTGCAAACATATTTGTCTGTTGCCATAATGAGTGGCCATGTCAAAGCAATATTCAGTATTTCTTTCCCCTTGATTCTAAGTGCTATAATAAATTGAGCCCTTGATTCTGGATTCATAACTCGGCTTTATATTGCATAAAACAAGGCTATGTGGTTATGCAGCTCCATTAAGAGCTCCTGTGATTGTACTTTCTCCACCAGAATAAAGATAAATGAATAGAATAATTTTGCATGGGACCCATGCTCCAGTACGCGCATAAAGGTAAATGTCAAGCTTTTAATTTGAGAGGCAGGTTAAATGCAGGAGAGACAGCTAATATTTCCCCATTACCATAGCCCACTGTTGCAGTGAAAATAATTTTGATAAGAAAAGGTAGTCAATTATATCCACTTGGAGCCACACTGTGACCCCGCTGACCTCTGCCTTAATTCCGTGCCAGCGCTGTTCAAACCAATCAACAGGCAAAGCCTTCTTTTCAGAAAACGTCGGCTTTAATTACATTTTTGGCCATAAAAATGTGACCGTATTAATTTTGCAGGGTCACCATTTTCAGGTCCATCATTTCTTTTTATAAGACTATATATAAATGCTGCCAGTTTTCGCAAGACCGCAATATTGCATGCATCCAATGAAATAAATGTCATGGTGGTAAGATGATTTATCCTTCATAAAATGGAGTCTCAGTGGAAGGTGAAGCACTCTATTTGCATGTCAAGACTGAGTAGGAAAAAAAACCCATCCAGTTAATTAAGTTGCCATAGCAATAAATGCATAATAATCCATTTTTTAGAAATCAGTTCCATTCCATTCCAAATAGCTGCACTTTACTCTGCACTTAACGATGAAGCACAAAATATAATTGTTTTTACAATTATAGATGTTTTTTTCAGGTAACGTGGGCATTTATAAATATTTGCAATTACGAATGTTTTACTGCATACGCAGAAACATGAAATGCATTGCACTGAAGAGAATAAATGTCCATAAATAACCACGTGATGCACATTATTGTGTTATGCACTGATTGAGAAAAAGTTAATAAAACAAAGTGAAAGGTCTCAAAACATGACATGATGAACTAAATGCTATTTCATGGGCATGTGACTTATTTCATTTTATGAATTGTCTTTGCTTCCAAATATCAAGGCTGCATTTCCTCTGGAAACTCAGGAATTTGGACATGAGCCAGTCAGTACAGCAAGCATTTTATACCTGCTTCCTTGAGTCAGTGCTGACCTTTAGCCTAACACCTTGCTTTGGCTCATTAATTGAAAACAGGCAACTGAAGCTGGAGAGGGTGACAGTACAGGCTACTAAAATCATAGGGAACCAACAAAAACCGCTGAAACATCTGTATGAGGAGCATACAATTAAAAAAGGAAAGAGGATTATGGCCCTTCACATCCCTTGAACTTTCTCTTTGAGACTCTTCCGTCAGGTCGAAGGTCCTTGCCCCTTAAAGCGAAAAGAGCCAGAAAGAGCTTTGTCCCTACAACTGTTAGACCGCTTAATGTATTGGACATCTCAAGACAGTAAAGGCAGATGAGGAACTTGCTTTTGATGCTAAACTTTTCATCATAATTAATATTTAATGAATTTAATATAATATCATTTTGATCATAATACTAATAATAATAGTTATTTTAATCATAATCATAATATATTCCACTCCACACATACCTTCACTATAATGTGAAACATCTGATTCAATTGAATGTCTTTATTTAACATGTTTGTTTGTGTTTGTGCGTCTGCCCCACTGTCTATTTTTCTTTTTTACTGCTGGAAACTGCAACTGAAGTTCCGTAACGGGAAAATAAAAGTTATTCTATTATATTCTATTCTATTGCTAACTAAACTCATATTTTCTTGAACGAATGTGGACTGTGTTACTCCACAACCTGTTATAGCAGAAAAGAAATAGAATGGAATTCATTCATCTAATAGAAAGTGAATATAGACGGAATTTATAGAAGTTAAGCATTACCCTAATCAAAGTAAATGGTCATATCTTAACCTTATTTATTTTTTATGAAATAAATAAGGTTAATGAATAAATAAATAAATAAATAAGGGACAGTGACACAATTTTTGTTGTTTCGGCTGTGTACTCTAGCTAATTGGATTTGAAATGAAACAATGAATATGAGGTTAACGTGCAGACTGTCAGCTTTAATTTAAGGGTATTTACATCCATATTGGGTCAACCTTGTAGGAATTGCAGCCCTTTTTATACACCGTCCCCCCATTTTGGGGGGACCAAAAGTTATTGGACAATTGGCTGCTGTTTCCTGCCGGCTGTGTGTTGTTGCATCATTTGTTTATGCACAAGTAAGCTAACAAAAGCTCTGGGGTTGATTCTAGGTGATTCTTTGGAGTCTGTTGCTGTTCTCTCTCAACACCAAAGAAGTGTCAATGCCTCACTGGCTTCTAATTCTCCAAACCTGGGCTCACTTACACATGCACATTTGGCTGTATCAGCTCTTGGTGCACATACTTGTCCTTACACAGAAAAATCCTCCAGCTCAAAACCGTTTAGTGGTCTTGCCGCTAAAATAATTGACATGCTCCTATTGCCCTCTTGGCTGCTTTGTTTTACAGCTCAATATGTGGAAACACACACATTCCTGTTAAATTTCTTCTAATGAACAAAGAGATGACCAAACTACTAGTGGAGCTTTTTATCAGGAAGCTTTGGCTATCGGAATTTTTCAAAATTATTGCTATTTTATTGCTTGTATCATGTCAGATTGTTACAATATACACAAAGAGGCTGATTTGTGTAGTATCCTATAAAAATGTCAGAGGAGAAAAACATCACTGGATTGTGTTTTTAAAAAAGCTCATGTTGTTTACTGTGCCAGGTAATGTCCAATGCTTGGCTGGCTGTTGACATTCTAATGGGAAGCAGTGGAATCGCGGTTCAGGAGCTGGGCATGCAACCAAAGGTTGCAGGTTCAAATCGCAGAAAGAATGCGCAGCTGTTGAATTTGCGAGCCGGGTACTTAACTTGAATTACTTTGAGAAATATCCGACTATAAAATGGAGAAACCATTCTCAGAAACGCGTCATGTGACAGAAGCAATGTTATTCACCCTTACCATGCGAGGCGAACAAATAACAAAATGCTGGCACTCATGGCTCAGCAGGCCTCGTGTTTCCTTTTTTGAGCTGCGCACAGAGCGGTCTGGGTTTTACGAGGGTACGGTACATTTCCATGAAAATAGCAGACTGTGTGGTGAACCCTCAGCGGTGGGCTCTTGTAAATGCGTCACACAGACCGGGCCTGGAAAAGCGTGCTGTTGCAAAGGCAGTTTCCTCGGCAAGGCCGTCCCTTGGCTCCTGATAGAAAGAGAGGGGCTCCTTCCTCCTAGCCACAGCTAATAGATCAGCTATACTTCAGTGACTCACAGAGCGCACACCCTCTGCCAAGGCTCTCTGGAGGAGTCTTCCGAGGCACTGAGCCAAGTGCTGTAAGCAATATCCAGACAGCTCAAGAATGAATTCAGCAAATGCCAATGAAATGCTCCCTTGGAGTTTACATTTATTCCTCGACGACCTTTAGAATGAGACTGATGTACAGCTATGCCTGCACACACTGCCCACCACACATACATTACCATTGGAATCACTGAGACAGTTTTATGTTTTTGAAAGAAATTTATACTTTTATTCACCAAGGTAGCATTAAATTGATCAAAAAATACAGTCAAGACATTGATAATGTTACAAACTACTATTTCTATTTCATTCTATTTCTACTTAAGCAATTGTAGCCATTTTCTTTTTTAGTGAATCATCTATATCTATTGCATGTCTGGCAGCAGAGTGATGGTTTGAGGCTTGTTTGATACCTCAGACCCTTGATGACTTACAGCCATTTTACCAACCATGTTTTCCATACTATTCCCGTGTAATTTACAGCTTAAACTAGTCCCACCCCCCAATTCCCATAGAGATCCATTCAAATGCAGAGAGGTTATAGAATCGCTTGTAAGAGTATCAAAAATAAGATATCAAGATGTTTTGATGTTGTTGGGTCACAGACATCAGGAAGTTATGGCATGCAAAGGATATGCTAACAAATATTAACCTTACCTTGGTGAATAAAAGTATAATTTTCTTTCAAAAACATAAAAATGTCTCAGTGATTCCAAACATAGCAAAGAACCACAGACAGACAAACACACACACACACACACACACACACACACACACACACACACACACACACACACACACACACACACACACACACACACACACACACACACACACACACACACACACACACACACACAAACACACACACGTTTCATGTTAAAGGAAAAGGGATATCAATGCATCAAAGGATGACATCTATTTCATGCTTGCAGGCTGTTGCCTGAAATGTATCTGCATTTGACAGCTTTGAGGGTTGAGTGTTATTGATACTCAGAGATACCCAACCTTGAAGCTCAAAGCCTTGCTCTCAAATCCCTGATGCTTTCTGTGAGCAAAGATTCCTGTGTGGTTCCGAGTTAAGTCAAAATGTTGAGCGGTGGATGTGTTTCTTTGACTTTGCACATTTATCCATCCAAACATCCTTGAAAATGATTTGTTCAAACAGAGTGCTCAACTGATGTAGACCTGCCATGGATTACCCCTAAACACAAGGGGGTATTTATTCCTACTATGGATATTTCATTTTTGGTTCCTTGGGTTACATAAAGTACAAAATGAATAGCTTCCAATCCTCATATACAGTAATTACAGGAACAACTCTTTCATAGGGTTCAATCTGGGGAAAAGAATACAAAAGAAATCTTTCTATGCTGGTTGCCAAATTTACATATAACCATTTTGTATATTTACACCAAAATTGTATACCCTTTTACATTTATTAAACAATTATATAAAATAATCAATGAACCAAAGATTTTTACAGTGAAATGATGTTCACAGTCAATGGTTAGTCTATTTTCCCATACAATTGGCATTTATTCATTGAATGTGTTGAATCTCTTTTAAAAGAACATTTAATACAAATAACAGAAGATGTTATTTTATTTCTAAATGCTACAATATACCCAGTCACAATTATATTTTCAGCACTCTAATTCAGTATTTATGTATGTAAGCATTTTAAATATTCCTCCATCCACCAAAATGTATGCAGTTACGTATGCCTCATATTGTTTTGTTTCTTTATATATATGACTACAAAATATATATTTTTATATTTAAGATGACTTGAGAATATTGTAAGAAAGCAGCTACTTTGCCATTAGTACGTTGCATGAATAAGCCTTAATGAGAGATATGCTCTTCAGTAATTCTTACCTAACCTGATTTTCTAGGTAAAGAAGCACTGTATACATTAGGTTTAACTGCTTCTTGCTTCCCTGGTGTGACTTCTGAAGTTCCTGCTTGGCCACTTGGATGAGGATGTACCCTCCGGGGATAAACCTTGTAATACCTAGCTGCTCTTTGCTAAGTGTGTCTGTTGAAGAAGTAGCCTAGTTGAACTTTAGACATAAAGAGTTTTACGGTTTGAACACTGGATTGGACCCAAATGCAAGACTCTGAGGCAAACTCGTAGTAAACTCCGCAAGGAGTGTATTTATTAACAAGGCAGGGAAAAGAGACAGACAAACAAACAGGGAAAACTGTACGTGAAGGACTGAAAGTGGGGTTGGCGAACTAAACGGGGCTGGAGAGGAGTCAGGGCTGGAGCGGGCAAAACAGGAGGCAGGCTAGGCGGGCTGGAGCGAGGAACAGAAAACAAACAGGTTAGCAAGCGAACAGACAAAACAAACTGGCTGGGAGAGATCTCAAGACGGAGCTGAGAAAACTAACTGGCGATGAATGAGTGGAAATGGGGAATTTAATTAGAGCAGGGAACAGGTGAGAAGGCTGATTGATTGGCGTGCGGAATGTGTGCAATGAGGGAGAGTGATAGGCTAGTCAATGAGGGGAGAAAATTTGAGAACTAGACAGACAGGGTGAACAGAAAAACACGACATGAAACATGAGGAATGGGAAAACGAAATAAACTAAAGGGAGGTGGACTTGAGGGAAACGGCTGACGTTACAAAGAGTAAGAATGCACCGGTGGAAATCTGGAATTAAATTATGTGGCCAATCTACTGTAGGCATAGTTATTCAAAATTTATACAAATAGCGTACTACTCGCAGCTTGTTCTGCTATGACTGAATTTGAATAACGTACACTTCAAAGGTAGCCTACTCATGTTGTTAATTTGAAATAGTGACACGCACAATTTGAAATGACACACATACGCACCCCTCCAATTCCTTGCTGAAACTGAGGCAACGACCTACCTCATAGAAGTAGCACAGGAGGGGACTCCTTTAGGAGGTTTAAAAACCGGCTATACAACAAAATACTGGGACATGCTGATGGAGGTGGTCAAGAGAGAAAAGTGATGAAAGCAATGTACATGTATAACATGGAATACACTTTAAAGCTTTGGTTTACAATATTTTACAATGCAAAATACATTCATGCATCTTTAAAAATACATTGTTGTAGGTAACTCAGACTTCTTCATTAACATTTGATTCACTAGCATGTATTAATGTTGGATAAAAATGTTTATTATGGAGTATAATTAAATAATGAATGCTTTATTATTAACTGTACCCTATTTTATAGTGCTATCAAATAAGCCAATAGGATGAGGACAACGGAGCTGTAATGAGAGTGTACACTGCTATTATTTTATATTCGGCAGATGCTCTTATCCAAAGTGACATGCAAGGCTATCATGACAAGATGCATTACGCACACATCACCTCAACACCAAGAACAAGAATAATAGACTGAACAGAGACTGTAGTAAAAATAAAAATATATAACTGGACAATATTTCCTGACAGTTATCCTTAAGAGCAACATAATAATAGTACATCATACTAGAGTGAACAAGCAACCATGGAAAATGATGAACAAAAGTAACATTATCTTAAATCACTTTAACTACAGGCTTGGTAGCATCTGCATGGTCGCCACTGTTTTTTCCTGTGTGATGTCTCTGCCTGGTCTGGTTTATATGGATCTATAGAGCAGCTTAGCACTGCTAAAACAAAGCAAAGTAAGCAGTGAAGTAGCCTACGTACCGTATGTGCTGTAATCAGGCATAGGTGTCACCAGCACCAGCATGAGTAAGCAAAGATGTGATTGACATCATCTGAGATACGTGGGAAAGGGCAAATGATTGTTTTTCTAAAAGGATGAAAGAATGCTTGCCTTTCCTGTATCGAGCGCTAACATGGATTCGGTCATGTTAAATCAGAAGCAAAACACACACCTCCTGCTGGAACAATAAATTGCCTTTGACCTGATCTACAATGAAGCTCTGAGCACAAACTTGGCTTTATGAACCAGATTAGCAAGACACCCACTAGGCAGCCCTTTTAGAGAGCCCATCTGTGTGAACCCATGTTGGGCGAGAGGCAACAGGTGGCGTGGCGCTGCATAGGGAAGCTGAGCTAAATGGAAACCGTGGTTGTCATGGAAACAGACAATTATTGACACGTCCAGTTCCTGCTGGAAGTGGTAAGAGATATGCACACTGTGCAGAACATAATTGAGTAATTTTCTGCATCATGAACAGGATCAAACAGGTGAGATTAGCGGCGCAGCATTTAGCTGTACTGTGGGGATGAGAGAAGACGAGTGCAGGGAGAGGTGAGCGGTTGTTTGACAAATAAATAAGACAAAAGTCTGTTTATGTGGCCCTGCCCCCAGAAGTGCTGTGCTATGTGAGTGAAGGACATTGAGGTGACATAAAAGGTAGCAGGCTGTGCTGTAGGCTCACAGGGAAAATTGGAGAATAATACATGTGTCTCCTGTATTATGCCATTATCTTAATATATACAGTGTAGGGAGAAACACACCTCAATCACCACCATATCACACCACACCAACCTGATTAATAGATGGCAGCCATTTTGTGCCAGAACGCTCACCACATGTACAGGGCTCAGCATCCCCCACACTGCTGATAGGGGTACGGGTACATACAAGTCAAGCGCTCAGAAAATACCTTATTAAAGTTGCATCTCAACACACAAGCAAAAAGCACACACGTTTACAATATCGTAGTACTGTACTTTATTGTGAGAGGCAACAGTTTCCAAATGAAATAGGAACAGGCCAAGCTGTTCGCGAAAGAAAACTTGAATAGCAAGTATTTTCAAGGTAAGAGCCCACACACCAAATGATGATTTATGGGATGGAATTCTCTTTGAACTTTCACAAAAGCCTAACTTTTTTCTCTTTTTACTAAACTTATAATTTCTGCAATGCATAAAGCTTGCCGGTGTATGTGTATGGTTGTTTGCGTGTGACTGTGTGTGTGTATGTGTGTGCGTGTTTTTTTTTGTTTGTTGCCATATTGATTTTCCCCCAAAGACAATGGGCCCAGTGAATGTTTATAAGGGTAAATTTATGAAGTAAAACCAGTTTAGCTGTCACAAGAGGGCTAGAGGCCCCGCTAGGGTAAGAAAGAAAAGCTTTGCTCCCACAACCCCAGAATACCAGTGCAAATATGTTAGGCATTATGTGCAAAGCCCTCCCCCACAGAGAAGACAACATGAGCAAAGAATCTAAGGCAGAACACTTAGATATGGTATGATTTAAAGCTGGATTTACATAAATACATAATTCATTTTAATATACTTACTAAGGCAGAAAATGACTTGTGACCAAAATTCTGAAATAATAGATAGATAATCTTGTGACCTGTTGAAGCTTTAGACTTATACAGAAATAAAGGTTTTCACATTCACTTCTTAGATTTATATCGACGATCTGTGATGTACTGCTTATTTAAACAATTATACCATATATACGGTCATCTCCAAAATTGTTGGCACTGTTTAAAGGGTAAGTAAACCCTAAAAGCACTTTTTTTTGCTGATTACTGATATATTTGGACATATCCATGTGCTAGAGATTGATCCTGTTGCAAATTGCGACATTTCATCGCAATGTTTAACATCATATAGGAAGAGTATTGTATTTTGGCTAACTAGTGCTATGGTGGTGAAACATAGGCTATTGCAGTTGTAATTTACTATTGGCTGTTGCACAGTATATGTGACGTGACAGTACAAGTGATGTCACACCAACTGTGTGCATCTGCCTACGCCATTCCACCTTACACTATAAATAAGTTTTTTTTTTTCAAATCCAGCAAGTTGTGGAGACTGAGGAGCATTTGTGTGAGCGACAGGCTATTGATAGAGAGAGGATAGCATAGGTGTCGACCCATACAGTTTGCCCGTATGATATATGGTTTTTCCAACTTTTCGAAGGCAAACGGGCGTTTATGATACGGGAAATCTAGTCTATATGACCTCATGGCTAACTTAGCCATCTTTAAGAACGTTAACTGTTACTAGAAAATGATCCAAGTTAAGATGAGAGCTAAGTTTATAACTATATATATATATATATATATATATATATCCTAGCCTACATTAATGTTAACGTAGCCTATTTGTATCTAAGGCTATCAAAGCTGTTATGTAGCTAAACTGCAAAAAAAGTGCCACAGGCTCATAGCTACAACATGACATAATTTAGGAAATTGTGGTATCCATCTATGTATCTCCTGCACTGGGTTATAAGTGTGTGGGGTCAGTCCAGGCTCAAAACAAATTATGGCTGTGAATGAGCATGCATGTGAAAAAAATAGGGCGTGGATTGCTAACCCTTTCATGAGTATCTTTCCTACCCCAGATTTTGGCATTTTTTGAACCGCAAACGGAGGCATGGTCGCTCTGAAACAGCCCGTTTAGTTACCCTTTAATGTGCACTGTTTACTACGCGACGTGCAGTACACAAAAAAAGTATGAAAAAAAAGACGTCCCACCCTTTGATCGTGCTAAACATGTCACGTGTTGTTTTTGTTGTTATTGAAAGAAAATATCAGCGAAGCTGCACAACATATTTATACAACCAAAATGTTTGCGTACTTTTTGAAAAGTGTGCTTCCGAATATACTTAGCGAAAACCCCGAAGTAAGTATATCATACGGGGGTTTCAAGTATACTACATTTAGAGAAAATTCCACCTACTTAACGACTTTCTCGTCCTGTCTACACAACAAGCCTACTTAATAGTAAGGAAGGGTTCTGATTCGGACACAGCCCCTACGATGCAGCAAATTGCATACAATGAAAATCTTTAAATGCGAATAAACATGAGTATTTAAAGTATGTAAGATGGCAGTATGTCTAAATAAAAGCAGCATTTTCCAAAAGTAAGCCTCCCTCTGGTGTTTCATACTTGCAGCTGTCAAAAATGCACTCCCAGTAATGAGAAGTAGTGGGTCATGGTTGGTAACATACATGTAACATACAAGTGTAATGGTAACATACATGAAACATAATATACTGGGCACTGAGAGAAGAGTGGTGGCTCTCTATTTATGTTTTACCAACTATTAAAAGTAATGCAGTAATTTGCAAAACATTTTCTCCCAAATTTCCTACAGGGATGTTCACCTCAACCCCTCCAATGTTTAACACTAAGGTACGCCCTTGGCTTGTTACCTGTGTTATTTAATACGGCCTTTTTTTGGTCATCTTCATCAAGGGTGCCAATAATTTCAGAGGTGACTGTGTATGAATAGTGTGATTGGAATGCAGTGTGATAACCTAAACCACTGCGCTAAGTAAATCAGGCCAACAAACTGTTCTGCCTGAGGTGAATAGAGCGTGACTCTTCATATATCACCAAAAGAATAACAGGGCAAGGATATTCAGCCAAAATTCCCTCCTGCCTCTGCTCCGTAAGCACTCTATCCAATGGACAATAAAAGAAATGTCTTTATCTTATTTCTTTGAAGTGAAGTTTTGGAGAGATACAGTATATGAGGTTATACACAGGTTTCGGCCAGGTCCTCTGCCCCTCCCCCAACCCACTGGTTTTTCAAATTTTGGGGTCATTGCAAATATTCTACAAAAGAATTAATAAGGACAGGATTATATCTTACTGATGTCCACTGGTTGTCTATGCAGTGTTGTGTACTGTTGGGATGAATAAATGGAAAGAACCTTTGGCTAACCAAAACCCATACTACCCATAATAGGATGAAGCCAATCGCGGCCTTCCACTGTGGACTCCAAGTCACAATTTAGCTGGTGACATTACTGGTGCTCTAACTAGTACCTGCAATCATGGTAAGAGCCTTTACCAACTGAACCATTTGAGAGAAAATCTTTCTTCTTCTACTAAAACTATTCACAATAGAAAGCCCACCCTTTGAGCTAAGCAGCGACAATTGGGTCATCAGACCAATGTCTTTAGTTCCATATCTGTGTGAAAAACATGCGGTTATAATCGATATTATAATTATAATTATAATTATAATTATAATCGATATAAATTTATACACGACTGGCCGTGCTAATCAATATGCGGTAAAGAATGATGTGATGGCTCTTAATTATGGAGTGTGCACATCTCTACCAGATGTTGCCTTGCGTTGGTATATGGATGTCTTCTAGTCAGTGTCTCACGTTTACCAGCCAGATATATTTAGTACCAAGAAGTAGTATGTTTACGGCGCAATACTGCTGCTGCTGATTTATCAGAGACTAGTCTCCTCTGCCCCCCTCACCTCAACAAACAGTACTGAGGGAAAAAAATGAGATTACCTTCTAGTATTTTAGCTCTCACCGGCTCACTTTTCATTGGTAAGGGCAGACATGGCGAATAGCTTCAAAAACAAACTGCCACTTCCCCTGGAGGATTCCCCCCTCCTTATCGGTTACCCCAATCATTTTGAAACGTCTCATTTCTCCAATTGGAGAACACAGCAGACAATGCAGATGACTGCAGGGTAAATTGGGCACTGCAGTTGGAGAGAGAGAGAGAGAGAGAGAGAGAGAGAGAGAGAGGGGGGTGGATTCTCCTATCAGGCATTGTGTTTCTCGTCTCCTAGAACAGTCTTCAGTGGGGGGGGGGGGGGGGGGGGGGGGGGTGTGGGGGGTGGTAACTGACATGGGGGGCCTAGAGCAAGGCTGCTATTTCTGCTGTAGAAATTGCTGAACTGTGCTCACCAACCATAAACATGTCATGGGAAAGTAGGTCAGCATCCTCCCGCAGATCAAGCAGAACGTACCAACATGGTGCAGTCTTCCCCTGTAGCTCTTTCCCGCTCTCATTTTCTTTTTTCCCGACCCCTCTTAGCCGTGGCTTCCGAGTCACGCGAGCACTTTGGGTCCTTTACGCCCTCAGGACAAATAGATTTGGGGAGGAAAAAGGCAGATGTGCATTCTCCTCCACACACCGTCCTTATTTAATGTGCTTTGGCTATTCAGCCGGGTGCTGAGTGACCGGAGCAACCTTGATCATTCTGACATGGCGGGCCGTGTACGCTCGAGGGGACAGAGTACGGGTGAGTGCAGAGGTGTGCACTTGTGATTTGGGTGGTCCTTATTTGACTGGGAGCTCTGCAACGGGGCATTATCTCCCATACAGACCCCCCCACCCCAGACAGCAATCCATGACTCACACGTCTGGGGAATGCACTGCATCTCGTCGTTTTACAACATTGCATCATCAGAAGCTGCGCATGCCCCGACCACCTCCACGATTATCGGAAACTAACAGCCGACGTTAAAAGAGCAACGTAAAAAACCTCAGTTATCAACTCTTAGAAAATCAGCATGTTCATTTTGTGGGTGAAACCAGCCAACATCAAATGAAAAATTAAAAGGCGGGGACTGGGATTTCAGGATTTTCGTGGAAGAACTAGTCGCAAACAAACTCGAGCAGGAAAGGACTGACAATAACAATTGCACAAGATAAATACCACGTGCCATTCATTTGGATCGCACCCAGCACAGATCTCAGACGGCACTCAAGAGTGCTCGACCCATAGATCTTGTTTATTG
This sequence comes from Synaphobranchus kaupii, assembly GCA_029718625.1. Taxonomy (NCBI): domain Eukaryota; kingdom Metazoa; phylum Chordata; class Actinopteri; order Anguilliformes; family Synaphobranchidae; genus Synaphobranchus; species Synaphobranchus kaupii. Next base: position 26,752,729 of record CM056392.1, on the reverse strand, counting down.
GCCATTGGAAAGCCATGTCAGATGATGCAATGATGTGAAGATGATTTGCGAGCAGGCTGACACGAGAGTCCGGACAACGCACGGCCCTGGCTGGGAGAGTGGAGGGACAGGGAAGAGTGGTCTTGATTGAAAAGTAATCCTGCAGGTGTAATCCATCACTCGGACTCCTCGTGCTTGAAGCCCCTGTCACTCCCCACTTTGCAGATGCGCCATCCCATAAACAATCCCAAGCAAGCAGCGGACTTCCAAATGTGAAAAGGGCTTCAAGGCAAGAACTGGGCTTTTAAAGCTGGATGGTGCCATCATTTTCCCCATTACCCACCATTCAGCTGTGGACATGAATGTTTCCTTTAAGAGCTTTTTTTTTTAGTTGGAGGTTTTCATCAGACAGAAAGCCATCACTTCATATATTTTAGACATTAGTGAGCTGAAGATGCCACTCAGCAGAGCAAGCAGAGCCGAGCAAGCAGAGCCGATCACAATGCTTTTGAAAATGAATTAATGTTTCGGAGCAGGGCCTTCGATTATGTCAGGGAGTGGATTGAGCCATGCATGAACGCTGATATTTTAGTTGATGTCATTCTGAACCAAACAGAAACTAGCTTTCTGTTCAAGAGTATACTGTGTAGTACATTCAAGAGTTTCGCTAAACTTTATTATCCCACAAGGGTGAAATTCATGTGGTCACACACGTCTCGTTTAAAAGACAGATACACTATACAAGAATTACATAAAATACATTATACTTTCACATGCGCGCACACACACACACACACACACACACACACACACACACACACACACACACACACACACACACACACACACACAAAGTCCGTGAAGAATCAATCAGTGAAGAAAAAACATTGTGCACGGTTTAATGCTCAGATTTTTATCACGATTTGTTCTTTTTGCTCCCAGTTTGGAAACCTTTATTGTGTTAATTTGCCACAGCCTCCCACGTCAATTCGGGAGAGAGCAGACAAGCGTGCACCCTCCTCCAAAAACATACTTCTGTCAGCTGCTTCTTTTCTCCTCACAGCCTTCGAGTTCAGCTCACGAGTTGAGTTGAGCTTACTTTTTATAATGCTGTGCATGTTGATATAATATAAACAAGTGTTTTTATTTTTACATTGTCTATATTTCGGATGCAAACGAAAAGAAACTGCCGTGAATAAATTAAGAACACGTATCAATGTAAGTATTAACATCTGATCCCTGAAAGTGTGTGTATCTGTTAATTCCAGATTTGTATAACATGCCATTCAGAGGCCTATACTAATTAAATATCTGAGTTCAGAATTGCTTGAGGAACCATACAGAATATCTCAGGTTGAGGATGGAATTTATTATTTCGTAAGGTGTGTTGTCCTCTAATTTTAAAATTGCCAATGATGACGGGAAACTATTGCCTACGTCACATGCGATCTCCCTCAGTGAAAGGGAATGAGCGAGCAGTTCCTGAATCGATGAATAGGATAATGACGAATCGTGATTGAATGATGATTTAGGTACTCATTGGGGAGTAATTGGGGTGAAATTAGCATGGGGTGCCGTGTGGTGTCTGGGTAACGGACACGCTTACCTGTGGGGAAAGAGCCTGTGTTGTCTGGGGAAGCTTTACTGTTGGTGGCAGGGGGGACAGAAACCAAGAGAACTGCCATTATCCTTTGTCTTGCCTATATGTATAATATTTTATGAATTGTACAATAAAAGTGATTTTTTTACCTTTTACGTTGTGGTCCGTGTACTTTCTGGAGAGTGGTGGATTACTGTAAAGAACAAAACCTGGTCAGGGGTCCTGCAGTCGGATTTACCCAATTTCCCGTGTTACACTTACAGGTTGGTAATAATTAAACTTGACAGGATTCAGCTTAATGTAATAAAACAGTTGCACAGTGGAGGCCTTGGATAAAACGCGTGCATTGAACACATTTTGTGGATTTTACATCTAGGAGGAGATTTTAAGTGTAGACAAATAAGTGTAGATGAGTTTCTCCTGCTCTCAGCTCTATAGCAGCTCTGCAGCTGCAGGCAGAATGGACATGCTTACCATCTGAGGTCTTTCTTACCACCTACAAAAAACGCCCAAAACCACTTAGGCTAGGCCATACAGCAGAGGGGCACAATGAGGGCCAATCTGTTCCAGGATTTCATTCCAACTCTTGCTCTTATCTTGTCCAATCTAACATTTTTTTATCGAACATTTATATAGTCTTGTGCAACAGCTGCAGGCTGTATTCTTGGTGAAAGTGCTTTTCTGTGATCTGATATAGAAGGGAACCAGCTTTGATACAGCTGTATAGAAAATGAAACCCGAATAACAGGTTGGAACAAAAAGCAGCACATACAACAGCGCTCCAGGAATAGTTGCAGACACCTGCCCTCTAGTCTCCGGTATGGGTCTCCTCTATAAAGATTTAATAAGCTATGACTGAGAGCCTTCAGTGCTGGGGCACTGGGGTAAGGCATACTTGCCAACTTTGGGACCTCAGAAATAGGGAGGTTTTCCAAACCAAGGAAGGGAGTCTGGGGGGTCTTCCCCCAAAAAAATTTGCATTCAAGTGCACTATAGTGTGGAAATAACGTCTGGAGTAGTGTGCGCGTTTCAGCCTCAGTACCCTTTGTACCAGTGCAAACGGCACAGTCATGACTGTGGTGACTACAAACTGGTAAAAAGCGAGAGAGAGAGAGCGAGAGAGAGAGATAGAGAGAGAGAGAGAGAGAGAGAGAGAGAGAGAGAGAGAGAGAGAAAACAAGTTTTGGCTGACATACAGGGGCATTGCCAAGTACAAGCTATCTCTTAATTACCGTATCATCTAGCCAGCAGGCCTAACAGAATCACACCCAATCTGTTTTCTGTTATCCATTAGCAAGCAGACATGTACAAACTTAGAATATTTGTGTTGCATTTAAAAGAAAATTATATGGCAATTATGTAATTGTTTATTTGTAAAGCAGGCGGTAAAAAGATAATTGTTGAAATAATGGATATGGATATGGACATAGAGGAATGACACCAAACTTACAAAATAGAATATTTACATGGATGGTTTTCCATGTCAAAGAACACATGACATGGAAAACAACTTGTCCAGCAGCCATTAGTCTTTGGTTTCTATATTGCTTCTGCTGACAACTGTACCCTACCTAGGACCCTGGGGATAAAACATGGGAATCGAGTATGAAAACCATTACAGTCTAAAAATGATACGCAACAAACAATGAATCAAAGTTAATCTACACATTTACACATTTATTTCCACAAATCAGACACTGTATCACCAGTTTGTTATTCTTCATCATTGTTTTGCATAACTTAGCTATCCATATGTTTTGTTGGGGGACTTTTTTCACTGGGACCACATGGCATCTAGCAGCTCTAATCTGTCCCTTTCAAATGAGACAGCCCAACATGCAATGCCACTTTTATTTACAGTGCCTCAAAGAAGCTGGAGCATTCTTACTTTCTAACTGCAGCCCTTTCACACTCAGCTGCTTTGGTTAAATGCTTTCCCGGCAAGCTCCACGCCAATTCATTACCGTAATCCATAAATTATTTTGAGGGTCTTTGTTCAAGATGGCCATAAATCTAGGGCAGGAGTTAGAAGCAGCGGCCACATGTGGTACAGCGCAAACCACAAACACTTTTTTTATGTCCTGCCTGCACAAGAGTGCTTTTTATCCTTGCATTTTCCATTTAAAAATAGATAAATAAAATAGCTTTTACAGCCTTTTGCATTTTTGGGTTACTTTTATCATATGGCACTCTTGCTGAAGGGATCTCATAAGAAATGGCTGGCTGTCACACATTATAGTAAACTTCTCTTAAAGGGGAATTTAATCTAACCAATATGGCACTTTGTCCTTAACTTTAGTTATGAATCTGAGCAATTTACATTGCAACAAAATTTGTGGCTTTTCAGTGACTGTCAAAATAGTGAAGATCTTTAAATAACTGACAAGAATTTGAGGCTTGTTTGAGCCTGTTACTGAAAGAAAGGTAAGGACAAAATCCCCTTAGCAGAGAACTACAGCATTTAGAATGATGGCCTCCCACAGAGTTATATACAGCAATATATTGCATACAAGTGAGGCAAACAGCATATTTAGATAACATTGGTGTACTATAAATACAGTGGCTGAAACGCCTAGTTCCTCCACCACAAACAGACTGAAACACTACCCCTACAATGAAAAAAAAAAAATAGAAAAATCATTTAAATCTTTCATTAAAACAACTCTCCCATAGTGGTCCTGGAGCAGATTTCACACAGGTCTGAAACTTTAAGGAAAGAAAAAACATCAATTACAGACGAGTAGTCTGAGCCACAGTAGATGGTAGAGCTATTGAGAATAAACGCCTCTAATTTCAGAGGCGATAGCTAACGACGGAGTGCCCTCATAGTCAGCGTTTGACAGTTATGTCTATAACTGGATCATAGACCCAAAGCAGAGCACTTCAGGGTTTTCAAAGTGGAGTGTGTGATTATGTTCAAATGAGCAGTTGCTAATTGCAGTGAATTATCTTGGCTAAATTCATTGTGCATTCAATTTTGTCTTCTCGCTGCGGACGTGGCTGATGGCTCTCCCCAAGAAGAGTCTAAATTGTTGCCTTGATGAAGGAAAAAAGGGAACAACGGAGAGGTGCCAATCAACAGAATGAACAAGAGGGAAATGGGACAGTATCTGTTGTTTGATGTGTGGAAAATATCGGCAGAGCTCCAGTGTGATTGTGTGTGTGTGTGTGTGTGTTACAGCTGGCCAGGGGCCTCATTTATAAATGGTGCGTACGCACAAAGAAGATGTCACTTTCCCCACGGATTTTGGATTTATGAAAACAAACTTGACGTCAAAACATGCACACATTTACACGAACTATGACCCATGCATACACACATTTTGGAGACTGTGGGAATCGGCGACTCCTATGGCAAAGTACTGAAATGCAGATAAATGTCCTACAGACCCGTTTCACACAGTTCCTTTCACTTCATAGCAAAGTAAACAGCCTTCTAATAATCATTTCCCTTGTCAGAGGAACATCAAGGCATTTTTGGTGTTCATCTGAAAGTCCATATTTAAGAATCCAGACTGTTCGTAAAACGATAATATCGCCGGTGAAACCTCCCATGTGTTACATTCAGAGTTCCAGCTTATGCCATCAGGGAGGGGCTATAGAGTCCCACAGTACAGATGCATATTATTGAAGATGTGTCCTTTTTCCGTGAGCTTGCTATACCAATGGTGAGTGAATGCTTAGGTTGTAGATGGCTCAAACACAAACTTTCAACCAGACTTAATTCACAAATAACAATCTCTAATGTCGGAAACTATTAAAAAGAAGTAACTGATAAAGTACCAGCATCCAAATTACGGTTTGCGATTATCATCTCTGGCATTTTATCCAGTTTGGGGGAGACAACTGCAGGATGGAGGAGAAGGGGAGCTGAGCAGCAAAGGCTCATGGGTAATAGGCAAACAGAACAAGAACAAGATTGACCAGAGTTTGTGGTTGGCTGTACAAGAAAAATTACACAAGTAAAAAAGATGGAGTAGGTTAGAACATTCCCTGCTGTTTTGATTGACAGTATTTACATTTATGAAGAGCTGTCTTTTTTAATCTTGACCTTTTTTCCTGATGCTAAATTTCACATTTTTATACTGCATGCTCTCACATGAGCCTAGAATGTCTAAAAATAGTTAATTTAATGATTAGGTTTTTATCAAAAGAAAGAGCAAGGTGAAAAAGACCCTTAAAAGTAGAGCTAAGACCATTTTCCTACATTGCTATATAGAAGCCTCATAAAACTGGAGAGTGGCCTTGCAGATCAAAACTTGCTTTTAATACAGAACCTCACAAACCAATAATATAATATCATTATTTCATGCCTTATAGAGCACATCTGTGCCAAACACATACTGTAGTTTATGGTTTTCTGAAGTCCCAAAAACAAAACCCAAATCGCTTATTATAAAGGAAATAATTCAGTGGAGCCAGAAGAAAATAAATGTTTTCTTAAATTGAATCTCTTGAATTCCAGTATATAGCAATAATAAGAAATAAATATGTTCTTACTGTGAATAAACAGAATAACATTCTATAAAATAAAAATATTCTGTGCCTATGGTTAGTATTAGTAGTGTGGTTTAGAAAATGCATAGTTTTAATTTATTTACATTCAGCTTTCCATTAAAGATAACTGGTTTTTGTGCTTATACAGTGAGCACCATAATTCATTGGACAGTGACACATTTTTTGTTATTTTGGTTCTGTACTCTAGCACTTTGAGCTTGAAAGGATACAGTGACAATGTGGTTAAAGCGCATATCCTTTGCATGCCACGACTTCCTGATCTCTGTGACCCAACAATATCAAAAGACTCTTGATATCTTATTCTCTCGTACTAACTTGAAGGGTTTCTTCTCCTGACTTATTTTTCCATAGAGGTCAATCGGAAAATATCTACTGCATATCTGGCAGCAGAGTAATGGTTTGAGGCTCGTTTGATACCTCAGACCCTTGATGACTTACAGCCATTTAACCAACCATGTATTCCATACTGTTCCAGCATAATTTACAGCTAAATCTACGTAGTTCCACCCCCCAATTCCCATAGAGATCCATTCAAATGCAGAGAAGTTATAGTATCACTTGTAAGAGTACCAGAAAATAAGATATCAAGAGTCTTTTGATATTGTTGGGTCACAGACATCAGGAAGTCATGGAATGCAAAGGATATGTGACCAAATATTAAAAATTATTACTTTATTCTACATTATGTTAAACTGTCCAATATTTTTGATGGCCAAAAATGGGGGGGGGGGGGACAATGTACAAAAGGTTCTATAATTTCTAAACAGTTCATCCGATATGGCTGAAAATACCATCAAATTAAAGCTGACAGTCTGCACTTCAACCTCATTGTCATTGTATCAAAGTGCTAGAGTACAGAACCAAAATAACAAAAAATGTGTCACTGTCCATTACCTTTAAAGCAAACTCGCTTGATTTGGCAAAATAAAACACTGCCACCCTGTTGACGGCTTATGAAACTTAATAAGGGATTTGTTTTCGTTTTCCATACTAGACACGAAGAATGACAGGCAAAACATTGATTATATGGCTTAAACAGCCTATGAACCACCAGAGTGACTAACTATAGGCTACTATTGGTTTATGGGGTGCATTTTTGAAGCATCACTATGGAGAAATGTATGTCTGTAATGTAAAATATGGTATATAGTATTAGCTTCCCAAGAGGACTGGCCATCCGTCTTCACAGCCAGGTTTCAAAATACACATTGTACCCCCTATTGCCATTATAAGAACCTGCAGGCGGACTTTCTCTGCCCCCCTGACACTTTGTTGTAGAGAGCAAGTCTGTCCTACGCTTGCCTACGAATCCCACTTGACCATCAGTGAGAGTTGTCTTCAAGTAAACGTGGTTTTGCAATCAAAAGGGACTCAAGATGAGGAGAACCAACAATATAAGTAAGTACTGAGGAATGAGTACTCAAGCACTTGATGCAGAAGTTCTTGAACATTAAAAGCACTGCTTGACTGCTCCAAGATGCAAATTAAGTGGGTCACAACATAAAAGATCTATCTCTGCATGGAAAGAGCTGTCTATTTAAGTAAATACATGGCTCGATTGTTTTGAAATCTCCCAGGCCTGAAACCACAGTAGTGCATTCTTTCACTGAATTTCTGGAACAGGATTTCATTGTTCAATGTGAAACGAGGCACATTTAAAGTATCTTGATAATATAGGCATACCTGTATTAGTACAACCTGCAGCAGAATGCTGGCGTACTTATTGCCTTACACCCCAAGATGCATAGCATTGATATAACATAGTTTGTGACCATATGTTATCTATTATAACTTTGTATGATTTTTTTGCTTAGTCCCCAGTCTTCTGCCTGACTTTGTATTGGACAGATACAGATCCTTTCCAAAAAATTTGAATATCATGGAAAAGTTGTTTTTTTTCCATCATTCCATTTGAAAAGTGAAACTTTCATAGATTATAGATTCATTACACACAAAGTGAAATATTTCTAGCCTTTATTTGTTTAATTTTTCATAATTTTGGCTTACAGCTCCAGAAAACCCCCAAAACAGTATTTCAAGAAATTAGAATAGTGTGTCGAAAATCAGCATTTACTTCAGTTATTTCAGAGAATGAATGTTTTAGACTGAGTGTCACACTCTGTACATGGTGGTTTTTGAAGCACTGACTCCAGCCTCAGTCGACTCCCTCTGCATCTCCGCCAAATTTTGGAATCGTCTTTGCTTGACAATCCGCTGAAGCCTACGGTCATCTCTTTTGCTTGTGCACCTTCTCCTGCCACATTTTTTCTTTCTTTTCTTTCACAACTTTCTATTGATATGCTTGGACACTGCACTCTGTGAACAGCCAGCCTCCTTAGCGATGACCTTTTGTGGCTTACCCATCTTCTGGAGGGTATCAATGATGGTCTTCTGGCCAATTGTCAAGCCTGCAGTCTTCCCCATACTGAACCAAACTGAGATACCTGTCCAATTTAACGACACACCTGTAGAAAAACGTTGTAGGTGTTTTGAGTAAATTAGATGATTAGAGTGTGACACTCAGTCTAAAACATTCATTCTCTGAAATAACTGAAGTAAATGCTGATTTTCGACACACTATTCTAATTTCTTGAAATACTGTTTTGGGGGTTTTCTGGAGCTGTAAGCCAAAATTATGAAAAATGAAACAAATAAAGGCTAGAAATATTTCATTTTGTGTGTAATGAATCTATAATCTATGAAAGTTTCACTTTTTGAATGGAATTATGGAAAAAAAAAAACTTTTCCATGATATTCTAATTTTTTGGAAAGGATCTGTATGTCTAAACATCAGAGAACAACCTTGAAAAAAGGTCTAATCCTGAAATAGTTTTTACTATCATATTGTGTCAGCCACATTAAATGTAAACACAATGAAACATCATATCAAGCAACTGCAACTCAACTACAACGAGATCCGTATTCTGTCAAAAAAAATAGTGACGTTTGATTTCCACATGGGTTGGAATGATGCGAGCGGCTTAATGGTGTCTGTATTGACCAAAACATTAAATTATTGTCTTTGATTGTGTTCCAATACCTGAAATGCCCCTGCTGACAAATAGCTGAAATATAATATGATATCAATGTAAGTCGGTGTGTTACTAGCCATGTATTTATACTAAATGAAGACTGTTGCAATGTAAACCAGAGCCACTGTCAATAGCTGCTGGATACTTATTATCAGATTACCTTAAAAAAAAAAAAGACCATCATAACCCGCTTATCTGCTTAACCTTTTTGTTGGCCTCAGGTCAAAACATTTAACAGCAGTGAAAACCCCCTAAATTTTTTCAGGATGAAATGCAATGACTTTTCCTGGAGTGACCCTACCATTAGGAAAAAGTTTTCCCTTTTTTCAATTATAATTATTTTTTAACATTTTTATAAAAGCAGTACACCATCAAGGTACAAAGATTGTCTTATGAGTCTTTTTTAACCCTGCAGTTATTCACTGATTTGCTGATGAATGACAGGTTTTTTTCTACATGTTTTTTTTTCTAAAATTCAATGAAGAAGCTTTATCACAAGGGGTCCAGTGAGGTTGGCTAATTTTGACCATGTGGCCATGGAGTGCATACATAATATAAAGCCAACACAAGGGTTAATACCTATTTGAATCGTTAGCCTATTGAGCACTTTTTTGTCAGCTGTTCACTGGCATGATATAGACCATTACTTGCTCATTAATAATGTTTTTTTCCCCCCAGTATTCACAATATGAAAATGGTATATTGCAGTCGGTTTACTCAGCAAGATTATATTAATTCTCCTGGAAGTCACTGCATAGTCATACAAATGCAAAGTCACACTATAGCGAAGAGTTCAGTCGTTCTGACAGGCCAGCGGTCGAGAGCATTCGCATAACTTCATGCTGATAACATCTAGCAGAGTTCTGCTTTCAAACGGGAACTCTCGAAATGTGATTGGCCACTGACATTCACACGATAACTAAACCTTACTCAAGTGTGTGACTTTGTCAACATTTTTTTGTCTTAAACGTGGATCCTTACACATACTTTTGTTAGCATGCACCAAAATAGTCGACATACTGTACATTGTGGGCAGACAATGCAGGCTTAATAAAGCATAAGGGGATCCATGGCATTTAGTTTGTCCACTGCAAGCTTATAGAAATCCTTTAAGATCTCAGGAGACTGCTCAATTGGTTGTTACTTTAGTACAGGATTTGGTATGCTGTGTGTGATAGCTTTCAGTTAACATCCCACGGTCATAGCCCCCTGGGTACATAGAGTCACTCTAACATAATATGCTATTTGTTTGACATCTTGTTAAAATATTCCGATTGCTATTGGGTAATAGCAGTATGTATAAGACTGATTTTAACAGATTTTTGTCATAATTCTCACAATGAGCTACTCTTTAATAATTAAAAATATGTTTTTTTATTTTTTACTTACAGTTCGATACACTCAAAAGACACTTTCCAGCACTTATTTAACTGTAAAGGAGAAGTGCACAGCTTTAAGATTAAAGAGATATGAACCATATCTCGGGTTTCAAATCAGTTAGACTGCCATTAATCTAAATGTTTTCTCTATTATCCTCATATGAGATCCCTTTAATATGCCGTTGACAGGTGAAGCAATCCGACTGTAGCATTTGTAGACTGCCAAAAGATGAAGATTATCCGGTTAGGTAGGTACGTAATTAAAACCAGGTGACCTCAAATAGCTATCAGTATGGTGAGAGTTCAAGTTCAAGAGGTTTTCCCCTGTTTCTTGGTATGACAAACCATGCAGAACGTTTAATTATCAGTCTTTGACCGTAAAATTCAGCATAGGAAACAATAGAAGACGTAAACATTGAGCCGCTGCTGACATTTTTTTCTCATTACACCAGTGAGTGTTTTGGTCAGCGGTGTAAAATGACATAATGAACCACCTCGCCACAGAAGCCCAAATCAAGGCCTTACTCTCATCCAGACCGGTTGTATCTTCCTTTACTCTCACAACATGAAATGTTCTATCACTCTAATTACACGAGAGAACAATTTTAATTATCAGCGTTCAAAGGGATATGTTAATGAATCCAAATGCACACACGCATGCAATGACATTATGCATGACCGTAATAGCCATTTTAATTAATCACACGACAATGTCGGCCCGACACACATCCATTTAACTGATTTGAAAATATTTGCGGTCAACATGTTCGAACAAAAGACTGGGGTAGCAACGGAACATCTGCCGTTGGAATAAATTAACCTCGGCCTCGACTGTGTGTCGCCTTATCTAGTTTTCTACATATTGTATCCCCCACAGTTCCATCCCAAATTGTTTAGTGGTGGGGCTAGTTATATGAGTGTGTGTGTGTTGTGCGTATGCTGTGCGTGTGTGTGTGTGTGTGCGTTTTAATGACCCAAATCGAATTGTTGTTGTCATCGGGTTACCTTGAGGGTTATGACTTTAGTTTCCTACCCAAGCATGACCTCATACAAATGCATAGCCTCCTAGTCCCGGATCAGCTTGCAATCAGCTTGTTTCATCCAGTGCTAACTCAGTTTTATTGATCCGATGTAATATTGTACACAGGCTGACCAGTGAACTCCATTAATTCCTGTCTCAAGAGGGGGATTACATTGCAGTGGTAGGAAACCCATGTTGTTAGGTGTTTTGCTTTTGGATGCATTGGGAATCATGTTTTCCAATTATATCAGTCGGTTCAGTGAGTTTTGTTCAAACAAAAACAGGAAAAAGTATTTTAGCTGGTGAAATCAAATTATGATAGTAACCTTGCTAATTGTTTATGCTTTGCTTTAAGCTAATCAAACTGTATCATAGTATCATATTTCAAACAGTTCTAAAACTGATAATTGTTACTAAACCACCAAACGAAATACATCTATGTACTGTACATGAATTATGATCATGTGCTTCACCGATATCCTACATTGTACTTTAGATGCATAACTGTCATGCAGTACATGTACTGTACTAATGAATCAGCATAGGAAAAGCACTGCAAGTTATCAATTTTCATTTATTTCTGAAACTACACGGGGCTGTAATTTACCATATAGGGTCTGTTTTTCAAATGCCTCCATTTCAGGGAAAAGAAGCTTTAAGTCTGTTCAGGAATATACTATCTGGTGGATAAAAGCCTTTTCAAACATACACTGCAATTTCCTTTGAAAGTGTTATTTTGTGTCAGAATGAATGAATAATGGGGCAAGTGAGTAAAAGACATATTGTGTTTCACATGTTGAATGAGGCCCTGATTAGATGAAAGTTCAATTAGCTTTTTTCTTTGACACACAGATACACACTGTAACGTGCATGCTCAGAGAGCTCTCTCTCCCTTGGGCTGCTTCAGAGGCTCCACAGTGCATAAACAAATTGGAAAGCGTCTTGTCTTTTGGGTCCACATTTACGGTTTTAATGAGTTGTAATTGTTAAATTGTGTGAGCTTTTGCAATGATTGCCTTTATCATTTGTGTGATGCCGTACAGCCTGAAAGACCTTTCGAGCCCTTAGAGCCCCGGTTCTGTTTTGCATATGATCCAAATGCAGAAATGCTAATCTGTGTCCTAAGGGCATAATGCAAACGTTCCACATTTCTGTGATCATAATTTTCTTTACTTTTTACTTCTAGTTAAAAAGCTTCTTCACTGTAAACCAACCAGTGAAAGTATTTAATTGAGAACATTCTATTTCGGCACTTCAGACTTTTGACATAGTAAATTTGGTACAATTTTGATACTGTGGCACTACCAGCAAGCTGGGTGTCCCCACAATGGTGGTGCACCAATTATGCTTCTATGCCAAGAGGACTTGTGAGGAGCCAAAATCTCTAGATTACCATTCAAGTTCACTTCCATTTCAAATGGCATTAGATTCACGGGTACAATTATCACTGTGTGTACAGAAAATACATACACCAATGATGTAACTGAAGACTTGCAGTTCATATAATTAAAAAGACGCACTCGCACAGGCAGACAGTCAAGTTCAATATAATAAAGCTTTGTAAAGTGATATAAAATTTAGCTTAATAGTCAAGAATATATCCACCCTGCTCGTATATTTGAATGTATGTATCCTACTGGATCATCTAAGGACTGTAAATGTAAACCCTTTGCAGCCAAGGGTAATTTATAAAAGGGCTTCTCCAAGATAAATGTTGAGTCAGTTGCTTTCATTCAAAGTCATACCCAGACATGAGTGCCTTCCCCAGGCAATTCTTCAACCGTCCTCATACTAGAGAAGTTCTCATGATCACTCATAGCAACCTCTGTCTAATTTAGAATCTCTCCAACTGGAAATCTGTGTCAGGAGCCATGAGCGGCATTACACAAGCGGCATTAAGAGTGCAGAGCATGCCCTTTCTGATCCTCTCAGTACACTACAGTGCCCTACTGCACTGTATCACCTTTCTCATGAGATCATTCACACGCGGCTGAGAAAATGTGAATGCAAACATTATCGACTGGCCAAGCGGTTTGCCAACACTCCGCTCGTTTAAAGTCAATCGATGTGGCGAAGCCTATCCCTTTCTTTGCATGTCGGAGATCTCTGCTGGGCACCGCACCAGGCACAGGGAGATTAATCAGCTCCAGCCAGTCTGTCTCCACTCAAAGAATCCTTTCAAGTTGGGAGTGAGGCACAATTTATAGCCCTGTGTCTATTGTGTGCCCCTTTACAGGGAAGCGAGAACTCTATACTTTTGCTTTTCAGCGCCATTGATATGTGGGGGGGCTCCATCCATGGCCTATATTAATTCCTCTCTGTGGATGTCAACAACACCAAGCACCCTTCTGAGAACTCTTGAGAACGCTGTCAGTCACGCACTAAGAACCTTGAGGCAGCTGCAACCAGTGAGCAACTTAATTAAAATTCACCATTATAACATTTTGTGCCTGTCTAGCTAAATAATTTCAAAAGTAACCAAAAAGATTTAGCTTTCCTTTATATGCTTTCGCGTGTTTTGTTCATTTTGCTTTTGATCTAAGGACTCAAAGTGAAAGTACCACAAAAGAGAGGATGTTTTGCTGGGCTGGCCAGTACAATGACATTCATTTGCAATGCAGCCTTTTTTCATCTTGCGAAACTTTGAGAAAGATAAGAAAAACATTGTGAACAGTCTTCATTTAGACATTACTGCATTATATACATGTGAGGTGCTTCCAGTTTCATGCTTGAAATACACTACTGCAAAGACACAGTTGTACAATTTCAAACTATCCAGATGGTCCATGGTTACTTGTTTTTATTCAAAATTGTGGCTGAAAGGATATTGAGGTATACTTTGAGAACTCATACCACCTATCTAGTTAGCAGCTTAATTATGCCTACTATAAAGCTTTTTCATTGTAAACTAAGATGCAGTTACCATTTAAAGCCCAGGTAAAAAAAAAAAAAACATTTTTTAAAGATGTGGCAGTAAAATTATCCACCCACAGGCCATGCTGTACAGTTGAAAGCAGAATGATGACAGCTCAAGACAGCTACCATGTCAAATGCACTTGTTGTGAGTCACTTTGGCTAAATGTGTTTGCCAAATAGCTAAATGGCAAATTGTACAGTATTTGCAGATTTTTAGAGAAAAATTACAAATGTTACTAAAAGTATAATCTACTTCAGCTTCATTTGTGACAGAAGAATGAGGAACATATTTGGAAATAAAGTTCCTTTGGGTGTTCAAGACCAGGCATCACAAACTTGAGACAGTAGGTGAAATGACACGGCTAGATGGCCTCATTATCATACACTCTTCTGCGCAAAAACATGGTGATCTGTGTGTTTTCTTAAAACCTGTTGTACACCTGGTGTGGGGGTACAGTCCAATGCAAACCAGTAGACTTTAGGCAACCCTTCATAGGAAGTCTATATATGTTTTGTTTATATCTTGCATAAGCAGTGGGGACATTCGTTATCTAGGCGGCCCCATGCAAAACAGTGCCGTGTTTTCCCTAAGTTGAAAAGATCTGTTGGGTTCATGGGGGCCCCCTGGATAGTTGGGGCACCATGCAGTTATGGGTTGCGTTCTCCAACTCAGAGACAGTGCATATGGATACCTAAATGTGACATACAGGCACAAGTAATATCAAGCAAAAGTAGCCTGAGCACAGATCAGAAGTTTCTCAAAATCTAAACCGCATTATCAAGAAGCTTTGTTCACTTTCAGTGAATTATTGTATATTTATACATGTATTCTCAGACTTGCATGTTGCATAGTAGCCATTACACAGTCTAAGTAAAAGTATAAACCTTATTTTCTTGTGGCTTATGAAGAAAACGTTTACTTTGCTCGCAGCAATAAATATGTTCAGCACATCGAGCCACAAGCAGCTTTGCGGTCGAATGCACGTACGCTGAGTGTCGATCTTCCTCTATATGCCACAGATGGACTGAGGTGGAGGTTTCACCCCAGTGTAAATGCTCATTATGGGACCGTGAGCTTAGCAGAGGTGAATGAGTTTATGCGCACAGGGGAAGGTGTCTTGTGGTAGAAAATCAGAAGCATGAGAGGAACATTTTTTTTTTTTTTTTTTTTTTTGGGTTTTGTTTGAGTAAGCACTGGTGGGTGATGCATTTCACACATTCCCCTTATGTCACTGGGCATTATGGGATAGCCAGTGTGAGAATTCTCAGCTTGTTCACAAAAAAAGTAAAAGAATTGGTGAATGGGGGAAAATGAAAGGCCTTGCAGCCTGAAAGCCCTTGCAGGCACCGAAGGATAGTCATTATGAAAACTCTGAGAAACATTGAACAGATTAATGGTTTAAGGGGCCCGGTTCAATACAGAGAGAATGCTAAAAAGGTAGTTTAAACATTTGCTGCGCTGCCAAAGAGGGGCCCACTCTCGTCGTACCTGCAGATTTCATTCCGTTTCTGAGAAACACAAAACCGCTGCTACTGCCCTGTCTGCCAACAAGCTGTATACACTGTTCACATTGCATTGCTATGGATAGGTTTTTAAACAGCACACTGCAAACTATATCAAGCAGGTCATAGAGGTAAACAGAAAAATATGCAGGCTACGTCCAAGATTTCTTGCCAAAAGTCATTAGTATTGCAGCTGAATATAATTTATTGGGGAAAATATACAGTAACGGCAAGGTATATCTCATGCTTTAACAGCAAATCAATTGCCCCCAGGGTGCTGGATTGCAGTTAAACCATGCCCATATCTAAGTGCAAGCATTAAAGCAGAGGGGAGCCTATGGAGCCTTATCATCTGGGTGCAAGTGTGTTTCTCTCTGATAAAAACACATGTAATTAGGCCACCTAAGCTATGCATACTTTTGGTGCAGTACATGTGTACATGTGGCTTTTCCAAGCTGTTCCTTAGCAAGGTAAAGTTTGAGCATATTCGCCTCCAGGGCATATCACAATCAAGAGCACCAAACCCCTGTGTGAATATTCCGTTGTAGAACGTGGCAGGTATGGGGACTGAGAGGGCAATTGTGTGCACCCTTTAACTTGTTGCAATGTGTTATTCCACCACAAACCTAGCGGTGCCAACAGTCCCACCCCAAGCCACGACCGCAAAACATCTCCCAAGGAGTGTTGCAAAACATAGCAAACTGTTAAGATTGAACTTCCTGTCCTGTTCCTTCCTTGAATATTCAGTTATTTATTTGAGTTAGACCCCAAACAGTGTAACAGTACGTGGTCTCACATGGCGGAGCCATGAGTTTCTTTTTTTTCTTTTTTTGAAGGTGGAAGTAGTGTTTCCCCAGTGTCGACGTTATGATGCAGATGAGGCTTTGGGTGCCAAGGCAGCAGTTACAGTTTTTAAACCCTGCTATTATCGTGCTCGTGAAGCAAAAGTAAATAGTATGGTGGGTGCACATTGCACTTCTCTCGTCAGTGAGAGTGCTAACGCATGTGTGTATGCGTGTTTGTGTGTGTGTGTGTGTGTGTGTGTGTGTGTGTGTGTGTGGGTGTGTGTGAGCGAGAGAAAGAGCACTCTGTGGTCAGGTTAAACAACTGAGTAACGATATCTGATCACGCACAGGTGTGTCAGCCAAAAGTAACACTGTGCGAATGGGGTTGAACTGTCTGCTGGCAAAGATGTGAAAGGAGAAATAGAAATACAATCCCTGGATATTGTGCTAGTGTAAAGCAAGACTAAAAGGAAGGCTTTAGTCAGCCTTATAGTTCCTCTTGAAGCTATGCAAGCAGACATTAACATTTGAATATGTACGAAAGAATGTTAATTACAATGGATTTATTAAAAAGATGTTGGCCCTCCATCACCAAAACTGGGGGTGTAAGGGAATATCTGACATGTACAAGCAAGGTTGGAAGCGTTTCAACCAGATCTCAGATATAGAACACTGATTACATGGTAACAGTGGTTTACAGCTCAGTGGTTTACTTTTACAATGCTTTTTGGGAAAATTGCTTACCCGATTTTCGTTGACATGCGTCTTGCTGTAATAATGGATTGTTTGTGTCATGTATGCCATGGGAGTCTGAGTATTGCTCTCGATTCAGTAGAGCCATATTTATTATTCAAAAGGATCATGCCTAGGATGTTGCACTCAACTGTGCGCTATTTCTTTTTACACGCATTGCCTTGAGAACATTAGGTATTTCACCATTTCTATAATCTTAGCTATCTATTACATTAATGTGCTCACATTTTCAGCTAATATATTTATTATTCGTGAACTATTATTTGTGAACTTTTCCCCCCCCCCCCCCGTGTTTACTAAGATAAAGTGTAATTGGGTTACCTCAATTTTTATACCCTCAAAATAACTACCAATCTATGGGAAGCCTTCTGGTCTACAATAAAGCAGTGCAAAAATGTCATATACTATTCAAGTTTAAGGCTAAATTTAATAATTGAATATATAATGTGTCCCTTGGACCTGTCCCATGGCTGTCAAGGTAAATCTGGAAAGCAAGCTTGTCAACTTGACATGTTTGGGAAATGGTCCTTAAACTAAAATAGGCATTGCTACACAGTCCTGGACTCTTTCGTACAGAGTACACCAATCCCCCTGCAATCATTCATCTTAAACAATAGTGTAGAATAAATTACAGTACAGAACCGTTTAGTTTAGAAATAGCAGAAGGGGGAGCGCTGCTTGGCTGTCTGCAGTGAAGGTTATCTGGAAGGTGCTCGTTGCCTGGGTTCCATCAAAGTATTTCCAATGAAAGTCAAGGCACTCTTCCATAAAAAATAAAAAGCCTTTATTATGTTGGCATATCCATACAGGACAGTTAAGAGTTCTGACACACTAACGCATTTCGGCGTTTGCCTTCATCAGAGTGTGTTTCAGGTAGGGGAAAGGGTAGGAGCCACATGCAATTATCATTAATTGTCAGTAAAATGTAATTAAACATTTTAAAGTGACAAGCACCCAAAATAGACAGAAGTTTAAAGAAAAGGGATGAAATCCAATTCATCATTCAAACCTGGGAATTTAGTAGCTTTTAGCTGTAAAAATCCAGAATGATTCCCTTTTCAGTAGTTGTTTTAGGCGATCACCTTTCCTTGTGGTTTTCGATGAAGGCTTCTAGGCCAATAATTTTGAGTGAAGCGGAGTTGTTACTATGGGCTGCCGCAAAATGCCATAGGGTAGTCTTTATTGGCTGTGCGTATGGCATTATTGTGGTCCCAAAGTCTGTCCTGTAGCCTGCGTTTTGATCGTCCAATATAAAAATGGTGGCAAGGGCATTCCAATCTGTACACGATGTATGTTGTTTTGCAGTTTATGAATGATTTGATGTTGTAAAGTCTGTTTGTAAACACGTCCACAAAGGTTTTGCAACATTGAACATTTTCACAGTGGTTACAGTGTCCACATTTGAAAGTTCCTTGTGGTTGGCGGTGTAGCCACGTGCTGTGTTTTTCTGCTGGAAGATGGCTACGCACAACTTTATCTCTAATGGTGGGGGTTCTCTTGTAGCTGACCATAGGTGGTTCTGGAAAAGCCTCTTTCAGACTTGGGTCACTCTGGATGATTCCCCAATTTTTTAGGACAATCCTTTTGATGTGTTGAGCAACTGTGCTGTATCTGGTGACAACATATGGGCGGTCTGATATGTTTTTGAGGGGTTTCTGTTTGAGTAGGTTATCCCTTTGCATGAGTTTAGCTTTCTCCAATGATTATTTGAGGACTCTTGGATCCTCTCATTTCGAAGCGGTTCTGCATGATATAAAAAGTCCTGTTCTTGATCACAGATGCGCCTGATTCTTTGGAATTGCCCGAAAGGGATGTTGTCTTTGAGACAGTTTGGGTGAAAACTGTCACTGTGTAGAATGGTGTTCCAGCCTGTGCTTTTTCGGAACATGGAGGTATGGAGAGTTCCATCTTCATCTTTGTGGATGGTAAGATCTAATAATTAATTGTGTTCTGACTGTACTCCAAGCTTAGTTTTATATTTTTGTTGGTGTTATTTAAGTAGTCATGGAACTTGTGCAACTCTGTTTGTGATCCATCAAAGAACAAGCAGACATCATCTATATATCTAGTATACCACCTGATGTTATTAAAAAATGCATTTGTGGACGCATTGAGTACATACTCTTCTTCCCAAAGTCCTAGGAAGAGATTGGCATAATTTGGGGCAAAACAGGCTCCTCTGGCAGTACCTTTGACTTTTTTAAATCTTCGAATAGGAAAACATTATGTTTAAAGATCCACTCAGTCAGAGTCAAGATGAAGTCAGAGGGGGCATTTCACTTTCTGGCCTAGATTGTAGATAGTGTCCCAGGGCTCTGAGACCTTCCTCATGGTTAATATTTGTATAGAGTGCCTCAACATCCATGACCACCAAATATGATGATGTGCCAATGTTTTGTATTAGTTTGATTTTATTCAGTACATGAGTGGTATCTTGTGCAAAGGCTGGTAGGACAGAAACAAAAGGTTTAATGAAGTGATCAACATATTTGGATGCGGGCTCTGTTAAGCTTCCATTGTTGGAAATGATAGGTCGTCCAGGAGGTTTTTCTATATTTTTATGTATTTTGGGAAGCATATAAAAACATACAATGTGTGGATTTTTTACCAAAAGGAATTTGAATTCTTTGTCAGTAGTCCAATTATTATCTTTTGCGTTGGTCAGAATACATTCAAAATAATTTTTCATGTTTTCAGTTGGATTGTTAGATTTGTAAAAATCTCTGTTATTCAGTTGTCTGTAGGTTTCCTCTATGTACATATTTTTCCCCCACACCACTACTGTTCCCCCTTTGTCTGCTGGTTTTATTATAAGATCCTTGTTTTTGGAGAGGGAATCAAGAGCGTCTCGTTCATCTTTGGTTAGATTGTTCTTGGTGGATACTGGATTTGCCTCAAAAAACTGTTCAACATCATAGTTTACTTTCTTTGCAAAAGCATTGATGGTGGGATTTTGGTTTGTGCGTATGAATGTGGACTTTGGTTTAAAAGTAGTTCTACTCATTTGGGCAACATTGACATAGGGTAATTGTTTGTACCAGGTTTTTAAATATAGGTTCCTGTAGAATCTCAATAAGTCAATTCTCGTATCAAACTCAGTGGTTTTATTAGGAGGTGCAAATGAAAGCCCTTTGGACAAAACCTTTCGACAGGGAGGTGATAATGGGACTCCAGATTTGTTAATTACAGTGTCAGTTTGGCATTGTTTTGTGTATTTGGACGTTGATGATGAGTGGGCTGATTTCTTCCTCCCCCTCCTGGTTTTCCTCCTCAACCTGTTTGCTTCAGGACTGGATTTTGGGGCGCGGACAGCAGACAAATCTCGGCTGGTGGAGGCTGCGGCTTCGTTCTCGTCTGGGTAGTCATCATCACTGCTTGTCAGGTTGAAGGATACTGAGCGTTCAATTCGCTGAGCTCTGCGAGGGGGGCGCGGTCTCTGATTGGTGCATGGATTTCCTTTCCAAGGGTAAACATTGCTTTCTTTATAATCTTGCTCATCTCGTTTCAATTTCTCCACTTTAATTTGTTTGAGAGCTTTTGTGAATTTCGCCACATCCTTAGTTGGTTTTGTTGGTTTTCGAGAGGTAATATTTTGTCAGATTCATCCATATTAGTAATCTTCCGTTTCAGTTCTGTGATTTCTCTTTGGACAATTTCTTTGTCTTTCTTGGACTCTTCGATAATAAGTAAAATCAGGTCCAGGGAGCACTTGTTTAGGATTGCCTCCCATTTATCTTTGAATTCTTTATTATCTTGTCCGTAAGAGGGAAATCTTCTGATACGTAATCCCCGTGGAATGAGACCTTGTCTCCAATAGTCGGACAATATGATTGAATTTAGTTCCAATTTGATGTCCAATTTGGATCTTACCATCCACAAAGATGAAGCTGGAACTCTCCATACCTCCATGTTCTGAAAAAGCACAAACCGGAACACCATTCTACACAGTGACAGTTTTCACCCAAACTGGCTCCAAAGAATCATGTGATCAAGAACAGGACTTTTTATACCATGCAGAGGAAATGGAGAACCGCTTCGAAATGAGAGGATGCAAGAGGCCAGTCCTCAAACAATCATTGGAGAAAGCTAAACTCATGCAAAGGGATGACCTACTCAAACAGAAACCCCTCAAAAACAAATCAGACCGCCCATATGTTGTCACCAGATACAGTACAGCTGCTCAACACATCAAAAGGATTGTTCTAAAAAATTGGGGAATCATCCAGAGTGATCCAAGTCTGAAAGAGGCTTTTCCAGAACCACCTATGGTCAGCTACAAGAGAACCCCCACCATCAGAGATAAAGTTGTGCGTAGCTATCTTCCAGCAGAAAAACACAGCACGTGGCTACACCGCCAACCACAAGGAACTTTCAAATGTGGACACTGTAACCACTGTGAAAATGTTCAATGTTGCAAAACCTTTGTGGGCGTGTTTACAAACAGACTTTACAACATCAAATTCATAAACTGCAAAACAACATACATTGGGTATGGTTGGAACAAAAGCCCACACCGGCCCTTGTGGGATAATGTTGAAGACCCCTGGTGTACAGATTGGAATGCCCTTGCCACCGTTTTTATATTGGACGATCAAAACGCAGGCTAAAGGACAGACTTTGGGACCACAATAATGCCATACGCACAGCCAATAAAGACTACCCTATGGCAGTGCATTATGCGGCAGCCCATAGTAACAACTCCGCTTCACTCAAAATTATTGGCCTAGAAGCCTTCATCGAAACCACAAGGCAAGGTGATCGCTTAAAACAACTACTGAAAAGGGAATCATTCTGGATTTTCCAGCTAAAAGCTACTAAATTCCCAGGTTTGAATGATGAATTGGATTTCATCCCTTTTCTTTAAAACCGCCTCCACCACCGCCTCACTCTTTTACTTGGCCTTTAAAAGGGCCTCTTGTCAAGACAAATTTTGGGACTATACACTTATCTGGCATTTACTATATCTTTGGAATTGTGTTGCGTTATAAAACAAAAAAAAATATATTTTTTTTTTTGTACTATATACATGCATATATATTTACACCTACATTCATTCATAATCTTTTCTTTCTCTCCTTCTTCTTTTTCATCTCCTTTTACTCCTTCCCACTCCCTCGAGTATTTATACTTATTTGTACTTGTATTTGTCCTCAACTGTGAAAATGAACTTGATACATTTCTCCACAATCTCTGTTTGACAAGTTATTTTGTGATTAATTAACTTGCCAAACTAGTTGTTCTTTTAATAGTTGAGGACAAATGTTGATTGACTCTCAGCCTTAGGGTGGAATCTGTGGCTACAGTATAGCCCATGCTTTTTGTATTAACTGGTTATCACATGCAGAGCTGAAGAAGCTGTGCAGGGCATCCAGCTCCCCTAGGAAGAACCCCAGAGGACCAGAGGAATGGTAAAATGAAAATCTGCAATGACAGTGACAGCATGAAATTGAAAAGAGAGGGGGAGAGAAGGAAGGGATACAACATGAAAGGTCCATGAAGGGAGATGAGGAGATTGCTGCCACTGCCTCCGGATCTGGGGGGTTGTGGAGGGGGCCACAGGTGTGGCTGTATTGTCTGGTGTGATCCATATCTCGGTGAGGGGCATGAAGGGGAGCGAAAGCAAGGAGGCCTTCTAGACTGCTCACCGGCTTTTCCAGAGGCCTCCTGCAACCACAAGATTCAGAGCAGAGGATGTAGGTGTAGTTAAATAATTAAATCAAACTGTATATCGTGGCCTTTCTTGTTGTCCTTCCTTGGTGGACTCCCATGGGTGGGTTCCCTCATCTTTGTCTAACCAAGCCTTTATCTGGCTAGGCTAGGAAAGTCGAGACCACAAACTACTGTGACTAACCTGCTGTTTACTACCCAATATGCTAAAAAATACCTACTGCTGCATCCATGGTAGCTATATTCACTGGAAAGTCCCGTCGCTTGAGGTAGCTAAAACGCACACAGTTACAGTCTCGCGTTGTTGCAAAATTTAAAACGCAGCAACGTATGATCAGAACAAACAGTCGATTAACCTAACACAGGATAGCTGCAGAAATGGTAGCACCTAGGTTAGAGCTATTTGCAAAATACAGCTGTAATCGAAATTATCTGCTGTAATACTTCATGATTAATGATATGTCCGTGCCAAATCATTACGTTTGATGCTTTAAAAGAACAACAATTGCAATGGCAATGCACATTAGACTAGAGATGGACATTTGCTCTCGTTTACACAACTTCTGGTTTAAGCCACGCCCACTTATGATCTGAATACTCATTTAGATACAGATAATTTTGTTGGTTGAACAGGATAGGAAAGCAGAGGGGGAAATGGGGGGGGCAGTGAGGACTATAACAGGCTTTTTTGTGCAAGTAACAAGAAAGGAGGGAACAACATTATAGAGTGGAATGTCTGTGAGGGCCCCCACTGCCTTTGTCTGAATGAAGTCTTGGAAAGAGCTACACTCTCATTACTATACAGGAATGTGTGAGTGTAAAACTCAGAGGGGAGAACTCCATCCCTGTACTTCACCATTCAGGTTTCAGGTTATATGTACCTTGCTTATTATGTACCTTACAGCCATTTTTACATACTGTGTGTATATATATATATATATATATATATATATATATATATATATATATATATATATATATATATATATATATATATATATACGTAACAGCTGAGAAAACAGTTTGAAACATACCTTTTTTTCCACTTTGCGAGTGTGTTTTATTGTCAGTGTTTGCTACCTGATAGGCATTACAGTGTTGTTGAGATTTTCCATCAACCAGTAAGTTTGAGTGCAATTGAACAAATCCCCTTATAGGATTTGATAAAGACCCTGGAGCCAAGTGTTAAACTGAACCGGTGACCGTGCGTCGCTGTAAAGAAGAATGCTGATGTGCAACTGTGACAATAAAAGGTTTCTCAAATTCCCCACATTGTGAGGAGCTTATAGTGACATGCAGTGTAAAAAATAAACTTGAATGTAGTGAGCTTAATCTCAGAAGAAAGAATTCTGTATCTGGAAGCTTGTATCTATACGATGCCATGAAACATTATTTGTGGGGAAAGTAAAAGACTCTAAGTTGGCCAAACAAAACAAAAACAGACAAAAAGCACATTTAAATTGTTGTGATGCAGTAACAGTAATGTATAGCCGAATGTATTGCCGAATTGCACGTTCTGCTCTCTGTATTGCCGAACTGCTCTACTGAAGGCTGTTCAATGGGCAGTATGTAGGCTATAGGAGGCTTGCAAAAAGAAAAAACGGGCAAGTCATATAAAACTATGTTAGAATAATAGGCTGTACAATTCTACAATACTTTACCAATGAATCCTCTTTGTTTCTATGTTGGATGGTTACAAAACTCCTATCTGTGTGAACCTCGTAGGAGACTGCAGTTCTCAGATAAGACAGCCGTTTGGCTCACCAGCTGTGGGTTACACAGAGATTGAATTGATGGTAGCACAGCAACATGATACTTTATATTCTAAGACCTGATGTAGATTCTATATTTTTGTCAAAATCCTCTAGACCATTAGTGATTAATGGTGTTGAATGATGTTTATTTATATTCAGATACCATGGGACTAACAGATATATACTGTATGTAGAGCTAGAGGGACCGTTTTGTGGTTGGCTTCAACTGAAAATACATTTGGTCAGCGAGCTGGCACATGGAGATTTATAGCACAGGCATATATTCCATATTTTCTCACCATCTTCAGCACCAAGCTTTTAGCAGCATCAACTCTCTTTCTCCCTCTGAACCCAACCCCCCCAGACAGCCATTAAGACTGTCATGGCACTTTTGCATGAAGGGGTTTAAAAAATTCACTTACAAATCAGCTTGTTTTTGTCAATTTCCTTGCATATTAATTTCCCCCCCGATTTGAACACATGCAATATAGTCTTGCCATTCTTGGAGATCAATTTCCTCATTTAGTTTTTAATTTTAAAACACCAATTCATCTGGATAGGTAGATAGCGCAATGATGACTAAACAAAGAAAACAACAATAGTCTAAAACAATGGTGAGACGTTTAAAAAACAGGTAGCCTGCTTAGCCTGCTGGTTGTAAAAGAGTGGCTAAGGTGCATGCAAGCATATACTCTCTCCAACCCCCAACACACCGAACCCTAAAACCTGTCCTTTCAGTACAAAACATACCCTATGAGTTAAAAATCTTGAGGTGCTTTTGAATTAATCCAGTCATCTATGACAAGTCATCTATGTCCCAGATGTGGATGGAATTTGACGCGGGGCTAGCTAATGGGATTTTCAGTTGCTGGATCTGATTCCCTTATAAAATCCCTTCTGACATGCATGGGGAGTACAATCTTCTCTCACAGAATGGAATTAACTCAATTTCCCCTGAAAGTCCACGCTGCTGAAACTTTCACACGGCCACTTTTCTGATTCACGACAGAACAGCTTATGAGCTCAGATCAGCTGTCCGCCCTGGGTCCTCTGCAGACGGTTTAGTCTCGATGAAAGGCATTGTGTCATTTCACACTCAAAAATACACATGGTATGTTCAGAGGCCTGCTTTTCTGGCTTCCCTTTTTTGTTCCATCCATTTCAGGCGTCGCCACGTGTAGTCCGATAAGTTTATGTTCGCCTCTAGAAGGTCCTGCCATTTTGTCTCCGATTAGTTACGATCAATTTCCATTTCTTTATTCAACTTTTGCGTATTATTGACTGAGTTGTATCAAAACACTGCCTCCACAACGTTTACATGTTAAAACCACACTTTCAGCAAATGCATAAATGTTTTGTGGTATTCAATATGTCATGAGAGAATCACAATTTTCGTTCTTGTAAAATAGACCAGAATCACAATTTTTGTTCTTGTAAAATAGATCATAGATTTACATAATTACTATGCCCTGTCTGATATTTTAGCTGCTTTACGTAACGCTTTGTTTAGATTCCATTAATGTGAAAACAAGAACGCATGCTTTTTATGTTAATTGAACCCAGTGACTATCACACCATGCCTATTATAATATTAAAGTGGATACAGATCATTCTTACATGAAGTGTTGTTTCATTACGAAGTGCTAGTTTCTGTAATGCTGTCTGATAGCACGTGCCCTACTTGGAAAAAGTCAGAGGGCTGGATTTAATCAGGTTTTCTCATGGATTTCATTCACAATTTTAATTGTTGGGCTTGTTTTTATTTTACACAAAAACAGTTTGGCAAGTTTAGTAATCACTAAAATTCACTTTCCAAACTGTGCTTTTGAAAACAACAACATTTCTCTTTTTGAAATGTAAGTCAATGTTAAAGATGAATGTTGATGGAGTCAAGACCATAATTCCTTCCTAAGTAGTGTGTATGCAGCCATATTCCCCATTGCTGGTAATGTAATGTCACTGGTTCAGTTGATGTTTAATACAGTTAGGAACTGAAAAATGTCCATTTGAATAAACAGAGGAGGTTAAGCAAAACATATGACGCCATGTCCAAGCCTCGGTTAAGAAGCCCCAGAATAAACACTCATTCCATTACATAAATAGTCAACTTTCACACACACTGGCCTCCAGTAACAGTAAACTGCTAAACGAATGGGTTATAGCAGGAATACATGCAGACCCTCTTTTTGGTACAGAAGCTCTTCTGTGCTCTCATAGTAAATTATGTCCATGATTGTCTCTAAATTGATGCAGCCCATTTTTTGTCAAATGGAAAACTTTGCAACTGGAGCATGGGTCCTTGGCTACGTTTACATGCACACCAATACACCGATTATTGGGAGTAATCAGTTTATTGCAGCATTTTGATTATTGCGTACAATATATATATTGAATATAGGTAGGCTAGTGTGATTACTCCAATAGCCGCGTTTACATGATTCTTTCCATAATCGGCTTGCTGGACTTGCTTGTTTTCATCCGGGTTCTTCGACTTCCACCTGACATGTGCAGTTTCGAAAATGTGAAAGAAAGCGGAGTAAGACATCTGCAAAAAAAATGCAAAGATTGGGCAAAACTACAGGTGTCTTAATTGGGTGTTGAATACGGCGATTATGACCTTATGCCGATAAAGATAATCAGATAAAGGCGTTTACATGACCATTTCAATAATGAGAGTATGAATTAAAATAAAAAGGTGGCAAGCACACTCTGCATGTAATGTCGGACACTGTTGTCTAGCAAAAAAAATTGTATTGTAATGGCAAAATTAGAATTGAAAAAAGAAAAAGTGTATGTAAAAAGTGCTAGACTAGAGCATGGGAAGGCCAGCTTTGAAAGTCGTAAATAATCAGAGTGTCGCCACATAATCGAGGTATGATCAGAGTATTAGTGAGCATGTAAACGCAACGCAGATTGGCCTGGCTATCGGATTTCTCTTTGTACAGTGCTGGCAAGCACAGTCTGACTGAATGAACAAAACTCTTAATGACATATTAGCTTCCCTCCATCAGTAGTGGGTGCAGAAGCAAGCAGGCAAAGCTTCCCAGTGAACACTTTTGTGGGGGAAAGTCTGTGAAAATTCAGTGAAACACCGTCTAGGCGTTCAGGTGAAAACCCGGCTATACATTTGGTTGAAAAGTGAAAGTTTTCTATCCGACTAGGATGTAACCTGGCTATATCCGGGTAAAACCTGAGCTGTATTGGAGTTAACCCAGTCTGTTTATGTCAAAACTTCTCTCAACCTAGATTTCCACTGCTCTAGACATCTATATTCTGGCTTTTGCTCACTCGGTTAGAAACAAGAGGTGCCCTTATGGACATCAGCCTCTCAGCTTCTTTCATTGTTCTAGTCTGACAGGAATTTTCAGAGATTATAGGTATCATCGAATACCTCAGACTCCACACTGGTTACAGCAATGATGTTAACCACATTGTCTCATTAACAAAACAGGCTATAGATGCTTTCTTGTTTTTTTTGGATGTTTGTCTTCAAGCCAGCACGTCAATGTATTGAATAAAGCCAATGAGCTTGCCATTACAAAGATAGCCCTTCTAGTCTCACCACACATGAACAAGTGATAGTTTCTCTTTTAAATAGAGAAACTGTTCCTCATGTTTGCCCCTCTCTTGTTGTTACCTCTCCCTGTGTCCATTTGTAACATTTATATAGCCCTCATTTTGTGAATAATAGAAACAATATACATAATGTGCATTAATGTATGAATATTAGCCTACATTTTCCATTCTGCCCATCTGCTGCATGAATATGGGAAAGTAAAATGTTTTAATAACATATGACACCTGTGAAGCTTATACCTCAATTGTATATTAACAGAAATGTGTCTCCAGTGGTTGAAGCCTCAGTCTGGAAGTCAATATAGCTGTACCTGAGCTCACATTAATAAAGCTGTAATATTCAAAGGTGAGTTGATAAGTCCTATTAAAAATTACCCATTCGCTGTTCAGTCACATGTTTATGACAGTGAATTTTAGACTTCACACTAATCCACATTGGTCCACATTATGCACCCCTTTGACAAAGACAATCACTTAACTGCGCATTTTGTCCACAGACTCTTGTAAGTATGGTCTGGCAAACTTATCAGCCTTCTGCTATGGCAAAACCATTACGACTGGCCTAACAAAGCTTTGCCAATGAGAATAAGTTAATGGTTTATTTCAGGAATGGCAGATGGGTCACCCCTGCCTGATTCACTATTTAATCGAGGGATGAATGTAGGGATTATATGGTCTAGTGGTTCAAACATTCGTTTTCATCAACGGGGATAGAACTGCAAATCCCATCTCTGCCTTTCAATTAGTTTTAAACCCAATTTTCTATCCCTCCCACTGTATTTTGAATTTCAATGAATCAAAGTTTTCTGCTTGTGTGAAATCTATGAATGTCCTGGACAGGCCATGCACGAACCAAAAAATGTTTAGAATCTAACAGAAGAGAAGAGGAGCAATTAGACAATATGTTTAGGATATTTGTATCAACATTTTGAAGCAGATTTCAGTGGTTAAACTGATTTTAAGAAAGTGAAACATTCCATATATTCCTGAATATAATTTTTTTTTAAACAAACAAAAAATGAATGATGCTTCAGCTTATGATTTTACCGTTTTTTTATACTGTATGTGTATAAATAATTGTGCATTACGTACAGTAAATTGACCAAAAGAGTGCCCCAAAACAAGCACCAAAGTGCCTTCACCATCACAAAAGCCCTCTCAATTACTACAGACCCTTCCCTTGCTGATGTTATCACCCTTTTCCATTGTGCAGTACGTCCTGCTTCTGAAAGGTATCGTCCTTTGATTTTTGAATGATGCTTGAAGTGCTATAGGTTCTACACACAGCTGCACACAGCTCCTTTAGACAGCTTGGACTGTATTCTTTCCAGGGGATTTCTGCTGGGTAACTACCCCCCCCCACACCCCACACCCCCACCATACATAATTAGGCCACCCACAATCATGGTCATGTGCCTTGGATTGTGCATTCTACTGGATTCCCCTATACTCCATATTGAATAACACCATACATAATGTTATTGAGATTAACCAGTGCTTCTTTCTTTCAATGCCACAATTGAGTCAGTACCATTTAAACTGCACCTGGGAAACTCTATTGCTATAGTTACTGTTGAAATAGTAATTACATTTGAGAAGTGGAACATCCTCAAGGGCTTTTGCAAACTCAGACTGGTATAAGTATTCGATAACATAAACAGTTACAGGACTTTAAACCGGGAGCAAAGGGAATAGCTTGTTTGTTTTTGTAAATATATGTTGTTTTTTTTGTCCAAAATCACACAGCCACTGGGGTATTGTACAGTTGTACAGTGTGTGTGCACAATGTGTAAATGTACACAGACGTTTTGTGGTTTACAGAACAGTTGGGTGCAAAGCGTTGTATGGCTGAAACATGCTTAGCCAATGAAATGATGAACTATCGCTACATGCATGCACCATCAATACCGGTATTGTAGAAGACATGTAACCTAGAGAATGAAAATGCATCTGGAAATGAATTATGGATATTACCTAACAAAGGACTTCTACCCTGAAATTGAAAACAAAGGTAGATAGCAAATGTATTCTGTAACCAGAACAAAGTTTCATGATATCTTGTTTTTATGTATTGTTTTATTATAGTAGGTTTATACTATCATGCCGCTTTCACCCTTTTTCATTTCCTTTCTGAGATGTGTTTAAATGTTGAGTTCTGCTTAACTTGAAACATGAGGCATTGTAATGTTTTTTTCCCCCAAGTGAATATTGGCCATCAACTCAACCCAGATTGATTTTCGCCACACAACACATTTATGCAGCAGGACATTTTGCTGAAGCAAGAAATAATGTATTAAACATATTTTGGGCAGTATAATAATAATAATAATAATCATGTTTCCAGTAATCAATATATTTTGGCATTCATTTTTAGCAACAAATTTTAGAGAATTATTTTAGAGAATTTTATGGAAGTATCGGCACACCTGATACATTTTTAGCAACAAATTTTAAAATCAATTAAAATTCTTATGCAACATCACAAATTTCAATAAATGAAAAAACCTAAATGAAAGGAAAAATAATATTAACAGACAACCGTCATGCAGACAACCCTTTCCCTTGTCATTAGATTTCTTGACCTTAATTACTTTAAAATCCAAGAAGACAAGATGAATACAACGTGACTCAATTAAAATAGTTTGACATACATTCAAAAGAGCACTCTTTTATGCCCTTCAAGATGCAGGCAATCAAATTATTGGAAGCTCCCTCTCTTGGTTCAGAAACCCGGTGGAATACATAAATACAGGGTTGATAAAAGGTCTGTGGGTTTGGCTGAGCCATGAAGTGTGGACAGTAGTATAAGACTTTTTACATACTGTATGTTACATTATATATATTGCATTAGATACATTAGACCGTATGTCATAACATTATATTAAAAAAGAAAGGGGGAGATAAACTAGATGTTGTTATATATTGCCCTTGTATCCTTGAGCAAGGTTCTATCTAAGGTTCTTGCGTGTGTGTGTGTGTGTGTGTGTGTGCATATATTGGGATAGCAGGTATGCCATCCGCCAAGTTACGGCTTGGTGGGGCATGCCCCATACCTATACAGCACCGAGAATTTGGCACTTTTCAGGGTTTCCTACAGAAGTAACCACAATGACCATAGACTCTCAGCCCTCAAAAACATTAACTTCTGTATGTTCTGACCTCATGTAACCACACAGCATTCAGATACAACTTCACACATCCACACAATAAAGCCCCAAACTTGGGTTATTTTGCCGTTTTTCTCCTTCCTCTTCCGCTTCTTTTTCTTCTTCCCATTTTCCTGCCAAACTGCCTGCCTCCATCGCGATGTTATCCAATGGCGAGAATTATTATTTGAGGGTATGGTCCGTATACCTGCTCATCAAGCTTACCGTCCAATAAAAACGCTTCATACTAATGTTTTTAAATGTTAATGTAGCTAATGGCTTCATGTTTTCCAAGAAACTACTGTGGCCTTGTGGTTAGATCTGCAGTCTCCCACACAGTGGATTGTGTATTTTCCACAAAAACAATGTGCAACTGTTAAGTACTTTTCATTTCTTAGACTGTTATTATTTTCACATTGACACATTAATGTATTTTTATTGCAAAGGCAAAAGAGGTTTCCAATATTAACTGTTCAATGTTTCACTTGTATTTCACTTGTACTATATTACACCCTCCCCAAACCGGACGCTCGCTCTTGTCTGGTTTGGGGAGGGTGTTACGCTCTGCTCTTGCGGTCATGACTGACTGACTGTGGAAACCCCTTGCCTCGGCCAACATTTCTTTATTCATTAATTTCTTCACTTCAGCTCTGTCCACTTTATCCTTTTCACACATAACACAAGGTCACCATAAAATGAACTACTAGGAAAATTAAGAATTTACGATAATAGCCTACATTAAGAATTGAGGATAGCCTCTTTTAAGCTGCAAGCCTTTAAGAGATCGGATTTATAAACCGTCAATTCCCCAAACATATCTGATCCATGGTTAGTCACTTTAAAAAAAAAAATTAATAGCCTCCGAATGAGGCTCTAGTCTACGCTATTCTGCTGATAATGTAGCTTAATGCAAACACTTTTAATAATAATAAGAAGAAGAAGAAGAAGAAGAAGAAGAAGAAGAAGAAGAAGAAGAAGAAGAAGAAGAAGAAGAAGAAGAAGAAGAAGAAGAAGAAGAAGAAGAAGAAGAAGAAGAAGAAGAAGAAGAAGAAGAATCTCTGGTATGTACTTTCTTAGTAGTATCTATTGTTTTCTTTCTGGCTAAGATTCCTGGGAAATATGCGTTCTCCAATTAAGCTTGTTCGCCAACGTTACTTCCTGCTTCTCATCAGGAAGCAGATACAAGCTAGGCTACTACGAAGCGAATCAACATGCATTATAGCCTACATTCATTGCACTACAGAAAACTAAACTAAACCTAGCTGTCCAGTACCAAAACATTTCCCGCAGGTAACGTTCTACACTACCGGAAAAAAAACTCTGCTGAGCAGAAACTCACTAGCTCACTCGCTAGCTCGTAGCCCACACATGGAAGGTTGGAGTTACGCATCCGGCAATCCAGTGTTGAATAGCCTAACTCTGCTGTGCTTATGAACTCACTAGCTCGCTCGCTAACTCGTAGCCCACACATGGAAGGTTGGAGTTACGCATCTGGCAATACAGTGTTGAATAACCTAATGTTGAATGTATTTCATAGAATACTAATAGCCCTATTTTAAAACTATTTCCATATTTTACTGATGCAAACTATTTAGGCTGTACTAGCTATTTAGGCTGTATGTCTAGCTAGAATGTGTTTTCGTCTAGCCCATTGTGCATGCATGTCTCCATATAGACTTGGTTCATTAATTTACATGCTTCTTCATGATCCATAGCTCAGGTGGTGCTGTTCATTGTATTTTATTACACATTAAATACTGCTCATCTACAAACTCTTTTAATGCAATTGTGTGCTGTCTGTAATAGGATAACTATTCTCATTCTTGTCAATAGAGGGCGTTATGGTTAAGCGAATGTCTGCATACATTTCTTTGGAATGCATGTCTCTCTCTGTGTTCATGCATTATTCATCATTAGTTAGCTATAAAAAATAAGTTATATCAGATCAAAAACGTCTACGACGTAAAAAAAGCCAAATTACTCACGCATAGCCTTCATAGCGCTGTCTATAAGTTCTTAATTCCAACTTGCAAAAACTAGGCCTGCCTTTAAAAGTCTTGATATCAAAATGTGGCCAAGTTACAACTAACAATATTGCCTATCGTAGCTCACAATAAATAAACTAGCTCTATTCCGAAGCAATGCTATCCAAACTTTCCTAAATTATTTAAGAGCGAGCGTCCGGTTTGGGGAGGGTGTGATATAGTACAAGTGAAATACAAGTGAAACATTGAACAGTTAATATTGGAAACCTCTTTTGCCTTTGCAGTAAAAATACATTAATGTGTCAATGTGAAAATAATAACAGTCTAAGAAATTAAAAGTACTTAACAGTTGCACATTGTTTTTGTGGAAAATACACGTGCGCTCTGCTGGGCTCAAACCCACAATCCACTGTGTGAGAGACTGCAGTTCTAACCACAAGGCCACAGTAGTTTCTTGGAAAACAGGAAGCCATTAGCTACATTAACATTAAAAAACATTAGTATGAAGCATTTTTATTGGATGATAAGCTTGATGAGCAGGTATACGGACCGTACCCTCAAATAATAATTCTCCCCATTGGATAACATCGCAACGGAGGCAGGCAGTTTAGCAGGAAAATGGGAAGAAGAAGAAGAAGCGGAAGAGGAAGGAGAAAAACGGCAAAATAACCCAAGTTTGGGGCTTTATTGTGTGGATGTGTGAAGTTGTATCTGAATGCTGTGTGGTTACATGAGGTCAGAACATACAGAAGTTAATGTTTTTAAGGGCTGAGAGTCTATGGTCATTGTGGTTACTTCTGTAGGAAACCCTGAAAAGTGCCAAACTCTCGGTGCTGTATAGGTGTGGGGCACCAAGCCGTAATAACTTGGCGGATGGCATACCTGCCTACCCAATACATACACACAAACAGTATAGTGGATACTGAAAAATAAGAAGTTACCTGGGACCCACTATTTCATGAACAATCAAGTATTGAATGTGTCTCTACAAAAAGTGCACTACTGTATAAATTACAAAATGGATATATGATACAAGTTTTAAAACGATGCAGGCACTGTTCTAGTGTGTGTATATTTTTGTGTGTCTTTTTTTAATCTGGCCCACGCCAGTGCAAACTGTGGCCCCACAGAGCAGCTCGTAATTGGCCATAGTGTCACCCGGGGAGGGAGGGATTTCAGTTGTCCTCATCTGGTCAGGTACCTACAGTATAGGCTACTGCACAAGCGGCATATGATGTGTCCTCCTCCAACTCAATTAACCTGACTGGTGGACTACTGAAAGAAGCTGTGACTGACAGCATGTGTTCATATAACCAAACATTAAGAATGGCAGTTTGTTTTTGTTGCCCCTGAATGAGAAACGGCGCACTTGCATGTGTTTGGGAGGAAGCTCGTTTGTACCTGATAAAATAATTTCAAGAGCATCTGTTTCTGCCGTGCATCTCTATATTTCAGTTGTGACTAAACTACCCTCATGAGAATGCACTCGATTGTGGTAAGATATGTCCCAAGCATGTTTAACCGGTTAACAAAATGCTACTGCTACTGCTGGGTGAGATTATGAAGCAGAACACTTTAAAATGACACCTTGAAGTATTTAACTTAATTAATTTAATTTAAGAGTAAAGAGGAATTATTACACCCGCGCCCGCGTAGCGCAAGCAGGGGGTATTGTTTTCGCTCCTGTCTGTGTTTGTGTGCGTGTCTGTCTATGTTTTGTGTCCCAATCATCCATAACTCGAACAATTCTACTCCGATTTTGATTAAACTTTGTGGAAATGTTGACAGTTGGACAATGACCCAAATCTTACATTTTTTCCCCAATCGGTCAATGCCCACCTTCACAGTGCAAGATCAAAGTTTTAGCCCCATGCATATTACGTTCAGGGTCGAGATTAGCACACGTGCGGGTGTAGCATCTCTCAGAGTGCCATTCTAGTTTGATATTGGTATGGGAAGCTCTGTATACATGCATCAATCAAGCATGGTCAAGCCGTGCTATAGTTTTGTGTACCATTTAATAAAACTGTCATACACTTTCTATGAAATGGAACATGACAGCAGTCCGCACGCAGAATATAGGTCCAAAAGCAGTCTACACGCAAGTGTTATATAACTCTTTCGGGGGTGTTCCTCATGCTTGCGTGCAAGCGAACAGTCTGGATACGACCAGTCACGTAGAGTCGTCTGACAAGTCGACATTTGGAGGGCGGAGTTTTGTGATGGAGCAGTGGCGTAGGCCTACCCATAGGCTTACCTTTAGCTGGAAGCTGACGCAATTTGATTGATGTGTCTCTGTACTAGTGTGTGTGCAGGGGGAGTTGAGACTTTGGTTTCTCCACAGACAGACTCGCCCGAGCGGAGTGTTGCTGTAGATAGTGGGTAAGCTCGGAGTGTACAGGAGCGTTAGAAGCAAAAACTGACTTTATTCTTTAACAAATGGCCCGAATCCTCTCGGGTTAGAAGCTTTGTTGAAGACATTGGGATCGGCAATTGAATTCAGTTGCCACTGTCACAAAATTAAATTTGTCTCTTATGTGTGGCTAGTTTACAATCTAGCTAGCTGTGGACTGGTATCGTGACTGCCTATCGTTTTACGACTGGTATCGTGACTGTGCCGTGATCATTTTACGGGAAGGAAGGAACATTCCGTTCTCGGGCCCCTTTCGTGCAAGTGAGTTGCAATGGGATTTCTGTGTTTCTGCCGCAACAGGGCATAGACTAACTAACAAGTGGCGACGCAAAGACTATCGTAATAGAAATATGCATGTATAACTTTACTGAAGCTTTTTTATAAATATAACTCAACATGAGCTCATTTGCTAACCGTGTTCTATTTCTTACAAATGGAGTAACGTTAACGTTTGTTAATGGTAGACTCTTTGGTAGATCACTGTCCTAACGTTAGTGCGCATGGTATCATAGCCAACTAACTTAACGTTAAGTTAATAATATAACGTAACGGTGCTTGTCTGCTTCAACAGACGCATGCTAAGTAACGTTAATGTTTCTATAAAGTTATACGTTAACTTTGCTGCGTTAGTCTGTAAGCAAGCTAGATGGCAGGATACTAGTCTATGTTACAAAGTTTTATAGTTAGCTATTTGTTGCTAGCTAACGTTATAACCGTAGCTTGATAGACGGGCACAAATAAGCGAAGTTGTCTGCCAGATTCCCGGTAACGTTAGCTAACGTTACAACAACAACATTTCCTTTGCAGGAATGTTGCTGATATCTATCTGCCGTTAGCTAAACGTGCTACGTAATGCAATGTAATGTATGTCTGATGCAAGCACTCATTTATACAACGACGTGTGGCCACTCGTTTAGCGAGCTTGGCCTGTCCGACCAGCAGTGCATGAGAGACAGATTTAGGGTCGTTAGATTATTAGCTAATGGGTTTTCATATATTTAGGCAATACAACATTCATAAATCCTAACATTAAGTTGCAACAAATGTGCCAGATTTTCATGTGTAACGTTAGATTTAGTGTGTAACGTTATCGTCAGACAGGTAGCTAACGGTGATGGCGCTATCAAACGTCAGAAAAGCTTCCCTGCTGCTTGCCTTGGCTTGTTGATGATGATGGTGGTTAACGTTAGCTGTCCAGCCACATTTACCTGCTTGGTAATGGATCAGTGTTACCAACACTGCTTGTCCTTACTAACAGGTTAACGTTAGTTGCGTTGGCCAGCGGGCTGTCTTGAAGTAACGTAACATTATACCACAGAATATTGTGGGCGATTGCCCTATGACATTGCGTTAAGAGGAAATTTCTTACAACAAAAATAGTTGGATAAGAGGGGGAGGGGTGCGGCAATCCAAAGAGGACAATCCTATATTGAACTATTAAGTTACTCATCCTGTACATGTAATTTATTAGTCTCAGCAGGGGTGTTGTAGAAAAGGGGAGAGGAGAGGGTTATTAATTTGCTTTGCAGAGTCACATAGTTTTTTTACATATCGCTCATTTATATGGCTGTATATTTACAATGCAGGGGGAATAAAACCTGTAACCTGATGGTCATAAGCCCAGTAACCTACACCCTTACATCCTTCTTAAGCCATAATGCCCCCTCTCACTCTGGAGAGTGTCCCGCTTATGCAATGTGTAGTAAAATGGCTTCTGTTCTTTTTTCCAGGTCAGGGATGAGTTCTTCGGGCTACCATAGCTGGCTCTAGACAGATGGGAAAATTTTATCAGGAGCACCATAAAGGTGCAACCCATTGCAGAACTTTCACATCAACCTACATCAACTGAAGAAATGACCACAATCTGCCAAAAATTCAGCAGAGATCTATAGGGAGGACTTTCAGTATTTCTATGAAAACAAAAAAACAAAAAAAGACTTGCATGTGGAGGTGTTTTTTGTGTGTAGTAAATTATTAGTGCGGGACACGTTTATCATTGTGGTACCTCTGGAATATTTATCACTAACGCAAAGCTAACAAGATGAGTGCAGAGGGATACCAGTACAGAGCGCTTTATGACTACAAGAAGGAGCGAGAAGAGGACATTGATTTGCACATTGGGGACATACTGATTGTGAGCAAGGGGGCACTACTCGCACTGGGGTATAGTGATGGGTTCGAGGAGAGGCCCGAGGAGATTGGCTGGCTGCCTGGCATCAATGAAACCACACAGGAGAAGGGTGACTTCCCTGGAACCTACGTCGAGTTCATCGGCAAGAAGAAGATATCACCTCCGACGCCCAAGCCAAGACCGCCAAGACCCCTGCCTGTTGCACCTGGTGCCTCTAAAGCTGACTCGGACACAGAGCAAGGTGAGTCAACGGCAAGCGGCCTGCATCTCTGTGCATGGCAACTTTCAGCTGCCTATCTTTTTTGCTGTTGTTATTGGCTAAAGTAAGCCGTCTGCCTGCATTTCAACCCATTTAAATGACCTTTCCATCCAGAACACCAAGTAGCTACCCTACGATGGTTTACTGTATTGTAATATTTTGCTCAAATGTACGTTATTCACTTTTGTGTGGCTGAAGAATTGAGCACAAACCCTGTGCTTGCAGCTTCACCATTTGCATCAAATTATTCACACAACCAGTTGGCCGACTTCTCTTGTCAATGGATTTCGTGCTACAAGTGTTAACAACCACGACATTCAGTCATGCTGTGGAGGGTGTACTGCATCGAAAACCTTAGGTTTGTGACGTTAAGGGTCATTTTCACCACTGCAGTGACATGTCGCATGTTCATATGATGAAAAGCAAGCTAGGGGTTACCCATAACCATCAACCAAAAAGCTTTATCTTGGGAGTGTTAGTGGTTTCAGATAATTTTTAATCAGAAAGGTGTGCTTTAAAACAAACATCCACGTTCCTTTGCACACTAGCTACTGTTTACCTCTACCTAGAATCATGGAAACGGAGGGACCACAGCCCATTCTCATTTTAATGTAATTATTGAAATCTCAAGTAAATGCCGTCATCCCCTTGCTGAACATTTATAGAAGATAAACTGTAAAACTTTGTAAAAGTTGTTCATTGTTTGACATCATACACAAAAGAGTTGTTAGTGGGTGGTACATGGACCTCTCTTCAAGCAGATTCCCTCCCATAGCTGTGTATGTAGGCTATCTTAAGAAGCCCCCTATCTCAAGACTACTGCTTCATGACACTCAAAAAAGTGCATTTCTGACCTCTGTTGTATAATGTTAGTTTATAAATTACACACCAGAGATTAGAAATACTCTTTCTTATTTGCTCAGGTTCCATTGGAGACAGGCCCTCTATTTGTGAGCAGTTTACAGTTTATTACTTGTAGTTAACGTTTCTTAAATTTATATAATCAAGACCACTGTTGTTGGGACTGAGCATGAAATCTTCTTAAATATTTTTGAATCCCAAATTATTGTAAATGGACACCGCTTTAGGTAGCAGTTTAACTGGATTAAGTACGTCCATGGCATTCATTTGTAATATAATTTTAAAACTTGACAATTCCAATTTCGTTCTTCATTTAAATCCCTTTTGAATTGGAATTTACATAACCTACATTTCAATTAGCCTATGTAGAGGTTCAAGTAAGTTCAGATACGCAACATGCAAGTCCTGGTAACCTAAGTTTTTATGTCAAAGCTTATTTCTGAAATACCCATTTTAAGAATTATTTCCACCCCTTAGCCAGGCCAAATTTTCTACCCTTGCTGAAACAACCTATGGTGGAGTTACAGATGGCAAATATTGACAAACAACCAATGTAGGGATGGATGCGATAAATTAGGTAATTGAATCAATTGGCCGACATCCTAATATCATCCATAAATCTAACGCATCTGCTCTGCTAGAACATATTCACCCTGTTTTTCCCCTCATTTGGTTTATGGGATAGACAGACCACATTCTTTTTTCCGTTCACGTTGTTTAAAAAAAAAAAAAAAGATTTAAAATTTCTTCCTCCTCTATGATCTCAATAATTTCACGGGACGCCACCATGTTTTCACAAATATAAACAAATGGTCAGGAGTTTGGTATCTAGTTACCATAGAGACAACAGAAACTTTCCCGCAGGCTTTCGCCAAAGTATACACACTACTTTGCTAAGGATAAGGTACCAATTTATACCGTTGGAAAAGAAGACATTGTGGGCCTGTTAAAAAAGTTAAATAAATGGCACCAGATCCCCTCAAGAACGTATTTCTTCCAGGTTGCCATCCCCGAAAAAATAACAAATTAGTTGTGGACGCCAAAGTTTATATTTAGGGAACAATTCTATTCCGCCAAGGTGCTTCCATTGGTCACACTCACACTTTTTCTCTATGGGTTCTGCACCTGGTAGTATTGTTTATTTTGCCAGATGCCGCTGTTCGAAAACATCCTCACAAAGGTTCTGGCATCTTGAAAGCTTATGGGCAGAAAAATGTCTGTGCTGGTGGATCGCGAACGAAATAATCTGCCACCTTACTTCTCACTCTCACACCCACCCGGTTGCCATGAAAACGAGGAACTAGGGATCAAATTTCAGTGAATTGGAATGCAAATAGGGAAGTTTTTGGAAAGCGACAAGTGGAGTTCTAATCAGTATTCTCTTTATGACCACCTTGGCAGACAGTTTTATCTTCAGATGCCAACGAAAGACCACATGAACACGCTGACTTTCCGCTTTCAGTAAATGGCCTACTTGATGTTCTTTTAGACGCGTGAATGGCAAGCAATGGGAGGTATACTCTCGGCGAATCCTTGGAATGCACTTTTATTCCAGGTTCAAAGAATCCGATTTTAATTTAAGACAGAACATTCAAGTATGCAAATGCACTGATGCTAAAACAGGTCGGTCTGTTTTACAGTCACACAGCCGCAGGCAGGAGTATTGTAAACATGAGTTCCTGCGCGGAGTTTTAATAAGGGGGAACTGGGAGGACTGTTCCATTTGTAAGACTTGCGCTGAGAACAATGAAGAACGTACGTTGCACAACTTCAGTGCCACGCGCACTGGCGATGCCCGCATTGCCCGGGTCTTGCTGCAAAAAGCGGCAAGTGGGCGCGCGTCTGCCCTTTTCCGTCCGGTTTTGACAATTCCGCGTTACCTGGCTGAGTTCTCTCTGGGCTCGCCAAAGACAAAAGACCCCAGGGTCCATAACCGCAGCCTTTGCTAGCACCGCTAGCGCCACTCTGGCCCCGCTTAATGCTAACCAGGCCCAGAGGACAATGCAGCTGGCACGGTTCCAGGGCACGGTGCATTG
The DNA here is from genome assembly GCA_029718625.1 of Synaphobranchus kaupii. Lineage (NCBI taxonomy): Eukaryota > Metazoa > Chordata > Actinopteri > Anguilliformes > Synaphobranchidae > Synaphobranchus > Synaphobranchus kaupii. The sequence continues at coordinate 26,711,415 of CM056392.1, read as the reverse complement.
TGGTCCGAGCGCGCCCGGCACCAGCCTGACACTACACGAGGCCTACTGTTCCTCTTTGTCCCAGCAGCATAAAAAGAAGATAAAATTCAATTTCTTCTCAGACACAAAGGATTTTGCATCTGTCATGATATTTTATGCCGACTAATCTGCATGTGACGTAAAGGGGCTAAAACTGAAGACCCAGTATGCCTCGGGACATTAATAGAGAGATTATTCTGGCCTTTCTGGAAATTCCCCTCCCCCGCTCCAATGCTTTCTTTCTTCACGCTGCCCTGTAGCATTTGATTCAGTCATTTTTATGCGTTTTGGTTCCATTCGCTTTACCGCAAAGGATTGAAAATGGTTTTCAAATTGCGGCACATCTGTTAGTTAAACAGTTGCGGAAAAACTAACTGAGAATTTTTAAATAGATTTTAAAGAAGAGCTGAAGGGGAATGCATCCTATGAGTGACGGCAGTTTATTTTTTTTATTTTTTTTTGAGATATTAGAACTACTGTATTCCCAGCTGTAGTTAAAATGTAACCATTTGTGTAGTGTTTTGTTGAGACGGTCATCGGTTGTTGCTTGCGCTATAGTTGCGGGTTGCGCTCAGCATGTGGCCGGACAGCGGGTGTTGGATTTAGAACTGAAAAATAATGAAACTATGTAAAAAGCAGAAAACGACTCCCCTTCACGCTCTCACCAGACAAATTAGAGCAAACCACCATCACTGTCCAGCCTTTAGGACATGTCATGCTGTGATGCAGTACTGTCAATGGTGTGATTTCCAAGAAAGCCACCCTTTGTTCTGGACATAAAGAACGTGAAAAGCCCGTGTACTGGGAGCCTGTGTCTTCGATGACTTGCGTTGGTGTTTTGCGGCCTGTACCTTCCTATATGTATACGGGGAATTACCAGACGAAAAAAAAACAAAAAAAGAACCACGTTTCACAAATGCCAAATTTTCTATTTATTTATTTATAATTTTTTTTAAAATTATTTTTAAATTTAAAAAAAATATATTTGTAATTTTTTCTCTCGATGGTCTGGATTGACATTGTTGAGCCCATCAACAGGTTGTCGGGGTGAGGTGCAGAAGAGCGGTGGGAAACGGCTCGGTCTCCAGGCTGAAGAGCCCGGATCACTTAATTTCCCTGCTGACTCTTTTGTGGCGCGATTGTGAAATTCCCAGCAGCTCGATCGGGCGTTTGGCACCGGTGCAAGCGGGCGGCGGCTCGGGCGCGGAGGTAGTGTAAACGCACAGCCAGGAGAAGAAAAGGGCCTGTGTTCCCTCTGTCGAGAGGCTTTAGAGCCGGTGGCGGGTGGGTGGAGGGGTGGAGCTGGCAGTTGGGAGTCTTGTTGCTTCAGAGCTTTGGCCTGAGTGATTTATTGCGGTGGCCACTAAAGGATCTGGCAGATCTCTCTCTCTCTCTCTCAGCCTCTCCCCCCTTCCTGCAGTATTTTTTAATGTTTTGATAATGTTCCTCGGGTCGCCTCCGGGTGGAGGAGAGCGAGGGCCAGAGGAGGGGCGGGGGGGGTGGGGGGCGGTTTGGGAGGGGGGCACACGGGGGCCCTCTGAGCCACAGGGGTTTGACTTCAGAGCAGCAGATGTGGAGAGAGCGGGGAGGAATTCTTGCTCGTTTTTTTTTTTTTTTTTTTTTTTGGCTCCCAAGCTTTTAAACCCCCCTCCGTTCGGTGCCGGGGCCTCTCACCCGGGCCCCCACCCCCCCGTGCGCAGACCCCCGACCCGTAGAAACCGGCCGGGTGCTCCAGCCGCGGACAACGTCCGCTCGTTTTTCGTCCGTCGCCGCTTTTGGCACGTCGCTGCGCCCGGATTGGAGAGCGAATCTGAAACGCGAACGGCGATAAGAACGACGATTTTAATTGCCGTTTGTCGCTACGATAGTGACAAATTCCCTCAGTTTAAACACAAACGATGTGGCGAAAAAACAAAAACTAAAGCGCCAAGCCCAGAGAGCGCTAGAAGTCACAGAAGTTAAAGGCTGGTGTGCTATGCCCGCAGCACCGTGCTGGCAGCGTGAGGGAAACGCATGCTCTTGTACAGTCCTCCTCCGTGAACAATCAGCAGAGCGCGCCCGAGCGACCCTGCGGCGCGCCGGCTTACCGCGGGAGCTCGCCAAGGCCGCTCCACGCAGCACAGCCAGGCTTTGTTGACACTGGCGCGCATTGTAATCTGTTGTTGAATGGAAACACGGAGTGTAAGCCATTAGCTTCGCTAACGGTACACTTTCGGTGTGCACTTTGAGCTCTGCACTGGTTTGCGAAACCGCCCGCACTCAAGCGGCTTTGTGCACACGGCTGCTCGCGCCTTCTGTTTCACCCTTAAGCTCGCCTTAAGCTGCTCTGAATTATGGTGCTTGTTTTGTGTATTATTTGTATTATTTTTCCATTGTAAATTAAGTTCAAGTCACAAAATACTTTTATTTTGAACGGTTTACTGCATCAGTCTTCTTTATTACTAGCTTTCCAGTTTGCAAGGGAAGTGTGTTTATATATGCTGTCTACTCGTATCAGCAGTGTGCTAATACACAGGGCATGGTCTACATTATGACCTAAATCCTTGTAATTATTAACTTTTCAGTTGGTTGCCAGTGTTCTGCTAAGGCACACAACCCCAAATGCTAGTTTTTGAACAAATGCTAGTTTTGGAAGGTGGTTTCATGTACCTATGTATTTCAGGCATGAATCATCTTCGCATTTTTTATTTTCTAGAACAGTGAAGGTTTCTTAGAAGGAGTAGCTAGTCTACATGCTGTGGCTTGTGTCGGGAAATATTTTTTCTTCCTCCATCTTGATTCTTTTTTTTTTTTTTTGTGTGCACACATTGCAGGAGCGTTATTTATTTCTTTTTTATTACCACCCTGCTGATGGTTGTATGTGTACCCGTGACAGAGTTCCTCTTTCTTGCAGGTTCTTTCTCTCATTTTGGTCACGTGGAAGGCTGCAGTCTGGGTGTTTACTTATGCATTTTTTTCACTGGTTGTTTTCTACTTGCGTGCTTGATTGCTCCTCATTCTCCAGCAATAAATCCCCAAATTGGGGCCAAAGGTTACGACAGGGTTTGAAATAGCTAATGTGAGTTTCAGGTTTTATTAGATTTCTATTCTAAATGGCCTACTTTTTCAAGACAAGCTGCGGCCTTATTTTCGTCTCTACAGGCGAACGTGGAACACCTAAATATGACGCCGAAGAAAAGAAAACGCATTAGAGAGGGAGAGGAAGAGGGAGCATGTTGCATAGCTGGCGTTTGAGATAATGTTCTCTCCTTTTCCGGGCCTCTTCTGAGCTCAGGCTAACATCTGCTGCATTGAACGGTTTTCTGAAGCCGACTGGTTGCTAACTGGGTTTCAGCCAGCTGGGGTCTTCGTGTTCGGATCTGTTTTTTTTTCCGCAGCACGCTGTAAGACGAATGCCCTCAGTGAGAGGAAAAGAACGGCGTAATAAAAGAAAAGAAAATAAACATGTTGAGCGTGTAGAAAGTAGGAATTGTTTGAAGCCAGTGGTTCCAGCTGGTCGGGGCGGCGGTTTTCTGTGGCGGTGGTTTTTGGTGCTTGGCACGGACCGCTGTGAGGGAGGGTTTTTTTTTTTTTTTTTTTTTTTTGTGCCAAGTGGACTGATTCAGCATTGTGATGAATCAGTGCGATCGTTGTACTTAGTGCTGATGGCGTTAACTTGGGAGGCACAATGCTGCGGAACAATAAATAGCCTTTCTGAGTGCCACATGAATGGGCGCTTTATCACGTCCTCCCAAACCCGTACGGAAAATGAGGTCACCGAAGCCGCGGTTCGGAGCCCGGCGCTCCGGCTGAGTCGGGCCGCGCGGCGAGCCGCAGAGGGTCCCCGCGACATTAGGGGGGGCCTGCCGCCTTCGCCTTCCCTTCATCCCGAATGGAGGCTCCGTCGACCCTACGCGTTGCAGCCGCGCAGTTTTCGAAAGCCGCTTGGGAATGCGCGATTGGCAAAAATGAACAGCAGATTGCTGGCGATTTACGCAATGGAAACAGGAGAAAGACGGTTTCCTGCTGGAGGAGGCCGCTAGGCCGCAGGAGTCGGACTTTCCGCGGCACGGTCTCCCGTCCTAAACGCGGGGCACTTTTTGGGAAAGAGATCACACAGACCCGCAAATTAGATCTGATTCATAATTCGACACAGTCCAGTTCTGAGAGATTTCGCCCTTTCATACGGGAAATGACTCGCCGTAGCATGTCTACATGTCCCAAGTTCTCCTCTGTGAAGTTCTGACACCACACAACCCTTTTACGACTTTTTGTTTTGGTTTTTTTGGGTTAGTCGGCATTGAGTGGACGTGGCGGAAAAGGCGGTAGCTGTGCAGTGTGTTCCAGTTTTAATGGAACATATATGAGGACGATGCTCTGGGCCAAGTGGTGTCTGTAATGTCCTTAAGAGCATCGTCTTGCTTTGTTTACCGTCTTGCTTTGTTTATGTTGTTTTAGCACTATATGGCTATATAGCAGTATGTGGCTATTCACCATAGCCAAATGTGCGCAGTATTTCTCTGCAGAAATACTTAATGTAATTTGGAATACCAGACCTGTGATTCCTTATCAAAGGTTTCTATTCGCCCATATTTGATTGCAGTTAAGAGAAATGTTGTTGTAATGTACTTTACATGGCTTTCAGTTCATTCTGAGTTCATTTTGGGTGTTTGTCACCCTGTTTAGTTTAGCGGAGTAGTATAGGGCGGCAGTGTAGTATAATGGTTAAGGAACGGGCCTTGTAACCGAAAGGTTGCAGGTTCGAGTCCCAGGTAGGACACTGCCGTTTTACCCTTGAGCAAGGTACTTAACCTGAATCGCTTCAGTATATATCCAGCTGTATAAATGGATAAGAGCGTCTGCTAAATGCCTGTAATGTAATGTAACCACACACTGGGTTCAATATACGGTTTACCGTTTATTTATTTAGCAGACGCTTTTAACCGAAGTGACTGACAAAAATGTATCAATGTTCTGTTTGTTACTTTTGAAATGGTAAAGATGGTAACGATACAACGTACTATAACTTGCTGCTTATGGAGTCTTTAGCTGATTAATGTGTTAATTACCACAGAATTGAATGCAATGGCTTGTATATTTGCTTAAGAGACTGCCTGATCCAAGGCTACATCCATCACCCCATTTACACTGCCAGACTACCCAAGCAGCCCCAGGGTAACCCCCTAAACCCCCTGCTCGAGCTGCACAGCTGCAGCACCTTTTCCGGGATTTGAACCCCAGACCCGCCGCTGGACCGGCCCCGCCCTGCGGTCACCTCGGCCCGTCGCGTCCTGTGATTAACTGCTGCGTCAGATATCAGGGAAAACCTTTGAACGGAGGTGGTTTGGAGACTTAAAGATGTGCGCTCTCCATTCATTTATAATGAGCACGAGGCCAAGTCCGGGTTACTCATTACCGCTCCCATGTGATACGTAGACCCCTCTAATTAGGAAGCAGTCAGTGTTAAAGCATAAGATCTATTTCTCTCTACAGTTACATCCATAAAGAACTGAAAATCGTGCCTTACTGTTGTTAAAAACCAGCTACTATTTGATGCCTGAGAGTCTCTCTTTTTCTTGAGTCAACAAAAGACAAATAAGGAAATATTTTCACATTGTATCTGGTCTCTTTTTACACCCCCCCCCCCAAAAAAAAGAAAAAAGAAAAAATATATGGCAGCTCAGTCTATTCCAGTAATTGGCCTCTTTTTAAAATTTTATTAGCTTGCGTGCGTGAGAGTGCACACATGTGTTCCATTACTGATCGCCTCAAGAGACTAAAGTTTAAATTGGCAAATCTTCTTACTGGAGGCAAAGCATGTCTGCCCAATGGATTAGCAACACGTTGCAGGAAAAGACATTTCAAAAATGCGCTGGAAGAACGAAAAGCTGCAAAGGAAAAGAAAGAGAGAACGAAAAAGGGATTTGATTCGAGCCGTGTATATCGGAGGCGAGGCTCAGTTGCGTAACCACAGATGGGTCGGCACAGTTCCTCTTTCGATCCGGTGGTCCGGAAGGTTTTTGCAGTCTCGCTGTCTTCAATATTCAATTTTTAAAATTGTTATTCTTTCTCTCGCGCTAGAACGTTGGGGATGGATCTGGCCGTCGTGCGAACGGGTTGCCGGGGGGAGGGGGGAGGCCCGGTGACAGGCGCTGCAGAAAGGCCTCCCGACCCTCGTTGTCGAAATAGTCGTTTGTTGTCCTGAGCGGAACGGCGATGGACCTGGTATCGATTTCCCGCTGGATGCATGGGAACGGGAACGCCTCGGACCCACGGGCGAGCCGGACGTTACGCGCCGTGTGTGTGTGGGAGTCGCCGGTTCAGCCAAACCGAAGGCTTTATGAGCACAGGCTCTAGGAGAAATGAACCGCAGAGCGACAAGGAGATATACAGCACTCTGCCTCTGAAAGCACACGGTCCTGGAGAAAGGTGGCCTAGACTCCCCATAACCCACACAATTTGCCCCACAGCCCCTCGTGGCCGTTAGCAGTAATCACAAGATTGCCGTCGCCTAATCACAGCACGGCGGTAATGCGGTGGAGCGGGCTGCTCCCCCCCCCCCCTTTTTTTCTACAGTAGACGTTTTTTACGCGCTCCTCAGTGCCCACGCACATACATAATTGAGGACATCACAGCACTCTACAGACATCCAGGGGCTTAGCAAAAGAAGAAGAAAAATCTCACAATGTAGCTCATGCTAATACGTCGACGGGAATTACCATTGACCTCCTCCACTGAACCACGAGTCCTACACATTTCCTGCCACGGCTCCATCACGTTTGCACGACGCATTTCTGCACCGTGATTTCAGCCGTACCGCTTCCTTCTCGAGAGTATGACCTCATCGTCTAAGGTCAGACTTTGTGCTTTTTACATCTTGCGTAGTCTTGTCTTTCCCCTGCCTCATATAGAAAGGCGAGAGAACATTTTGCTGATACGAGGGGGGGGGTGAAGACTTTTCTGGAAAGAGGTGGACTCTTCATCATTTTAGTTGTAGAACCATGCATTGACTATGAATTACCTTTAAAGTAAAACCCAGTATGCCACTAATATATAAGTGATATTCTTTCAGGAAACACAAGGTTGTGAAATGGTCGCCATCTATGTGAGGACACATTTTTATAAAGTAGAGATAAATGTGCATTAGTATTTTACACCTGGGGCCACAGTGTGATATGTTTTATACATGTGATCCCTGCACTGTATATATATGAAGTTATGTAAGGTTATGATGCGTGTCCAACGTGCTCAGGCTTGCACCGTCTGGAGAATACTTTTAGTTTCTTGTTCCCTTTCTGTACCCCAAAATAAATAAGATGCCACGCAACTGCTCGGATATCTTGGGGAGTTCAGGGATTTGGAATGCATTGGTGCTATACACCATTTTACCCATAGAGGGAGACGTAGTCTCACTGTTCACCACTGGGTGGGGGGGGGGGGGGCTTTGCAGCTCCATTTTAACATGAAAAACTACGTCCTGCCTTTGACTCAAGCCGCTGCCTTTGACCGGGCGTTTCAACCAGACTGCCATTTCGGGGAATATCTCTGCTTACTATCGCTTGGCCTGACGGTCTGCTTATCTGCAGCACTTTTATGGGCTAAAGCGCTCACTCGGTGTGTCTCTTATTTGACAAAAGCGTTTACCAGCCTTTATACCCTGCAGCTTCAGCCCGAGAAGACAAGGTCCCGAGCTCTGAGGCTCCCGCGCTTAATTATTTTTCTGTTTCGCTTTGTTTGTTCTTGCAGGAGCTTGTTCTGCCATGCATTCTGAAAGTCGAGCGCTCAGGGTTATCAAGCGCGCAAAAACACTTTCTCAAAACCCCCCCCCCCCATTCTCCTCAGAACCAGCCCTTAGACTAGCAGCAGTCTTGGTAAATGGTTAACAGAGGTGGTTCTATTTTTACTCCGCCCTATCTTCAGCCGGTTCACCCGGTTCAGACGACGCGTCTGGACACCGGCGCAGCGGCCGAGGCGGCCCCCGCCGTAACACGAGGGCGGGGAGAGCGCTGACAAACTTCGAGTCGGAGGGGCCGGCGTGCTCAGGCTCGCCCGTGGGGCCCTCTCCCCCCCCCCCCCCCAGTTGCTGGGGGCAACCGAGCATTCTTACTGGGAGAAAGCGGGAGTGGAGACGCCCCGATTGGCCGAGAGCGTGCCGGCTCGGACCCCATTCTACTCCAATTTGTGGTTTGCTTGCTTTTTTACGGAGATGAGAAAGGGGGGGTTTTTTTCTTCCCTCAAAGCACGCTCTGACTTGACAATGTTACATTTATTTATTGTTTTGTTTGTTTCTGTCCTCATTTAAACCAGATTAATTGGCCAGATGTTGGTTATTGGAGAACCTCACACAAAGGTGTGCCCCATACTGCAGGCACAGTTTTAAAAGAGCGACAGCCCACTTATTAATTGGAAGCACATCCAATAAGATGAAGCCTGAAGGTATACTTATCCAATTAAAACCTGATAAAATGAAAACACTTTTGATTGGGTACTATTTGCAGAACCAGGGTATAAAATAACCTTTTTCACCCACTGGCCAGAGTGGCTTGTGGATTCTAAAGCAACTGTGGATTTTACCAGCAACGTCAACCTACCTTTTACAATATAACACAACCTGGTTGGTTACCGGTGGCTGCTAGAGGAAAATATTTACCAGCCACAATCAAAATTTTACCAGCATTTGGCTGGTGTTAATTTCACACCCTGTGCAGACCCCCACCTCCCCCCCACACACACACACTCCTTTACTACAGTAAAATAACAGAGGGGATTTTCAGTCCTGCATGTACAGGATGAGACGTGCAGTGATACGAAGGAGAATGTCGAGGACCCAGGCCTCAGTGGAGGAGTATGCTCATTGTGGTTTCCGAGTTGGCGGTGAGTTTTAGTGTGCTCAGTGTCGCGTAGCCCCTGCGGGTGTGATATGGCATCCCAGTAAGTGCAGGGGCAACAGACGCCGGGGTTGGCAGGCGGTCTCGGGCAGCGCCTGCGAGCCTCAGAGGTCAACGACGCCCCGGTCCGTTGCAGGAATCCTCCCTTTGTCTACACGATCCGCCCAGTGACACGACGTTTCAAGGAAACGGTCACCCGATCGGCCAAAACATTTCTGCAATTTTTGCCTGAGCGTCATTCAATCCGGGGCCCGCCGGTGCCAGAACTATCAAGTCTCCTGAGCTACTGAGAAGCAATTCGATCCCATTCCACTTTGTGTCACTCAAGCAAGGCGCTGGCCCATGTAAATAAACATGCGGCTCCTGGAATCCGGCTTTTTTTAAAAGGTAGTGCGATATATTAAGTGCACAAAATATGCAGAGCACGACGGCTCCGCCCAGCTCCCAGCGCACTACAAAGACGCGGAGTGTAAAGACCCGTTTCCTCCAGCTGTGCGTGCAATGTGAGATTTATAACAGCCCTATAGGGCGTCAGTTTGCAAGGGAGGGGAGTTGGGTTGCCGTGTGTTACTAGGGAAGAATACACAAGAGGTGATCTGAAGCTGATTCGTTGACCGCTTGTTTCGTTGCACATACAGTCAATTGAGGGTATCCACAAAGCAAAGAATCTGCGAGTAACGGTAGGTTTATTTGCGAGCGGTTGTACTTCGAGTTCGTTTTTAACGGTCACTTTTGCTTTTTCGGTCCCAATCAGTCGCAAGCTTAAAAGTGAATATGCTGGAAGAGTTCCAAGTTGCGAATGGCGTTTCTCAGAACCAGGGGACAGGCTGTGGCAGACGGACAGCAGGGTAGGATATCTCTGCGAAAGGGTAAACCTCCACCGTGCGTCCAAGTGACACGGCATGGCATCCAGTCCACCTCCGCCCTCCCCCGGGTCCTCTTTCACTCCCTTACAGTTTCACTCCAATACTTTGCGGCAAACGGTTTTCCCCTTAAAGACTTTGGCTTTGGCCGTCGTGGGTGACGGAGGAAGAACGTCTGCCACTGTGGAAAATCTGTGACATCTCTCTCTCTCTCCCCCCCCAAACCTCCATTCAGTAAGCTGCCCAACCTGTTCACCTTCACAAATAGGTGCGCGGCGTAGGAAATGTCCGCACATTAGATGAACGAATGAGAACGTACTGGCACATGATGAGGAGAACTGCGCAGCGTTTGAGCCTATATTTTTGTGCCATCGGTAACTAATCAGATTAATGTGGTGGATGGCTCTCTCCAAAAGGAATTATTCAGGGGCTTAAAAAAAGCGGAAAGGCCAGACCCCTCCCCCGCCCCTTTTACTAATAATACAGCGGTAATTATAAAAGCAGCCATTATATTTCCTTCTCTGGGCTTGGCTGGGTGCAGCATCAGGAAGGCAGTACTTATGCTTTTTAAACAGGGGTTCCATTCATAATTCTGCCCCTCCCCTTTCCAAATGGTAGGCTTCACAGTTCGGCCTTTGAGGAGGTTATAAAAAAAAAGAAGGCCCAGCAAAATAGCCCTTTCGCAAATCCAAATAAAGTATCTGCCAGCGCCCGAGCCCTTTCATGTCCACACCTGCAGCTGTGGGATCAGAGGAATCCGCCGCTACGAGGGTGTGTTTGCGCAACCCGGAAACCTCGGAATGTTCCCGCCGCCCCGCTCTGATACTGCCCCCCCCCCCCGTGCGCATGCGAGACCCGGGCATTTACCACCGCCGCCGCTCAAGGGCCCTCGCTGATCGAGGGCCACGGTGCGCCTCGTGTCCCCTTACGCCCGAGCCCGGGGGTACGGAGCGGGCTCCTCCGCACGCGGGGCCGTCCCGAGCCGACTCCGGGTTTTGCGCGGTCCTCGTGTCCCAGGAGACTCACCTGTTCCCTCTCTCTGCCCCCCCCCCCCCCCCCCACAGCCACCACGCTGCTGGACCTGACGGAGCAGTTCGCCCCCCCAGAGTCGGCCCCTCCCACGCTCGTCAAGCTGCTGGAGGCCATCGAGAGGAAAGGTAGGAGCCGGCGAATGTGGGGGTGAGGGGATGGGACGGCGGCCGTGGGGTGTGTTGTCAGAATGTCAGAGAGCGTTCATACTATTGGTTGAAAGATGTCTGACCTGGTCAGGGAGGTAAATGTGTGGTTTCTCCCCATTCGTAGGTTTGGAGTGCCCAACACTTTACAGGACATTCACAGCAGGAGGCGGACTGGAAGTCAGACAGTGCTTTGATAGCGGTAAGTTTTTTGTGTGTGTGTGTGTGTGTTTGTGTGTTTGTGTGTCTGCCTGATCTTAGCCTGAAACTACACTAGTTCAGTGTGAAGGCTGTAAAGGCAAGAGATTTAGTGTGTTCTTTGCTCCAATGCTTAGCTCAAGTAAGTCCACTACCGGGGGGTTATGTTAATGCAAGCGCAGCAGGTATATTTTAGACGGCATGAGCGAAACGCGCGCCCCCGCCCCCCGCCGTGCGGCGTTATGGTAAAGGGATGCGCAGTATTTTTAAGCATATGCGTGTGCCGTGCTGCCTCAGACTCTCCGCCGGTGGACCTGGAGCAGGTGGAGCTGCCGGCTCTGTGCGACGGGCTCAGGAGTTACCTGGAGGACCTGCCCCACCCGCTCATCCCCACCGCCGTCTACAGCGAGATGGTGCACGTAGCCCAAGGTAAGGCCAACAGGCAGATGGCTCGTGAGCTAGGCTACGTTTAGTGTTTTTGCAAGCGGGGCAGTTCCAGGTAAAGAAAGTTTTAAAAATATACATGTAAGGTTTTTTTTTTTTAAATTTTTATTTTTTAAAGTCACCTGGCAAACGAATTTATGCAGCCTTTGAAATCCCCACATCCAAAGGCACCAATGTTGACGCAGCTACTGTGGCATTGCTCTGAAGGGGCATGACTGAACCCTTTGATCTGACGTTAGGGAGTCACGGTCCTTACTGTGAAAGCTGCGGAGCATTCATCGGCCTCCACAAGGGGGTGCTGTTGCCAAGAGCGTAAAGGGCAGGCGTTCGCTGCTCGAAGATGAAAGGGGAAGAAGCGCGCCGAGTGCAAATGCCTTTCTTTGCACAAACCTTTCCCCTGCTCTTTGAGAAGCTGCGCCGAGGTAGATCTAGTTCCCTCATAACTTCAGTCTGCCACCCCTCTCTTAAAATGCGTTTTGTAGCGTGCATTTTTTTTTTTAGGTCAAGCATTCAGAAGAATCAAGATTTTGTTCTAGATTTTTTCTTTTTTTTTTTTCTTTTTCTTTTTTCCTTTGTCCCTCCTGCCCATTGGCGTGTAAATTTGTAATTTAGTTTAGTTGCATTACAGCGGTGCATAAACGGTCAGGCAGGGGAATTTTCATACATTTTGAATATATAGCTAATCTGTGTTCCGCTTCTGCCAGAATAGGGTCACAGAGCAAGATTGCAGCGGTATCACGGGTTACTGATTGTTCCAGCCTAGAATCATTAACCTAATCTGCCGTCCGTTTGCCAGCGAACGCTGTGTCCTAACAATGGGGAACCAGAAGTATGAAAGGGCTGCGCGCAGGTCCCAACGTCTGCTCTGAAAGAGCGCTTTTCTTTCCTCTCCCTCACGAGCCCGAGCGCTCGCACCTCAGTCAGTCACGTGAGCCCCTGAAACAGGATACCTGTGGTTAATAGGCACCAAAAAGAGCCTGACGACTTACCTCCTGCATCTGCACCCGACCAATCACCAGCCAGCGCACCTCGCTCTCTCAGACGCATTGTCACTGTGCGATCTCTCTGTGCGGCAGCGGCCGAGCTGGACTGATCGGAATCGGGGCAGGAGCAGCCGGAGGGGTTTTGTCAGTGCGGAGGAGGAGGGGTGGGAAGGGGGTACAGAGATTCCACTGACCGCTCTGCTCTTTTGTGGGTCCCGCAGAGGTGCAGAACCCCGAAGAGTGCGCCCAGCTGCTGCGGGGGATCGGAGCGTCGCCCAGCGTCCCGCCCCAGTACTGGCTCACCCTGCAGTGCCTCACCAAGCACCTGGGCAGGGTGTGCCAGAACACGGGGAAGAACCTTCTCAGCGCCCGGATCCTGGGGGAGATCTTCAGCCCCCTGCTGTTTCGGCACCAGGCCGCGAGGTACGGCCCGCCCGCCCGCCCGCCCGCCCGCTCAAAAACGCAGTCGCGTTTTCACCCGCGTGCGGCTACGCCCCAAATTAAAGCTAAGGGGCGCGTGGAAAAGGTCCGCGCTAATCTTTCTTTTCCCCCTTTCTTTTCCGCAGCTGCGAGCCCAGCCCGGATTCCCTCGTCAAGATCGTGGAAGTCCTGATCGGCAGCGAGTGGAGCGAAAGCCAGGCGGCTCCAGGTAACGTCACGAGAGTCTTCCGGGAACGGGGAATGCGTGGGAGCGCGTCTGACGGGAGATTCGGTGGCATGGCACTTCTATCTTGTTAATGTTGGCTGAAGTGAGGGAGGGTGTAGAAATTGAAATGCACAGCGGGGCGTTCATTTGTTCTGTGACCGCTCCTCGCGCCGTGGTTGTGAGAGCTCCGTCAGAGCCGCGACCGGAGAGCTTTCCGGTCGTGAGAGGCAAATGAAGGTGTGAGCGTGGAGGACGCTGGTGTTAGCCGAGTGCCACGCTACCGCTGTAGCGGCCGTGTTTTTTTTTTTGGCTGTTGCTCCGAGGTGTCGGGCGCAAGGGTGAAGACGCCGTGCGTCTTCATGGGTCCCAGCCGCGTGAGCGTACTTACTCTGCAAATGAAATTGCAGCGGCGCTATGGATTTTGCATGCCGGCGTGAGTACATCGAACTCCGTAAAAAGTTTTAAAATCGTCACGTAGTTTACCCCCGAAACGACTGATCATTTCCGCAAAGCGCCCTCAAACGCGTATCGAAAGTGATCTTTCTTGCAACTGCGTAGGTAGCGCTGATCAGCGAGGATATGCCTGCGCACTGGTTGTCGTTAGCAACCACATATTTTGTGCCATTTCAGAGGTATGCATCTCAGGCTCTGATAGCACATCTAAGCCTTCTGAACACTCCGCCTCTTTCTTACACAATGCTCTTCTGATGGATTCCGGGTATTGAGATGAGCTTTTTTTTCAGAGTTTTTTTTTTTCAGAGTTCCGTGTGCGATGAGGACCGCGTAATATCGGGGGGGGGGGTTCTAATAAGCAGGAAGTACGTGAAAGAGCGGGTGAAAGGCTAACAGCATCTGTCTGTAACGCAGAACTTCACATGACACTATTTACTCCTCTGTGAACTTGGCACCACCTACGGCTGAGTTCAAGAATGAGATACGCCAAAAGAACATTGTGTGTGCCGTTTTCTTGCCAATGGGTAAAAGGTTGTATTTGATGTGAATCATGATGAATAGTTTCTTTTAATGGTCTATGAAATTTGAACTTCTAAAACTAACAAAGACTTGGCTGTGTTGATACACTTTGAGTGCGAGAACTCTCAGGTAAAGACATGATGTATATAACCGCCGTAGACTAAGGAGGGTTATGGCATCAGACAGAGCTTCAGTTTCAGTGCTGGTGAGCGGTTTGCACCATCAAATCTGTACGCTTTAGACCTGAATTGTGCTACTTTGAGTTATCAGAGCAAAGGGTAAATCCCTAAAGCCTCCATTTAGTCCTGAGATTGCCAGTTCTCTATGAGTTTGACATGCTTACCATTGAAAGTCTGGGCCTTCATTCAGAGATTGGCCTAACTGCGTAGATTTTGTTATGCGCCAGGTGTTTGCAATCTGTGATAACCACTGTTGCAAAATGAGAAATATTGACCAGTCTCGCAGTGCGCCTGGTTTCACAAGCTCACCAGACCAGGTGGAATGCCAGCAGCCCTTCTACAGCACAATGTTCCAGCCGCCATTTCCCAGAAGGCTAGTTCACATAGAATCACAGCAGCAACGAAGCAGCTTATAGCGCAGAGAGAGAGAGACGGACGCCCTGGCAACACGATGGCCATTCCTAACGAACGCCTGCTAGATCTTTGCCTTTTTTGTGCTTTTTTGGGAGTTTTGGCCCGACGTCGGCCATTTTTTACACGTAGCCGTCCCTCATGCTGAATGTGACTTTATTAACAAAACTCCATGTCATTCATTTTTAATATAAAAACTTTAAGTTTAATGCGTTTCTGTTGTGACTCTGCGTAAGCTTCTGCAATCTAAGCTGGAAAAGCAAGTGGCTCATTTTAGAATATGTAAATGAGAAGATTATGCGACAAGTGGCCGTTTGTCTGGTGAGATTACATACTTCTACATGCCTATTACAGAATTTTATTTATATTTCAACATGTGAAATATGCAATTTCACTTCTGTGTAGACACAGTAGGAAAAAGCTCAGATGCAAGTGTTAAGACTACAGGTGGTTAGCCTGCGTTTCCGCCATAAGCCGGCCTCATTTTGGCTTGACCTACATTTTGTGCGACTGGCTTTGCTCCGAGATGATAAATTCACAGCATCCAGACCCGACGGCGAATGAACAGGTTTTGCTTTCTCGTTTGCCTCAGAGCAAAAGCACTCTCTCACTACACTTTACCGAAGCGCTTACAGACGACTAAACCATATCAGGGGCCAGGTTTTCAGATACTTGGACAGTAAAAAAAAAAGAACAAAACAAAAAGAACAAAGTTTGTGCGTGTGCACGGCTGGTTTCTGCTTTTAGTTCCAGTTAAAGAGCGTTCTGTGGGCCGCTTGGGGGCCCGGGTCCGACCTGTGGCTGTTTAAACGTTTTATTACCTGTTAGGGCCTATTTATAGTTTCCCCGGTGTGGGCCAAGCTCAGCTGTCAGTAATTGGCACCTGCAGGCCGCTCAGTGCAGTGAGGTGAGCCCAATCACAAGGCAGGCTTTGATTCTATTTTCTGCTGAACTAGCCAAGTACCTTCCTGTGCACGGGAGGTTGGAGGTGATCGGTTTGACTTTCAGATGCTTCGTAAAATCTGATATGTTAGGACTTACCCTCAATGTATACGTGTGTGTGCGTAGGCCCGTGTGCGTGTGTGTGTATGTTGGGTCCCAGTTACAGGGGGGCTATTTAAAGAAAGTTTCAAAGAGCCCCACTTGGATTTGGTTGGCTGGAAATCTACATGTCTGCTCCACAGTGAGCACTTGTTAGCCGACGACAGCTCTCGCTTCTGAGCACTTCACTCCACCCCCCCCCGCCCGCCCTCAGACACCGCCGCTGCCGCGCCCACATCTCCAAACCCAAAGTGCCCGGCTCAGCAAATATTTGAACCTGTGCGAGTTAATCATAAGACCAGGCTGCCTGCGGGAGCCGCGGAGAGAGAGAGACAGACCTGCAAGAGCAGGCCAGACGCAAGGGTCACTCCTGTGATCATTAACCAGGGGAAGCAGACCAGCCAGGGCGCCGTTATAGCCTTAACTCTTCCAGTACGCAGTCCACAGCACCTGCTGCTTCAGTGGATTACCGGGGTTTAATTAGACGCGCCGCAGTCACCTTTTAAGAACCGAAGTGGGGAGGAAAAAGAAACCGCTTCCAGGTTTAAGCGTGAGATGGGACCGCTCTCACCGCTCTACTCTGCTCAGGAAACGAGTACTTCTCTCGGATTGACTTTCGCGCCTCTTTAAAGGGACAGCCCGCGAGCCTCCGCTGGATGGTTTTGCCGTCGTTTTGGGACTTTCTCTGCGAAGCGTGGCGGAAGATGCACAACGTGCTGTGTAAGTACGCGCGCGGGGCAGGGAGGATCGGCCGGAGTTTGAGCGTCTCGGCCGCGCCGCCGAAGGTGCAGAGCAGATGGAAAATAACTGTCTGAAAATAACTGTCGGCGGCGGCGCCGCGCGCGGGGGAGCGAGACGGACCGGTTTTCGGTGACTGATCTGGCCACGGGAGCTGTCGGGGAACAGGTTCGGCCGAGCTCGGCTGGGGAATTTCAAATTCCTGACCTACCTTGTTACTCGGGAGGGCGGCGGGGGGGGGGGGGGGGGGGGACGCTGACAGAGGCCTATATTTCACCCTGCTTCTACAGATTCACTCTCTTCTCTTTGTACGTGTGTGTGTGTGTGTGTGTGTGTGTGTGTGTGTGTGTGTGTGTGTGTGCGCACGCTTATGTGGCCACAGAAATGTTGAAAGAAAAGTATGACACAGAGACAGACTAGTATTTATTTTAAGCTGTTACTTGGTAGACTTTTTTTTGGTAGGATTTTTAAAGGCCTGAATAGGGCTTTATTTGATTGAGAAGGATAATTGCATTTTTGCCATCCTTATATCAGTAGGATATTAACATGACATTATTTATTTGAACAATTTGATTGCTGTTATCCAGTACGCTATATATTGACATTAGATTTATCCGTAAGTGATATTTAGATTTAAATCAAAAGTCCTCAAAGTTGTTCTAAGTTATTATCCTTATTGGGTATATAAGCCAAAGAAAATGGGTGTAAAAGGAGTCTACTGAGCCGCGGGCGAGGAGAGGACGGTGAAGGCCCCTTTAAAATCAGCTGGGAACCGTAGCTATTTGAGTAGTGTGACACTGGGGGATTACAGTAGCATTTCGGAGCTTTAGCGCTAACCCCGCTGCGCTGTACACGTAGCAGCCTACGTGCCTGACAAGCCCGGCGGCTTTTGTCCCAGCGCCAACTGTGGGACGGACAAATCCAGCGCTCCGAGGGGAGGAGGAGGAGGAGGAGGAGGGGGGGGGGGGGGAGGTGAAACCTGCAGGAAGGGAGCGAGAGAGAGAGAGAGAGAGAGAGAGAGAGAGATGGCTGAACCTTCTCTTAACCCGCCCCTTTCATTCTGATTTATTTCCCCCTGGATGCTGAACAGTCAATGTGCATAAGTTATATTTACCAGCCTGCTGGGCTAGTGCTGGGCTATGAGCGCGGATAGATAAGGCAGAGAGAAAGAGAGAGAGGGGGGGAGAGAGCCATAGAGGGAGAAAGAGAGAGAGCGCAGCGGCAAGCAAGGAGTAAAAAATGCCTTTCAAAATGACATCATTGCTCGGAGGGACTGAAAGATGCAGCAGCAGTCGGTGAGGCGGGAGTGGTCTGCTGACAATACCGCCACGTGATTGGCCGGGGTAAGTGATGTAACGCATTACCGAGCTCCCCTCTCACGCTTTTAAAATGAATTCCAAGACGGCCGTACAAAGAAACGGGGCTTCTCGTCTCCGCAACGCGCCCCTTTGAAAAGGACCCCTCACACCGATGCGTAACACGGTGCTGAAGATGGAAGACTTGGAGACGGAGTGCATTAGATCTGAGCTGGGCTTTGGCACTGAGCTGCTCTTTTACATAGAGATGGACCCTCCAGGTACGACTGTGGTGCTGTTGTGTCGGAGTGCTGGTCACTGCCGTTTTACATAGAGATGGACCCTCCACGTAGGACTGCAGTCTTGCTGTAGGTGTATGTGTGTGTGTGTGTGTCGGTTGCGGTCAAGGCATTGTTTCCTGCCGACAGCTCACGCAGTGGCTCGGAAGAGTCTCAGCAGAGTTGGGTCTGTTCAGGCAGCTGTTGTTAATGAAGCAGGGCTCTGTTCCCTGCAGGTTGGGTGGCTGTGCTTTGCATACCAGGATTCTAGTCAGGAGTGAGGTATATGTGACACTGACTTTTTGTTCAGGCATTGCAAAGTTTGTGTATTCCTATTCTTTGTGTGTGCCTGCCTGTGTGTCTATCTGTGTGTGTGATTATATTGAAGCATTGTGGTATTAGTTGACAAAGCATAGCTTGGCTTTGTTATACCCTGTTGGCTGTACCCCTGCAGTGCATTCACGCATGTGTGTGTGTGTGTGTGTGTGTGTGTGTGCGCGTGTGTGTGTGTGTACGTGTGTGTGTACGTGTGTGCGCGTGTGTGTACGTGCGCGCACGTCAGCCTCTCCGATAACGCAGCGACTTACAGGAGACAAAGGAGCGTGCCTTTTCTCGGTTTAAAAATAGCCTGCCATTTCAGCCCCCTCGCGTTCGGCCCCTGCAGGTAGCGGCCGCTGCGCTAACGTGGAGCGCAGCCATAGATAATAAGAGGCTGAGCGCTAGCTGTGCTGCTCCGCACGCGCGCGCATGCCGTGGGTAGGAGACCCGTGAAGGTAGGCTCAGCACAATTGGATAACAATGACACGGACACGGATGCTTTGGGCTTACTCCCCCCCCCCCCCCCTCTCAGTCTTGCTTGAGCGTTTAGATTTTGGATGAATCTAAGTGTGCCGTCTTTCTCCACTCCTGCCGGTGTTCTTAATTGTAGTTTAATGAATAACCTATGATTATTATTTGTTAATTCATTTTTTTTAAATGACACTGCACAATTATGCTGCAAGGTGTCAGTGATAAAATGTGCGGTTTAATCCGGCAACAGATGGGGCTTATTCCTCCTCGTGATTTACGGCTGCATCTCGCCTGGGATTTCAGATTGTGAAAGAATGGTCTTTTTTCTTCTTTTTTTTACTCAATGAAAACGCTTTCCCTGTGACTCAGTCTTTCACAGCCTGCCAGGGTACAGTAGCGTTCTGTCACCTCAATTAATGAAGGGAAGAGGGGGAGGAAGAGGAGGAGGAAGAGGAGGAGGAGTAGCAAGAAAGAGGGAAACTGCTGCACATATTTGATTTTAAGATGTAAGATATAATATTAAAGGACTCTCGCCTTGCTGTGTGAGGTAGGCCACCTCCAGTGAACGGTTTGGTGGGTTTTTAGTACCAGTGTTTCCAGAGGGTTTAGAGGTTTCCTGTAGAATCATCTAGAAAGAGGTTTCATCCCCTGCTTTAGCCTCCACCGTTGCAACGAGACACAGGTGCATTGGACAGTGCACTGAAGGGCACATCTGTGGCCACTGGCCAGATTCAGTTGTCAGTTGTGAATAATGTACTTATGTTTCAACTGCATATAATTGTAAAAAGAAGAATTTCCAAAGAAGCGGAGTGTCACGCACGTCATGTTAAAGCAGTAGTGCGCTTGGACTGACCGGGTCCTGTCTCTCTCTCTCTCTTCCCCTCTACAGCACTGCCTCCTAAACCACCCAAACCCGTCCCCGTCACCAACAACGGTATGAACAACAACATGGCTCTGCAAGACGCTGAGTGGTACTGGGGAGACATCTCCAGGCAAGTGGAGTCCCTCGTTCTGTCTTTCTCTCCCTCTCTCTCTCTCTCTCCATTTCTCAGTTCAATTCAATTCAATTCAAATCACATGTCAAAAGACATTTAGTCTATAATGTAATACATATGAACCCTGGCAGTATTAAAAAGAACACCGATGACTATTTACTATTTGAGTTAGTCCACACCCTCTCTTAAATGATGGCAGGCAGAGACGTAATGAGCTGCCATTTCTATTGTGGCATCCTCTTCTCCCAGAAGCTTGGCTTGGACTCTTCATTTCTCTTTCTCTCTCACACACTGTCTCTCTCTCTCTCCATTTCTCTCTCTCACACACTTTCTCTGTTTCTCTTTCTCACACACGGTCTCTCTCTCTCCGTTTCTCTGTCTCTGTTTCTCTCTCACACACACTGTCTCTCTCTGTTTCTCTGTCTCTCTCTCTCTCACACACTGTCTCTCTGCATCTGTCGCAGCCTTTCAGCTGGCTGTGGGGGTGGGGTAGTGAGTCGTGTGGCAGACAGGGTGATCAGGAATCAGGACAGTGTGTGGTGGGGGTGGGGGTGGGGGGGGGGGGGTTAGCTGTGTGAACCCCTCAGCCATGAGTAATGTGCCAACAGAAAGCAGGGGGACAGGGGGCGGGGGGGGGTGGGGGGGCAGCCGCGTTGTTACGCCGTTCCTGTTGGAGCCATGGTAGACCACATTGAGGCTCCTAAATGAAGACTAATGCGTCACTGGGGGGGGAAGTGGTTAGCAGAGCTTGCGTTACCGAGGCAAACGGTTTGTTTCCTCCATTTTAATGAGGAAGATACAGGTTTTAATAGAGACTAATGTCAGAGGATGTGGGCCATACAAAAATAGAACAGACTTACTCGGTTTGTGCTATCTGTTTGCAATTCATATGCTCGGCTAATAAATGCATGAAGATACTTTCACATTTGATTAAACTGATGTTATATTGCTACAGCGTGTGTTCAGGATTGTGTTTGAAAGCCTAGCATCAGGCTGATCTGAACTTATGAACCTCTGCTGTTTGTCATGCAGGGAGGAGGTCAACGAGAAGCTGAGAGACACGGCTGACGGTACGTTTCTGGTCCGCGACGCCTCCACAAAAATGCACGGAGACTACACGCTTACTTTGAGGTACGATTTAATTCTTTTTTTCCCCCCCTCCTCAATAATGCTTTCCATAGTGGAGAATCACTTCATTTATTTTAAAGTAGTTTTTTTTTGTCGTTGTGTTTTTACTAAAGTAGTTCCTTCTCAATCCTTACAGGAAAGGAGGCAACAACAAACTGATTAAAATCTTCCATCGGGATGGGAAGTACGGTTTCTCCGACCCGCTGACCTTCAACTCCGTGGTGGAGCTCATTAACCACTACAGGCACGAGTCCCTGGCCCAGTACAACCCTAAGCTGGACGTGAAGCTACAGTACCCAGTGTCTAAACACCAGCAGGTACACGCGCACCTCCTCTTCAGACATGCCATTGAAATTGTGCCTTTCAGCGGCCTTCATTTGCGGAAGTGGGACCGGCAGCTCTTTGAGGTGTTAACCTGCCTTTTCCCCCTCAGGATCAGGTGGTCAAAGAAGACAACATCGAGGCGGTGGGCAAGAAGCTGCACGAGTACCACCTGCAGTACCAGGAGAAGAATAAAGAGTACGACAGACTGTACGAGGAGTACACCAGAACGTCCCAGGTACGTCTCGGCTCCGAGCAGGGGAGCTCAGAGAAGCGGGTCTTGTGTCGCACCCTGGGCATGACGTCAATCGCGCCTCTAACTTCTGCCCCCATAGGAAATTCAAATGAAGAGGACCGCCATCGAAGCCTTCAACGAAACCATTAAAATATTCGAAGAGCAGTGCCAAACACAAGAGCGGTACAGCAAGGAGTACATCGAGAAGTTCAGGAGGGAAGGGAACGAGAAGGAGATCCAGAGGTAAACCCGCAAACCCCTCGCGCCGTTGAAAAATGTCGCCGGAAATTATGTTTGCGACGTCCGATGCTCCTGTGGCGACGAAATGAAAATTGCAAATAATCAAGTGTCCTGTCCGTTTCCCCCTGCTCCCTCCCAGGATCATGGTGAACTACGAGAAGCTCAAGTCGCGCATCAGCGAGATCGTGGACAGCAAGCGGCGGCTGGAGGAAGACTTGAAGAAGCAGGCGGCCGACTACAGGGAGATCGACAAGAGAATGAACAGCATCAAGCCCGACCTCATCCAGCTCCGCAAGACCAGAGACCAGTATCTCATGTGAGTGCTTCTCCCCCATGACCCTCCATTCCCCGCCACGGTTCCTAAGTGACGATCCCCCTCTCCCTCCAAATGCTGTCTAACCCCCCGCGTCTCTCTCTCTCTCTCTCTTTCTCCTGTGTTACAGGTGGCTGACCCAGAAGGGAGTCAGGCAGAAGAAACTGAACGAGTGGCTGGGAATCAAGAACGAGAACACGGAAGAGTAAGTGTCTCTCCCAGCGCTCCTTCATCCAGGGGTGCAAATCCCAGGGGGGACGGGGGGGACATGTCCCCCCCAATTTCTGAAAAACATGAATTGTCCCCCCCAATAAAAATACCCTAATTATTAAAAATCACTTTTGTGTCCCCCCCCAATCTTGAGAACGGATTTGCACCCCTGCCTTCATCCACCGCGGTCCCGGACCTCCGTCTCACCCGTTCCCCCCCTCTCTCTCTCCCCCTCTCGCAGTCAGTACTCCATGGTGGAAGACGACGAGGACCTCCCGCACCACGACGAGCGCGCCTGGAAGCTGGGCAACATCAACCGGACCTTGGCCGAGTCCCTGCTCCGCGGGAAGAGGGACGGGACATTCCTGGTGCGGGACAGCAGCAAGGCGGGCTGCTACGCCTGCAGCGTAGTGTACGTATACCCGACAGCACCCGCGCCCCTTCCCGCCCCCGCCCAAAACTTCAAAACCTTAGTGGGATGGCTAGAGTCTCGAGGCTAACGGCTCCGCGCCGGTCTTTTATGAACGAAGCCTTGACCTCACGTTCCTTTCCTCTCTTCCCCGCAGTGTGGACGGCGAGGTGAAGCACTGCGTCATCAACAAGACGCCGACGGGGTACGGATTCGCGGAGCCCTACAACCTGTACAGCTCGCTGAAAGAACTGGTCCTGCACTACCAGCACACATCACTTGTACAGCACAACGACTCTTTGAATGTCACGCTAGCTTACCCAGTCTACGCGAACCAGAGGCGGTGAGACCTATGCGAGGGGTGGAAAAAGGACAAAAAGAAAGGAACCCGGGACTCAGGAGACTGAGAGGGCCTCTCTGGAAATGGGGACACCTTGCTTTGCGCTCAAGGAAACGACATCAGGCTGCATTTTGTATTTTCACAGACTCGCCTGGAGAACATTGAGGAAAAGAACATTTGAGCAGCAGACTCTGGGCAACGTGGAGCAGTGAATGTAGTTTTCTTTCTCGTGTGCTTTTACAGGAAGAAGCACAAAAATCAATGGGAAACTGCTGAACTATCTCCCAAGCGGAGGACATAAGAGGCCTTTTCTTCATGGTGCTTGTTCTTTTCGAAGCTTTACCAGCTGGAATGTCAAACGCTGATCAAACGCTGTTTTGTTTATTTTTTTTGTTTTGTTGTACAGTTTTATTTCTTCCCTCCTCCCATCCTTGTTTTTGTTTTCGTCGTCCCTCCAAGTGCGTGCGCGTTGGCACACGGATGTGTACGAGTGCATGTGCGACCAAAACGGGGCGGGGCGGGGGTGCTCGATACAGTTGTGTTAATTGTTCATTAACAAAACTTGGATCAGCTGAAAAATGTAGCAAGATGGCACTTTTTATTTTTACAGACAAAATACGATTCTCTGGAAAAGACTTTCTCTGGAAAGAAAACATTCATGGCAAGATTAGCCTCCCCCCCTCCCGAAAGCATTATAGTGCAGACTTGAACTTGTTCTGAACTGTGGACAAGCAAAATTAAGAGGCAGGACTAGAAATGCACATGGTACATGATACTTTACACACACACACACACGATCATAATAACATCATTAAACATAGTTCAAAAGTTCAAAACCAAAAATATTCTGTTCATTTTCAGATTTACTGCTATTTCTGCTATGCAATTCTATATCTCCCTTACTTTCACAAAGCATTTTTTCCCACATGTAGCTACCCATAATAAGCTTGTTTTATTGCTTGAAACATTGTTTGTTTCATCATGTCAGTGCCCAAGAGGCTATGTTAAGTCACAAATGCCAGGATAGTAACCGGCATCACAGTTTTAAGAAGTTAAATATACTTATTGCTATTTTTTTTTTATTATCAGAAACTGGTCTGAAGTCCACTGTAAAAAATTATATAATAAAGTTTTATTAGTTTTTACTTCAAACAAATTTCTCTTAGGCAGAGCCTATTGAGGATTTAAAAGCTGCTTCAGTCAATAAATAAAAAAATATTTCAAAAGAGCCACCCCTACTGTTTTTATCAAAGATTAATTCCTAAAACTAGAGCACTCTTTATAGAGGGTTATGGGAGAACTCTTAGATGTAGATGAATATTGTAATCAGCTGGGTGCATGTCTAACGTATGAAATACCCTGGTGTTCACATGCATTTAGACCTATCTCCACAGGAAATACAGTATAATTGTTTTATTTTGTAATATATATTTTTTTCACGCAAGGCGAGTAAAGCAACTTGGTGTGTAGGAATGCCACAAAACGTAATTGAAATGATCAGTTATGAGATGAAAAATGTTACCCTTCTCATTCCTAGTTCACATAGTATTTTTTCTGTATCAGAAAATTCCTTATGAGTGTTTACATGGATAGAACAAGTCATGTCTCTTAGTCCTGAATTTTGATGCTAAAATCCATGCTGCGCCAATAAATAGTAGTTCTGTTACTCTGAGAAAAATAAAGCACCAAATTGAATTTAGCTGCCAACCGTTTCTAATAGTACATCTTTGCACCACTGTATTTTCATTTTGGTTATTGTTATTTCCTGTATCATTTCCTGTCCACAGATATTTTGCATATAGTACACCTGCAGCTCATAGAATGCATTATGAGGTTAATACTACACCACAGTTCAGCGATTGGAAGAGGAATATTGGTGATATTTGATGCAGATATGAAGTCGTTTGTGATGGCCTGTGAAGATCTGAATTTGCCAAGCAGTCTTGCTTTGTACTTGGTGCTCTTGACATGACATTTCAGCCCTGTGCTCTGTAAAAAATGTGTGGCAACCGCAAATGCAAATGCAAATGCAAATGCAAATACAAGCATTTTATGCTTTAGATTGATGTTGCCCCAGACTATTATAATTTCTTTTGGAGGATAACAATTTTCTAATTGTTTTGTTGAAAGGTGTATTTGCCTTAAAATTATTTAGATATGTTTTAAATTACTTCCCTGGTCTGCTCTGTTTTGAACCTAACCCTTTATGTTGTGTACATTATTAGAGAGAAGAAAAGAAATGGCTAATCTATTTTCAATTCCCTTTCCTTTTTTTGAAAATGTAACATTTTGTCACGTCAATGCTTAGTTCTAATCTGAAAACACCTAGCTGCATCCTGTACGAGGAGTAATCTGTGCAAACCAAGCCTTTTTTGACATCCTGATAGGAATGGGGAGAAGACTAAAGAGGTTCTACGTGAACGTTTATCATAACCTTCAAAAAAGTGGTACCAAAACTACAACCTGAAACAAGGAGTTTGTTTTTCTCTTGATTTGCAAAAAACAGGCATGCTAAACATTTGCAAAGGGTGCAACACATGAATGTGAATAATGATGTCCCTGGTGTAAACTATGTTTACAGTCCTTTTTTTGTTTGTAAGTGTATGACCTCTGAGCTTATGGTCCCAAAAAAAGGGCTTTGGAATTGTCCTAAGGCTAAACTATACAAGCGCACATGTCATTTTACAGCAGTACTATGGAAAGATTAAGGGTTATATTCATGCTGTGAAATGGCAGCAATGACAGACCAGTTTATTTTTTTTGTCATCTCAGCTGCTCGAGAAGACTTGCTACTCAAAATCAGGTCCGTGCATCAAAACCAGTGCAACCATGCCAAATGATTACAACGTACGCTGGACTTTAGCAGAGTCTTTTTGCATTACAGCTGAAGTGATGTCAGGTCCTGGTGCACTGGACATCTCTAAATAGACGACATTTAAGCAAATTCTTACTGGAGCCCATGAATGCAAACAATGGCAGACAAAACGCATACAATACGTATGCTTTGGATAATACCCGAGGGGAGGTGAATATCCAAATGTACCCCCTCGGGGAGGTACTGGTTTATCTAAGTCCCTAGAGTTTGTGGCCCGTGGTCTTGTTTGTTTCACTTGATTTTGTATTTTTTCCCAATGTGTTGTCTTTGGTTCCTCAGTCACTGTCCCTGTGAAAACCAGCACTATTTTGAGGCTTCGATTTTTCAAAATAATAAAACTAAATAATGATAAATAAATAAATAAGTAAAACTAAAGATAGACGGATGAAGGAAAGATCAGGACTGGGTGGTCCGTTCAGACGGGCGACCCTGAGACGATGGATGTGGCAGATGTGTTGAGATCAAGATTTAATCAGTGTTCCTGTTTTAAAACTGCTTCACACCTGTATTGGGCTTTGTTAAAAGAAAATAAAATGTTTTTGTTTTTTTTTGCGACCAGAGACTTCGTTGTCATTTTTTCATCTTTTTACTCCCCAAGTACTAATGTCCTGTCTCAACAGCGCTTTCAGACTGGTGGTAAATGGGAATTTTAAGGGCCCTTGCTTGGTTGAGGAGGCAGGCAGTGAGAAGGGAACAGAAGGAGACACAACTTTGTGCCGGTACTGCATACTTTTTCCATTTCCTGGCTTTAAATGCCTTATACTAATTTTATAATTTCAGATTTTTTTGGTTCATTTTTTTTATTATTTATCTTTTTAACAATATGTTCTTTGTCGTGGCATGTGCGCCGATGTGCGTGGTACGCGGTAAGGAGTGGAGTGCTAGACACACCGCGATTAAAAGTCCCGCTCTGCTACAGTGCTTACGCAGTAATTGATAGGAGCATGTGGGCGCATTGTTCCGCGGGTTTTTGAACATTTAAAATTGGTTGTGTGCCGATCTAAAATGGACATGGGTGAATGGAAAACCCAACAAGAGAGCTATGCCAAGTATGACGGTGGGAAAGCTCCTCTGGCGTAGGGTTGTGTACTGTCTGTTCCTCCCTGTGCATCGGATATCTAAACGACGCTATCTGTGTGACGCAGGGAGAATAAAGGCAGTGGGGTTGGTAAAACAAAAAAATGCCCCAGTGGCACGTCAGCCATGACTGAATGCAAAGAATGAGTCCTTGTCCTGACTTACATAATGTTTGCCCAGTTCTTGGCAGCAGGTTCAGTAGAGGTTGGTTCCATACCAAGGGACTTGATTGATCAACCGCAGAAAGCCAGATTATTTGGACAATGTGTGAGGTGTAAATATAGACTGAATTCCCAATCTGGTCCTTCTGACAATAAATTTCTCCTGTCAGTGCCAAAATGTCCCACGTGAACGACACCCATGTTGTGAAATGCACAACGCAAATAACAATCTTAGGGTCTGACTTACGAAAACCTTTAGCATGTGCAAAATCTTTTACCACACACAAAACCAATAAAACCAAAGCTAATGGTATTTGTTTTGCACCAATCATTGGTTATGTTATTAGCTTTGCATGTGCTAAAAGGTTTTGCACATGCTAAAGGTCTTAGTAAAATCAGACCCTTAGTGTATTACTGTCCTAACGGCATGGTGCATTTAAAAACTTTAACCCTGAAATTTGCTTTCCAAGTCTGCTCTCTGATGTCGTTTTTTTTTTTTTTCACAGCATTAATTCAAAAAAAATTATTTGCTTTCACTTCATTCAGCTTGATTGCTCAAGCAGCTTTTTTGATGCCTCTGATGCTGTGAGGTGTCAGAGGCAAATGGAAAATGGAAACCGCGACACATTTGGCCTGACCCCTCCCTGAACTGTTCAAACTGGCTGAAACCTGATCTGAGAGGTCTCCATCTATCTCTCCCTCTATTTCTGAATTCAGTAAGAAAATGTCAGTGGTTAAGGTGTTTGTATTCAGAGTTTGAGATGTGTATCCCCTAATAAGTACTTTTAATTCATTTTCTAGATGGTAAACCACAAATTTGTAATTCCTCAGTTGCCCACTGCCAAATTACTTCAGTATATAATAATCAGAAAATGATTACAGAATAATAAATTGTTACATTTCATCAAGTCAAGTATCACTGGGTATAGAAAATGGGTAGAGATTGAATAGATAAAGCCTGTTTGAATGTTTAAAGGGCCAGTTCACCCAAAAATGAAATTAAGCCGTTTCTATTTTTTCAAGTGGAAATTTATTCCGCTTTGAGTGCTACAAACATTGGACCCGTTGAGGTCTGTTGTATCAAGGTGAGCTGCAGTGGATATCTATAAAACTAGTGAAACCGAATCATGTGAGAATGTTTTTTTTTTACCAACAATGCTAACCTTGTACGGGTATAGTGACATCCCAAAGCTTAACTGACCACAAACCACCCCGGATGACGGCCGCATGCTGCCCACTTGTCCTTTATCAGAAGTGAGAAATGGCTACTGTGCTCTGACTGAGCGGGCTAATTAGGCACTGCTTTCGATTGCTCAGCTTTTTTGCACATACATTATCTCAGTTTAGAGGTGTGTTGTCAGAGCTGACGCATGATTGTTACCAGTGAGACTGTAGAGTAAAGCTGAAGGCCTCTCGCTCAGTGGATAATCATACAGGTCAGTGAACCAGCCAATTGGAATAGAGCACCTACCATCCATCTCACTCTGCCCCAGTCCTGTATTCTAACCTCGGTATAAGAAATCACGCATGGGTATCCACAATAAAAGTTTTTAGTGCACTTACCAAAACTAGTCATCACAAGCCCATCATCATTCTCACCAAGCCCAGACAAGACTTATATTTTGATTACAACGGTGCCGTTAGTTAAAGTTTATTTGTAAGGGACCATGCACAACACTTGAACCAGATTTAGCTATAGAGCTCATTTTCATCCACAGTCCCTGGCAGGAAATACACAATAAAAGGGCAATAAAGTGCCATTTGCACACAATACAATACAAAAAACATAACAGATACATAAACAATAGGGTACAATTAATAACAAAAACTATTTTAAGTGAGAAGTTTGGCTTGGTCACAATCCACAAAAGACAGGAAATTCAAATGAGCACTTCAGCTCTACACTATCAGAGATTTCCAGTACTGTTTTTTATATCTGACTGCTATGCAGTTCTGTAGCTATGTTCTCATCACTGGGCAGGTTCAAACCTTCTCTCTCTCTCTGATATAGTATGATACATACACTACATGGCCAAAAATATATGGACACCTCCTCATTCAACATCTCATTCCAAAATCATGGGCATTAATATGGAGTTGGTCCCCATTTGCTGCTATAACAGCCTCCACTCTCCTGGGAAGGCATTCCACTAGATGTTGGAACATTGCTGTGTGGATTTGTTTCCATTCAGCCAGAAGAGCATTAGTGAGGCCAGGCACTGATGTGGGGCTATTAGGCCTGGCTCGCAGTCATCTTTCCAATTGATCCCAATGGTGTTTGATGGGGTTGAGGTCAGGGCTCTGTGCAGGCCAGTCAGGTTTTTCCATACAAATCTCGACAAACCATTTCTGTATAGACCTTGCTTTGTTCACGGGGGGGGGGTGCATTGTTATTCTGAAACAGGAAAGGGCTTTCCCCTAAACTGTTTCCACAAAGTTGGAAACCCAGAATCATCTAGAATGCCATTGTATGCTGTAGTGTTAAGACTTGCCTTCACTGGAACTAAGGAGTCTAGCCTGAACCATTAAAAACAGCCCCAGACCAAGGGTGTCCACATACTTTTGGCTATATTATCATATCATGGATAATAGCAGTAATATTTAGTCAGCTCACAACTAATTCAAGGGAAATTTATAAAAGTTGTGTTCTGTTATTTGCTATCTATTTACTTAATTACTTATTTATTTAGTGAAAACATGATTGTAGATCCTTATAATTTGGTGTCATTTCTGGTCAGTTTGGTGTCATTTTTTGTAATCTATGTGCATTTAATCATCTTTGAGCATTTCTGCACACTTGAGCAAACTCAGCATTTTGGCTGAAAGGTCTTGCTTCTGCAGTCCAGTATTGCCACAAAGGAGAGCGATGGATTTGTCAATCTTCAACAGCTAGCTCGACTGCAGCTGACGGCTGCTTTCTACCACTGTTTCAGTTTCAACATGGAAATGTGGTTTAGCTAATGGCTGACAATGTCTTTTTTTTTTGTATTATGACTTCACCCCAAACTTGTTTTTATCCTCAAGCAACAGTGAGCACTTTGTATATTTTAGTGAAATTCCACTTTCGTGGAATTGTAACAGATTTACCCAGGGCCATTTCTATGCAAAATCTTTTTTGGGGACCCACCCCCCTCAAGCACTCCTTGAAAACACACTGAATATGCATTGAAAGTTAAATTACATATGCATGTAAATTAAGGCAACACCTGACTGTACTGTTATTTAAAATAAGATTGATTTAGAAGACTTATTCTGGCCACATAAATCTAGTTACATTACATTATAGGGATTTAGCAGACGCTCTTATCCAGAGCGACTTACACAACTTCTTATTACATTTACATGTATCCATTCATACAGCTGGATATATACTGAAGCAATTCAGGTTAAGTACCTTGCTCAAGGGTACAACGGCAGTGTCCGGCTGGGAATCGAACCTACAACCTTTCGGTTACAAGTCCTGTTCCTTAACCATTATACTACACTGCCGCCCTGGTACACAGATGTGATAAGTACACAGATGTGATAAGGTCAGGCTCAATAATAATACCTTGACTTAACAAGGATAATATGCTTGGAAGTAATGGTCATCTGCATTTAGTTTAGGGCCGGGATTTACTAAAATCTAAAACTTTTAGCACACGCAAAACTAATAACACAACCAATGATTGGTGTAAAACAAATACCATGACCATTCATTTGTCATGTTATTGGTTTTGCGTGTGCTAAAAGGTTTTGCACACATTAAAGGTCTTAGTAAATCAGATCCTTAATGTATAAAGAAAGTTGTTCACGTGGTTACTGAGGATAATGCACAGAAATAGCAGTGCATAAACCAAGGGAAACAAAAGAAACAATAAAATATGCTAACTCGGAATGTCTTGTACTGCCCTGCATGGTAATAGCCTGTCTTACTGAAAAAAATATAGTGTTAAACATTCCACTGATTCCTACCTGCACAGTACCAGTCAAAACTTTGGACCCACCTACTCATAGGTTTTTTTCTGTTATTTTTACTGTTTTCCACATTTTGGAATAGGAAAGACATCAAAACTATGAGATAACACAAATTAAATTATGCAAAAACCAAAAAAGTGTTAAACAAATTTTAAAAAAGTCTTATATTTTAGATTCTTCAAAGTAGCCACCCTTTGCCTTGATAATGACTTTGCATATTCTTGCCATTCTCTCAAACAACTTCTGTGGTAAACAGGTATTCCACAGGTAATCAGGTGATGCCATCATGATTCTGTATAAAAGGATATCAAAAGACTCCTGATATCTTATTTCCAGGTACTCTAAGAAGCAATACTATAACCTCTCTGCATTTGAAAGGATCTATATGGGAATTGTGGAGTGGGACTAGATTAAGCTGTAAATTACACAGGAATAGTATGGAACCCATGGTTGGCTAAATGACTGCAAGTCAACAAGGGTCTGAGGTATCAAACGAGCCTCAAACCATCACTCTGCTGCCAGATATGCAGTAGATATGGATGGATCACTTGAAGGGTTGTTTCTCCTGACAAATTTTCCTATTGAACTCTATGGAAAAATAAGTCAGGAGAAGAAACCCTTCAAGTTATCCATCCATATCTACTGTATTTCTGGCAGCAGAGTGATGGTTTAAGGCTTGTTTGATACCTCAGACCCTTGTTGACTTAGTCATTTAGCCAACCATGTGTTCCATACTATTCCCGTGTAATTTACAGCTTAATCTAGTCCCACCCCCCCAATTCCCATAGAGATCCATTCAAATGCAGAGAGGTTATAGTATTGCTTCTAAGAATACCTGGAAATAAGATATCAGGAGTCTTTTGATATCCTTTTATACAGAATCATGATGGCATCACCTGTTTACCTGTGGAATACC
This sequence comes from Synaphobranchus kaupii, assembly GCA_029718625.1. Taxonomy (NCBI): domain Eukaryota; kingdom Metazoa; phylum Chordata; class Actinopteri; order Anguilliformes; family Synaphobranchidae; genus Synaphobranchus; species Synaphobranchus kaupii. The sequence continues at coordinate 26,679,341 of CM056392.1, read as the reverse complement.
TGTTTACCACAGAAGTTGTTTGAAAGAATGGCAAGAATGTGCAAAGCCGTTATCAAGGCAAAGGGTGGCTACTTTGAAGAATCAGAATAAGACTTTTTTTTATTTGTTTAACACTTTTTTGGTTTTTGTATAATTTAATTTGTGTTATCTTATCGTTTTGATGTCTTTACTATTCCAAAATGTGGAAAACAGTCAAAATAACAGAAAAAAACCTTCTATGAGTAGGTGTGTCCAAATTTTTGACTGGTACTGTATGTGCATGCATATTTGTGTCTCCGTGTGTGCATGGCCGTATGTGCCTGTATGCATATGTGTGTCTGCGTATGTGCATGTGTATATATGCCTGTCTGCATATGTGTAGATATATGCAAGTGTTAGTGAATGTGTGTCTGTCTCTATTTGTGTGTGTGTATGTGTGTGTACACAAGTTTGCATGTGTGCATACTTGTGTGCACTGCAGAGGCACAGTTTGACATGAGAGCATGGGGCCATCTCAGAGAGCGCTATAAACAGACAGGGATCAAGCCACAGTAAACCAGGTGACCTCCAGGCCCTCACTGAACTTATTGACTTTGGACAAGCAGAAATCCTGACTACAGTCAGATCAAGCAAAGAGCTACTTAAGTACAGTACATACTGTATATGGGTCTCTTGCCATCTGACACAACCTTAGATTACATTAGATATGACACATGCAAGTCTGCCCAGCCCCAGTGTACATTTATTACTGATCACTGAACAAGTCCAGCACTGAAAAGGTATTCAAACCTAAGAATAAGCCTGCTAAAACAATTAGGTAGCTAAGTGACTTAAAAATTAATTTCTCATAATTTTTCCGCAATAATGGCAGACAAGGGGCACCATACTCAGGACGCACCTGGCGATAAATGGATAAGAGAGCAGCTCGGTGTCTTGTAAAAGTAATACAGCAATCGACAGTGGAAGACACTATCATAATCCGCTGGCTCTTTCCCCAGTAATAATAGCTGGTTTAGATGGATTCCCATAGTGTTAGATCACCGCTGATGACATTAATGGTTTTAAGTCTCTCGCAATTCTGATTGATGGCTGTAATCTGCAGAAACTATTTCAGGACAGAGATTTATTATTGTTAAGCTTATAAATGAGGCCAAGGGTCGCCGGCAGCTGATGATTTGTGTTATGACGCAACCGTTATGGGCAAGACAATGGGTCCAGATGAAATCTTTTAATAAACTTAACCTGCATGAGTGACTGTTGAATCCGTCTCTCTCACCCTTTTCCTGTCTGTCTGTCTGTCTGTCTGTCTCTCTGTCTGTCTCTCTCTCTCTCTCTCTCTCTCTCTCTAAACCCCCTCTAATACAAGCTCCTCCTTTGTTTCTCTCCCTTCGCTTTTCCCCCATTGCCCTCTCTCCTGTTCTCATTTTCACTCTCATCGTTTCTTTATTCCTCCCTCTATTTCTTTCTCTCTCCCTATTTCTCTCTATTTCTTTCTCTCTCGCCCGCTATCATTTGCTCTCTCTCTCTGTCTCTCTCTCTCTCTCTCTCTGCTTTGTTACAGATAGTAGCAGAGGGAGCTCTGCCTCCCTTTATTACAGTGCACACCTTGTGTGCAGCACAGCTCTCAGGATGTCGCCTGTGAACATTACGTCCTTATTAAATGTGCTGGAGACGGAGGGACCCAGGCACTGAAAGCCCCAGGGTGAATCTTAGCTCACTTAATCGCAGGATTTAATCAATCAGGTGCTGAAGTATCTGCCTGATGCGAAGTCTTTCATATATAACAGCATGTGTCATCGGATCTAAGCCTTGGATCTGGAGGCTGGCGACAGAACTCGACGCACAAGAGATATTGCAGGAGATTACCTATTCTGCTTCATTGTAATCAAGTATTTGAAGAACGTGTTTTGAACGATTTTTTCAATGATAAAATGTCTTGAACAGACCACACAGGAACATCTCCTGAATGATATGTACACACACACTAAATCCATAAAATAAAAAAAGCATAGAATATGAGGTGGAAGGTGAGTTTTTGGAGTAATGTTATGTCTGTGAAGACATGTTATGGACAAATGTTCAGCCCTGTTGGGTCCCTTGTACCTGTTGGGTCCCTTAGTGTTTGGCTTTTAGCATCAACACAAAGGCCCTGATTTACTAAGACCTTTCGCGTGTGCAAAACCTTTTAGAACATGCAGACTAATAACACAACCAATGATTGGTGCAAAACTAATACCATGACCGGTCATTTTATTGGTTTTGTGGGTGCTAAAAGGTTTTGCACATGTTAAAGGTCTTAGTAAATCAGGCCATAAGAGTACACAAGTAAAATAATCCACTTTTTTATTGTGTACAAACATCAAAAAGGGAAGCTATGAAAGAGAATTCAGCATCATGAGAAACTTTCTACATATCCAATTTATCTACATTAATTATGTGGTGGTGTTCCCTTGACAGCATATTTTGGTCCTTATGTTCATCGGAATTCCAGCTACGTACCACACACCTGGTTTAAGCTCAATTAATCACCAGAAATCCATTAATGCATAACAACATTCATCAATATGTTAATACCCCTTCTCCATCATAAGACTCATTTCATATGGAATAATCCCACATCAAGCTGTAGGACTGAGGATTTAATGCAGGTGAATGTGATCTACAATGAGCCAGCTGTTCAGACCTCTTCAATCACATTGTGATTACATCTGACAAATAAAAAAATAATAAAAAATGTATTGCATTAATTAACTTTTCCAAGATATAGATTAGTTTGGAATAATCTATATTCAGAACTGGTCTCTGAGAGTACAAAAATCATGCAAGAATGAGTTCTGGTCTAATCATCCAAGGCATTTTCAGAAAGAAGCAGCATGTTTTGGAGGATTTTCAGTGGGGCTATATGAGCACACATCACAGTGACTGTGGTATTCAAAAGTATATTCTGATATGCCTAGTACTCGCACAGTATTACTACTCTAACCCTGCTACTATAACACCTACTACTAATAATTCATAGTAATTACAGTCATTTTAAGGCTCTATGTATGGTGGCTCTAAAGTGGCAAACACAACAAAAAATGTAAAACAAATATCTTACGAAAAGCTCAAATGAGAAATGACTAATGTATTAATAAAAAGATGAAAACAAATGGCCCTTCAGGGCCACCGTATTGAAGGTTTCCAAAACCAAAGTATCAGTGTATCTATTTCATTTGCATATGACCACAAAATCCAAGTGACTTGACGGCTTCAAGTTTCAGATTGCAGTGGACATCAATATACTTACCATGCAATCTGATGACAAAATGGTCAACTCTGCCATGAGTGTCATCTGTGGTGCAGGGCCATTGCTAGGAATTCTAGGCCCCCTGAAAGAATATTGGTGTGGGCCCCCTCCTCCCGACTTTTAATCGCCAAAGATCAATTTTACACTACTTTTTTTCTTAGACTATGTATTATAATTTTTTCTTTATCTTTCTGTTCCTCTATGTTCTTGACACTGCCTGACGCAATACACCCAGTTAGTTTTCTTTTTTTTCAATTAACCACTCAACAAAGAGTCACCGGGTATTATGTAAAAATCCAGCACCTGGTGCAACACACCCAAACTCACTAGAGTAGCAGCACATAGGTTTAATTGTTCAATTTCATATTGCTTTTGTACACATTTATGGTTATGTTTTATGGAACAACTGATGACGAACTAACCTAGTCTTGGCATTAACATCAAAAAAATCTAAATTGGCTTATCAATGCCATAGCTCTAAGCAAACAGCTTCACTTTATTATTGTATGAGGAGGGCAAGCTGTAAGATTAGCCCCTGCTTAACGTTAACAAGACTCATGTCAACAGGCTAACGTAGCAGTTTAGTCTTAGTAATGGAATGTAAAAATGTGTCCTGCTGCTACTGGATTTTTTTTGACAGCGTATTATAGTTTGGCGAATTATAACCTTACTGATCTTTTCTGTGGATGATATTTAGTTGATAATTTAGAAATGTCAGCCTTGTCAGGCGATTATTTTACACTGCTGACCGCACGTAACGTTAAACGTTAGTGTCATTCTGTTAGTAGCTGGCTAATACCGGATTTACACCAAAAGCGTTTTTCCATGTAGTGTCGCAGGTATGCGCCACTTGTACTGAAAATGAAAACGTTTAAAGAGATACTGCAGAGGCTTTTCTAAGGCCTTTTTTACCACTTCAATTTGAACTGGAACTCGTGAGTGGGTGTGGTCATATGACGATGGTGCCACGTAGTCATATTATGAATATTCATACGGTCAAAGAGTGAAAGGGTGTGTCGATATAAGTCGTAATATTAACGTTAGCAGTGATACAAAGCAATTCACATTTGAACTTGAACGAACTAGTTAGCAGTAAGGGTCTCAGTCTCAAAGAGGAAAAAAAACCCGTTGGTCTCTGCTTTTATACCACGTGCCCAGCCGAGACCACCCCTAGGATCACCTCAACTCCACCCATTTTTATGTTAAGGATCTCGTGACGTCACAAATCCCCGGAAACTAGTGTATTGGTAAGCCTACACAAAAACTCAGATAAAACTATTTTGACTAAACATGAGATTTTCGGACATAAACAGTTGTGTATGATCATAATCTAACCCAAAACATCGGTTTTCAACGGGAAAAGTCGGTTTTTGACTGCAGTATCACTTTAAGTTCGTAAGGTGGGCGTTCCCTCTTGGTGTCGGTTCGGAGGAGATTCGCTTCACATTTCATTTGCTTTCTGTAGCTACAGCATAGTTAGTTAGCAAGCTGGGTAAAAGTTTTCAGCTTGTTTATTTAGCGAGCTATGCAAACTGGAACATAACTTTATATAGGATAGCCAAAGCATTTATGAAAAGCGCCGAACGACAGTTTGAAGGGAAGTGACTGTCCTAGTGAGATGACCCTCCTCCTTACAAATGATTGGTTGTGCACTGGCTGGTCATCGCGATTTGCGCAGAAGTAAAAATATTTTTAGCTTGCGCAAACAGTGCAGTACTCGCGATTCGTACCGCTCCCAGCGGCACCAGCAGAATCGGGCCTTGTCGCTCTCTCTCTCCATTGGAATTGAATGACTTCCTGCCAGACGGCGTGGGACTGCCGCTCTTGGTGTAAATCCGGGGTAAGCCCCAGGCAGCCACAGGGCGCCTGTACAGCTAGCTTAATACTCTCACCTTTCTTCAAAAAAAAATCTGTTATATTCTGGTCTCCTGATGTGCTGCTCCTGGCCTCTCTTTCCTTCTCCTCCACTCTTTTCTGGCGTCCCTATTTATGTTTCTGTTTCGGCATTGCGCTTCTCCATTAATAACCTGCTGGGTGCTGCTGCAGTTCGGGAGCAATAACGTTACGCGCAAATTCCCTTCATCAATGAACTTCTTTCATCAATATTGCATGATTTTGTGGCTTTGTTTTAACTCTGATGCATTAGTATGAGTATTAGTTAGGCCTATGCATAATAATTTAGTCATAGAAAGGGGGGCCTACATAATAGGTTACTGGGGTTTTTGTGGGCCCCCCAAGGGCTGTGGGCCCCTAGAATTGTCATCACCTTTCACCCCTAAATGACGGCCCTGCTGTGGTAAACTGTAGCAAACGTTCTTGTTCATTTTTTGTTAACAGTTACCCTTGGGGCATTCCATAGTTAAAAATGTTGCGAAGTTCAGTACAGCACATTTGTCCATACATTTGACCAACACCTTTGCCTGAGTGACAGCTGCCATATTGAATGACATGTGATCTAATACTGCATAATTTACGCAGGCCCTCAAAAGTTTAATATTGGATACTTCTGTATTCATTCAAAATGGTATTGGGAAATTATATGGGGCCTGGGGTCCTCCAAGCGCTTTAAAATGAAGACTTGAAGCTTACCTTAATCTCCACCAATATATAGCACCCACCTGGGTGATGCACAACAGTCATTTTGCTGGAGAATGTTCACCACACATTAGCCGAGGTGGAGAGGGAGATCATTATTAAGTCAATTGAACTAGGGGATGATTAGGTCGCCAGATCGAGAGTGCCAGGTTTAGAATATTAGAAAGAGCACTGGGGAAAACCACGGAAACCCCCCAGTGTCCTAGCTAAATTCCCCCTAGGTGCAGGAGTACTCATCTACATGATATGCAACAGGCTACTTAAAATATTTACTTATACCAGTGTGGTTTCAGGGCTGTTGCTACAACATTTTTATCTTGGCGTCTTGCAACCTGCCAGGTTTTGTTTGTCTATGCAAGCACAGCCAGCGGCTGAGGGTATCATGATAAAGCACCTTGACTCATGATAAAGGACTCCGCAGAAGTATGTCTATTTTAGGAGCTATATCCTATAGTAACTCCTTAGTTTATATAATGTGTTAATAATTGCAAAATTATAAAACCACACTTGTCAATGATTGCATGCATATGTCTCCATAGGATGGACACACACACATGTTTATGTATGTATTTTTATATATTTTGTAATAGATATGGTGCTTGTCCAAGCTGAAGATTACTTTTCTAGATGCTTTGCATGCATCTGTATAGAAATTCCTACTAGACCCCTAGAATGCATGGTTGATATATATATATATATATATATATATATATATATATATATATATATATATATATATATATATATACAGTATATATACAGTGAGCACCATAATTCATTGGGCAGTGACATGTTTTGTTATTTTGGTTCTGTACTCTAGCACTGAGTTTGAAAGGATACAATGGCAATGAGGTTGAAGTGCAGACTGTCAGCTTTAATTTGAGGGTATTTTCATCCATATTGTACAAACCGTTTAGCAATTATAGAACCTTTCGTACATAGTCCCCCCCCCCCCCCATTTTCAGGCATAAAAACATATTGGACAGTTTAACATAATGTAGAATTAAGTAATCATTTTTAATATTTGGTTGCATATCCTTTGCATACCATGACTTCCTGGTGTCTGTGTAGGGAATATTCATTTAAATCTATACACGGGGTACCAAAAATGTAGGGGACATACCTCTATATTTATACACGGGGCGTCACTTACAGTATGTACTGCGATACGCCACTACCATCCTTATACAACTGGTGGTATGGTTTTGTATAATAAATCAGTCTCATAAAATTTATATATTATTCTCAAAAGAGAATATACTAACTAAAAATGGGTAACTTCAATTAATTGTCACATTAACACATTAATAATTGTCTTAGCAAAATCACAATATCATGTACTCAGTTGATACCAAATTAATATAAATGATCCAGCTAGAAGGTGAAGGCATTTTGGGGAATCCCTGCGATTAGCATTGGCTGATTCAGTTCACCAGAAGAGCAACATTAATACAGGCAATCTTGGATAAATGTAATAGTTCATTGAACACAAAGTACCAAACAGAGCAAGCCACGATTCACTACTATAATGTACAACAAACTATGTGTGTGTGTGTGTGTGTGTGTGTGTGTGTGTGTGTGTGTGTGTGTGTGTGTGTGTGTGTGTGTGTGTGTGTGTGTGTGGCGCGTTGGGCGCATGTGGGGTTTCCATGTTCTCCTGCTTGTGGGGGGGGGGGGGGGTTGCCTCGGCCACATGTTCAGAGAGAACAAAGAAACTAAAATGGAGGGAGGTTTGAAACTAGCTTTCGCTGGAGCTAGCTAATGGTGGCGCATGAACATACCATACACAGAGGGGATAGCCGTAAGCTTATCAATGCGTGTGCGTTGAGATCAGCGTGCAGTGTTAATATTATGGTGGCTAGTGTTTAAAGACAGATCACATGCAAGATACGTTCTGTGCATGATGCATTAAACCTAACGCAGCGCGGTGGATGGCTTAAAACCATCCAAAGTAAAACGGTAACACAAAACTTTTACAGAACACACATTAACCTTTCAATAGCAGTTACATACAGTACATCCAGTCACAAACATTTTGCGGTAGCTAACTAATTGCCCATGTCACAGCCTTACTTGAATCAAAGTCTTTTTGATGGTTTCCTGCGTTGGATTGCACACTCACAATGAAAGGGGGAAAACCGGTCGCCCAATCCTGTGGTTACAGTTCGTAGGGTTGTGATAGATAGGGGAACCGTCCGCCTCATCTTTTGTCCCTGGAACAGGTTTCTTTCGTCGTCCGGTTTGCAGTTTGTAGGGGTGGATAATGGAACTGGTCGCATTATTTCTCCCGAACTATGCAGCGTCATCCTACTGCAGACTGCTTGCCTCTTTGGGGACTCATCGGCGGTGCTCTACTACAGGATCAGGGGCTACATGTGGTCCGCTTGGTGGTTCTTCTTGAACACCGGGTGCTCGCGTTGCCTCCTTGCGTCTCGTCTCCGGTCCTCCGTTGCCGATAGCCGGGGGTAGATGAGCCCGCCTCGCTCAGTTGGATCGGTGTCATGGACGACCGTGCTTCCTTGTGGAGCGAAGGCTCTTCCCCGGGCATGCAGGCCGCACGGGGCCTTGAGACCAGACAGTGAAGGCCCTGCCGAGTTGAGCGGACGAACTGGGAAGAAACTGCGGGAAGAAGTGGGAAGAGCTGAACTGGCATGTGTTGGCTGTGTTGCCCCTTTTATAAACTTTATTGCCAGTTGCGCATTCCGCTGTACAGTATCACGTTACATTGCGGAAATCACAACTGTTGCAACGTCCTCCGTCACTTCCAATGTGGAGGAGCAGCCTCCTGTGGACTGTATGGAATTGTAGTTCCTGTTGTCCCTACATCTGTGACCCAACAACATCAAAAGACTCTTGATATCTTATTTTCTGGTACTCTTAACGATACTATAACTTCTCTGCATTTGAATGGATCTCTATGGGAATTGGGGGGTGGGACTAGATCTAGCTGTACATTTTTTTTATTTTTTTTATGTGGTTGGCGAAATGGCTGTAAGTCATATGGATGAAAATACCCTCAAATTAAATCTGACAGTCTGCACTTCAACCTGATTGTCATTATATCCTTTCAAACTCAGTGCTAGAGTACAGCACCAAAATAACAAAAAATGTGTCACTGTCCAATGAATTATGGTGCTCACTGTATATATATATATATTATTTTATTTAAATAAAATGTTTATATTTAGATTTTTATTAATTTTGGATTAAATCTGAAACAATAGGGAACTTGTTGTCCCTATTGTCTTGTCACTTGTGAATTCAATTCAAGTTATGAATAGAATAGCCTATAGTAGGGTAGATTCAGTCACACCAATCAAATTGGTAGGAACCTACAGAAAAATGTCACTTACAGAAAAATATGTCATTTCCATGGCAGGTCTAGTCTTTTCCCCCAGTTCATTTATTCACATCCATCAATTATATTTTTGTTGGGTTGACAGCTGCAGCTGAAGCACTCTAAGTCAGGGAAAACAGTTAATAATTTAAAGACAGTACTAAATTGGTGAGAACTACAGAAACAAAGCCAAGCGATCTAGATGTCTTGGAATAAAAGAAAATGTAAAAGAAAATATGTAAGGACAGTTTAATAGTTTATTTTATTCCACATTTTCATTGTACTTGATAAGCATAGATTTGCTCAAAAAGGACCATTTTGACATTGGAAAACAGTATATGAAAATAAATAAAATTGCAGGTCAGTTCTATATCATGAACAATAAATTAAATAAATCAGCCAATGCATTGAGGAATTTAGTAATTCATGAAAGAAATTAATGCACTTCTTACTTTTCATAGAAAGCATGCACAGTTGAGTGTTCTAAATATGCTCTAAATATTTAAATATTTATAATGAGATCATTTTTTCTAAATGTAATGGTTTATGTTTTTCAAAATATATACAGTATGTTGACCATTTAAATGCACTGCATATGAAGAAGGCTTGGATGCAATTCATAGGGTGGTTTGGCCTCAAATGGATTGCTTTCAAATGCACAGTTACATTGACAACAGCACTGACAAATGGACCATTAGTAAGTGAAGCACAAGATATGCAATACCATGTGTGTCTGTCTGTGTCTTTCTGTACAACGGTCCATCGGTGAAGAGTGTAACTACAAAAAATGTTTTGGACCGATGTGGGCAAAACATTGGGATCTCATTGCTTATGTGACAAGAAATAATTTATTTATTTATAAGGTTGCTATGACTAAACTTGGGTGTGGCAGAATTTTGCACCCTACCAAGGTCCAACTTAGATTTAATATTTAAAGTTTCATGTCTTAGATTTCTTACCATACGTGCATATCTACAGTATGTAATTAAATCTTTACCGTTATGCAACTTGAGCATATTTGAGGATCAAGGTTTGTTGCACAGTTGGCCATGTCGTTACGCAATCTCTGAAATGAGCTCAGAAGTAGGAGCTGAAAAAATACATAAGCATTACACTTGAGTGAACTTCCTATAATGATAAAAGTTACACAGTGTGTTGCAAATAGCAACAGAACAGAACAACAGAATATGAGCCTTTGAACATGGTCTAAGAAAATGCATTGATTACGTAAAGATTTTTCTCTCTTGTTGCCTTGAGTTGAATCTATACCTCTTATGAATATTGAAACTCTCTTACAGCATAGTGCCATATTACAGGATTCAGTAATTCCGTCATCTGAATACACATACCTGTGCTTGCAGTGAGCTGTGTTATTAGCTATGCAGGCTGTGTAAAAGCTGAACATTAGTATAAGGATGCCTAGACAAAAGAAGCAATTTGAGCGGAACATTGGCGAGAGCAGTCAGCACTGAAAACCTGGGTAACAAATAGGTATGGCCAGCCTGTCGTGTTTCACAGACAGATTAGAGAATCCCACCAATGCCTCCATTCAGATAACATCGTAAGAGGCTGATCTACGACACAGAGCTCACAGAGAAATACATTGGTCCGCCAGAGCACTGCGACCACTGTGCATCGTTTGAGTAGGTTTGATGAGTCGGCCCATAAAACCCGCTGGGAGCACACAGCAGAGAAACAGAGGGCCGTAAAGAATGTCCGGACGCCTAGCTTACACGGAGTCACTGATGTTTGAGATCCAGGCATGAGTAAACGGCGGGTGGATTGAGAAACACCGGTTTGGGGTTCAAAGTACAGCCCAGACAGAGCGAGCCGAGAGGGAGCGAGAGAGAAGGAAAGCGGGTTCTGAATTACTCAATGAGTGGTTAATGTTTGGCAGACGCGTTTCCTGGAGTCGGGAGGACTGGGAAACGATCACGGATGCAGCTTCTCACCCACTCTGGCCTAGAGCGGCAGTGGCGCTCGCGCGCCAAGTGACATACATTTCATAGTTAAACCCACATTGGTCTGATTCAAGTGGGGGGTCGGGGAGGTTGAGGGAGGAGAGGCGCTTTCGTTCCGCAGTGCCGCAGATTCCTTTCGATCCGTCTCTGCATGTCTTTGTTTATCGCAGGAGCGATGATCCCACGTTGAGAAATATTAAACGCATCAGGCTACGTAGATCTGAACCCCAGATCTGGCCTCCCTCCTTTAATGCCCCGCCACCACCCCCAAGCTCCTTTCATAAGGTGAGCCACGTATGCCACATACAGCCATTCTAATCCATTGCATTCTAATGTCGTGGACGGACTAAGCCCTGCAGCGATAGTCGCTTCTCGGAAGAGGGATTCAGCCGCCCTATCTCTTCCAGGTGAGGAGCAGGCTAATCAGTGTCCCACCTTGTGAAATAGCTGCTCTACTTGATGTAATTGAAGTTCTGCTGCACACGTAGACAGCTCAGCCACCGTTATAGATAAAAATGTATCGTTACCAGGCGCCATAGCCAGGGCAACGAGAGGAGGAGGAAAAAGAAAAGGAGGGAGGGGGGGAGTAAATTAGAGCCCTCAGGAAACAGCAAGCATCTAACTGAGGCATGTATGCTTCACAGAGCAGGCGTAATCTACATCACCCCCAGGCAAATTTTATTTCCACTAATGGATATTCGTCCACAGGTTTTAAACCATGTCACAGCCACAGATATTTACAGCCACAGCCACAGGTGAAATCAGTGGGGTTTTAATAAGCTGAGAGTAGGCCTATGGAAACCTGGTCACTGTAAGTAAAAAAATATGAAGGACGAAGAATAAGGTTAAATTTGTGAAATGGTGAAATTTAAATCAATCGCATTTTTTGAACCGTAGGCTATTGAAAAAAACTTATGCACAACAAATCCCAGGGACTGTAGCCTAGGCTATTTGAAAAACAATAAATGCAATATTCACTGGACAAGGTTTTGAACTTTTTTCAGTCAAAACTATTCTATTTACTTACAGGCTGTAGGCCTAGATAAAGAGAGCTGTATTGTAATGACATCTGAAGCGCATTTTCATTATAATGACATCTGAAGCACTAAAATGTCCGTCTATTGCGGTGCGCGAGTTTTCCATTGAATGACAATTCACGCATTAGGTGTAAATGACTTATTCGCAAGCGCTTTCTGCTGGCTCAAGATAGCAATACGCCAAAAATTTTCCTTGCTTTCACTTGCTATGGGCGCAAGACCACCTGATATTTAAATGACGTGGCGCTGGGTACTATAATGAACCCTGCGCTGGGTGTAAGATAGCAAAGACACTTTTGGGCAAGCGCCGCTTAGTGCCAGGTGTAAGATAGGGCCCATAATGTTTAATGCACATCTGTATATTGCTAAACTGGGTATAATTGTTTGGTAATTGCATTGTCTGGGTTATCAATTGTAAAATTGACATCAAACACATGTCAATTTAACATCCAAGTCAGTAGCCTACAGAGTGCTTGGCTAGGGTTTTCCTCGTTCTCTTTGTAATATCCCTTCTTTATTATGCCTTTACATAATGGGAGATGGGAATGTGAGAGCTTATGGAGAAAGAGTATATTGTGCAATGTTTCTTTACTGGTATCAACCCAAGGGGTCTGCTAGCAGCTACCATCTTCAGCAATCATTAACAGTGCTGAGGTTGGCGTTCACAATTTGCTGACTTCTCCCCCATCAATGAATATATCCAGACCAATGAGAAGGAATACCTGAAACTATCCCCATTTTGATGGTTTGTGTAGTTTCTTTAAATTGGGATGGCAGGTATGCCATCCGCCAAGTTACAGCTTGGTGGGGCATGCCCCATACCTATACAGCACCGAGAGTTTGGCACTTTTCAGGGTTTCCTACACATGTAACCACAATGACTATAGACTCTCAGCCCTTAAAAACATGAACTTCTGTATGTTCTGACCTCATGTAACCACACAGCATTCAGATACAACTTCACACATCCACACAATAAAGCCCCAAACTTGGGTTATTTTGCCGTTTTTCTCCTTCCTCTTCCGCTTCTTCTTCTTCTTCTTCCCATTTTCCTGCCAAACTGCCTGCCTCCGTCGCAATGTTATCCAATGGGGAGAATTATTATTTGAGGGTATGGTCCGTATACCTGCTCATCAAGCTTATCGTCCAATAAAAACGCTTCATACTAATGTTTTTTAATGTTAATGTAGCTAATGGCTTCATGCTTTCCAAGAAGCTACTGTGGCTTAGTGGTTAAAACTGCAGTCTCTCACACAGTGGATTGTGGGTTTGAGGCCAGCAGGGCACACGTGTATTTTCCACAAAAACAATGTGCAACTGTTAAGTACTATTCATTTCTTAGACTATTATTATTTTCACATTGACACATTAACGTATTTTTATTGCAAAGGCAAAAGAGGTTTACAATATTAACTGTTCAATGTTTCACTTGTATTTCACTTGTACTATATCACACCGTCCCCAAACCAGACGCTTGCTTTTGTCTGGTTTGGGGAGGGTATTACGCTCTGCTCCTGCAGTCATGACTGACTGACTGTGGAAACCCCTTGCCTCGGCCAACATTTCCTTATTCATTCATTTCTTCACTTCAGCTCTGTTCACTTTATCCTTTTCACACATAACACAAGGTCACCATAAAATTAACTACTAGGAAAATTATGAATTTACGTTACTAGCCTACATTAAGAATTGAGGATAGCCTCTTTTAAGCTGCAAGCCTTTAAGAGATCAGATTTATAAACCGCCAATTCCCCAAACATATCTGATTCATGGTTAGTCACTTATAAATAAATAGATAGCCTCCGAATGTGGCTCTAGTTTATGCTACTCTGCTGATAATGTAGCTTACTGCAAACACTTTTAATTATTTTTATAATACTAATAATAATAAAAAGAAGAATAATCTCTGGTATGTACTTTCTTAGTAGTATCTACTGTTTTCTTTCTGGCTAAGATTCCTGGGAAATATGCGTTGTCCAATTAAGCTTGTTCACCAACGTTACTTCCTGCTTCTCGTCAGGAAGCAGAAACAAGCTAGGCTACTACGAAGCGAATCAAAATGCATTATAGCCTACATTCATTGCACTACAGAAAACAAAACTAAACCTAGCTGTCCGGTACCAAAACATTTCCCGCAGGTAACGTTCTACACTACCGGAAAAAAACTCTGCTGTGCAGAAACTCACTAGCTCGCTCGCTTGCTCGTAGCCCACACATGGAAGGTTGGAGTTACGCATCCGGCAATCCAGTGTTGAATAGCCTAACTGCTGTGCTTATGAACTCACTAGCTCGCTCGCTAGCTCGTAGCCCACACATGGAAGGTTGGGGTTACGCATCCGGCAATCCAGTGTTGAATAGCCCAACGTTAAATGTATTTCATAGAATACTAATAGCCCTATTTTAAAACTGTATTTCCATATTTTACTGATGCAAACTATTTAGGCTGTACTAGCTATTTAGGCTGTATGTCTTTCAGCTAGAATGTGTTTGCGTCTAGCCCATTGTGCATGCATGTCTCCATGTAGACTTGGTTAATTCATTTACATGCTTCTTCATGATCCATAGCTCAGGTGGTGCTGTTCATTGTATTTTATTACACATTAAATACTGCTCATCTACAAACTCTTTTAATGTAATTGTGTGCTGTCTGTAATAGGATAACTATTCTCATTCTTGTCAATAGAGGGCGTTATGGTTAAGCGAATGTCTGCATACATTTCTTTGGAATGCATGTCTCTTTCTGTGTTTATCTTCATGCATTATTCATCATTAGTTAGCTATAAAAAATAAGTGATATCAGATCAAAAACGTCTACGACGTAAAAAAAGCCAAGTTACTCACACATAGCATACATAGCGCTGTCCATAAGTTCTTAATTCCAACTTGCAAAAACTAGGCCTACCTTTAAAAGTCTTGATATCAAAATGTGGCCAAGTTACAACTAACAATATTGCCTATCGTAGCTCACACTAAATAAACTAGCTCTATTCCAAAGCAATGATATCCAAACTTTCCTAAATTATTTAATGCAACTTGGCCCTGTGTTTCTTCATCTTACCATCTCAAGAGAATGTGGTCAATGAAACTGTATGAAAATAGCAAACTGCAAAATGAAAATAATTTATAGTGGAAATACTCTGATTCAGATGTGTTGCACTTAGAAATTAAACAGAAAAATTACTACACTATAGGGCATGTTTGAACAATTGTCTGCATCCACTGCTTTGGGTCTATGAAAAGCACAGAATTAATAAAATTTATTATTATTATTATTATTATTATTATTATGTATTAATTTATTTATTTATTTGGATTTCTATCAAAACCTGTGTGGTCCTACAGAGCATAGATATCCTTGTGTTCACAAAATTCTGTTTGCAAATATCATAAATACTATTATGTTAAGAAAATTGGTACTATTACTTATTTGCCACCATCTGACCCACAAACATGCCTGGATATCTTTGTAAAAATGCTTTATGTATGCTATTTTCTAGGTAAAAATATTACTCATTTTTATCTGCATTTATTTATTCATCACCCCTTTCTCTATTGTACATGATGTTTCTTCATATAAATGTCTGTTTGTGAATTGTAAAGAATGCTGTAGCAGCAGTTAACATTTTAAAACCTGTACATTTTCTAAAGTAAACTTGCCAACAAAGTACAACCATATCCTTTCTGGAGTGTAATTATTCATCAACTGTTAAAAACATTCATTGAAATCATATGTTGTTCCATGAGGCACAATCTCTTCACATGCAAAATTGAAGAAACACAGGGCCAATAATTTAGGAAAGTTTGTATAGCATTGCTTTGGAATAGAGCTAGTTTATTTAGTGTGAGCTACGATAGGCAATATTGTTAGTTGTAACTTGGCCACATTTTGATATCAAGACTTTTAAAGGCAGGCCTAGTTATTGCAAGTTGGATTTAAGAACTTATGGACAGCGCTATGTAGGCTATGCGTGAGTATACTTGGCTTTTTTTTTTACGTCGTAGACGTTTTTGATCTGATTATTTTATACCTCAATGATGTCAGTGTCACAAAATTAATTCTCACAATCAACCACTACTGCTTTTTTTTTTTTAACCAGTGTTGCCTAGAAACTGTTAGAATGGATTATTCTCTAGATCAAGAACACAATAAAAAGAATGTTCCAAAAAACTTAGAAGGTTTTAAGTAGATTACCCTCTGTTTATGTGGACATATCCTTGTATTGCAATTTAATATCCATTGATCCAAAGAAATTGTCATTGAAGACAATTCAATGGGACGAGCAAGCCTTATTTAGTGGTCCACATTTTCTTTATACATTCAACTTTGAATATTGTTTTAAAAAAGTGGTTCATGTTATGAAAGTTCTGTAGTTGGATGGTTTGAGGCTCGTTTGATACCTCAAATGCAGAGAGGTTATAGTATCACTTGTAAGAGTACCTGAAAATAAGATATCAACAGTGTTTTAATGTTGTTAGGTCACAGACATCAGGAAGTCATGGCAAGCAAATGATATGCAACCAAATATTCAATATGATGACTTTATTTAATTTTATGTTCATTTGTTAATTACTTTTGGTGGGGGGGGGGGGCTATGTTTAAAAATTGCTACAATTGCTACACAGTTCACCTGATATGGATGTAAAAAAAATGAGTGCACTGTATCAAATGTGTGACTTTTAGAATGCAGAAAGCCACTTCAAAAGGGGTTGCAATACAACCTGCTGTATTAAGACTGTTAAACACAGCGTTGACAGAGTGTTGTTCTGTCATTGCATGAATAATAAACAGTCACTTTCAAAAGTTAAATGTAGATTGCATGTTATCTTATCAGCAGGCCCCTGCAACAGCACCTGTCCTGTAAATCATTCTTATAGGATAAGCCTGTAAATAATTTGTCTTGAGGAGATATGATGACCCCAGGCAATCTCTGGAGTCACCCAACCCCAACATTAATGGTGCAATAATATCCAGTTATACCTCTCGAGATACATTTTCCAAAGTGACCAGACATGTCCAAAAATGGTTTTGAGACAGAATCAGCGATGGCTTGGCTCCTTGCTTTGGCAAGAGCAAACAAACAGGCACAGGAGGAATTGGAAATAAGTCAGTG
Organism: Synaphobranchus kaupii; assembly: GCA_029718625.1. Classification (NCBI taxonomy): domain Eukaryota; kingdom Metazoa; phylum Chordata; class Actinopteri; order Anguilliformes; family Synaphobranchidae; genus Synaphobranchus; species Synaphobranchus kaupii. The sequence continues at coordinate 26,662,032 of CM056392.1, read as the reverse complement.
AAAAACATTTGAACGTGGAACAATAAAAGCAACAATGAAAGCATACAACCAGACGCAAGAATACAGATAGCCTCTTCAACACAAGTCACTTGCTGTTAATTGTCATTGATTTCATGATTGCAATTCAATTCTTGTATCGACTCACCAGCCCCTGTTTTTAAGTACAATGAGAAAAGATTGCAGCCCAAACAAACAGCATTTATAAGGTTCCAATGTGTATCACCACAGAACCAGTATACGCCACAAAGCATGTGGCTTAAATATACAGTATATACAGGAAATATATGATAAAATCTAATTTTGGTCTCATCTGACCATAGCACCTGGTTACAATCTAAATTCCGGTAACATTAACATTTGCCTGATTTATGAAGTTCAACAAGATTCTGGGCTCTATTTTCCAGCAAGTGGATGGCATGCGGCGAGCCATCATAGTCAATGGCGTAGCGCATGACGCACTGGGCGTGGCTACTGAATTTCACTATTTTCGGACCAGAAGCGACGTACATACAGCTCACAGCGCGGTGCACATGCAGGTATAATGTGGAGTCAGGTTCGGAGGACCAGACGCGACAGGGAGGGAATTCAGAAAGTTATTCCGCGTAAGGAAATAACCACTAGAAGGAAATAACTAAGAAAGGGACAAAACTCCCGGCTTAAAGCCAAAAGAAAAAAATAAGCCCAGAAAAGGTGGGCAAAGGCTCAAGCAGAGCACTGACAGAGAGCAGGAAATAAGGAACCTCACTCACTCCTAAAAGAGCGAACAGACGGAGGTAACAGGAAACGAAAGAGAAATGAAAACAACCCAGAAAATACTGGGCGAAATACTCGAAGGCTTGAGTGTAGAAAACAAAAGACCTCTCGCTCTAGAAAACAAGAGAGGAGGAAGGGAAACGGTAAATAAGGAACTGTCTCAGCGAGACCAGCACAGGAGACATAAACGAGGGACAGAGAAATGCAAAAGCGAAACAAAATCCTAAGGAACACTAATGCATTGAAAGGCAAGTCCCGCATTAACCCAAAGCAAGGTGATGGGGCAAAGTGGTCTCCTTAAAATGCTCCTCGGAAGCTCCTATTTCCCAGTATCTAATCTAAATGCCAGAAAATGTGATATTCACATATGACAATGCAATCAGGCAGCAGATTATCATATTGATGGTCAAGCACACACAGCACACAACCATTTAGTAAAATATACTTTAGTATATCATAAATTGCTCTCCTCATATGTTCCTTTCCTTTTCTTTCTCATGCAGAAAATACTAGCAGTGTTTTTTTTCCATAAAGCATCAAAAGAAACACTTTCTAGACCTCCATGTTTGCTGGTAGCATGATTGCAATTTCGGAGCATGTGAATGCGTCAACCTCGTAATTACGATTTGGGAACTGGGAGTTTCCGAGGAGGACTTGAAGAACGATAGCAGAATAAGCCCATTCGTAGTCAATTTCCGACTACGACCACAGTGGAAGGTGATAGGCTATCTATTTTGCATTGATTTAATTGAATTTAATTGAGTTAAGAGGTACGTTTTTATCGCTATACGTGCAATAAGAGTGAATGTATGCACCAAGTTTGTCATTCTTCTCATTACAGACAGGTGTAAGAAAGAATACAGTACCCCTGGGACCACAGTGAAAAAAGAAAAAAGACAATGAACAATAAATGCAAAGTATAAATTTTTCCTACTTGGGGGATTTATTTCAAAGTCAAATTGGTTCCTGCATGCATTGCTCTGGGAAGCCCAAAATTATCAACTCGCCATACGCTGTGGTGCGATTCGCGCCATAAACCTGGCGTGCAGTGCAAGCGCAAATCGCCTTCTGATCTTACCCCAAAATTGCATTCCGCTGCACTAAAATTGCTGCACTAAAATTGAACTGGGCTCCCTTTGATGGACACACCACCCAACAGCGGCTTCCCTGCCACTTCAGCCCATGGTCAGTCACCAAGTTACCAAACGGGCTCAGATGGTTAATTTAATAAATAAATGTTTTTTTGTTTTTTTTAAACACTCCAGCAGTCATAATGTTTCCCCTCAGTAGTCATAACTAATTCACCCAGCAGGGACTATGTATACAGACTCAACCTGATTGGGCGATGCTGAGTTGAAGCACTGTAAGGGGGGTTGGGGTCATTTATGGCAATTACTGGCTTAGGTAAGAACTGACAAAATAACTTTTAGTAAAATTGTTGAAAGCAGAGCAAAGACCATAATATTAATATCAAAATATTTGTTTTGGCTTAAGGAGACCAAACTTGAATCATGCAGTCTAATTGTAGTTATACAACATATTAAACATTTAAACAAAACATAGAGGAGAACTGATACACAAACAAATGCATACATAATCCAATTCTGAATGTCACTTGGAACCAGGTTTTATTTTTCATATGAGACTAAAATCGAGCTTTTTGGCCATGCACATCAGTGGTGGGTTTGGAATTGGGAAAAGGATGCTTATGTTGAAAAGGAAATCATACCTACGGTAAAATACCTTGGTGGATCTTTGATGTTATTGGTTGTTTTGCATGCATGTGTCCTGGGGGCCTTTGTTAAGGACTGGTCGATTCCCAAGACATAAAAAATAAATCTAATATCCCCCACCCAAGGAGACCAAAAGGAACACAAGCATACCTCAAAATCAACCAAGAAATGGTTACCTTTACATTACATTATAGGCATTTAGCAGACGCTCTTATCCAGAGCGACTTACATAACTTTTTTAGCATTTTTTACATATTATCCATTTATACAGCTGGATATGTACTGAAGCGATTCAGGTTAAGTACCTTGCTCAAGGGTACAACGGCAGTGTCCTACCTGGGAATCGAACCTGCAACCTTTTGGTTACAAGTCCAGTTCCTTAACCATTATAGTACACTGCCGCCCACTACCTGAACACAAAACTCCTGTTTTGCAATAGCCATTTGAGTCTCCAGACTCAAAACGTCCTTCTTTATACAAGTCTCAACGGAAGGATCTTGAATGTTCCTGTATGGAGGAATGGTCAAAGATTCCCCAATATAGTCACTTGTCTCATGTACAGTGGTGTTAAAAAAATAGCAGTACAACATCAGTAACCTGATGAACCACTGTTATTAGTAGTACTGATATTTCTGCATGGCAAATAATTTACTTGTAGATGTAGTAGTGTAATAGAAAAACAACAGACCCAACTGTCATGACATGCACGCTGCTTGTTCTGAGTAATTGACTCATTCATTGAAAGGAGTGTGTTCAAAATAATAGCAGTGTGGAGTTTAATTAGAGAATTCATTCATTCTGTGAAAAAAAACAAGCAGGTATTCCACAGGTAAACAGGTGATGCCATCATGATTCTGTATAAAAGGATATCAAAAGACTCCTGATATCTTATTTCCAGGTACTCTTTGAAGCAATACTATAACCTCTCTGCATTTGAATGGATCGCTACGGGAATTGGGGGGTGGGACTAGATTAAGCTGTAAATTACACGGGAATAGTATGGAACACATGGTTGGCTAAATGGCTGTAAGTCAACAAGGGTCTGAGGTATCAAACAAGCCTTAAACCATCACTCTGCTGCCAGAAATACAGTAGATATGGATGGATAACTTGAAGGGTTTCTTCTCCTGACTTATTTTTCCATAGAGTTCAATAGGAAAATTTGTCAGGAGAAACAACCCTTCAAGTGATCCATCCATATCTACTGCATATCTGGCAGCAGAGTGATGGTTTGAGGCTCGTTTGATACCTCAGACCCTTGTTGACTTACAGCCATTTAGCCAACCATGGGTTCCATACTATTCCCGTGTAATTTACAGCTTAATCTAGTCCCACCCCCCAATTCCCATAGAGAGCCATTCAAATGCAGAGAGGTTATAGTATTGCTTCAAAGAGTACCTGGGAATAAGATATCAGGAGTCTTTTGATATCCTTTTATACAGAATCATGATGGCATCACATGTTTACCTGTGGAATACCTGTTTGACCTGTTTTTTTCACAGAATGAAAGAATTCTCTAATTAAACTCCACGCTGCTATTATTTTGAACACACTCCTTTCAATGAATGAGTCAATTACTCAGAACAAGCAGCGTGCATGTCATGACAGTTGGGTCTGTTGTTTTTCTATTACACTACTACATCTACAAGTAAATTATTTGCCATGCAGAAATATCACTACTACTAATAACAGTGGATCATCAGGTTACTGATGTTGTACTGCTATTTTTTTAACACCACTGTAACATATAACACTCAGTTGTGTTATCCTTGCAAAGGAAGGGTGTTCAAAGCACTGAAAACAGGGGATGCAATATTTTTATAAAATTATCAATCATTAGCTTGAAAAATATGTTTTTGTTAACATGTAGCTCATTATCTGTGTTTATTGTATGCAGCCATCACTTGGTCATCTTTATTAACAGTGCATTATGTGTGTGTGTGTGTGTGTGTGTGTGTGTGTGTGTGTGTGTGTGTGTGTGTGTGTGTTTACTAGGATTATGGCTTCTGAATTCAAATTATGTTCTCCTGTGTCTCATCCATGTCCAATGTTTCCCCAATCACCCGTGAATGCTTTAATTTGCCCATTGTAATCTGACCCACTTTCCATAAAAAAGACAAGGTTTTGCCCCTTTGAACCTCTTATATTCAACCCATTTGCCCACATCAAAATCTCCTATTCTAACCTTCTAACCTGTCTATGACACACAGGGCTGAAATAGCCATCAATGGAGAGTGCAGAGGGAATCACATTCATCCAATTCCTCCTGAGTGTCAACACAATGATGTTGTTTGGGGAAACAAGGGAACCTGGTGTTCGTTTACCCTGCAAATTAATGTACTTCATTAATTAGTGATAAAGGTACGGGATTATCCGGGATAACATGCTTTCCAAAGGATAAAAATGATAATCCTGCATAATGCTTCAAGATTAATATTGCAAATGATGAGGTTTCTTAATTCACTTCAGCAGTAGAATGATTTCCTGCACTGGTTCATAATATATAAATGCAAATAAATTGCATATTTGAAAGATCACTCTAGACACACAGTAATTAAGAGGTCTGAAATGACTGCCAATGACAGCATCAACACTGATTAAGAAGAGAACATATCACAGGAGGCCCATGTAAAGACCAGGAAGAACTGCACATAATGATTTTTCTTTTTTGGTTTAATGCCATCTTATAGCAGCACATCTGAATTGTTACCAACTTAACTGAAGAGGACTTTTTATGATAAATTTTTTTGACTGATGTCAAATGGCCCCACAGTTATTCTCTTGACAGGTGTTTGATGTTCTCTGGAAAATAATGTTAGTTTCTAAACTGGGTTGGCTCTTTTGCTTCCCCTTGTTATTGTGGAACATAGAACCGCTCATTTAAAAAAATAAAATAATTTTCAGTTCAAAGATTCTCACCAAAATGGTCTTTCTGAACTGATTATTATTATTAATACTGATTATTAATAATAAATTGTATGATGAGGCTTCCAAGCCACCAACTAGAACCCTGATGTGAATGTTGCATCACTGCCTGCTGGGGTTTGAACCACAAACGCCCGAGAGCTTCCGTCGAACAGCTGCTTTCAGAAAATCTGGAACAATCCCAGTTTAATCTCTTAAACCTCGCGGTAAATTTCAAATCATATTACTTTCGTTTAAACTTCAATTTTATCTGATTGGAGTCCACCAGTGCCAATCCCTTCCAAAGTTCCACAGCTGTCACAGGCGCATCACATTACCACGAACGTACTGGGATCAGCTGATGGAGCGTCACTGAAGAGTCTTAAAAGCCACACCAGACACTCCATTGACAAAATAGGATACACTCTATAAAAACATTGAAAATAATTGCTCTTGCAAGTTTGTTTCCAAATGAATAGCCTGGTGTTTTTGGTCCAGGCAAATCTTACAAATGTGCAGCTGCAGTATTGTAAAAGAAATGGAAAGAAGGCTGAACCTACTTCATGGACTAGCCGATGCTACAGTTTCAGCTTACAAAATATGTGCACAGACACAATAAAGGAGAAAGGTTTGGAAAAGGTTAAAGGTGATCACATGATGCCATGAGGTATCAATTTAACAATTTTCAGTCCTTTGAAGTGAAGATAATATTTGTCTGCAGCCAATTACGTGCTTTAAAAGGTTAGCTCTCTCGATGATAAACCCAGCTAATTGTAGTAAGTATCTAGGAGCTAGTGAGGAGCAATTAATTAAGTTGAATTTTAATATATTTTCAATTCATAATGCAAATCTTGAACTAATTCACTTGAATCTGAATGCAACCTCGGAAAGGTCCCCTTCACTCTCACCAATAGATCAATTATATATGCTTCATAAGAGACACATCAATCTTTAGAATGCCTATGACTAATGTTTTTGGTGATAGGAAGACTATATGTCAGAAGCATAGCTTAGCATACATAAAACAAGTAAGCAGTGAAAGACATACAGTACATATACAATATAGTATAGAAATGAAGTCTAAGCAGCTGCAACAGCCTCCTGGAACCCATAGATCACGACAGAGCGCAAACATATTAACTAATGCAGTCTTTCCAATCACTACCACACCACTACCCACCCCCACCCCCACGGAACCTGACACAGGAGGCATTCCCTGGGGCCCTGTGCCATTCCTCTTGACATCTCAGGAGCAAAACAGTGCATAATGGGTCTGGAACAGTTTTAATTTGAAATAGCAATGAGGTGTCAAATGCAGGATATTTAAATGAACCCTCTGGTGGTTTGGAGTACAAGAACACACACGGTAACATTGGTCCACACGGTACCAAAACGTATTGCTTTATTTAATTGTGGCAGACCTCCAAGTGCATGTGCCCTCTAAGTGTTTATAGGAGAACATAATGGGTTGCTATTAAAACCAGAATATAGTCCTCCAGACTAGTCCAGTTACCAGCAGTTCCATTAGTGGGAGCAGTCCTGCCTGGGACACAGCATTCGCAAGCAAAGCGGAGTGGAGTTGTACCGTAAGAAAGCATAAAAGCATCTTGGGAAATCATAATGGTGTATTCCAAAATGAACCAAGACCCTTTATGGCAATATAATGTCAATTCAACCAGGCAGACTTTTCATTTTATTTAGAAGGACATGATGAAACATGATGTTTGAGGAACTGAACTGAGGAACTGAGATGTGTTGGCTTGGGTTTGTGACTGCAGGGAGCACCTGTCTGTGCAAGGCCTTGAAACAGTTCACTGTATTTAAAACCAAACAGTGCACACACAAAAAAACACACTTCATTCCAGAGAGTGAAGGGGACCTTTCCAAGGTTGCATTCAGATTCAAGCAAATTAGTTCAAGATTTGCTCATCAAATGAATTGAAAATCTATTAAAATGAAATGTAATTCATTAATTCCCAACAAAAGTCATACAGGACATAAGGGACTGTAAGTATGTATATTATTTGTGATGCTAAATGAACGTTTAATGTATTTTTATAGATGTGTATGTCTTCCAATGTACTTTTTAATGATTTAGATTTATAATTCTCAACTTAAGAAGCAATATACAGCAATAGAAAAAAATGAACCGTGAAATCACCAAACTTAACATAGCATCCATAAATGTGATGCTGTAAGCTTCGTATACTTCAAATGTTCACGTGTAAAAAATAATGCATGAGCCAGGGATATCATGTAGCAAAGTCCAAAACACAAAGTACCCAAAGCAAAAAAATATTCAAAAGAGAATAAAATGGGGAGGCCTCACCCAAATGTTGTCTTGAGCACAGAGGTCCCAGTGATTTTGGGGAATGAAGAGTAATCCTTATACTTCAGCAGATTTTTTTTATTACTTCTAAAAAAAATGTAATTAGAGTTTGTCAACCAAAAATAACTCGCCCACTTTCCTTATGCAACTCAACCCCACATCACAAACAGTCCACCATTTTGAGAAATCAAAAAATCTAAAAGAAGTCTCTGACCTCACATCCTGATCCCGCCCACAAAAGTGGCTGAAAAGCAGTGACCTGTGTGAGAGAACTACAGAAATGTAAAGTGGTTGTGGAAAAACCTGGGAGTTAGAGTAACAGTTCACATAAAAAAGTCTCAGATATATGATGTCACTGAAGTTTAATTTGGGTAAACATTATTTTGTAAATTCATTTAGAGGGTAGTCTGTCAATTTAGTAACTGATGAAGGAGGGTGAAATAGAAGCGTAGCATTAGAGATATTGGCACAAGAGATATACTCATTTTAATTATAGAAGACAAGCACATCCCATCTAATTGGGATCTGCTGCAGTTTTCTGGTAAAATTTTATCATCAAGACATCTTTGATATTAACCATCACGGATAGTTTGTTACTAAATGACTCAAAAAAGGTAATTGTGGAAAAGATTACATCATCTACAAAGAATAAAATAAGTGGGGAAATTAACTAAAATAGAGTGCGATTTTTTGTGACTGCTTAGAGCCCAACATCCAAGCAATAAAGCCAAAATAAAGGAAGAGTGAGCAATCTTGATGAGCACGATTGCAGAGAACATTTATTACCCACAATGACCCACAAGTACAGAGGTAGCGGTATTAACACACGTCATTGCTTTAATGAAACCAATTGAACAAAGCCTTTATTTTGTACATTTACTACAGAAAATATAAAAATAAGGAACACAGAACGTGCATCCAATACGGAGGCCATGTGTGATACATGAACCCTGGTGAACCTTTGTTCAGGATTCCACAGGAATGGTCAGCCTGGGCCGATTCTCGGGTTGATCCGATCTGGACTCGCTATTATCCGAAATGAGAGGATCAGGATCTTTGGACCAGCTGCCAGGAAGCAAGGGACGAGCCACCCCCTCTAAGAAGCATCAGCACTCTTCTCCTTAAAGGTTGTATCAGCGATTTTGGGTGGAAACATAAATTATTATTTTTTTCCTCACGATCCGCTAGCTGCCCGCCCCATAAGCAGGCCGTCAAAAAAGCGCGTCTCTGTAGGCAGCCTATGCTCCGAGATCGTACACAAAAACAAATGGTACTACCAACCACTCAAAACCAAAATAAACAGTATTCCAACCAATCACAATGATCTGCACAAACGCTAATACTCTTATCTCGCTGAAATCTTGACGGATTTACAAACGGTTTGGTTTCTTACAAACGTTATTAACGTGGTTATAATTCTGGATGCTTGAACACTATTTTTTAAAACATAACATAATTATTCATAAGTATGTTTGTTTGGGATTTCGCTTCAGAAGTGACGTCACGTTTGTGCAGATCATTGTGATTGGTTGGAATACTGTTTATTTTGGTTTTGAGTAGTTGGTAGTACCATTGTTTTTGTGTACGATCTCGGAGCATAGGCTGCCTACAGAGACGCGGTTTTTTGACGGCCTGCTTATGGGGCGGGCAGCTAGTGGATCGTGAGGAAAAATCAGATGAATGTGATCATTTATGTTTCCACCCAAAATCGCTGATACAACCTTTAAAGGTTTTCTCCTGTCACCATTTGTGGCTGCAGTTACAGGTGGTTTGACTGAACAACATTTGGACACTTAGACCCAAGGCTACTTACACAGATCTGTCTGGCAACCTAAATGGTCAAATTAATTTTACCAAAGCTAGCTAACCAAGAGTCCACCATTTTAGTGTCAGGTTGTAATTTCATCAGACATTTTCTCAAATACACCAAACACGTTTTGTAGACGTTTGGTCGATGGTACAGGCATGACATTTCACATACACAGGCTTTTCTTGATATCTTGTTTTTTTTCATTTTATGTGGTATTTTAGCTGTTAAAACAGGTGAAAAACTAATTTATTTGATATGTATATAGTGTTTTCAGAATAATTAAGTGAAAAAACAATATTCTGACAAAAGGCTCTGTAAATTACCAACTATTGAGTTACTTATCACATTAAAATACAGAAACTTACTCTGAAGTCATCGACCGACTCGTAAAGCGTAAATTAGGGTATTTTTTATATAGTACATCACAGGCATTTAGCAAACGCTCTTATACAGAGCGACTTACACAACTTCTTATTACATCTTATTACACTTATCCATTCATACAGCGGGATATATACTGAAGCAATTCAGGTTAAGTACCTTGCTCAAGGGTACAACGGCAGTGTCCTACCTGGGAATCGAACCTGCAACCTTTCGGTTACAAGTCCAGTTCCTTAACCGTTATACTACACTGCCGCCCAGTAGTAGGTACATCATTTGGGTATCTTAAAAACTGAAGAATCAAAAGTCATAATTCAAAAATGTGTTATATTTATGTGTATATAAATGTGTATATAAACTGATAAAATTCCATTATGAAAGGATAAAGATCATTTTTTGTTCCTATACATGGGTGGTACCTCCCCTTAATTTATATTTGACAAGATAGCATCTTTATTATACAAAGCCTCTTTCTCATCAACATGCTGGCATGCAAATGCTAACATTACCCACAACCCCTATTATCACCAGCCACACATACCGTACAAAATTGAACACACGCGCATGCACACACACATGTCTAGTATGTGTGTAATGTGTTACATTCTGCAATTGTGAAACTCTAATCAGAATTATAAATGCCAAATTATCGATTCAATTCAATTTACTTTTATTTGTATTGCGCTTTTTACAAAGAAATGTCACAAAGATGCTGTACAGAGAAACAGGAGGAAAATTGAGCAAAAACCAGGCCTGAACCCCCAACCAGGAAAACGAGGTAAAAACTCTCCGGTGGGAAGAAAAACACTCAACAGTGGCGAGAAAAAACTCCCCAATGGGAAGAAATCTCGGAAGGAACCTGGCTAGAGAGGGGGGGCCCATCCTTCACTGGCTGGCCCGATTTTATCATGAAAATTATGGTAAACCGAACAGATCAAAAGCCGACGCAAACTAGACACCACATAATCCAGTTGGATAGCACGCGCGACCCAGTTGGACAACGCGCGCCACCCAGTTGGACAGTGCATGCCACCCAGTTAGATAGCGCGCGGTGCCCAGTTGGACCGCGCGCGCCACCCAGTTGGACAGCTCGCACTACCCAGTTCGATAGCTCGAAGATACCCAATTTGATGTCGCTGATTGGACAGGAATTCACTATTCTCTCAATTTACGTAAAACAGAAGTTCGTTTGCAGGGTCATTTGAATTATAATGATAATCAAAGTTTTTCGTTGTTTGTCATTTTAATTTTCACACTGTAATTCCAAAGACATTGAATGATATTTGGAAGAACTTAACTGATGTTTAGTTTCGAAATATGGGAAACAGTCATTGAACATGAGCAGATCTGGTCTGAATGCAGACATGAAGGAGCAAACACTATTGTTTTAAATAAAATAAGTGTGTAATTAATCACATTCATAAAATTAAATAGGCCTAGTTAGTTCAAAGTGCAGTTTTCTGGTATTTTTAAAACAAATTTGGAATAAGTTATATTTTAGTTGGAATACAACAACAAAAATTTAACAACAAAAAAATATAGGCTAAATATGCTATTTATTTAAAAGAATAATCCCTGTTCTTTCATATATTTTGCTAGCTTCCATGTTGCTCTTGTGTTCTCTAGCCTGTGTTGTCCAAGCCTGAAATGGGTAGGCTACTGACTGTTAACCTATAGCTACGGTTTGCCTGTAGGCTATACAATACGGGTTACTTTCCACCTTTTCGAGGGTATGCGGGCATATAAGGTTATGATACAGGAAATCTAGTCTAAATAGGCTTTTTGGTCTCAAATGTTTTCCAACATAATTAATTCAAACGCAGCAGTCACATTTTATTTCTCCCTCTCTGCTATAGCTACTCTTGATTTCTGAGGCTGCGGCCTACGGGGAAGTAGCGGCAACAGGACTGTAATGCACTTTAACTATGACAACGAACGAAGACGCAGTAGCCCACAAGATACCTAACAACTATCTAACGTTAATTATAGCAAACAGTTAAGTGGTTATGACTGGACAATGTTAATGTTTATGCAGTTTTGACCCAGATTAGATAATGTTCCATTACGTAGCCTATTAATGTGTTGGATGACTCAATTTAACGAAGCTACAACAAGTTTCATTGTAAAATAACCCGTCTAACTTACGGTTACTAGAAAATTATTCAAATTAAAACCATATGTAGGCTACATTAATGCTAACGTTGCCTACTTAGGCTATCAAAGCTGTTATGTAGGCTAGTAAGATAGCAAAACTGCATTAAACGTGCATAACAACACGACTATTGCATAATTTAGGAAATTGTGGTATCTATGTATCTCTCTCCTGCACTCGGTTGTAAGTGTGTGGGATCCGTCATTTGGGGTGTCTGTTTACCTGTTTTAAAATGAGCACCTTAATGAATTTGCTACACGGTCATTATTATGTGAAAAGCTAAATACAGGAATATATTAAATAAACTTGAATCAGACAAATAACTGTGGTGGCTAGTGATTTTAATAGATAATCTATAGATAATGTTCTATACGGTTTTTGCTGAATTTATACACTTTTGCAGGCATGAAAATAAGGGCAGCTCTTTCCAGAGGTTGACATATGCATGAATTAAGTAATATTGTAGCGACCGCATCTAAAGACAGACCAGGCGGATTCACTCGTTCCTTTTATTGCAAGCCAATTTTCTCAGTACACAGACTCAAATGTCCAGACTTCAAGCCTTAGGGATACCGAGGTAGGTTGTGACACTCATCGTTACCATAATACTTGAATCGATTACCAAGAGACCTCTTGCATAACAATGATAATATTTTGTAGTTAATATCTTCTATCTTTCTATTAGCTAACTATTGGTGCTGTTTATTAAGCTCGATCGTAAACGCGAAAGGTGCAATTGACTTAAACAGAACACTTCTGGTGTAAGAATTTATCCCGCCGACGGAGTAGGTTGTGACAATTGGTGGGGTCAGTTGTTACAATCTTTATAAATTTTTAAAAATAAAAAGGTTTGGTAAACATTTTGGTTTTCAGGGTGTGTATGAAGTTGTGCAACGTGATTGGCTGCATCCTAGCTTGTTTCTGATTGGGCGAAAACATCACGTAAATCTACCTCGTGTCACAACCTACCCAGATATATCTGTCATCATAAATGTATTGCATGACCTAGCTAGCTCTACTGTGGCTATCTAGCTACACTACTGTCATTAAAACACACGTAGGCCTACGCACTTTATACACACAATAACACTTAGCTAGCCCTGGTGACCATGCCTCCGCTAGCCAGCGTAACAAACAGCATAACTAAACATTTAACCAACTAGTAATAGTCTCTATAATGGCGTCACATACAGTAAATTGTAGTTGAAGACTTTTTTTTTTATAGATTAGACAAATTCTTGCAAGCTTTGTTCGTTTAACAATTCATAAACATAGCCAAACGAGATACACATATCCTGTAGGCTAATTCAAGAGAATTAGCGCAACCCAATAAAATCTTTCAATGCTATATAATTAATTAGATCATGTTATGTTTTAATATAATCCAAGATATAAATTGCATAGTTACATTTATCCAAAATCAACACTTATACTCTTGGGAGTATAAATTCCTATTGGGAGATGGCTGTCCCCACTATCAACCCTTAAACTGGTGCATTAAAAAATAATACCCAAAATATTTTTGCCAATTATTTGACTTGTCTCATTCAATAAAGCATGTGAATTTTTATCAAATATAAGTTAAAATAATGCAATCTATTTTGTAATACATTTTATAATTAAAAAAACCTATCGAAAAAATGCTGTCCCCAATTTTTGCGTCACAACCGAAACGTACACTGTTTGAGTCTGTGCAGTGAACCTGCTTGTAACCGCATACCCCTTTTTTAACCAGGAAATTAGACAGCCTTCATATGAATCAAGGCCACATGGTGAGTAGCTAGGTTTTAGTGTTTTGATATAATTGTCCTTCAAAGTATGAAAATTAGTCTGTGGTTTTAAGAGAAGTCACACCCAAACACCCAAGTTTTCATATTAGAGAAAAAAAGGAAGCATGAGAACAACAATTTGATTGGCTACCATAGAGACACACCTTGGACATTTAAACCCAGCCTTTTAGCAATACCGCCATAAGGTGCGCCAAGATTGCCGTCATGAAATTACCAAATTTCTCGTCGACACGCCCTCAGAGCGATACCGCCAAGCGATTACTCTTGCGTTCACCATTGCGTTTGGTTTATTAAAATAGAGCCCTTCATGTTTTAACTAATCAACCTTATTCTACAATAAACCTGCTTTCGCTACAATTCTTTATTCAGCTCATTCTAGATTTGATGCCTGCAACACCTCCCAAAAAATTTGGGACAGGAGCATGTTTACCTTTGTGTTACATCACCTGTCCTTTTAACAACACTCAGTAATCTTTTGGGAACTACAACACTAATTGTTGTAGTTTTGAAAGCAGAATTGTTTCCCATTCTTGCTTAATATGAGACTTCAGCTGCTCACCAGTCCGGGGTCTCCATTGTCATATTTTGGGCTTCATAATGCGCCACACGTTTTCAATGGGAGACAGGTCTGGACTGCAGGCAGGCCAGTCAAGCACCCGCACTCTCTGACGACGAAGCCATGCTGTTGTAACACGTGCAGAATGTGGCTTGCCATTGTCTTGCTGAAATAAGCAGGGATGTCCCTGAAAAAGCGATTGTCTAGATCGCAGCAAATGTTGCTCCAAAATGTATATGTACCCTTCAGCGTTAATGGTGCTTTCACAGATGTGCAAGTTACCCATGCCATGGGCACTAGCACACCCCCATACCATGACAGACCCTGGCTTTTGAACCTTGTGTTGGTAACAATCGAGATGGTTCTTTTCCTCTTTGGCCGGGAGAACACGACATCCATTATTTCCAAAAACAATTTGAAAGGTGGACTCGTCAGACCACAGCACACGTTTCCACTTTGCGTCAGTCCATCTCAGATGAGCCCAGAGAAGTCGGCGGCGTTTCTGGATGTTGTTTATATATGGCTTACGCTTTGGGTAGTAGAGTCTTAACTTTCATTTCTAGATGCAGCGACAAATTGTGTTTACTGATAATGTTTTTCTGAAGTATTCCTGAGCCCATGTGGTTATATTCATTACAGAAGCATGCCGTTTTTAATGTAGTGCTGTCTGAAGGATCGAAGGTCACGGGCATTGGATATTGGTTTACGGCCTTGCCCGTTTTCTCCAGATTCTCTGAATCTTTTACTAATATTATGGACTGGAGATGGTGAAATCCCTAAATTCCTTGCAATCGTGTGTTGAGAAACGTTGTTCTTAAACTGTTGGATTATTCGCTCATGCAGTTTTTCACAAAGTGGCGAACCCATCCTTGCTCGTAAATGCCAGAGCCTTCGTGGATGCTCCTTTTATACCCAGTCATGATAGCATGACCTGTCACCTATTCATCTATTTACCTGTGGAATGTTACAAACAGGTGTTTTTTGAACATTACACAACCTTCCCAGTCTTTTTTATACCCCTGCCCCAACTTTTTTGGAACGTGTTGCAGGCATCAAATTCGGAATTAGTGTATATTTACAACAAATATCTTTTAAATATCGTTTTCATTTAAATATATAGACAAGAGAATTTACAAATCACTGCTTTCTGCTTTTATTTGCATTTTACGTACTGTCCCAACTTTGGAATTCAGGTTTCAGTAAGAGATGTCACAACCGCAACAATGTGGTCACAACCGAAACACCTGCTGTTTTGTAAAAATTTTGAATAATATGAATAATCAATCAAATATCCAAGATATTGTGCTGGTGAGGGTATATATAATCTCATAAATACGAATCTATTAAATTCATGTGATCAAATCTGTCCATTTTATAGAGAACATTTGTACGGAGTTTTCACTAAATTTAATTAATCCAATGTTTTATTTGATTTAAAAATTCAGGGTAATTGATTCAAATTCAACAGCAGTCAAGATTATTTTTCAAAAATGTCATTTTCAAAGGGGTGAATTAAACTTATCAATTGGGTATGCAATTTTATTTCAAAAGCAGGGTTTACACCATGTTTCGGTTGTGACATATTTAGGAGCAGTCAGTAAATTCATCCTTATTCTGAAAAAATTACATGTGATTGCACTGTACGTCTATTATATATATCTCACATAAAGTGTAACACATATATTATAAAATAATTTTGCAAAAAGAATACAAATTTACACTTTTCTCCAACCCTCAATTTGCACGACTTCTGTAGAATGGCCCATATAGGGTGTCTAGTTTGCATCGGCTTTTGAACTGTTCGGCCTACCATAGAAAATATCATAAACCGACTCTAATTGGCTAATTTGATCATTCAGACTATGTGACTATTTATATTTGTAGCCTCTGTGGGATTCAGAATGCACTTTTTTAGATGTTTAGATTGTCTTTTTATTTTCTTTATTACGAGAGCCAACGGATTCAAATATCAAAAGAAAAATTATATAAAGAAACTAAAGATACAATTTGTATTTTATGAGCCTTTTAGACATGATCTTGGGGGTCAATAATATACATGCATTACATATACACTGTAGATCATTCTCATTTTTTTCAGAGAGTGCTAGCTTGGATATAAAAATCATTGCGAAAAAGGAGAAATAATTCATCTGTACTGACCCAATAACCCTTGCGTCATTAACCCCGCTTTCAGAGCGGCTGTGGGGGATTTATGGGGTAAAAGCACCCCGTTATTCAGAGCTCAATGCGTCCTCTAGCATTTAGATTACAAGTGCATATGGGTCAACCTCAGCACTGTGACACAGTACAGTGGATGGAGCATTGCATTGGCCACCAAGACACAGAAACCTGCTTTGTGACATCACTGTTTTTAGCTGATAGATAAATATTGATATCAAGTTTCTCTCCCTGTGCCTTATAGTGTAATCTCTGACATGTTCATACATGTCCTGTCACAACACACAGCAACATGGAAAATGACAGAACTCCTCCCCCCACCTGTGCGAAACAGCAACACTTCTCAAAATCTTGGCCTTGTCAGGACAAGTGGCGCGCGACAGTCGTATGCCGATTACGTTCCCTCATATAAAACAGCATTTTAACTGTCGCGTGACAAATGCCACGCGACTATCGTGCGCTGTGTGTGCTTCGGCCTCAATAGTACAACATAGTCAGCCACACCTGCGGTTGACACTCAAGGGAAGTAATAGCTTGACCCATTGTTAGAGATCGGCCAGCATCTGGTGTAGGCCAATCTTTAAACATGTAATGTATCCAATGGTACATTCTGTCCTGTGATTCTGTGAAAGTCATTGAAATAATGCAAGAGACCATCTTTGACATGCAAGTACCTAATTAAACAGCTAATCACGATATTTTTGTATTTTTTATTCCTATCGGCTCCAGAGAATGAAAAGAACACAGAGTACATAGCAAGAACACTGAATAACAGTGAACAGATCAGTGCATCTAGGGTACACACCTCCTGCTTCTCAGGTGGCATGAGATTGCTAAGGCATAGCCAAACACTATGTCCTTGTATGATAAATATCATGCAGGAGGTGACTGAATATTGTTCTGTTTATGCTTTCTTCTGTGTTTGGAATAAAGTGGCAACAGTAGGTTCGGTAAGTCATTTCACATTTATCCCTTTTTTGCGTCTCGCACCAAATAATTTTACATTTAATTCAGTTGTGTTTAAACTGACTGGGCATTTCTTATAAAGAGCAGTGGGTTTTTTTGTGACTGTGCTCGCATCGGTTTGGATTTGAAGAGATGTACTCACTGGGCATTGTCAGTGGCTTTATAGCAGAGCACATATGATGTATTCAACTACTGGAGTGTTCTAGTCTGGAAGATAAGCGTGAGGAATGTACCAATCTACCAATATACTTCAGCAACGATGTACAAAGGACAAAACTACAGAGACAGAACTGCTTTACTAACCAAGAAGAAAACCTCTTGCCTTTCTAGAAGATGAAGTACCCCTATATGGAACCCCTTTGCATTAGTTTAATATAACACGTATATTCCAGACCCTATAACGCTGCTGCATTTACTCATTTGGGGAGGACTATAAATCAAAGGGGTAATTGTAACTGTACCACAAAACCTAATTACTAAATGCAAAAGATGCCAATACCGGCATATTTGAACTGTGAAAAAACACCAATCTTGTATCATTGCTAAAGGCATTTTATATCTGATTTTTTGCATTCCACCTTCAGCTGTAAATTAAATCTATTTAAATTTCCAAACAACATTTATAGCATTGAGTATTTTCCATCGAGGGCATTGATTTATTGTTTTGTTTTTTTCTTGTTTGAAAATCTACATTTTCTCTGTCTTTGTTAGTTATTTAGAGTTATACATAATTCCAGTAAAATTTCATTTCAAATCCTTTGTGGGCTTTTGAATCCATTTTAATCCATCACAATAACATGCATTTAGCAACCCTCAGCCTCATGAATTCTGTATTTCCATGTATACGGTCCATCTCCATGTTGTCAACTCTTAAGAATTCTCCCTCCTTTGCTTCTCATCAAGATCTATTTACCCATTGGGCAGGGAGGGATAATAGGCTCAGAGTACATTAATTGAAAAGCAAACAAAGAGACTACAATCTGGAGATTTCCATTACCGCAGCACGTGGCATGTTTTCTTAGTTTCCTGTTTTTGACACAAAACAAAGAGAATGTCACTGGGTTTTAATTGCATTTCAATGGAACTCTAATAATATCAGCAACTACATTTGTACAGCGCTGTGTTCCATGGAATTACATTGAATGAATCAATGATAGGCGGACATTTAATTATCTTCTCTTTGTATAATCAATTGAGATATCCACACAGTGGTAGCCCGGCCCTAACTTGTGTATAGTTCGGAATTTTGGACATAATGTCTCAATTACGACTTACCCATGATGTAGTTGATTGATGGAAACCATTTTCAGCTAATTCCATGCTGTCCCTTCTTTTGAACATACACACGTTGCTAATGCTAGCGCAACTCTAAGGTAACCGGTAGCATCCACTACCAAACGCACTTAAACACTCCACAGTGCACCCAAAGCAAATAAAATATGACGACAGTCTATCGGGGTTATTTTGACTGTTTAAACCATCATTTTTGAAGTCAAACTATCGTTGAATCCATTACTTTGTGCTCACCTATATTCTCTGTGGAAGTACGGCGGCGGAGCTATACTTTACGTTACCTACGAATGTAGTGCCGGCACTGGTCGACTACAACAACAAAGAAGAGCAACAAGTTGCAATAGAGCTCTGTAGTCCCGCCCCCTCCTATCCCTGGCTGGTCCCGGAAGACTGCCGGAAGCCATTACTTTTCCCCACTTCGGGAACAACCCCTCACCCTTATGATGATATATGACATTGTATGGACCAAAAGTTTTACATATATGTGATACATATTCCATTACATACTCATCACTGCTTTTAAATCAAATTTTAATCGTATAATTAACGGAGTTTGAGAAAACATAACTACACTACCCAGAATCCCCGGTCGTACATAGCTAACGAAGTTGCTACCGGGCGGCCGCTCTGCTAGCGAAAATGGCTAACACTCGGTCTGCTCTTGTAACTTATTATGGAAGCTACCGGTCGCTCTGCTAGCGAAAATGGCTATCACTTTGTCTTACTATGGGAGTGAAACTAACAGTATCACCAAGGGCGAGAATCACTATCAGTCTGGCCATGTCGAAAGTGTCAGCTTTATGGCTTTCACTTCAGCAGTGTGAGCAAGTGAGTAGACTGGATGTTGTAGTCATTTTGGTTGTTTTTTTGAAAACACTCTTGTTGTATATTTGTTTGACATAATTTCAAATTACCAATTTTATAAATTATTTAAAAATATGACAACCCCTCTCTTGGGTGTTTTGAACATCTAGCTGCCTGAATATAGAAAAAAAACTTTTTCAGTCCATTGACTCCCATTATATTTTTTCCGAAAAGTGGCACCAGAAGTTCGTCACCAAAGTGGGCGGGACTACGGAGCTCTATGGCCACGTTCGCTCCACCGCCGTACTTCCACAGAGAATATAGGTCAGCACAAAGTAAAGGATTCAACGATAGTTTGACTTCAAAGATGATGGTATAAACACTCAAATTAACCCCGATAGACTGTCGTCGTATTTTATTTGCTTTGGGTGCACTGTGGAGTGTTTAAGTGCGTTTGGTAGTGGATGCTACCGGTTACCTTAGAGTTGCGCTAGCATTAGCAACGTGTGTATGTCCAAAAGAAGCGACAGCATGGAATTAGCTGAAAATGGTTTCCATCAATCAACTACATCATGGGTAAGTCGTAATTGAGACATTATGTCCAAAATTCCGAACTATCCCTTTAAGCATATGTACTGCTTGACTTTATGTTCTACAAATCAGGGGCTTGAAGCCTGTAAAAGAAAGGAATAAAGCATTACATAACCATCACAGGGCTTGGGCAGAGACACTTTTATCCTGCACTGTGATTTACTGTGTATCACACATCATAAGGTGACATAGATCGAATTCAGACGATCTGCTGCGGTAGAAGTCCAAGGTCACTGGCAGTGTTTGGTGTGGTTCCTCCTCGTCTCTTCCATTATCAGCCATTACTTTGGGTGCAGAGGTGATGTTTACGAGCATACAATATATTACCGGTCATGTGGGCAGTCAGAATTATTTGAGCTCAAGCCTTTTTCTCTACCCTGTGCAAAGTGTCCTTGACAGCATAACTGTAGCGGGTTAGTATGCATCACTAAGAAAATGAGACAGTGTGTTACCTATGCATGCATTTTGTCGTCATATTCTTCAACATGAATTAATGAAATGACCGATCCATTGATCATTGATCTTTCCCCCACTATAAGTTTGTCTACTGAAAAGTTTGAAAAATTATCATTCATGGTTTATACATGTACATGCATGTCAATATATTTAATTCATGGCCATTGGAAAACTGCCATATTAGTAATTTCACAATAAAGGTTATACCAAATATAATATTCGACTTGACCGTACATTAAACTAATAGCTCGGCTATGTAACCAAAGATAGAGCAATTTTAGTAATACTAAATTACTCAATTTTAGTTATAAGTAAATTTTAGTAATAATGGACATTTACAAAGTAGTTTTGCTTGTTTTAAGTTTGTGGTTTGATTGAATTTGGCTGTATGATTTGCAGAAATAACACTGATGTGAAAAAAGAAATTGATATTTGAAGTGTGCCAGGGCCTTGAGGGCTGGACCTTTCTCTCAGAGTGCCGGGGGGGCGGGGGGGGGGGGCTCTTTGTGATGTTAATCCTGTTTTATCTGCTGGCTCTGGCTCTCTAAAATAAAGCCCAGCTCTGAATGAGCTTTAATCCCAGGGCTGAGACTGATGCTCCAAGCCAGCAGGGCTGTTATGTCATGGGGCTAAAAGTGTGTGTGTGTGTGTGTGTGTGTGTGTGTGTGTGTGTGTGTGTGTGTGTGTGTGTGTGTGTGTGTGTGTGTGTGTGCGCGCGCGCGTGCATGCGTCAGTGAGTAAGTGAGAGAGAGAGAGAGAGAGAGAGAGACTTCAATTCCAATTCCTACAGCTGGACCCATTCACTTTCATAACGCCCATTGCTGGTACACAAACCCTTTAGTGTGAGCATTACCTGATTCCAGTTAAGAGCTTCCATGTAGGCCTGCATTACGTGAACACATGACTGTAGCTGCTGAGAGAGGCAACACATTTGCAGCGCATGGTTTCTATTAGATTCTGCAATACTACTTCAGTAACCTAATTGGTTTGAAGCCATACTAGAGGCGTTCAAAATGTCACTCACCACCTGGAATCAATACATGGTATCTGTCTGTACAAAAAATAGGAGTTCAATTTTAGTATATATTATGTATTTGTTATGAAGCTGATTTTGTATCACCTAACTTACATAGCTGACATTTTAAATGTTATTCAAATATTCTTGGATATTGGATCATGAAGCAATGTTTCTCTAAATAAAGCTCCTTGTTGCCTGTGCCAAGCTGTTTTCATATGTAGTCAGCTTGTACATTCATGACGTGCGATCAACATGTTCTGCATTTTTACCAAAAATTAAGATATGAAAAATTTATGATGCACAAGAAGAGCTATGATTCGCCCACTGAGCTTAAAGGGATAGTTCGGAATTTTGGACACAATGTCTCAATTACGACTTACCCATGATGTAGTTGATTGATGGAAACCATATTCAGATAATTCTGTGCTGTCCCTTCTTTTGGACATACACACATTGCTAATGCTAGCGCAACTCTAAGGTAACTGGTAGCATCCACTACCAAACGCACTTAAACACTCCACAGTGCACCCATAGCAAATAAAATACGATGACAGTCTATCGGGGTTATTTTCAGTGATTATTCCATAATTTTTGAAGTCAAACTATCATTGAATCCTTTACTTTGTGCTGACCTATATTCTCTGTGGAAGTACGGCGGCGGAGCGAACATGGCCATTGGAATTGTTGGTCTTCTTTGTTGTTGTAGTCGACCAGTGCCTGCACTACATTCGTAGGTAACGTAAAGTATCGTTCTGCCGCCGTACTTCAACAGAGAATATAGGTCAGCACAAAGTAAAGGATTCAATGATAGTTTGACTTCAAAAATTATGGAATATTCACTGAAAATAACCCCGATAGACTGTCGTCGTATTTTATTTGCTATGGGTGCACTGTGGAGTGTTTAAGTGCGTTTGGTAGTGGATTCTAGCAGTTACCTTACAGTTGCGCTAGCATTAGCAATGTGTGTATGTCCAAAAGAAGGGGCAGCACAGAATTATCTGAATATGGTTTCCATCAATCAACTACATCATGGGTAAGTCGTAATTGAGACACTGCGTCCAAAATTCCGAACTATCCCTTTAAGACCATGGTCCCCAGCTAAGGGAACTGATCATATTCTTATTGTGTTTCAAGGGGGTGATGTCACAACCTGTGGCAGGCATTCACATGCTAACTCACATGTCTGAACTCCACTACACAGGGCTGGTCAGAAGAAGCTTTATAATTCACAGAAATCATTCTCACCCTCATAGCTCGACCAGAGCAAGTGACTCTTCTAGTCAACCAGGAACCTGTCAACATCCCCGCTTATCCCCTGTTGCAGTAACTACACAGCAAAGTTGATGGATTGCAGAGTGAAAAAAATCATCAAGGGCTGGCCACATACATTTTGGAAAAGTGTTGAATATGGATGGCCATTCAATTACAGGTGACCGCATAATGCAATCGGGGTAATATTTTGGTACCAAGGGTTAGGCAATAAATGCAAGGCAGTTTTAACATTTTTGCACAGGGTATCATGGAACTTAATTACGGATTTTGGTCACGCGTTGGCCTGGCAACCAATTGAAAGAGCTACAGGAATCAATTAAAATGCAATTCTGTGTGCTGTTAGGGCTCAAACCCAGCCCTCCTAGCATAAATACTATTGGTGCCCTCTACAGAAAGGGGAGACGTACATAAAGTTGAATATTAAACCCACAGAGGATCTTGGCATCCTGCCTTATACCATTAAACGTACTTATTCATCTTGGCCTGGCCTTTTTTAGAATACTGTTGCGGGTAAATAATTTTCTTGTGGACATGCCTGTACAGCAAACCTTAATGGGTCTGGAGGGGTGAGGGTAAGCCATGATATTTCCTACCAGACACATAATAAGGATTCTAATCATCTTTCATAACCTTGTCACCTAGAGCTGGCATATTATTTATCAATATGAGGGGAAAAGGCAAAGGCAGCTCCATCTTCCCTGCAGTGCAATTCAGAGAGCCAAATGTACACCGACAACATGGAATTGGGTGTTTCGTGTAACATATTCCCTATCTAATGCGGAATTAATACATGTCGCTTGGGCCCACATGAATGCAGAAATATTTGAAACACAGGAAATTAAATGCTTCTCCTTCCCAATATTATTTAAGTCATTTTCCTTAAACTTTCCTTAGAGTGTTAGTACAGCTTCCTCACTTGTATCCAGACTGCTTCAGTCTTCACCTCACCGACCTCCTCCGGCTGATCTGGTTAATCCAGACCACTTCAGTCATAGCCCCACTGTAACAGTGGGTCAGAGGTCAGCCTTTTTCCTTGTTTTTTCTGGGTGTTGTACGTAGGTCCCTTAGATATATGCAATCTTCTGCGACTTTGAATGATTCCAGAACATCTGTTATGATCCAGATGCATGGACATAGACCATATAGTCTTGAGATGGCATCATGAAAGAAAAAAAAAAAACAGGCTACATGACAGAAAGTTGGAAATATGTGACAGCATTAGCCAGTAGCCGTACCACCATGTACCCTACTATTGGAAGTGCTTGGATGGGAGACCTCATGCTAAATCCTATTTTTATATGGTCTAAGACTAAAACTCAGTTGCTGCTGGAAGTGGTGTTGATGGGCCAGTAGGGGGAAATCTTCCCTTTGGTCAAATATGCCCCAGTGCAGTGATGGGGACACTATGCTGTAGGAGATGCAGTCTTTCAGATGAGATGTTAAATCAAGGTACTGACTCACTGTGGTTAAATATCCTGTGACAATTATGGCAAAGCATAGGGGTTTCCCCGGTGTCCTGGCTAAATTCCCAACCTGGCTCTTTCAATCTGCTACCTAATCATCCCGCAGTATAATTGGCTAAAAATCTTTCTCTCCCTTTCCACCTTAGCTGATGTGTGGTGAGTATTCTGGTGTAAAATGGCTGCCGTTGCATCACCCAGGTGGGTGCAACACATTGGTGGTGGTTGAAGCTAGTTTCCCCCTCATCATTGTAAAGTGCTTTGAGTGTGAGAAAGGCACTATATAAATGCAAGGCATTATTATTATTACTTTGAAATAGGGCTTAAGCTGATGGTACACGAGCAATACTTTCAGGCAATATTGTACAATATTGCTGCCAATATTGCCTGAAAATATTGCCCGTGTACCATCAGCTTTAGTTTTGTGAGGCATGCAGCTTCATATCAATAATTTTGTAGGCAGGAAAATTTTGGCCAGTATGTATTTACAGATATAGACAATGGGCCTCATTTATTAATATGATCATAAAAATGAGCGTATATTTGAGCATACCAACTTGCGTATGGAAATCTCATGTGTGATTCATAAAACATGCGTAAACCACTGTTGTGAGCGTGAAAGTGTTCGCAGGTTGATAAATTAGACTTGATCCTATATCAGGAAGTGCATGCTCATTATGAATTACTATACTCACATGCCCATTTACTACCATATTTGGCAAGGCCACTTCTTTTAGAACACACATGCCATGGCGGGCACCTGGAAAGCAAAGTGAGGGTGAAATTTAAATGCTTCTAAATGAACATGAAAATAAACGTGTGTTTTTTGGGAGCGTTAATAGTAGCGTGCAGCTATCTGAAAAGCCGTGGCAGAGGATAACCAGGGCTTGAAATAGTGCTTCCTCTGAATACAGCTGGGATAAAAAAATAAAAAAAACGTTCACAAAAAGGTTCTGCTGGTACAGGTGGGGAAAAGGCATCCCGGACCTCTCACCTGCAGATAAGATGATGGAGGATATCACGGGAAATGTGGCCCTGGAATGGGTGATAGAAGATGGTGACAACGACCTGCCCCCCGCCAGCATCTTTTTCCACTTACATGGAGGCATCAAAGATTCTCTCACGCCGGGGTGCGGCGTCTGCTAGGTCTTATAGGCTAATAAAGCTAGATCGGCCATTCTTAGAAAAAATTGAAAAAGGTTCCGTTTTTGCGTCTTTCATAGCTACAAAATGACGGGTTATGCATTATTATTTTCATATGGCTGTCTCCAATAAATCCTTATACAGAGGCCATTTACCTCATTCTTCATTCAATTTAGGCTACATGTGATGAGCAACTAATGGTGTTGTCCAATTAAAAATCTACTTATTAAAAATCTACTTATTCATGTATTATTTTTGCCAATTCTGATTTGAACGTACGCATGAATGATAAACGAGGCCCAATATATGTTTTGCATACTGTACACTATTTGGGCTAACATTTTTTTCCATTCATTTACACAAATTCATCCATCCAGCCATTAGCCTACCCCTTCTGGCAGAATGAGTACTTTTGTGGAACCATGCCTCAGACCAATACTGACTTAAGGAAAAACTCCCAAGCCTGACATTTCAGGTAAAAAACATTGCTCAGTTCAGTATGCACCTCTAAGTATGGGGAGCCATTAGTTTTGACTGCCAATGTATAATTAAAAAAACTATCACCAAACAGCAATTTTGACACCTTCACAGTTTTACATCTTCACATCCCATTTGCTCTTAAAAATATACCAGATTATATCTAGGACTCACCTTAATAGTTTTTTTTTCAATCAAGGTGTACAACCTCATTTTGACAAAGAACCAGTTGTTTTCCTTCACGCTTTCTGACCTTGTCAGATTAAAGAAATGCACACCCAAATCCAGAATGACTCATAATTAATCAACTTTGATATGTGCAATAAAGTTAATGATATTGTCCTGAACGCAATTATAATAAGACCATGGAAACATGACCTAACAAAAAGAAAATTCAAAGGTGTACATTTACATTACCTGTATGAAAAAAGGAACATTAACATAATTAAAACAGAATTATATGCATCTTATGGTATTTTCATTTTTCATTTTCATGTTTTCTTCTCAAGGACAGTGGATTTTTAACATTCAGATCAGATGGCCATGGAATGGTTAAAGTATATTATTTTACATGGGATATATACAATTAAAACAGATTTAAAAAGTCATTTAAATAAATATTTTATGAAGGGAATAAATAAACTATAGGGCACATACTATGTATACATGCCATGCAAGTGAAAAATAGGACTTGTTAACAGTCAATTGTTGATTGTCTCAAATTAATCAACATTTCTGAACTCATATTGAATTACATTTAGTAACTCCTTTGTGGAACATGTTGAGACAGCTCACCTGCTTTGAACAGTTAATTCCAGCTCTGGTTGTTTCTGGGAACTAATATTTGATACTAAATGCAATACATGGCATGTTGTACTAAAATGCTAAAATTGTATTAAAAAATATATATAACCACAGGCAAATTGTACTTATATCAGTTTGTAACCCATTTAGAATGCATCGCTTGGATCAGTTGACATCACTCATTAAGCATTAAGAGTAAAAGGTCAAATAAGAAGGGGCGTTATTAATGTCTATAGGGTTCCCTTACCCGATGCAGAACAGTTTCTTTGTAGAAATTCCAATTTCAATATAATGAGCTCATCACCGAAAGCTGTATTAAGTTGTTCTGTATTCAGTACTGTTTTTGCAAATGTCCCCAAACACACACCACCATATCACAATAAAATAAAATACAATAAATCCTTTATTTTTTGAAGCATAAGTACATTATAAGTATCATTTATAAACACTTTTATAGCGCTATGACAGCCTATATATACAGTATATCATTGCCACATTGTATTAAAATGGTGAAATATAAATTCAGTGTAAACTGATTATCAGCAATACAGAAGGTTAACCAGGGTACTTTTTCAACCAAACTTTTTGAACCGATTGCCCTGACATACAGTATATATATATATGAAAAAGTGCCAGGTGTTTCTCAACATTGACCCTGTGTTAGATGAAATTGCACCGGTTTTCTTTCCAGTGGAGAAAGACTAACAGCGTTATCGCTCACCTTCCTGTTCTGCACGTATTGACCTTAAACTGTATAACCTACCCACAGGCATACGGCCCTGGAACTAGACGTGTGAAAACCTCTTCTCAGATTGAATATCGTACCGGACCTGATCGGCACAAGCTGGGTCCTTGACCTCCTCACGTACGTTTAAAAGTCAAAGGTTCACAAATCACATGGATAGATTGGTGAACGTAATACTCTGCAAATGGCTGACCCTGGGAATGAATGGGATTAAATCTGGTGTAATCGGACAATAGTGCTGTTATTCTCTAATGGTTGGGAAAGTAACTAAAAGAGTTTTGACCCTGAGGACTGACATGAACCATATTATCCAAATGATAGCATCCCATGGCCAAGGTAGTGTGTCCAAAGAATCTTATCAAAGATAAGGCTAAGAGATATTCTACATAGAAATGACAGATTTTTAAATTAAATTTAAAGTGTTGTTATTCTTTCAGTATTCTTTAAAAATCTATTGAAATATTATGATGAACCAGACATACAAACACTGCAGCTGGTCTCAGTTAGTAAGTAGCTGCCATTGGGCTACATCAATTTGTTGTTATTTGCTTGACATGTGATTATATTCTGTTAGAGGTTAACAGTACACAGGGAAGTCAGGAGCAACAAAATAGACATTTTTCAAAGAATTGTGTCCATAGCCAGGTTCCACAAGCTGTGATTGACTCTCCACAGCCAAAGAAAAATAATCATGAAGTAGCATAACATGTGAACAAAAAGTATGTTTAGGTTAGAAACCTTCAAGCCAAACTGTACTTTATTCATCCACAGACACATACCATGACAAGCAGTGGAAGTACTATACCTGTAAATGGAAAGGAGTAGTTGGTTGCTTGGTGGAAATAGGGAATTTTACCATTTGCAAGCCGTCACTGTATTTTCCCCTGTGAATGTTTTTGTGTCTTTTTTGTGTTTTTACTGAGACAAGCTGGTAAAGGGTCACCGTGCTGATAAACTCTAACTAGACATTGGATACACCCCTGACCATTACCAGGTCTGCCTATGCTTATCATTGTTGACATTTTCCTGCATTTTAGGAGTCAGAAGTAAGGTCTCTGCCATTTTGTGGAAGCAATACCATTTAAATGTGGAATGCAACTGTTGGGTTCCATATTTATGGTGTACTTCATCATCCCCTCAACAATCACCTCTTCAGTTTAAAAAAAAGAAGAGGGCCCTGGTCTGATTTCCCCGTAGTCATTTATTTATAAATTTAAACCATCACTTGGGAGTGTGTACTTGATTTGGGCTTGGAATGAACAAGGGGGAAAACCAACTGCTAATTGGAATGTGGGGTTTTCACTAGTGAGCAGAACGTGACCTGTTGAGTGAGACCACAGAGCAGTGAAAGAAGAGAGCGAGGGCCAGAGTAAAACAAGGATCCATTTGAAACAGACTGTTTCCCCTTTACCTTTACCCCTCCCTTCCTTAACTTCTTTCATTCATTTCATCGTGCATTCTCACTTAGCATTACTGTTAAATTGAATGCAGACTATGGATGGTTAAAATCTCAAAGTGCTGTTCTATATACCGTCAGAGGGGAGGGAAAAGAGCACGGCTAATTCCTCTGTTTCTGGCAAAATGAAAAATGGAATGAAAATGTAGACATTGGTGTGTTATTTAAATGAATTTAAATGCATTAAGACATCTGTGTGTGCTATAGGGTCAGCCAAGCAAGCACTACTTTAACACTTTGTATCATAAAGGTGTTCCAGGAATCTTATGACGTGTTTTAAAGGTGCCGTTGCATCACTTATAATAGAGCTTTATGTTCTGCTTGTGGACGCATCAAAAATGTCTATACCTGACATTACTGGAAAAAATCTACCAGAAGATGAAGATTGGTAAACGTTCTCCATTTTTCACAAACGTTTGCTTATTTCATGTTCAGCAGATGACGTTTTCAGGGTGGTCAAAAGCTATGTTGACTCAGGAAAAGCAGTAGCGTGGAACTAGTTCATACCCGCATTGTGACTCAGGGTTAGAAGTGGATTCTGCAGTGTAAAATATGCATTACATCAGCCTCTTTTTTTAGCACATTATGTCATTCCACCAAGACACATTACCCAGGGTGGGATGAGCACAAGCGAATTTGTGGGTTTGCCGCAGTGCTCTCTGAACAATCCTATCGGGTCCCGAGACGAAACCTAAAACTTTTTGTAAAATGCATTATGGGTAGAAGCACTAAAATATGTGTTGAATTGTAGACGTTGACAAAAGAAATTGAGGATCCTGTAGTAACAATATACAGTAGCTGGGTCATCTCTTCTGACAGGCTGTCGTCGTTTTGAACTACAAAGATAAGTTTTCACACAATAAAATCTTGCAAGGACAGAATTCTTAAAAAGCTTTAAAACTGAAATCATGTTGGAAGCTGGTAAACGTTAAAAACAGTTATCGAGCATCCTGTGAGAGAAAACTGGATGAGTTTGCTCTTGTTTGCCCGACAAAATATAATGAAACATTGTGAGAATGCATTTGTCTTCTTTTTGGCTGTTGGTAACTCCCTTGTGTGCATGAAACTAGGTTGAGATTAATCCATTTTTCTGTCAACAGGAAGTTACATGGTGTGCATTTTTTGTTTATTAGGAAATTATTTCAGCTGCATCTGATGGAGACAGACACAGCAGATGGGAGAGAATTTAGCATAGTATTTGAGAACTTGACCCTAGACCTGGTACGGAGGGGATGACTTGAAAGTGGAATATTGCTTTGACCCCCCCCCCCCCCCCAAGAAAGGTATTTCACCACAATTGTGTAATGGATAAATTAAAGTGCATCAAACTTTCCTTTGTTCAGAAGGTGTTGGTGGATGACACAGTGAGCTGGTGAACCACAGCTCTCCGCAACAAGACTGGGAAAGAGTGAAGTCCATTTTCATTTCATCTAACAAGCCAAAACTAAAAAGACAGCTGCTTTATCCCATAAGCCATACACTTCTACCATGGGCTACATTGGCCTATTTGCATTGATGGCACGATATAATACTTTATCCACTCTTCAGACATGAATACAAATGGCTTTATCAAGATTACATGCTCAGCAGTCATGTCTGACTTGCACACCAGAATATGATTTAATAATGTAATCAAGTTATTTATATACTGTTCTATTCTTCTTTCTTTCCCCCTTCCATATCCCTTAATCAAATTTCTAACATCTGGCCCCCTGCATCTGAAAGATCTGTATAGCTTTTCCAAAGGAAAAAAATAGCAATAAAACCAATAAATTTGATAAAAATCTTGAGCAATTAACTAAATGAGCTGTGTTATTTTTCTTGCCTGACAACGGGAAATGCATTAAGGGAGTTAATGCTCCCAGCCAATGAGTAATGACTTCATCGCATAGTGCATGCGTGTAATAGATTGTTGACATGTTAAGCACCGTAATCAGTGGCGATAATTCTTGGATTTTTACGTGTAATTAACACCACCCATTTGTGATTGAAATCCATTGTTCAGGTGCTCGGATTCGTGATGGATGTGCTGCTCTCCATTTGCTGTGATTTTATTATCAGGCAAAAATCACAGCAAGCTTTTAGATTGCTTTGGCTGTGTTTCATGCATTCTAATCAGCCAAAAGGTCGCTGAGATGCACATATTTATCCCAATGATTAAAAGAATATATTGTTTTTTCTTGCACCCATTGAAACTAGGGCACATCTTTACATGAACAGCATCTATTTAAGCAGCGGTCCCAAAGGTGCAGGCTTTGAGCTTTTGTGTTCAGCAGTAATAACATCGATAATATTTGTCCTCTTCTTTAACCCCAGAACCACGATGCCCTATTTCTTTTCTTTTCTAAAAATCAATTTAATCCTCACATATGAAGTATACTTGGCAATCTATAGAAATAGTCAAATGCTGCCTTTAAAAAAACTATAGCAGAAAAATAATTCTCCTGAATAACATAAGTTTTGGACGCCAGTGGTTTTGAAAAGCATTCCATATTTAAGATCAAAATGAAGGTCTGACCTCACATGCTGTGATGCATCGCTGCAAACAAAATAAAGCGACTTGCTCTTGAACTTGCAATACACGACAACAACAATCTATTGCAAGCTACCTGAATAATCAGGGCAGAGTATTGATGTTGACCTTGAACGTGGCATCTTGACCTGGAATGACAACTCTCATCGATAACCATCATGAAGCTCTCTTTTCTGATTCACGTGTACGATACATTTTAAAGATTAGGAAAGTAGCCTTGGTCATCTGCGAGGTGCAGATGGCTGTAACCGCTCAGTGTTAAATCCTGGTGTCTGGAGATGAATTATTCGATAAATAAGTCATGTGTGTATGTCTGTGCACAGCCTTGTGTATAAATGTGGCCAACAAACAAAGATAAAAATGTGAACTGTATCAGCACTGAGAGGGCCTGGCAGCCGCATATTTGAGTTTGGAGTTTTCCTTTCTGATGATACCACACCTGACAACTTTCTGAGAGCAATGAACTTAAGAAATGCCTTGGATTTCTGCAGGCAACTCAAATAAGGAACGTTATAGAGAGGGAACAGTTGGAGGATTCAAAGTGATGATGTGGACCTTGCAGGAACTGCACATTTTTCTGCTGCTGCTGCTGATGATGATGATGATGGTGCAATGTGCATAGATCTTTTGACCAATCTCTCTATTTTATAATGTGTCAGCATTAGTGCTGAGATTAAGAACAGCATGTGGGTGGGAGAAATTGTATCTTCGCTTACTACTGTTTGTGCATATTTACCTATTTAATTACGCCGAAATGCATGTGCATGTCTGCAGTTCAAGACTGCTTTACAAAAACATTCCGCGGCTGATTCGTTCACTGATGACAAGCGTATGAAAATATGTTTTTCTCCCTCAGTAAAGTAAACTATATTACTTCACACAGACATGGCAAATGCCAAAGCTAAGAACTGCACGTAGAATTAAAAAAAAGATAAGCAAGGAATTGATATTGACTTGCATGGAATTAAACAACTTGGTACATTTAACTGAGCACCACCAGGAACAGGCAGTACAGCCACTGAAATAAATCTACCTGTACAAATGATCTAACAACAAGCAACGAATAATTTAGAGCTGGTTAATACATAATTTAACATTTCTTCGAACCCACGTCATTTAATAAGGAGATCGCACAAGAATTATAAAATTAATGCAAGTGAGAACATTTTTACATGCATTCTTATCACTTGTGTTTATATGATTATATTTAATAAATCATTCCTTTCCCAGGTTCTTCTAAACAATAGTTTTTTCCCCCTTTCTAATTAAAAACAGGCCATCTATTTCTTTAGTGTGTTCTTACTGATTGAATTACGATTGAATGACATCAGTTTTTCTGAGTGTCTTCCTGGACAAGGACATTCAATGATATATTGTACTCTGAAAGATAAGATCTTTCATGAAGGGCCTACTTCTTCTTCGGATGGTCAACATAAGATAGCATCTCCAAATGGAAAGTGCTGTTAACATTTACAGGACATTGAGAGATGAACTAACTGGTCGGTGCCATTGTGTCACGGACTGTGAACCGTGGAAGTGCAGCCAATTCAAATATAACACAGACGTTAAGACACACTCCAGCAAATACAGACCCATGTCATCAAAAGGCCTCATTCATGCCAATCCAATGGGACCTTTCCCGAGGATATGGCGTGGTCATTGCAAACAGGCTTTTTGCTGCATGCCAAAATGACAAACGGTGCAGCCGCATGCTATTTCCTATTTGTTTATATGAACTTAGTTATAAAATGTGGTGTATCCAACTATGCTTGACCCTCCATATCTGAATATTCAAATGCTCCAGGTTTCATGGTTCATTACTTTTTATGTGTGCCATGAAATTATTTCCCATTGTACTGGAAGCTGTGTGGATAATCCATTCATGTAGGATTATTATTTTAATTACTTTTTTGGCAACACACACCAAATGGGCATGAACCCTTATATGAATAAGACGCAGACATGCAGACTTAAGTAACGACCAGGGACTGCGCATGCTTCTATAAAGTAGCATGAAGATAGTCTACAAAAAGAATTGTGGCACATCTTTGAGCAAATAATTACGTAACACTGAGCAAACATCAGCTGCCAAAACAACCAACCCCATATCGGTTCCTAGAAACACGCTCTAATTCTAGATCATGCAAACTCAGGTGTAGACTGAGCCAAAGCAACCTATTCATTACGTAAGATTCTATAGGTTTCCTTGGATAAAAACCCCAATCCTTGCCACGCAATATTGCGCATACTACTAGCTTTGATGTGTATCTCAATGTGTATCTTAAGTGTGTTACAAAATGTGTTTTGTTTTATAATTTTGTCCCAATAAGCTAATATTCCACACACCTGCATTTCACTATTTTTGAAAAATACATTGAAATTAGACGTGACTCTTATCTGACCTGGCAATAAATGGAAAGATTATCTAATTAAAAACATAACCTTAGTCTCCTGTTATACATGTCCCCCAAAAATATGATTTCTGTCAGTGGTCTTAGTGGGGTCCTGGTAAAATGCCTATATACTGTTTAATTAGTGGTACATACAGGAGCATATTAAAATGAAAATCATTGAGATTTCATATGTGTACATTTTTCTGGCAAGGAGTCAGGTGAAATTAATTTGGCACAGAATGTAAAATTTGGGCTTGGTTCAAAATTTCTGGCCCTTTTCAGGTATGATATTGTCACTGGTTGCTGCAAGCATGTTTGTTTCTCGGCGACATTCAACTGAAAATAGCCAGGCTTATGGCTTCCTGAGTGAAGATCCAGATTGGGTCATGAACCCTTTGCAAAATTTCTGCAACAGTGAACCTTCTGATTAGAGCTTAATAAATGTTCCCAGATCGTGCGACTCCCAGACTCCTTTGCTCCTGTGTACGCCATTGACAAATAATCACAGTAAATAAAGGCTTAAAACACTTACAGCGTGAATTCAGTTGGTCAGTATATTTCAAGGGCAATTTCTCAGGAGGAAAGTGCAATGTTTTTACTGGAAATAAGCAAACGTTGATCATACAGGGAAAAGCCTCATAAGGTTGTGCTATATATGTTTACAAGGAATATTGATCCACAGGGAAATTAAGGACACTGCATACCCCTTGTATTAAAAGTTTAAACAACATCTGGTTTTATGATACATTTTACAATGGAAAATGTTCCATCATATAAAAAAAACTGACATCTAATTGTCAGAAAGCTCAGCAGAAAACCTCTTTTTGCCTCAGGTTTTTTTTCAGCGATATAAAATTGTAATTTCACTATGCCATTGGACTCCTTGTAAATTACATGAACACCATCGGCAGATGTGCTTTAACATCGTTGCTACATTGGATTTCTTGAACCATTGTAATTTCTGGAGTCATCCGCTGCACAAATTTACAAGGCTAGAACCACAGAGACCAGGAGGGAAGCAGGATTGGAAATTAACGAGCTCATAAAAACTGTACAGCTAGATTAATCCGTATCAGCTGCGTTAATTGTGCAATAAACATGTATGAGAACATCACAGGATGACCAGAGGGATATGGGAGAGGCCCGGGAGGGGCACTGACAGGAGGGAGCGTGACTGAACGTGAAATTGCGTGCGTATTATCTCAGCAAAACAAATGCAAATAAATAAGTGGTCACATCAAGAAGATTACTAAAAAGTCTGTGGTACAGTGAGAGTACGGTCAACATCTTCCAACATGATTGCAGGTTTCCTCATTCCCATTGAGATTTCAGTCCCTTTTTTTCAATAAATAAACGACATTTCTAGATTTTTCATTTGCGGTTCGGTTATCAATGAGAATTTATATTAAGTAGGAGATATAGTGATGTAATTACTATGGTGTTAAATAGCTACTGTGTAACTTTAAGCAAGTGCGTTGTAATCACCATGCAGGTATGCTTTATAATGAGTAAATACAGTACATAAAGATTTGGGGTTGGAGTTGGGGTAGTGTAGTGGGGTAGTGTAGGGTAGTGTAGTATACTACATGGCGGCAGTGTAGTATAATGATTAAGGAACTGGCCTTGTAACCGAAAGGTTGCAGGTTCGATTCCCAGGTAGGACACTGCCGCTGTACCCTTGAGCAAGGTAATTAACCTGAATCGCTTCAGTATATATCCAGCTGTATAAATGGATATGTAAAAAAAAGAAAAGAAAATGCTATAAAGTTGTGTAAGTCGCTCTGGATAAGAGCGTCTGCTAAATGCCTGTAATGTAATGTAATGGGGTAGGATTAGGGGTAGTGGGTAGACTAGAGCCCTTCCAATAACAGGTAACTATGACCCTAAAGAGTAGCTAAGCAACCACTTCTATCGCCTGCTTAATATTGTGTAAGGGTATTACAGTAATTTGCTGTTCACATCAGCAGTGTACGCTGCTCACACACATATGAATGTGCAAGAACACACAATAGCCCTAATAAACTCATACCATCAAATAATATTGTCTAATAAAGTCATATTTTAATGTTAGGAAAGATGTTTTGAGGCAGAGGGTATAAATATAATGGACAATTTGCTTACGGGTGGGAACCACATTTATATGCTAATTTGGTATATTTACATTTAATTATTATTACCATAATGTTATTATTTGGAATAGTATCCTTGAATAACTGAACAGAAAATTTGCACACATGGATGTGTCTAGAAGAACAAAATAAACATGAAAAACAGATGTAAAAAGTAGGTAGTGTTGTAGATAATTGTTCTTTGTATTTAATTCATTTTACAAATGTAAGTGCAAGTAATTAAAGCCAGTTCTGCTGTAATTAATTAGTTGAACCGTCTCTACTCTCTGTGTAATATGGTGCATTGCTGAAAGAAGGGTAAGAGGCGAGGCTTATGGATCTGGAGTTAAGGCTTCCCCTCTCAGATAAATGTGCATCCCCATAAACTGGTTGACCGTATAGGCCTACAGGTAGCCATTTTAATCAATGCTCAGGTGTGTTCCTTGAAGAAGTGAAATATATAAATATATAGTTCGTTTTTGATTTCAGAATTATGAACAAACCCCAGATTAAATTAACCAAAATGTGCTGCTTGTTATCAGCCTTTTAAACCATCCACTGTACCTTCTTCTCAGTTAAATCGATTAATGAGTACACGTGTACATTAAAGCATCTCCAAATGATGAATGTTCTTGTTTTTTGTTTGCTAGCTTTTTGTGTTAATGAGGATAGTTGTACTTAATAGAGCACCTTTTTAAAAGCCCATTTTGAATAGGCTGTTTTCTTGTGCAATGAGCACTACTTCTCAGGGCATAGCATTGGACACCATAGGCTGTGTGCCTTTTAAAATGTGCTCCTGCTGGGAGAGGCTCACAGTAAGCTAAACACTGTAATGCCTTGAATGTCCCTGAGGATATTCACCCACATGTAGATTCAGTTATTTTATCTGCAGTATATAGTCAAGTAGGTTGCTTTGGCATCAGGATTTTGTGAAGCAATTATTTGACTGTAATCTTTAAAATGCACCAAACTATCTGCAGTTTTGCTATATAAATAAATGAACAAACACAAAGTGAGCACTGAACAGCAGAATTCCATTGAATGATCTCTTTCTCAGCTGTGTTGAGACCTGCGGAGATGTTCCATGGAAAAACACGTGTCCAGCCTTTGAGGAAGTTAATCCGGTGGGCTGTAAAAATGTAAACGTCTTGGGATGGATTGGCACTGCCGGAATCAGGTCAGTGCTTAGCTTCTCGCAGATTACCAGGCAGACACAGAGAGAAGGATCAGCCACCAAAAAACCACGGCTTCCAGCTGGACAGTCTGACAACTTCCCTGGCGACCTAAAGACTAATCTCCTTTGCAAAAAAATTTCAATAAAAATAAAAATACTGTTTTATACTTCAGTCCACGCTAATGGTAAAACTGGAATTCACGTTCAAGGGGGTCAAACTACTTAATGAGATTCTTTTCACTTCACACAAGAATTGAATGAGTGTCATATTTCACGCTGAACCCTGTGCGTGTACGGCTGAAAGCGATTGTGCACTTTAATTAATCGCGCTTTACATTCCAACCGACATGGGAATATAGCGGGTCTGACAGCCTGCTGGGAGTAACAGCGAAATCCCATCAAGAATTATGCTGCCTTTGTTTCCTCATTAACTACCAGGAAAGAGGCCATGGGAGCATGTGATCGCTAAACTGGCTATAACCAGCCGAGGTCCCTATCCGTTTTCCTCCTCCTTCCATCCGTCCATTGAGCAGGTCGTTCTGTGTCTCATCTACATGTGCTCCTCCCCCGGAGAGCCCCCTAGTGTGACGGAAGACCTGAACATGAGTGCGGGCAACATTAGGGATTAAGATACTCTTGGTTTGAGGGTTTTAAAGATTTTATTCCATAAATGTGGGGAAGTAGCACAGATTTGGATCAGATGCAGGAGGGAGTTACAATGCATTTGAAATAGGGGATTGCTGTATGGTGGTGTATGGAACATCGTCACACAGTGCATTTGGCAATATTCTATCTGCGGCAAGGTAGCTGTGGGACCCTGGGGTTAGGCAAGAGTTATGGGCATGAGTATGCATTTTGTTATAATTACAGGCTTTTAGCAGACGCTCTTATCCATTGCGACTTACATTTTTTTTTTTTACATAATTTGTACATTTTTTACATACTATCCATTTTTTACTGCTGTGTTTATACTGAAGCAATTCAGTTTAAGTACCTTGCTCAAGGGTACAACGGCAGTGTACCTTGGAATCAAACCTACAACCTTTTGGGTTACAAGCCCAGTTCCTTACCCATTATGCTGCACTGCCTCCCTATTTTATGCAACTACTAATGATTGGTGATTATTTTCTCTGGCTGGGCCACACCAAACAATTTCTTGATTCTTGATAAAGAAATCATAAACTATTACTTATTAATCTACATGTAGAGAAACGCTGACTGCCAGCTTTCCTTAAGTGTTTATATACTCATTTTATTACATCTAATAAAAAAATCATTCGGCTAGCATTGTCAAAAGATACCATTAGGATACCATTCTTTAGGATACAGTTCTTTAATGTTAAAAGAATGAATGTTTGAGAATGGTATTCTAAGTTCCAAATGTGAAATATGAAGATATTTTGTGATTGAATATATTTTTATAATAGATACATTGATGACCAAGGCTTTAATTGATTGATTTTCTAGATTTTTACTGATAAAGTGATCTCATAATGTATGCTTGCACTGAAACTATTATTTTGTTGTGATGCATTTGATTCCCATATTCTTTGTCGTGGTTTAGTGATCAATCACTGTTTGATATGTGAATTTCTTTGCAGATATTACTTGGAGATACAGGGAATAAGAGTAGCATTTCTGAATACATTTTCCATGGTATATCACATTTTTAGTACCTTGTGTAATATTTTCCCATATATTTGATATTTTTATGTGTGTAATAGGAATGCATGTCTTTGTCAATGTCATTTCATATGACAAAGCATAGACATTTGTCTCTCCAGTCAGAAACAATTTTTCATGATAATGTTTCATCAATGTGTTTCATAAAGATTACACACCGTACAGGAGATTAGTTTCGATTAAAACCTGTTTTATGTTATTACGAGCATGCTCAATATTTTAAATTGGAAACCTTATTGATCTCCCCTGACTTTTTTTGATGGGAATCCACCATTTTGAAGTCCCATCCAGAATAGACAGTATATTGGAAAAAGGTTCAATAGCAGCCTTTCTGGGTCAGGGTACGGTTTCTAAATGCCACAGTGATTTTGTGTTACTTACTACAGCCATGAGATGAGTACACTCGTAAAGCAATGTGCCCCTGGCAATTCCAAGCAAGCTTTTAAAGTTCTGCTGTTGAAATACTGTATTGGCTTGTGAAATAAATCTGCTGTCCTATGATTTCATTTTGATCACTGGCGTAGCGCACACCCATGCAGCCTCCGCAGTACCGGCGGCCCCCGTGCACAGAGTCTCTAGTCTGATTAAAAAAATGATTAGGCTATTTTTTTTATTTGACTGAACAAGGCGAAATTCGACTGTGTTTGATAGAAAATCAGGGGACCCTGCAAGATGAATAGGCCACCCCGACCACCCTGGTAGCCGATACCCTACATCATCACAGGGTCCCATACCTGTCTAACACCCTACCGTCGAATCACATCTGGTTTAACCCAAGTAGAACCTACCCCACTAGGGTTGACCCAAGTAGAACCT
Organism: Synaphobranchus kaupii; assembly: GCA_029718625.1. Lineage (NCBI taxonomy): Eukaryota > Metazoa > Chordata > Actinopteri > Anguilliformes > Synaphobranchidae > Synaphobranchus > Synaphobranchus kaupii. Next base: position 26,622,254 of record CM056392.1, on the reverse strand, counting down.
ACCCCACTAGGGTTGACCCAAGTAGAACCTACCACACTAGGGCTGACCAATGTGAATGGGTGGGTATCACGTTCAGAACATATAGCGGCTGTTACTTGCTTTTGCTAACTAGCTAGGCCTACTTAGGTAATCTAAAATCAAGAGAAAATAACTGAGCGGTACTGAAAAAAGACAACGAAAACAAAATGCGGAGGTGAATAAAACTAAGCTACTGAAAATACCATCACTCTGGTCACTGCTAACTGAAGTTGGAGAGTGAGTACATGGTTTATTTCTCAAGATGACAAGTAGAAAGTCTCCCAGCATTTCCCAAAATGAATACTCAAAACAGCCGTGGTTAAAACATTTGCATAAAGAAATGTAAGGTGATGCAGCCACTTAGGTTACTAGTATAGACAAGTAGCAAGAGAGGAGAACAGAACTACCTACAGGAATCTCTTGAGTGGGAGTAGGCTGATTTAATTTAATTTCCTGAGCCTCGACAAGGTCTTCAGTACCAAAGGACTGCACTTTTTGCACTTTAACGCCAGGAGTTGTGACGCCATTGGTGTGAATGGGTCAACCCGGGTTATCCGACCAGGGTGCGCCACGCTGCTCACGACCCGGGATTTATGTGGGTCGGATACATGAAAGGGGCGACACGGGTTACTCTATGTTATCTAACCGACCCTCGATATTGTCATGTCTTTAAATTACAGTGACAAGGTTTCCATACCCCATTTTCGTGCAGAAACGAAAAACTTTTACATAAATGACTACTCATGTTAATGTATATTAGAACCGAACAACTCTGGAATTATCTTCATTTTCATTCGCAAGATTCACAGCTAGATTCACGCAAGAAGAAGAGGGTTGCTCAATTGCCCTTTGCAGGGGGGGGGGGGGGGGGGCAGAGAAACTGTGCTATGCCAGTGCTCTTCAGACAAGGTACAATGGAATCATTTTATTTCAATATTTAAAAAGCAGACAGAGAGATCACATAGCCTATAAAGAATTGACAAAAATATATTGTAGTTTTCAGAATGGTCAATTCTGTCCTCTGTTTAACAGAAATTTTATTCTTTTTTGTTTGGAGAGACAAAGATTTGCCGAATACATACACAGTCTGTGTCGAAAGAAGTTACACCCTATCTATCAGCACAATAGGCCAAAGGCATTTTCTTTTACTAGATTATTTTAGCAATCAGTTTTCACGAGCACCAGTGTACCGCAGGTCTTATCACCAGCAGACCATTCAGAACGGTGGCTGCTGTTATTGTTCCTGGTTTCTGCAGTATGCGGGCTGTCATTTACGTCACATCCAAACCTTATTGAATTACGTATGATCACATTCACCTATAGAACAAAACAAAAAAAATGTTTCTACAAGGCCTCTCTGCTGTATCAACAGAGCAGAGAAAATAACTTTTCCATCATTCATGGTTAAGAATGGTTTGTGCAGTGATTCAGTCTCCCAGGTCCCAGCGGAATAATGCCAGCCGCCCACTCTGAGTGCGCCACTGTTAGCAAGAAGAGGACAATGTCACGGAAAATGTGCGCGCCAAATGGAAAAACTATCCACATTTCTCATTTGGATTGCATTGCTTTCTAACAGTCTTATTCGCTGGCCATTACTTTCTGTCATCCCAAATGAGATTTTTTTGTACTTCATGTGGCTAATATAAACACAATTTCCCAGTAGCTCCTATGTACATACAGTATATGCTTTAAACATGTCCTCACTTGAGTCCTGTGTAGAAACCAGCTCAGCATGTATTATCTTTAAAAAATAGATTATTTGCATTTTTATTGAAAGTTAATTCAGTATTGCCAGAAGATTAAGTGGAATCAAGGCTAAACCTACTGTACGTCAGTACTTTTGTTCCACCAACATACAGCCCTGCGGATTCACATTAAGAAGAGGATTTGTTTGTGTTCACAGTTGTATTACTTTATATTTTCATGACTGCAAGGTAAGTAAATGGTAACAATTGCTGTTTCACCCTTTAATAGGGTAAATGTAGTTTTATAAAGTTAATAAGTAAATGTATAGGTAAATACAGTGCAGTCCAAAAGTATTTGGTATTTGGACAGTGACACAATTTTTGTTGTTTTGTCTCTGTACTTCAGCACATTGGATTTGAAATTGAACAGTGACTATGAGGTTAAAGTGCAGACTTTCAGCTTTAATTTGTGGGGTTTTACATCCGTATCGGGGGAACCGTGTAGCAATTTTTACACAACCCCCCCACCCCACACACACATTTTTGGGGACCAAACGTAAGTAAAATAAGATACTTACAAAGCCAATGTGCTGGAGTACAGAGCCAAAACAACAAAATAGTGTCAGTGTCCAAATACTTACGGACTGTACACCGCACATGTATTCGATGATGACTCCAGTATTGGGGGATATGTCCATTTTTATGTAAAATATATGTTATTTCTGCCTGTTGGCTCATGTGATTATGAAGCTTTTTGAAAAATGCATCCATTAAAACATATAGTCTAAATCTGAGGTTAACAGCTCTCTTCATACCTTTTAAATTTGATACCAGGAGCAAAGAACATACCTGGAGTATTTACATCATATTCCGCATCTTGCCCACATAAGAACACACATTAGGAAACCTCACCCAGGGCCTTGAAAAATGGACTCACTCCCACTCACCCAACACTGAAACACCACAGATTCTATAGACCAACTAGATGCTCAGTTGCATATTCTTAAAGGGATAGTTAGGTATTTTGGACATAATGGGCCCTATCTTTTGTTCAGTTATGGAATAACAGGTGAAATCAGCGGGGTATTAATAAGCTGAGGGTATGGAAACCTTGTCACTCTAATTTAAAAAATATGAAGGACGAAGAATAGCTAAGGTTACAATTCAGTTCACATGGTGACATTTATCTCCGTTTTTTAACCATAGGCTATCGAAAAAAACCTTATGCACAGCGAATCCGCTGTAGCCTAGGCTATTTGAAAAACAATAAAAGCAATATTCACTGGACAAGGTTTTGAACTTTTTTCAGTCACAAACCATTCTATTTACTTACAGGCTGTATTCCTAGATAAACAGAGCTGTATTGTAATGACATCTGAAGCAAATTTTCAAAACTCAAATGTTCGTCTATTGCACTGAGCGAGTTTCCATTGAATGACAATGCACGCATTAGGTGTAAATGACAATTCACGCATTAGGCTTGACATAGGTGTTATCAGCTCCTTTTTAATGGATAGCCATTGTCCCGTACCATCGCACATCGCCTGGATGTTGATGGAGTGGGCTGAGAGCAATGTAATGTGGCATCGTTTCCCTTCGCTGAGGGAAAGGTATGTGGACCTATGGAACCTTTTATTATTATGCATTTTTGACATAGCCTACACAATAATAATATTTCACATTGTGATCTAGATATTTTAGTCATGCTTGTGCGCGTCCCTGTGTGTAACAGACAGGATGGTACGCGCGTTGTGCACACGCCTATGTAGACGCACTTATATGCGCCGTTAAAATAACATGTAAACAACATTTCCCCCAAGCTGTCAGAGTTATTCCATCTCAACTTTAGCCCGTTAATAAAAACTATAGAAGATGATCTACAACGATGGATGAACCTACCACTTTCCATAATTGGAAGAATAGCAACCATTAAAATGTCAATTTTACCAAAAATAAACTATTCACCATGATCCCGACGCAACCCACCACCAACTGGTTCAACTCTCTAGATTCAATAATAACCTAATTCTACTGGAAAAATAAAAAAGCCAGAATCAAATTAGCTACTCTTCAGAGAAATAAAAATCAAGGAGGACTCGATGCACCAAATTTTCATAATTACTACTTGACCAACCAACTGCTATACATCTATAAATGGATTCACCCCACCCAACAAAATAATTCATGGATTGATATCGAACAAGAAGTATGCAGGGAAATCTCATCATCTGATCTACCATTCCTCAATACAAATATAAAACACCACAACTGCTTTAAAAACACTGTAATTTCTACAACTCTGACAGCTTGGTGGAAAATCAACAAAATCACAAACTCCACTTTGACACCCTGCAAATACACCCCAATTTGGCGTAACCCTGACTTCCAGCTCAACAAAACTCCACTGAATTTCACCACTTGGAAACAGAAAGGTATCACACATCTCCACCACATTTTTCAAGAGAACACTTTAATCACTTTTAAAGAGCTAACCCAGAGATACGGTGTTGGAAGAGACCAATACCTTCAATATCTTCAGCTAAAATCTGTCCTGAAATCCAAAATCAATATAATGCAGAATAATTTGCAGCCACCATTAATCATAACAAAAATAAACAAAATAACATCTCAGAAGAAAATTCTCTCTAAATTATACAAAATGCTAACACATATCAACTCTACAATACACCTCCCCATTTCAAGATGGGAATTAGACTTGGCCATCTCTCCCAGCGCCGACTTCTGGCAACAAATATGCACCAACATTTTCACAATGACTAACAACACTAACTTACAATTAATTCAATTCAAGGTAATCCACAGAGCACATATTACTCAACACAAGATGTATAAAATGGGATTAGCAGACACTGACATATGCTCACACTGCACTCTAAACACCCCGGACAATTATCTCCACGCTATTTGGCTATGCCCACCCATCCAACACTTTTGGCACACAGTCACTAAAACGTTATCCCGTTTTTTGGGTCGCAGCATTCCACTATCTCCTTCTCTCTGCCTACTTGGAGACATATCCACAATCAATTTAACAACCCAGAACACCAGGTCCTTGCTCATTGCCCTAACTGTCGCCAAGAAAACTATCCTATTACATTGGAAAACAAGAAATACTGCAAATACTATGCAATGGTTGAACCTTCTTTCAGAATACATATCATTAGAAAAAATATCAGCTTCCAGCCACAATCAAATGTCACAATTCAGAGACAACTGGGAACCATTCATCAATAATCTAAATTTATAATCCAACCAAAATAAACCGGTTAGCCAACCCCCTCCCCTTTTCCCCCTTTCTTTTCTTCTTTCTCTCTCTCTCTCTCTCTCTCATATACATTACACACTTATAAACATAGTCTAACCTGATGCATACATATTCACAATTCATGTTATTAAGTTTCACCCTCTCAGTACTTCACTTTTTTCTGGCCCAATATACTCAGCTCATTTGTCCACTCTTACCTCCTCTGTCTATCCATCTGTCTGTCTACCCATCTCCCTGTCTATCTACCCGATTGGTTTGTCTCTCTCTCTGCCTATCCGGTCTGTCTGTCTGTCAGTCCGTCTGTCTGTCTGTCCGTCTATCTGTCTGTCATGGTAGGGGTAACACATTGGGGTGTGGGTGGTGTTTTCTTTGTGGGAGATTATGGTAGGGGGGTGGGTGGGTGGGAGGGGGGCGACTTCACTATTTGTAATTAAAACTATTTATCTTTTTCTTTTTGTTTGTTATACCCTTTCCTCTGAGAGGCTTCATTGCATAATTTTGCAAATCATAAATAAAAAATAAAGTTGACCTCCCAAGAGGGGGGGTGGTGGCGGGAATACATTTTTAAAAAAAATAAAATAAAATAAAATAAAATAACATGTAAACAACTGCGACATGACTTTAGACCAGGTTTGTGGTGGTTCTAGCAAGCGCTTTCTGCTGGCTCAAGATAGCAATACGCCAGAAAGAATCCTGGCCACTCCTCATCTTAAGAGCAACACGCCCAGTTCACTTGTAATGGGCGCAAGAATACATGGTAGTTCAGTCAGGCCACTGTTGTTCAAATAAAACTTTATTGACATTATAAAAACAATACATTTTAGGTTTGGCGGTATGGTTCTGTTCACTAAGCCCTCCCGCCCATCCACGCGAGCAAGCGTGGGTATGTCGGCGAGGGCAGCAGCAACAACCCCCCAATAGGGTTGCACTTAGAACAGAACCGGCAGCACTGAGAATGGTTTTTTACAGATTCCATTCAATCAGTTGTGTTACGATCCTGGGGGAGGTTTGGACCTAAATGCACGACTAAGGAGGCAGATGAACAGAAAATAATATTTATTAAGCGTTGGGGTAGTCCCAAAGCTGTACAGAAGGGAAAACACAGTATTACACAGGAACACAGGAGTCCGATACGGACTGCTCCAAGCCGGAGCTGGACTAAAACTCAGGAGTGTGTTCCAAGCCGGAACTGGACTGTACTGGACCGGGAGGTCCACCCAGGGACAGAGTCTCTGGAAAGGCAAACTTGTTCCAAGCCGGAACTGGACTTTTACTGGTGGTGTACTTCACACCGAGACTGGACTGGAACTGGACCGGGAGGTCCACTCAGGAACTGGATTACTGGAAACAGAAGGTGAGTTAGAATTGGAACTGGACCGGAGCTGGACCGGGAGGTATTACGAGTACTGGACTGAACGCAATGGTAGGTAGCCGGCAGAACCCGGCAGGGAAGAGCTGTGTGGCGGAGCTCAGGTAGGTCCGGTTGGGGTAGCTGGGTTGCTGAGGAACCTGGGACCGTAACCGCAGCAATGGAGGTAGCCACGGCCGGACAGGAACCACTGCAGGATTGCGAAGCTGTGCAGCCAACTGCGGATGCAACTCGAGCTGGAGTTGGAGGTACCGTAACACACACAGGGATTACAAAAGCTACAGACTGGTAGAAGCTGGAACAGCTGGTGATTAGAGGGAGACAGGTTAGAGGCATGCAAAGCAGCAAAACGTTCGGGCTGGATTGATACCAAACTGGAAGACAGGTATAACGAAAGCTGTAAGGAATTAACCCACAACCAAGCGCTCAGAAACACGGGACCAGAAACGTGGTGACCATACAACGAACAAGGTAAGTTAGTTTAAGAGCAGCAAGCAGGGTCAGGAGGGTAACACAAGTAATGAACCGACAAAGAAGGGGAGACAGCAGGTGGGTTAAATAGGGGAGTGAAATTGGAACCAATAAAGCACACGTGAAGAATGTAACCGGGAGTGATTGCTAATTACACAGGTGAGGAATGCATGCAACGAGAGGGGAAAGCGATAGGCGGAAACTAAAGTGGGAAACAACGAGAGCGAAACAGAGGGGAAACGCCCAGCCTGCAGCAGAGGGGAAAACATGGACAAGGGAATCAAACAAGAAACGGAGGGACATGGCAAAACAGGGAATACGGACTGGATGGGAACGGGACGTTACAAGTTGTATGTATATGGCACTTTTAAGTGTCATTATCACAACAATATATAAGGAACCGGGCCTGAACCCCCATAAAGCATGCCTAGGGCGACCGTGGCAAGGAAAAACTCCCTGCTGTTAGCAGGAAGAAACCTTGGGCAGAACCTGACTCTGAGGGGGGAGTCCATCCGCCGCTGACTGGCACCGGTTAACTGAATGGCTGATTACAGAATAGAAAAATGCAAGACAGAACATATGAAAATGTCAATATATAATGGGCTGGTGGTGGGAGGCGGATTGAAGGCCAGCAGGTGGCATCATCAGCTGGGGACGGCGTGGAGCTGGAGCTGACCGGCTGCTTCTGGAGAACGATGTTTGTTGATCTATAGCTACCGCTCCGGCGGTTGCCGAAGAGGGAAGGAGAGAGGAAAGAAATCAGTAGGCACTCAAACATATTAGTGAGCCATGCAGGAGCGATATAGGCTAAGTGTCAGTGCGCAAAGGGGAACTGTAGAGGATGGAGCTGGGGTGGAGGGGGGGGGTTTTGTTTGTAGCAGGCGTGCATCAGAGGATCCACCATGTTAGGGCGAGGCTGTTAAATAGACCGCCTTGATTCACCAATCAATCCATTCAAGTAGCGTCACTACTCAGCTGAGCTGTCAGCTGATTACCTATGCCAGGTTTCACTCTCGTGACCTGCCTGAACTGACGCTATGCTCGATTTAAAGGATGTGAACGCAAGGCGTTATTATGAACCATGCGCCGGGTGTAAGATAGCAAATACACTTGCATTTGGGTTAGTGCCGCTTTGTGCCGGGTGTAAGATAGGGCCCAATGCCTCAATTACGACTTACCCATGATGTAGTTGATTGATGGAAACCATTTTCAGCTAATTCCATGTTGCTAATGCTAGCGCAACTGTAAGGTAACCGGTAGCATCCACTACCAAACGCACTTAAACACTCCACAGTGCACCCAAAGCAAATAAAATACGACGACAGTCTATCTGGGTTATTTTGAGTGTTTATACCATAATTTTTGAAGTCAAACTATCGTCGAATCTTTTACTTTGTGCTGACCTATATTCTCTGTGGAAGTACGGTGGCGGAGCGATACTTTACGTTACCTACGAATGTAGTGCCGGCACTGGTCGACTACAACAACAAAGAAGAGCAACAAGTTGCAATGGCCACGTTCGCTCTGCCGCTGTACTTCCACAGAGAATATAGGTCAGCACAAAGTAAAGGATTTGTCGTATTTTATTTGCTTTGGGTGCACTGTGGAGTGTTTCAGTGCGTTTGGTAGTGGATGCTACCATAGAGTTGCGCTAGCATTAGCAACGTGTGTATGTCCAAAAGAAGGGACAGCATGAAATTAGCTGAAAATGGTTTCCATCAATCAACTACATCATGGGTAAGTCGTAATTGAGACATTATGTCCAAAATTCCGAACTATCCCTTTAACATTGACAGTTCTGTCTCCCTACAGGAACATTGCAATTAGATGCCTTTTTGACTATTCATGAGGTGCCATGACCATCTTTAGGCACGCCATTTCATGAATATTCATGCACTGTAGCATAGCACTAGAACCTTCTATAGTTAGGACGTAGAGATGTCAGAAGAAGTGCATCTGATTCATCTGTAGAATCTGCGATGCCACTGCCAGAGCCAGTACAGTCACCATCTTCCTCCACCTCAGTGTCAGTCATGGTGGCCAGATTCAGTCAGATTGATGGACCAGGCTATTCCCTGGCAGATTGCCATCCTGATGTCTACTGCATCAGTACTTTATGCAGTCATCTCTCCAACACACAATTGACTCAAATACACCCACTAGCCCAGCTAGGCCAGTATTTACATGATGTTCAACGTTATAAATATTGTGTGGGTTTTTTTCTGTATATATTACATCTCTGGAGTATTTGTCATACTTTAATCAAACACAAAGATCACCAGCGAAGTCTAATTTTACTCTTGCATAGCAATGCATTTACGTGTGCCAATGTTGAAAGCTTATAATTTTTGTTAGCATTTTTAAAAATCAGACCCAATATGTTTCTGTTACCTATTTAGGAATTATAACAGCTGCAGCCTGTGGGACATAGTTTTATGCGGTTAAAAAAAGAGCCATCACTTCAGTCCATTGGACAGTTTGAAGGCCTGGATTCGTGAACCATTGCCAGTCTCCTGGGGTTTCCTGCTTCTGTTCTACAACAAGACTGACAAAAAATATAAGCCCACAGTTTGAAGAAAAATATAATGTATTGGTGTCTTTCAAGATCATGGACATAACACACCTTCCTTCACTTACCTGTTTCTAATGACTAGTTTATTTCACCACTTTTCCCAAGATGAGGGTGGCAATTGAAGTGGTTATGTCTTCCACACCACAAAGCCAGGCTGGAGCAAACATAATTGAAAGAAAGAAAGACAAACATCTAGTAAAATTGTCTAATTCACCAATGGAGCTTGAAGCTTGTACTTGGGAGATCTCTCTCTCTCCCTCTCCCTCTCTCTCTCCCTCTCTTACTCTCTGCACACAATGGGCACCAGAGCCAGGCTTATCGGCCCAATGCAATCAGCACACCTATGAAAAATGAGGCTTTCAAAAGATCTTGCCCTGTGGTGCAGTAAATTTGAAAGTACTCTTAATAATAATACAAATTGCCATTGACTTTAATGTGCCTCAGAGCCATCCTGTAATTTCATTAGTCCTCCCACCCGCCTACAACATCCCCCCCCCCCCATCTCCACCCCCCCATCCTCCGCCCCCGATTCCCAGTGCCACTGCAGACATAATGGAACATGGTGATGTCATTCCTTCTCCTCCCATTGAAACCTGACTCAGATGCCTGAAATAGAAACCGGTTTTACTGCCTTCTTATCGGATTAAAGTTCTCAGGGGCGTTCTCTTCCGCCATCTCCCAAATCAATAGGTGGCTATCAGTGTTAAAAATGCTGAGGAGTGCTTTGTGTGCTCCATAAGAAGGGCGCGTGCAGACAGAGCATGTGGCCAGCCTCTAATCCATACTTACACCCCCCACTGGGACTTACTCAGTGAGAAAAAACAAAACAAATGTGAAGGTCTGAATTAATCACTGTTTCTTGGTGTCTAACCTAAAGTCTGTATATTAGTGTGAATATGATCAGTTATTCAGTGAGAGAACATTTAGAAACCCCCCCCCCCGGCACCAACCCCAACCAACCCCCCACCCCTCCCGCCATACCACATCACGCTCAGACTCTCGCATTAATTTACCTTCATGCACCTGTTCTCATTCTTGTTGTGTTATTTTACATATATATATACGCTAATTCTGAATTTCATGCCTGCAACACGTTCCAAAAAAGTTGGGACAGGGGCAAAAAAAAGACTGGGAAGGTTGTGGAATGTTCAAAAAACACCTGTTTGGAACATTCCACAGGTGAATAGGTAACAGGTGATGCTATCATGACTGGGTATAAAAGGAGCATCCACGAAGGCTCTGGCATTTACGAGCAAGGATGGGTCGAGGTTCGCCACTTTGCAAAAAACTGCGTGGGCGAATAGTCCAACAGTTTAAGAACAACGTTTCTCAGCGCACGTGTTACACTCTCCGTTCCTCCCAGTCCCTGTTCCCGTTTGTGCTCCTTGTTTTACCCTTTTCCTCACATTTCTTGTTTTGTTTTCATGTTTCCTGTTTGTATTCCTCGTGCTGCAGGCTGGACGTGGTTTCCCTGTTTGTGTCACCATTTCCCTCTCGCATTTCCTCTGCCTATCACTCCCATTTGCATTCCTCACGCTCTCTTCTCTGTTAATCACTCTCGCATACATTCTCACGCTGCATGCATTCATTAGCTCATTAACTCTCATATATATTCTTCCGGTCTTCGTTGCCTTGTGCCAGTTTGTTAAGTCTTGTTGTTGGAAAAACTCTTGTCTTGTCTGAGTCTCGTATCTAGAATCTAGCCTTGCTTTGTCTTGTTTAAGCTACTGTCTAGTCTTGCCTTGCCTAGCCAATTAACGCTACTTGGTTTTGTTCTTGCCTTGCTTTAACTAATGCCTTGTTCTGCTCTGCTTGTCTGCCAGCCTGCAGCTATATCCTAGCTCCACTCCACTCAGCCCTGTCTCCCGCATCCCGCTCCTCCTCTGCTACACCAACCCAGGATTCAGCCACCATCCAGCCCCTTGCCTACTCCCACTCCCGTTCTGCCCCTGTTCGCGCCATTCCAGGATCCAGTCCCTACCCTTAACTCTCCCTATACTTCTGGAGTTGTTGAACAAAGTAATAAATTAATGGAATTATTGGATTTCTGTCTCAGAGTCGTACATTTGAGTCCAGTCCCTTCTCGGATCCTTAACAGCACGATTGCAAGGAATTTCGGGATTTCACCATCTACAGTCCATAATATTATTAAAAGATTCAGAGAATCTGAAGAAATCTCTGTGCGTAAAGGGCAAGGCCGAAAACCAATATTAAATGCCCGTGACCTTCGATCCTTCAGATGGCACTGCATTAAAAACCGACATGCTTCCGTAATGAATATAACCACATGGGCTCAGGAATAATTTGGAAAACCGTTGCCAGTAAATACAGTTTGTCGCTGCATCTACAAATGCAAGTTGACTCTACTACGCAAAGCACAAGTCATATATCAACAACATCCAGAAATGCCGCCGACTTCTCTGGGCTCGAGCTCATCTGAGATAGATTGACTCACAGTGGAAATATGAAACATGTGCTGTGGTCTGAAGAGTCCACCTTTCAAATTATTTTTGGAAATAATCGATGTCGTGTTCTCCGGGCCAAAGTTAGGAAAAGGACCATCACTCTGCTGCCAGATATGCAGTAGATATGGATGGATCACTTTAAGGGTTGTTTCTCCTGACAAATTCTCCTATTGAACTCTATGGATCTATAAATAAGTCAGGAGAAGAAATCAATATCTACTGTATTTCTACTATCTACTATCCATCCATATCTACTGTATTTCTGGCAGCAGAGTGATGATTTAAGGCTTGTTTGATATGTCAGACCCTTGATGACTTAGAGCCATTTTATCAACCATGTATTCCATACTGTTCCAGCATAATTTAAAGCTAAATCTAGTCCCACCCCCAAATTCCCATAGAGATCCATTCAAATGCAGAGACTTTATAGTATCGCTTGTAAGAGTACCAGAAAATAAGATATCAAGAGTCTTTTGATGTTGTTGGGTCACAGACATCAGGAAGTCATGGCATGCAAAGATATGCGACCAAATATTAAAAATTATTACTTTATTCAATATATAAATGCAGGGGTACCAATAATTGTGGCCCACGTGGTTTTGTTAAAAATAATTATTTCTTGATGAGGGATTTTCTTTTCTCATAATAAATAAACGTCAATTAAAGGATTTTTCTAATTTTTTCAGTGTGAGATTAAGCAATTTGACCAAACGGTGAATTTTTTATAACCCTTTTTACCCATCTTTAAAAGGGGGTACCAACAAATTTGAGCACGTCTGTATATATATATACATACACACCAACAAGCTCAATTTATACCAATAGGAATAAGACAGCTCAGAAATTCAAATGGATTGCAAGGCACAAGAAGATCAATACCATAATGCAAAGCTAGTGATAGAAGGTCCTGTTTATATTTCCATTCCGGACAGATTACAACAGTGATATGAATTAATCCCGGTGAAATAAATGGCTCTAAGAATAATTTACATACACATGGCTGTCCATGATATGATGGCAAAATGTTTAATTCCTCTACTTTGTATGAATAATTCATGACCTGTGTCATGTACCACTAGAGTAAGAGCCATTTTCTGCACATTTGCAATTAAAAGTAAATCTGAGGGCAATAGCGTATGATGGAACATGACCACAGGACACAACAAATGACGGAACTATGCTCCGGCGTCCATTCCAGCATGGGCAGCTGTTCAGCGCAGATCTTTCATAGAAGCAGAGGTGTAAAATCCAGGTTCAGAAAGTAAATGTCCTCCCCAGTATTATGTTCCAATCACCTGGATTTGCTAATTAGCACAATTCTGTGATGTTCTCACTCGTTTACCTGTTCCCTCTCGTATCATGTTTGTTTTTTCCTTGTGTGTTTCCCTCGTGCTGCAGGTTGGGCGTGGTTTTCCCTTTCGTGTCACTCTGTTCCACTACTCGTTATCCGCCTATCCCTTTCCTCCCTTCTGCGTGCATTCCACACACTCTCTGCTCCGTTAATCACTCACGCATACATTCGCACACGGCACCTAATTGATACTTGTTAATGTTTGTATTTAGTCACCCGGTGTTCTTTGTCCTGTGCCAGTTCGTTAAGTCTCTTTGTAGTTACTCTCCGGTCTTGTCTCGTGGATACATAGTATCTAGTCCTGTCTTGCCAACTTTAAAAGCCTTGTCTTGCATTCTGCGTTAACTCGCCATTGCCAGCTCTGTCCAGCTTTGATCAGCTCTCGCCAGGAACGGCGCAAACACGCTGTTCAGTCTGTCCTGCCTCGCTGTACTAACTTTTGTCTGCTCTGAGTCTACCAGCCTGCAGTTGTTCGTATATCCTGCTTGTGCTGCTGTTCCTGCCAACCAGCTGCTGTGTGTGCATGCAGCCGGTGCTCCAGCTCTGCTAACCGGCGGCGGTGCGTGCCTCCTGCTTGTGCTGCTGCTGCTGCCAACCTGCTGCTGTGTGCATGTCCAGCCGGGACCCCAGCTCTGCTAACCTGCAGCGGTTCCTGCCACTCTGCTCTGCTCCCGATCCTGTGTTATTCCAGTCCTGGTGCGGCTACTTCCACGTTTTGTGGCGTATCTCTCTCTAGATACGCTTTTAGAAATCCTTATCGGTCGCGTTTGGTTCTCCGAACCTTACACTCCCCCTCACAACGGTACAATGAAAAAAGAAAGGAAAAATAAGATAAAGGTCCAGTACACAATACACTGGACACAGTTAAATAATTCTCCATAGCTAACAAAAAATAATTCCAGTTCACAATACCCTATGGAAAAATAGGGCGTCAACCGTTGGTTGATTTGTAACAAAGTGCTGATTCAGAGTTATAGTTAGGCCAGCAATGTTAAAGCAGATGTGCAGAATGAAAGGGAATCCCAGGCGCAGTTCACAGAGGGAGACTGAAGGCATTTCATGACACTGCTGGCCTGACTATGGGTCCAGAGATCAGAAAGTGTAGAGGAAATACAGATGAGGGCAGGGACAAAACAGATGTCCAGAGTTTGAGGCACACTTAAGGGTTTGCAGACAGATGGTTCGTGGAGCCAGTGTAGTCGAGTGCACTGCTGCATACCAATGTTTTGACGTGGATGAAGACCCCATTTTTCTCTGCCAGTGGACACGGATACAAGAAAAGAATACCTATGAACAAACAGCAGAAGTCATTTATTCCCAGTTCAGACAGAATACAGTACGCACAGACCAACAAAAGACAATAAATAACGCAGTCATAAAACACAACACATCGCAAATCACCGAGGATAGGTCCTAGGGCCAATTTGATTGTTATGATGAACTCCCACATGAAATCTGAATTAGCTAGATGCGTTGGTTCCTCAGTGGATTCAAGGCTATAAATCTTAATCTGTAAAGGTTCAAGGGCACAGCAAAGATCACTAAATGCCACTGAACAAGACTTAGAATTATTAGATATATTTACACACATACTATATGTAAGGATTGAAATTTATATTCAAATTCTTCAGACTTTCAAGTAAACAGTATACAGCGATAAATTGAAGAAGAAAAAAACTTTACTGGACATGCTGTACTATATAATTTGCAAGATAACAATCGTCCCACTCTCCCATGACGCACAACTTTCTTTTTCTTAGTGATTCACAACAGCTAGTTTTCTCCTTAAAACGTCTTCCAAGATTTAAATCCTCTGTGATTCATACAACTACAACTGTAGATATTATCATAACGGACAATGGCCAATGACATGGGAAATAGCAGATAACCAAAGGTAACGTGATATCATATCAATATAATATCAACTAACACCAATGCTTTATAATTCTTAAGATTATTTATTTAAAAGAATAAACCTAAAGGTACTGCGCTTTCAAATATTAAGGTAATTTACAAAGCAATTGAAGTGTTACAAAGGTCAGTGCTCATTTTGTAATCCGAGATTGAGAAGTATAAATCAGCTCAATGCTGCCACCTGCTGCTGCTGAGTTTTTAGGCTTGCTAATGCTACAGAATTCAGCACACATACACACACGCACACACAAAGACTGGCACAGACACACTGTGGTAATCAAGTTAACCATGAGAACTGTCCAATAAAAAATAAATACAAATTGACAATAAGTTTTTTTTTTGTTTGCCACAATTCATTTAAATAGGCACATTGGTAAACACCTTCACAAAACCATAATTTCATATTTTACTGGTTTTAAGATAATTGTCCGCTCATTCCATCATCTAAAGAAAGTGTGAAATCTCACAAAATATCACCTCATTCTTTGTGAAAGTTGAAGCTTGAGTTTGTTCATTCTTAATACATTTCAGGTAACCGCATTCCCGGAAAGTGCTGCTCTGATGTATTGGTGGCTCAAAGCAAAAGAGCGCAGAACACAGAGCATTACCATGCATTGTACATTATATGATGATCAATAATAATAGATAAAAACAGCATGAGGAATGTCTGAGTGGAAGACACATAAATAATGCAGGGCTGAGTGCTTTAACATTGCTCTGTGCAGTATTCTGTCTACACAGTCAAATAATGTAGGTGCATTGATAGCAGCTCCTGCCACCGGTTTAGCAATCTGACTGCTCCTTATGTGGTTTCAGCAGCGCAGACAAAGTTCAGCATTCACCTTTGAGCAAACATTTTTTTCAATTGATAACAGCTGATATGTCAGTTTTCCTGCAAGCATAACACCTGGGTGACTTCCACTAATCACATGACTCATCACTGGGTTTCGATACATGGCGATGATAATGAGAAGGCGCCGCTGTGAATCTAGAAGCTGCGCAAGGCTGCCGATTATACTGCCTGACCCTGTCAGAGCACACAGCCACGACCTCACGCCTGAGCACGGTGAAATCCAACCAGAGAGGCACCTGAGAAAACTGCAGGAGACATATACTGTTGAAGTCGGAAGTTTACATACACTTAGGTTGAAGTCATTAAAACTCATGTTTAACCACACCACAGATTTCATGTTCACAAACTATAGTGTTGGGAAGTCAGTTAGGACATCTACTTTGTGCATGACACAAGTCATTTTTCCAACAATTGTTTACAGACAGATTATTTCACTTTAATTCACTATATCACAATTCCAGTGGGTCAGAAGTGGCTTACATACACTAAGTCATCAAGGGTCTGAGGTATCAAACAAGCCTCAAACCATCACTCTGCTGCCAGATATGCAGTAAATATGGATGAATCACTTTAAGGGTTGTTTCTCCTGACAAATTTTGGAGAAGAAACCCTTCAAGTTATCCATCCATATCTAAAGTATTTCTGGCAGCAGAGTGATGATTTAAGGCTTACTGTTCCAGCATAATTTACAGCTAAATCTAGTCCCACCCCCCAATTCCCATAGAGATCCATTCAAATGCAGAGACGTTATAGTATCGCTTGTAAGAGCACCAGAAAATAAGATATCAAGAGTCTTTTGATGTTGTTGGGTCACAGACATCAGGAAGTTATGGCATGCAAAGCCAAAGGATATGTGACCAAATATTAAAAATTTAAGGGCACAGTCAACTTAGTGTATGTAAACTTCTGACCCACTGGCATTGTGATATAGTGAATTAAAAGTGAAATAATCTGTCTGTAAACAAAATTTACTTGTGTCATGCACAAAGTAGATGTCCTAACTGACTTGCCAACACTATAGTTTGCTAACATAAAATCTGTGGAGTGGTTAAAAATGAGTTTTAATGACTTCAACCTAAGTGTATGTAAACTTCTGACTTCAACTGTATATGGCCTCCTGCTAACAAACAAAAAACACTGAGCAGACCACGTAATCGCACCACACACTAAAACACCAGATTCATAATGGGTTTCACTTCATATGTTTTCAATGTGTCAGTAGGTGGGTCAATGACATGACGTGATTTTTTTGTGTCCAAATTCATTACTTTCCTAAAAACAGTAATAAGAAAAAAACATGTTATATATCAAATTGCACTACAATATCTCCTTTATGAGAAACCCTTCTCATTTTATTGAAATTCAATTTATTTTTCGAGTTTTGGTGTTCTAAAGCCCCAAAATGTCAGGTGGCGCGACCATCCGAACATACATGCAGAGAACAAAACTGCAATAAAAAGGATAATTTTCTCAATAAAATTCCTAATCAAATAGTTTGGCATGATTTTATGTTAGATTGCTTATAAATGACAGAAAGTAGTTTAACAGTCCTATTTCAAAACTATTCTATTACTTAAAAAACCTTTGTCCGAGAAATGTATTCTCCAAATGTCAGGGGGGGGGCGACCGACATAAAAACATAATTTTATGTACTGTGCCTGTAAGAAAACGATGCAACAGGGTGTGACATCACACAGAAGACCCCACAGGACCCCTGTCATGCAGTAACAAGGTTAGTAACTCTCCCACAAATATTACATAATTTGACGTTTTTGAGTAATGGTGAGGTTCGTTCAACTCACCATGTCAGGTGGTATGACCCCTGGAAAACTATGAAAATTAGTTTTTATTCAGAAAATGTGTATTTGATTGAAAAAATATATGTATAACCTTGAGTTCAAGGACAAAAATGTATATTGGTGACCAAGTTAATTCCTGTTAGATTTGAATTGAGTTTGAAAAGTCAGGTGGTGCGACCAATATGTCAGGTGGCGCGACCAATATGTCAGGTGGTGCGACTAGAATTACAGTTAAACCAATTGAAAAAAGTGATGTTAATTAATGTGTTTGAAGATATTAAATACATTTTCTTAAATACATACATATGATATTAAGTTGTTTAAAGGTGAAAAAGTCCTACTCTTGCATATTGTACCTTTTAGGTTATTATTATTATTTTTTTTTTTTCATTAATTTTTGTAGATGCCATTATCAAGCAAAGAAAAAACAGCATGGCATAGAGATAGTTAAAAAAATTATCCAGTTGCATTTCATTATAGAAATGTGTTCCTTGAGACTTCAAGTTTCAGTTTTATTTTTAAAGCATTGATCAAATGTTGTCTTATTGACATTACCATTGTGGCAGTATTGTTTTAAATGTTGAATGTGCAGTATTGTTTTGAATGCTGAGTCTGACCTGAATGAAATGTAGTCCTCATTATTGAAATGTGTTCCTTGAGACTTGATGTTTCAGTTATATTTTTTAAGCATTGATCAAATGTTATCTTATTGACATTACCACTGTTGCTGGCCTGAATTAAATGTAATTGTATGATTAAGTTCCAGTATAAAATGCTCAGGTTTCAAATAAAAGCCAAATGAAACCAGAATAGAATGCATTTACATATCTTTATTTTTATTTAGTGAATTTCAATCGTTATTGAGCACAATGTCAGGTGGCGCGACTGGTCATGATCAGGTGGTGCGACCAGTACATTTACATTTAAATGTATCCATTCCCATTGCAGTCTGCTAAATTAAATCAGAAATATAATTGAAAATCTTGAAATAATGCATACAAATCATTTTTACTGTTAGAATTTTTGTTTTCTTTCTCTCTATGGAAAATAAGGTGTTTGAAAAGAAAAAGAAGTGGCCGTTTCTATAAATGGAATAAAACTGCCATAAATAAAGAAATTAAAGTGGAATTTACCATGTGATGTGTATTTTACACACTACAATGATTCATATTTGCAGGTTTTCAGTAGTGGTAAATACATTAAAAGTGTCCAAATTCATATATGGTCGCGCCACTTGACATTCCTGGGTGGTAAAATCTGAAATCATGTTTAAAAATGTATTTATATCACCTTAAAAGCTATGAAACAAATATAAATACACAGGATACATTCTTGTGGAATTAAGAATGTTTTTAAAATCAATTTTGGTCAGTATTTATTTTTTTTAAATTTTGAAAACCTTATTTGTCATTGACCCAGGTACATACATTTTTAAGGGGGGTTAAGGTACAGAGCAATTTTTGTGATTCTGCTCAAAGTGGATCCTGTTAGTTTTCTCTGAGAAATGGTTGGGTATGCAACATGTAAACTGTACACCAATGGTCCACACAGCTGTGTCAAACTGGAATGAAATGCAGTGTTGATTCAAACTTCAGGATTTAAACAGGCATTGTTTATTTTGGATGGACATTATGGATTAAGAGTCTCTCCTTGGTCGAGATTTTAGGATCCATCCCTGCTGTCCAGCAACAGATTGCTTTACAATCATTCATAACCATTTTGCTTTAAAATTACATAATTGTGGACATTGAAATGTAAAACGATATGTTTAAGGGCACACAGAATATTACAATATGCCACTTTAGTTATGTAACAAATAATAATGATGAATGGAATTTGATGCCGCATTGCAGCCTGCTCCTAATGTGGTTGTCAAATATCCTCTAAATTCTAATAGCACATCAATTTATCTTGAATAGGTAGCTTATTTTGTGACATTGGCCCTTTAAACAACAAGTGTTATTGTTACTTTGATCCTGTGAATGATTCAACTTTATGAGAGACCAGATACATGTAGGTTAAATCGTAGGTTATTGTCATTGCATAATCAATGTATATAACCAAATTTTTTGTTAAAAAATATGATCCATTTACAAGAGAACTGTTGAGCGACAAATAACAGAACAATCACTAGTTTATCATTCAAGGTTTTAAAACGATGAATGATAACCACAAAAAAAGCCTCCACATTTTTTAAAATGCATTTCTCACCATTCACCAGGAAAGTATGGCTGGAATATTATGGTGGAAACATTCATGAAAGATAATCACAAAATCAAGAAAACGGAACCGCTATCTCTGTCACGATGCAACATTGGAATGCCTTGAGTAGAGTGCACCATATCTAGCCTTGTGCGGTGTATGGATTTATGGTCTGCTCTCGGGGAAAGGAAAGGGAAATTCCATTACATTTAATGGAAATCATAGACATTTACTAGGAGGGAAAAGCAGCAACATCACCTTTCTGTAAAACATCATCGAACCTATCTTGACAACTGTCAGTTTGGATATACTGTATAGCTGTGAGCCAGCAATGGAACGACACACATCTGAATTTTAGCTTCTTCTTACATTTGATTGTAGATGCTAGATTTGACACCTCAAAGCAAAATTAACATTTCTGCAGCATGTTGAGTGTATATGAATATACTGCATAACATTTTTATTTGGAGCCCCCTCCCAACACATCTGTGTGTGCGCACATACACACACACACAAACACAAACACACACACACACACACACAATGAATTGTAGAATATAGCAATAATACAACATCAAAAATGCAATTTAGACACAACTGTCCCAGTGGATTAAAATGGTTTTCAAGTGCTTTTTATAGATTATCATATGGCACGGCCTTTCCTTCAGCTTTATTACAATATTCCATCATTGTAATGTCATAATGAAGAAATTGAGCTGATACGGTTTCACTTTGTTACCTTATTGAAGGATTAAACTGTCTCTACAGGATTCCAATATTTCACACCTTAACAGATTTTAATAAACTGGGTGTGTGTGACAAATTAAACCATTACACCCCTTAATGGGCTCATGTTAATGATGTTTCAGTTGATTCTATTGGAGGAGTGTTCACAATAAGTACTTTATGTCAAGAGCAAGCATAGCCTGCAGTGATCCCATGTAATAAACGAGGATCCCACAGGATACATGTTAGAGATAAAGCAGTTTATCAGTTTACCATGCTGACGTACCTCGGCATCTATGAGAATGATTTAGATTACACAATCCATTAATGCTGCTGCCCCTTATAGGTCCTGGAGAACGCAGCAAGCTGTAGCCCAACTCATGACTTGTGCATCATGGAACTATATCACAACCAACTGTATGGTGAAACATGGGATTACAATGACACACATGACACACGTGAGGATTACTGTAGTCAGTATGGTTGAGTTTATTGCTAATGGAAACACATGTAATGGAATCAAAATCACTGATCGTCAGTCAGTGTTTGTAAATGGTGAATGGAGCCTTTGCAAAGAAATTTTGTGACTTCTTCAATTAAGTTTTTTCCAAATAAAGATAAACCATTTTCTTTTTATATCAATAGGAAAATAAACCATTATCAGAGAGCCAGAACAAAGGGTTTGTGGTGTACTTATGATCACATTATAATGGGCACAACACAAATGAAACTCTTTCTCAGTGATAAGAGCAGAGTAGAGTACATCTACATTAAGGGTGATTGATAACCACAGACCCTTAATGGCGGGGCACGCTAGATTGACCCGTTCTGTCGCAACAAATTATGAAGACTTATTTGAGGGACATTAGAGGGTGCCAGGGCCAGGGTACACCATTAGACATTTCCCCTACGTTGTATCATCCATTATCTAGAGGCCCTGTCAGCATGAGAGATTGAGAGTCAATCTGGGGTCTTTGTCGCAAAACAAAGGAACATCGACCTGGAAAATGGCTGAGGCGCAAGGACTTACGAAGGTGACGCTGACCTTGCTGGTGAACTCCTACATTAATCCTTTAAATTCCTTGAGAGCGTGGTACACAACTGCAATATGCCATAAGCAAATGCATCCAGTATAGTGTTGCACATGCTACATACTCGTACATACTGTCACCACATTTAACTTCTGGTTCTTTATGTGTTGTAATGCAACTTTCTCATTGTGTCTCTCACACTGATCATCTTCTTTCTGTTTTCTGTCCTGTATAATTGTGTAATCTTTTGTCTGTAACACCTGGTTACTGGTATTATGTATATGCAAACAGTGATTAATTTATCATTAAGAATACAATAAGATAATGTAATAATAATAATAATAATAATATATCCTTTATTTAAGCAGGGATAACCCACTGAGACTAAAGTCTCTTTTTCAGGGGGGGGGGGGGGGGGGGGGGGGGCTGCATTTTTAATGATTAAATATGTAGTTATAGCAATTATTTAATAACTATAATTTTTATCACTTCTATCTACTGCACCTTGCTTTGTGACAGTTTAATTGTGAAGGGACCTAGGCAGTTTTTTATGATTCATTGATTAACTGACTGACTGACTGTTTGAGCTGCAGGCAGAGGTGATATCATAAAAATTATAGAAACATTATAGAGTGCAAAGATATGGAGAAATGAGCCAACTCTTTTATTGTCTTTTCCCTGACAAAATTTGCTGAATGGGGCGTGTAGTGGTGTCCCCTCCCCTGAATAAAAAGTGTACACTTACTGGAGTGCACTTCTGGTTCATTTTGAAATGGTGAATAGAAACTGATTGCTATTCATGACATTATCTTAATATTACCATCACAAGAAAGGTAATTTACTCTCTAATGTGTTAAAATTATTATTAGAACAGACCTTTATAGGTTGCTTGATTTCTTAAGTGTTACATCCACTTGGCTGTTTTCAATTCGATAGTTTGTAGTTCCAATGCTAGATTTCTGAATAGAGAAGTCACATATTATTATATTATAGTATTTGTTTCAATTGCCTTCTATGCAATTATAAAAAGGAATATCAATTTGCTAGATGATGAACAAAATAGCTGGGAAAAGTCAAGAAACTTACAGCTTCATAAATAGTTATTTTAGTAATTTTATATTTTTGCAATGATATTGAAGCTTCTGCTTCTTATATATACCAAAAATGCTCTGTAATGCCTGATGGAAAATTATTTGAAAATTGTTTAAATGGATTAGACTTATTTCCTGAAATAGTTGAGTAAACTGTGAGAAATGAATAGTAGAAAAGTGGGTAAATAAAAATAATAAAGAAAAAATGTATCTATAAAATGGTTAACCACTGATACTTAACCACTGCGATATTGCTGTCTGAATGCATGTCAGCTTAAAGGGTAAGTTCGCTATTTTGGACCTTGGACCCTATTTGCGGTCTGTCTTCCATGAACCTGACACATTGAGTCCATTTTTTCGCTGATCGGTCCAGTATTGAGTTCGCTACAGATTTCCTGTAGGCTCTCACTGGGCTACAATAGAAGTAAACGGGGGCAATTATAAATGTTATGGAAAAACAACGATAAATGCGCTTTTATAGCTCAGTGTGTATTCTTACGGTCTCAGTATGCTCTCCTGTGAAATGTAGGCTATCGCAAACGCAAACCGAACGTTGAAACAACAGTTCCATTTGAAACAGAACTATTTCTCCGACCGCACTACCTCGCACTGACTTCGGATAACATTACCTGCGCAACTTCAGCCTCTCTCTCTTCTCTTGCTCTCTTATCATCCATCTCTTGTAGTTCCGTGTCCGTGTATTCTGGCTCAAATCTGTAGCCAGTAACGTCAGTCAAAATCGAATTCTTCGTCTTCGTAATCATTATAGTAATCCATCATCCAAGTTTTTGTGTGCAAAGTGTAGCCTACGTTGCTGCAGGTAAACAAACGCAGACTGCTCACATAGATAGTTTCGTAAACGGCCGGCACACCTTCCCGCTCCCCCACCCCCGACACATAGTACTCCGCGGGAGCAGCGAAAACAAGCAACAGAGAAATGCTTACTTCCAAGCCATGCCAAGCACGTAAAAATGTTCGGATTGAGATACATTTCACAGGAGAGCATACTGAGACCGGTAACAATACACCCTGAGCTTCCCGTCTCATTTATTGTACATGAAAGCACATTTATCGTTGTTTTTCCATAACATTTATAATTGCCCCGTTGACTTCTATTGTAGCCCAGTGAGAGCCTACAGGAAATCTGTAGCTAGCTCAATACTGGACCGATCAGCGAAAATATGGACTCAATGTGTCAGGTTCATGGAAGACAGACCGCAAATAGGGTCCAAGGTCCAAAATAGCGAACTTACCCTTTAACCATATCCCCTTTTATTTTGATTGCATGTGCAACGTCCCCTGGCTATCGCTTGAATGATTATTTTTGGTATGCTGCATGTATCTCTTCTTTTTTGTATATATACATTGTGCAATATAGTATAGGCCTATGTATATTTAATGTATATTCTAAAAGATTGGTGTTGTTAACTGTACCTGTTCCTTATTCTGTTCCTAGACTTCTAAAAAGCCTTTGACACCATTGAGCATCCATTCATTTTTTAAGCTTTAGCGCTCTTTGGCTTTGGTGAGAATTTAAGGAATAATTCACATTCTTCACAAATGCATTAATAATAGTGTCTCCTTGGCTGAGGGGACATCTCCTGACTCCTTGCTTTGGTGTCCATAGGAGTATCAGACATGTCCGATGTCCCCTTTTTTGTTTTTGTTTCCTGCAAAACTTTTTAATTTGTTTGTTCATGTAGAGGGTGTGAAACAAGCGCATTATTGGTCAACTAGTAGATGACACCTGTCATTTTTTAAAACGTGAGAATAAAGTCCCTTTTGTTTTAGAAGTTTTGAAAAGATTTCCAACTGCCTCTGCCTCTTGTTGCAAATCAGAGCAAAAGTGAGTTCATGTATTTACATCATTCGAACAAAACATCTCTTTGTGGGTATTAAGTAAAACATCATTTGAAGGACCTTCACAAAATTTCTTGCCTGAATTGCAAAAAGCAAAAAATATATTCAGTTCACAATGAGATCTGGTAATTCAAGGCTTTGTCAATCTGGTAATTCAAGGCTAAAATATTTGCTCCCTTGATTTCAACTGTTGTAAGATCCATTTCAAGCTGGCTAATTTTCACAAACAGGCTCCCGACTCCTGGAAATTTCCCCATACCAGTATTTTCTGGAATAACCAACATGTGTTGTTCAGAAACAAGACCATATTTATGAAAGATTGGTACAATTTTAAGGGGTTGGGTTCGGAGAACCAGACGCGACAGACAGGGGATTTGATAGTTGTCCCAGAGGACAAACTAATGGATGCCCCTAGCTGAGCTCAAAAAGAGCGCCAGAGCCGAGTGGCGAATTGAGGGCCGCGATCCGACACCACGTCCTGGGGAAGGCCGTGCACCCTAAAGATGTGGTCAACTTACACCTGAGCGGTCTCTCCAGTGCTGATGGTAATTTGGGAAGAGCGATGAAGTGTGCCACCTTGGAGAACCTGTCCATGACCACCAGAATCACCGTGTTACCCTGGGACGCAGGCAATCCAGTGATAAAATCTAGTGCGACGTGGCTCCAAGGACGGCTAGGGATGGGTAGGGGGCGTAAAAGACCCGAGGGTGGGAGTCGTGAACCCTTGTTACGGGCGCAAACCGAACAGGCAGAAACAAACTCCCACACATCTCTCTCCATGCTGGGCCAACAAAAGCTCAGAGACAGGAAGTCCCTAGTTCGATGGGCGCCTGGGTGGGCTGCCAGCTGGGAGGAATGACCACATTGGAGAACCCGGGACCTCATTCGCGGGGGGACGAAGAGACAGTGAGGAGGACCCCCATCTGGGCCCGGATCAAAGTGCAAAGCCCTCTGTACGGCCGCTTCGATCTCCCACATAACCAGGACCAAGATCTGGGCTGCAGGCACAATGGGTCCCTGTCAGCACGGTCGTAGATGCGTGAAAGCGCATCTGGCTTAACGTTCTTAGACTCGGGTCGATAAGTTGATAACCTTCTTTTTAGCTCCGTGAAAGCCACCTCCACCTTAGGGTTCCACCGAAACCGCGAAGGTGACGTTTTCTTGGTAAGAGCTGTGATGGGAGCGGCTACTGTGCTAAAATTTCGGATAAACCGCCGATAAAAATTTGCAAGGCCCAGGAAGCGTTGAACTTGTTTGACAGAAAGTGGAGTGGGCCAGTTCTTAACTGCCGAAACATTTTCGGGATCAATTTGGGCTTTCCCCTCGGCCACAGTAAACCCCAGAAAAGAGACAGAGTTGGCGTGAAACAAGCACTTCTCTGCCTTAACAATTGGGCTTCCAAAAGGCTTTTTAAAACCCATGTGACATGGCTGATATGCTCAGAAAGATTATAGAGAAAATCAAGATATCGTCTAAATAAACGAATACGAATTTCTCTAACATCTCTCTGAGCACATCGTTTACTAGCACCTGAAAGACAGACCCGGGTACTCATAATGTCCGTTGTGAGTGTTAAATGCTGTCTTCCATTCATCACCCTCACGCATACGCACCAGGTTGTAAGCGTTCCGGAGGTCGAGTTTGGTAAAAACTGACACCCCCTGAAGACGCTCAAATGCGGAGTTCATGAGAGGAAGCGGGTAATGGTTCTTTATGGTGATGTCATTTAAACCGTGATAGTCGATACACGGCCTCAAACTCCCATTCTTTTTCTTAACAAAAAAGAAGCCGGCCCCTGCCGGTGAGGTAGAGGGTCTAATAAAGCCATTGGCTAAGGCCTCCTCAATGTACTCCTTCATAGCCATACTCTCAGGGGTAGATAAGGAATACAGGGAGCTCCTGGGAGGAACCGTGCCCGGTTGGCGCGTTGCTTGCTAAATACCTCGGCGAGGTCAGTGTACTCGACAGGTACATTGGCAGGTAAAAGAAATTTGAGCGCCCCTCCTATTCTAGTGCTCTCCAAACTAGAAGGAGAATCCGAAAGGAAGCGTCCACAGAGATGAAGAGAAGGCTGCCAAACCATGACAATGATAAGGGCATTATGTTTGTTTCAGATCTTAAGAATATTCAAGGTGTCCTTCTTAGTTATGACAACTTTATCAGAAATACCAATGAACAGTTTTCAAAGAAGGACTTCATTAAAATGACCAAAAGTATATTACTAAGGTTGATTCAACTTGTTAAAGCGCTTTATAGTCCCTTAGTTGGCGAAGTCCCCAAACTTGTAATTGGGGTATAACAATGCACACATACAGTAGTAAGGACAATCCTTACATTTGACCAGAGCTGTGCCCTTAAAGCTTTCTTTCTTTGGGAAATATCCTTTTCAATGTCTGTCAATGATAAAATATGGTCTTACCCTAAATTACTCTGGTCTTATCCTAAATCAGACCACATGTGAGCAAATTAAGTATGTGATCTGATTTTACAATTTTACATTTATTTCTAAGTTTATTTTTCTTAAAGCATTATAAATTCCATATCCACATAGGGTGTTGGGCTCTCATTTGATTATATTGTATAGCATTATTTTACAACTCCTTGCCACCAAAAAAGCACTGAAAACCTCCCATGTACTAGAAAAGATAATAAATGTTATATACAAATAGTATAGCCTACTGTGGGCTATCTTTGATAAGGCATTTAGACTTAAATCTATTTTTTAAGGAGGCCGCTTTATCTCATTCTTTTCTTCCTATTTGTTTTTCTTATTTCATGAAATCACCCTGTACATTTTTACCTGTCTTTATGAAAGATGCAACATTATGTTGTTATAACTTTTTTGTTTCCTTGTTATGACATGAATAAAACAAATTTAAAAAATGTATATGTTGCGTTTCCCGCTTAATCAAACGAGTAAACTGGAAGGCGATGTACTGATAGATTTTCACCCACAGAGGGAGCTACTCAGATTATACAGGAATTTCTTTGGGATATAGACCATTCTAGTGTGAATCATAGAATATGGGAGTTGTACGGTCTATGATTTCATCGCAGGGACATGTGTGTTTTTAATCGCTATTTAAAAAATACGTCAATGATATCATAAAAACCTGGTCCTGTGTGAGCATCCTGATGTGTAAAGTAAGAGTGTTGCTGCCGGTAAATGGATAAATATAATCATCAGAGAACGTGACGTGGCCATAGTTGCCGGTGTGTGTGCATCAGACAGCCTCAATCAAAAGCTAGCTAGTCGCTACTAGTGTGTATCCGGAAGCAAGTATGAGTAGCTAGTTAGGATTGTGTAGTGAACGACAAAATATCATGCACTTTATGTGTACGATATCTGACTAAATTATTTGAATGATCGGCCGGTAAATTAAACTGATGAATACGTTTTATTGCCGTGCGCTGACCTGGTTGTGTTCGTAAACACGCTAGCCTACCAGGTAGCTAATTTAGCTATCTTAACGTATAGCTAGCTAATATGGATTAAGTAAAAAACAACTTCTTCCATGGTCGTCCTATGCCAATTTGTCAGTTATGGATGAAAAATACAGCAGCAATGTCATTTCCAGTGGGAAGCTGGGACCAGTTGAGGTACCGAATGCCAGGTAAAAAAAAATATATAACGTTATCCATCTGGGTTTCTTTTAGCTAGCTAGCTATGTAGCCAGCCATCATGTTTGTTTACAGCCTAACAATTAATTTGCTATAGCGTTATTATGTTGAATATAACTAGGCTACGATATTTTGACACGTATTCAAGTTAAAGAGGAGTATGACACTATTTCTGATAAAATGTAACTAGGCCCAGTCCGTTGCTATTGGAAATCACCGTTTTCATTTTGGTAACTTTAAAAGGGAAAGGCTTGCAGTGTTTTGTGAAACCGTATGGTATCATACTGCATTTTCGCATCATCTGCCTCTATTCTTCCCGTTGCCCCTGTTCTGTCCTCCTAATTTTATTGCGAAATTCAAGGTTTTGTTATACAATTCAAGTGTTTTCCCCCTTAGGAAGCACAGTGCATCAGGATTCTGATCAATGAAGCATATTGTTTGTGTATTTTTTCCCTTTAGGCTGACCAGGTACATCGTATTACTATGCGTCATCAAGCTATTGAAGGCTCTAGGAATTTTTGAGTCTTACGACCTACTCAAAGTGGTTCACATAGTTCAGTTCATCTTCATACTCAAATTGGGGTGAGTCTGTTCTATTTTAAACAAATACTGCATGTGGACCTTGCTCCATTGTATGTGTGAATAGCTTGCATGATTTAAATATTTTGCAAGATAAGTACTTGTGTTCAAAAAGTTTTTTTTTTCCTCTCCATAGGTGTTCGTTGTTCTTGGTTTTCTTCCAAAAGCCATTCTCCTCTGGAAAAGTTATTACAAAACGTCAGGTAATTTTCTTATTATTTATTTGCAGTGATCAGATTTTGACTTAACCTGTCCTTACCAGTCACAGTGTAGAAACTTTTCATTGACACAACACATAGGCCTAGCATGGTGACATTTTGTGCTTTAAAAGGCTAGATTGGTGTTTTTATTAATAGTTGAAGGATAGCTGTTTAACCTGCCAGTCAGTTTAGTGGCATGTGACACACTTATGTTTCTTGACTGCGGAACTTATGTCTTATCCCTTCATGATTGTTTTCATAAAGCTATTGGGCAGATGCAGCATTGCATAATTATTGTTTTTACTAGCAATGCATTTATCAGTCAGCTTTCAAAATTGGTATTAAAATATTTAATTTAGCCAGTTAGAATCTGATGGGAGTGCTGGCATGCCGTGTACTGTGTACTTGCAGAGACAGTTGTGCTGCTTTAGTGCAAAAGAAGTGTCCGTTTCCAGAATTACTCTGCTTTTCTCATATTTCGCGACCTGAGGTTCTTTAACTCCATTCTGTATTGGACTGGCCCACCCCTTATACTTGGCTTGTAAATCCCAAAATTGTGTGACTTTGCTTTGTAGTTCACTCTAGATAGGAGTGTGTTAAATTAATGTAATGTAACGGGATGCTGTGGTGGTCACGCAGTGTTCTGTTCTCCTGCCTTGTTTCAGTGGGTCCGAATCCTCAAGCACGCGGTCATCAGCTGCGTCATTTCACTCCTGGGGTTTTTCGGCCTCACGCTCTGTGGACCTTTACGGTAAAGCAATTTTACAGAAAATGTTCCTACCTGCTCTTTGGGGCCTATTCAACCAGCAGTGAAATTATCTAACGACTTATTGTTGTAAATGCAACCCTTTTTTGCTAAATGGTATGCATTTGGGAGCCAAATATTTTAGTAATTTATAAAATGTCAATATTTCTGAGGAGTCTCACTGATTAGAGAATTAATAAATTGCTTATTGAAGCTCAGTCATGAGAATTGTAATGTATGACCGTTCTTATTACCGTGTGAACATAAACAGTGTGGTGTTGTCTGTTCAGGACACTGCTGCTGTTTGAACACAGTGATGTGGTGGTCATCTCCCTCCTCAGTGTTCTGTTCACAAGCTCTGGAGGTGGGCCCTCAAAGGTACAGAAAGGTGTGCACGTGCGTGTGTGTGTGTGCGTGCGTGCGTGCGTGCGCGCATGTGCGTACGTACACTATATGGCCAAAAGTATGTGGACACCCCTTCGTCTGGGTCTATTTTTCATGGTTCAGTCTCCTTAGTTCCAGTGAAGGCAAATATTAACACTACAGCATACAATGACTTTCTAGATGATTCTGTATTTCCAACTTTGTGGCAACAGTTTGGGGAAGGCCCTTTCCCGTTTCAGAATGACAATGCCCCCCGTGCACAAATAGAGGTCCATGCAGAAATGGTTTGTCTAGATCGGTATGGAAGAACTTGACTGGCCTGCACAGAGCCCTGACCTCAACCCCATCATACACCATTGGGATCAATTGGAAAGCTGTCTGCGAGCCAGGCCTAATAGCCCCACATCAGTGCCCGACCTCACAAATGCTCTTCTGACTGAATAGAAACAAATCCACACGGCAATGTTCCAGCATCTAGTGGAAAGCCTTCCCAGGAGAGTGGAGACTGTTATAGCAGCAAATGGGGTCCAACGCCATATTAATGCCCATGATTTTGGAATGAGATGTTGGATGAGCAGGTGTCCATATACTTTTGGCCATGTAGTGTATGTGTGCTTGCTGGGATGACGGGGATGAACTTCTAGAAAAACATGATGTTCATATGTACTCATAAAATCTTAAACCTTCGCGGTCATTGTTGCGAAAAAATAATACGGCCACACAGAAAACGCATTTGACAGGTAAAAATTTTTATGCAAATTTATTTAAGTAAAATGGTAATCTAGACACAAAAATTAAACAATTTACTTGTTCCTGAACATCTCTTCAATGAAATCTGTCACCATAATAATCAGTGTGTGTCCATATTGCAGACAGGCGGCTAAGAAAGTTCCGAATTGTGATGTTGGCTGGTTATTTTAACCTTCTCATCTTTCTGTTTTAGACCAGAGGAGCTGCTGTCTTCATCATTGCTGTGATCTGTCTACTGCTCTTCGATAATGATGACCTTATGGCAAAGATGGCAGAGCACCGTATCTTTTTCAGACAAACCTGCACAGCCGTAGGAAATAACATGACCAATGCTTTTTGTCATTTCATGTGTTTGGGGGGTTTATTTTGGTTTTATTATATATCATTTATGATATGTTATAATATTGGATCTATTGGAATGGAGCATGCCATTCTAAACTGCTTATATACAGTATTGTCATTTAGGCCAAGATTCAGTCTAACCACAATGGCATATCATAGCAGTTGGATTGAATGTGGCTACTAGTGCCAGCTATACCAAATAAAGTGATTCAGGAATTATGGGTTCACATATTAGACTGCTGATGTTAATAGTATTACTACGTATTATACGATACTACATATTACATGTGACATTTTCACTGATCATTTAGTGGAAGGTAGTAATGGGTTTGCGTCATATTGATGATAGTAGACTTAACAGTCCTGACTGCAGCTGAAGGACATCATGACAGTGCCCTCACTCACGCCCTCTACACAGCCATCGCATTTTTGGGTGTGGCAGACCACAAGGTAAGCCATTCGCAATGCAGGTCTGCCTTTCCACTAGAGGTCTCCACATGCTGGTGTTTTGGCCATTGTACTGTTAAAAAAAAAACAATGTGGTGGTTAGCAGTGACAGGTCTAACTTTGCCCCGTAATGGTCTTCCTCAAGAACATTCTCTGTGATCCATGTCAGCCGGTAGAGATGGTCCATGAAACCTTACTCTGCAATCACTAGTTTTCACTCGTCTCTTCCTCTTTCTTCCTTTCTCCCAGGGTGGGGTTGTCTTGCTGGTGTTGTCTCTCTGTTTGAAAGTGGGCTTCAACACCGTGTCCAGGAAGCTGTCTGTGGAGCTCGGGGGAGCCAAGCGCCTCTACGCGCTGTCTAACCTGGCCTCGGCTGTGGTACTGCTGCCCTGGGTCATCGTGCTTTCTGCCACGACAGAGGTGAGATACAGGGCCGCAGGCGTGCTTCTCGCAAAAAAGGGAAACATGCCGGGTGCTCTGTAGCCAATAAAAATGTGTCAAACTATTTCCCAGGCTGACACAGCATGTGGCTGCTGCAGAGTCTAGACCAGGGGTGGGCAATTCCAGTCCTGGAGGGCCGGTGTGTATGCAGGTTTTTGTTCCCACCAATTACCCAGCTAAATGAGCTAATTGGCTGTTTACACCAACACTGGTAGATTAGATCACATTAAAATGTTTCATATAGGGACACAAGAAGTCTTCGGCTGTCATTCATGCACTTATTAAGAATTGTAGCTAAAATGTCAGATGGCGTAAATATTAGGGCTAATTAGGTCATTAAGGCCTGAAGTTGGCATGAAAACCAGAAACAGATACGGCCCTTGTTGCCCACCTCTGGTCTAGACAAATAATGTGGGTAGGGGCTTATTTACCTTTGTTTTCACCAT
Source organism: Synaphobranchus kaupii (assembly GCA_029718625.1). Classification (NCBI taxonomy): domain Eukaryota; kingdom Metazoa; phylum Chordata; class Actinopteri; order Anguilliformes; family Synaphobranchidae; genus Synaphobranchus; species Synaphobranchus kaupii. Next base: position 26,589,606 of record CM056392.1, on the reverse strand, counting down.
TAACTGGCAGTAAAATTATTTACAATGTTCAGCAACAAGTACATCAAACAAATTATCTGATAACAGATAGCACCAAATATACACAGTTGCAGTTCCTAGTATTCATCCCACTGTCGCAGGCAAGCAGAAGGGGGAGTGCAGTTCCACAGTGCCTGTTTATATTAAGTGGAACATTTTACCTTGTGTTGTTCATCTGAGTGCCGCTGTGTGAGAGAAGATTGAGATGTGTTCAAAACGACAAACATGTTCTGTGCCGTGCACCTTTGTGTGATTTCTTCCCTAAAACCTACCTTGGCCGATTTGGCGTTCGATGTACACAGAGCAAGGTGGAGTCCTGGTCGTCGCTGGTCATGCCGTTTGGCATGATCGTGTTCTCCGTGATGATCCTGGACTTCTACGTGGAGTCCATCTGCGTCGCCAAGATGGAGGCGCCCAGGTGCGCCCGCTACGGCTCGCTCTTCCTGTTCCTCAGCGGACTCCTGCTGGCCAACTTCTGGACCCACCCGCTGACCGACCAGCTCCGTGCCGTGAGCAACCCCTCCCAAGGCAGCAGCACCGAGCACGTGCTCTCGGGAGGGGTGGTGGTCAGTGCCATATTCTTCATCATGTGTGAGTGAGACTTCTCATCATCATCAGCATCGTCAACCTTTATTTTACTACAGAATCATAAAAACCGTAGGGAAAGACCTTGCAGGTCAGGAGCAGTGACAGCAGTTTAGGGTATAATGAATACAAATATAGGGTTGCATTAAAACAAAAGGGGTGGGACATTTTATGATTTTCTGTAAACAATTATTTATTATTATTTAAAATAACTTTTTACAGCAATTTACCAATTTACAACAACAGACCCACCTAAAAAAAGCTCGCTGTGAACCGTAACCGGGCATGGCTCTAGCCTTTTTGCCACCCTAGGCGAGACTGCGGACCGGGGCGGTTAGCACAACACGTAGGCTATACAAGCTTTGTCCCGTTACTATAGCAGTTATTTTTGAAAGACGCAAAAAATAAAATAAAATAACGTTCCCAACCGAAGTACCGTACAGAATTAGCATGAATTGTCCGTGAACATTCCTGGCTGTGTTCTGCTAGCTTGCACGTTTTTCTTTTATAGCAAGTCTCCTGTTTTTCTTGTTTTACAGCTGACAGTATTTTGTCCTCCCCTTCAAAGAAGGGCCAGAAGGGGACTCTGGTGGGGTACTCCCCTGAAGGGATCCCTCTGTATAACTTCATGGGGGACGCTCTGCAGCACACTTCTCACTCCCTGCCCCGCTTCATTAAGGACTCCCTCAAACAGATCCTGGAGGAGCACGACTCCCGCCACATCTTCTACTTTCTCTGCCTCAACCTGGTGAGAATTAACTACAACTTCAACAGCCGCTTACGTATAATTAGCATTTTTGCTTCGCAAGGTAAAACACTGCGCTTTTAAAATAGGCAACAATACAAAACATACTTTGAAAAATGTTATATTTCAAAGACAGATAGGCGGTATGCTGTTCAAAGACAGATAGCCGGTATGCTGTTCAAAGACAGATAGCCGCTATGCTGTTCAAAGACAGATAGCCGCTATGCTGTTTGCTGTAGTTTTTAGGCACACTGTGTTGTGGTAGGATTTACACCTTAATGTTCCGTTCAGGGCCAGCCTCCACTTTGAAACCAGAAAGTGATTTTCAAGAAACGCAACTGATTAGATGTGCACTCATCAATCAGACCTTTATGTTACAACAATTATTTAGGAAAAACTGCCAAGCTGCATCTTTCTTTGTATATGGCCAATTCCGCGGTAACGGAATTACAATTCACAGATATTTTGGCCTTAATTTTACTTTCTGTGGATAAGTCTTAATGCCTAACTGATTATAAAAAGCTACATAACTTCAGATGATACCCCTGCTATCATATCAAAATAAAAAATTGGAAACTTCCTGCATGTGGAAGGGTCCAAGACCGAAAGAGCGTTGGTAACGGAATTACGGCAGAAAATTGGGTGTTATTTTTTTATGTTTCCAATTTTTTATTTAGATATGATAGCAGGGGTATCATCTGAAGTTATAAAGCTTTTTATAATCAGTTAGGCTTTAAGACTTATCCACAGCAAGTCAAATTAAGGCCAAAATTGTAATTCCGTTACCGCGGAATTGCCCATATATGACCATTGATAAGTTTTCATTGAAATGTGTGGATCTCTTTTAAAAAATGTTATTTTTTAATTTTTGTTTTAGAAACCGGAGCAAAGTTTTAGATTAAATTGCACTTTGATGTACCTTGAGCTCATTTTCTTTCACTTTATATATAGTTCTGTAAAGCGGAACTTGTGTCCATAATTGTTGCTTTTTGGAATTTGCAGGCATTCACATTTGTGGAGCTCTTCTATGGTGTTTGGACCAACAGCCTGGGTCTGATCTCAGACGGCTTCCACATGCTCTTTGATTGCTCAGCGCTGGTCCTGGGGCTGTTCGCGGCTCTGATGACTCGCTGGAAAGCCACGCGGATCTATTCTTACGGGTAGGTCCATTTTTAAAGCCACCGGGACATCATGGCTTGGTTGTCTGGAGTGAGGAGCTTCTACTGATGTAAGCTTTTGTTTTTAGGTATGGTCGTGTTGAGATTCTCTCTGGATTCATCAATGGCCTCTTTCTCATGGTCATAGCTTTCTTTGTCTTCATGGAGTCCGTCACTCGAGTTATAGATCCACCCAACATTAATACTGACATGCTAACTGTAAGTATGTTGCTCAGGCAATATATTTTGAGCCTATTGAAATTAATGGTATTTGCCAGAACACTGCATACTGGTTTACATATGATCTAGGTGGAATTAATTGGCAATTTTCCCCCTTGATATCTTATGCTTTCATAAGGCATCAGTACCTGTGTACAATCTGGGATAGTCTTCATTTTCCTGAAGGATGTAATTTTCACATGAAAAGAATCTCTAGTCTTACAAATCCTCATCTTTTTCACTGATGACATTTAAACGGGGTTGGCCTGTCCTTCGCCCACAGCCCGTCTCAGTCGGGGGCCTCATCGTCAACCTCGTGGGCATCTGTGCGTTCAGCCACGCCCACTCACACGGCGGGTCCAAGGGGGGCTGCTCGTCACATGACCATGGCCACTCGCACCATAGCCACGGGGACCATGGGCACGGGGGACACGGGCACAGCCACGGCGGCCATGGGCACGGCCACGCCCACAGTCACGGACACGGACACTCCCACGGCTCTGCAGGCGGAGGCATGAACGCCAACATGAGAGGTGCGGAGATCTTAGTTTAGAGTGAGACGCGAAGGTCTAGAGTCCATTACGTTGGTGAACTTCCCACAAGACAACTTTACTATATATGGCAAAGTAATCATCCCCTTGCATCTGGCTAAACTATTTCTTTCAAATTGCAAATTGTACTGAAATTGGTTTGTAGTTCTGACCTATCCGGTTAAACAAACGTGAATAAGTAGTTTAAAAATATTTATTAAGTCATCAGATGCTCCTGTCCGGAGCAAAACAATATACATGAATACATTGCTGTACTTTAAATAATAGCAGTAGTACTACATTGAAAGAGAATTAACAGTCCTAGAGACATGTAACAAGAATTGCTACAATCTACTGTACTGTTAGTATAGCCAACTATCTTCATGCACATATTCAGCTTGTCTTGCAGCATATCTAGGAATATATGAGACGTTAATGTTGTGCTTGAAAACAAGTGCCAGAGAAGAGGTTGAAGGTTGAGAGAGCATAGATGTAGTCTGAAGAGGCAGGTCTTAAGTCTGTTTTTAGGGATACGCTCAATGTCTCTGCTGTCCTGATTTCCCTGGGAAGAGGTAGATGAAGTGAGGATCTGCAGTCCCTGATCCTGGTTGGACCGGGTTTCTTGAATGTGTCCCAAAGCTCACGTGTCTGCGGGGGCATCACTGATCCCAGGTCCCAGGTGGATGACACCTTCCCTTCTGCATCCCTCCAGGTGTCTTCCTGCACGTCCTGGCCGACACCCTGGGCAGCGTTGGGGTCATCATTTCCACCATCCTCATCAGGCAGTTTGGGTGGCTGATTGCGGACCCCATCTGCTCCCTGTTCATCGCCGTGCTGATATTCCTCAGCGTCATCCCCCTGCTGAAGGACGCCTGCGAGGTTCTCCTCTTGAGGATTCCCCCCGAGAACGAGAAAGACCTCAACAATGCGCTGGAGAAGGTGGGCCAATTCATCCTCAGCGCTCACGCACCTTCCAGGGCCGAAACTGCAAAAGCGGAAATTACAATCGATTTGTCCTGCCTAGTCCGCCTTGTGAGGGCGATAAACTGATGTCAGACGCAGCAGGCCTGACCCGCGCTCTGACGTTGCCGTCTGCTTGTGTCCCGCAGATCCAGAAAATCGAAGGCGTGCTGTCCTACCGTGACCCACATTTCTGGAGGCACTCTGCTAGTGTCATAGCAGGAACCATTCACCTGCAGCTGATGTCTGACGTTGTGGAGCAGAGAATCATCCAGCAGGCAGGTTACGGTGTTCATGCTTCACAGTATCGTGCTCTGTGTTGCACTACTTTACCTTCTCGGTCTGCAGTTTAGCATTCTGTAGAATGCCGATGGAGTAATTAATAATTGTCACAAATCACTTTCAGTCTTACTTTACGGTCCCGTTAACTCGGCTTAATCTGTCGACTCTCATTAATGGTAAAAACAAAAAGAGGCAAAATAGACAAAGGCACACGAATGCTGTGGTCCATATGCTTGGCTATAAAAGAGGAGAGTCCACAATTGAATGTGCTCGCCACCGTTTCATCTCGTTTTGCTTTTATTTTGGGGCAACACATTCCTTCCCGCCCACAGCTTGTGTTTCAGCTAATACAATGGACATTAGGATCCTAGGAAAGGAGTGAAAGCACTATTGAACTTTGGTAGAACTTTGGGTTGTGTAGTTACCTGGCCATGATATGAGTCCAAATGGTGGTGAAATATGTTCATTAGTTGCTCTGTGCTCCTCTGGGGTGATAATCCAGAATAGGGTATTTGCCACTCTCCATTCACTTCTATAGCGCAGCTAAAACGGTCTCAAAATCATACTTCAAGCACATATAAGAACGTGAACGAAGCAAATTCTGTAAATACAAACAATAACCAGTCCTCTTACGTATTTGTTTTTTTGAAAGTGAAATGGCCCTTTCCTGGCTTTTTCATATTTTATTTGGAACGTAGATCCAGTAGGTAGTTCTTGTGCCAGAAACGGCGTTAATGCGCCGATGCGTCAGAAACCACTCATTGGTCCAAATTTCCACAAAAGTTTCCTGGTAGTATACAGTGAGCACCATAATTCATTGGACAGTGACACATTTTTTGTTATTTTGGTTCTATACTCTAACACTTTGAGTTTGAAAGGATACAATGAGGTTGAAGTGCAGAATGTCAGCTTTAATTTGAGGGTATTTTCATCCATATCGGATATACAAAATAACAAAAAATGTGTAACTGTCCAATTAATTATGGTGCTCACTGTATATCTATGGTAAACAAACCGACCTGCCGACTTTTTGCTAGTCTTTTCTGGTATCTTTCTAACAGCATTGAAGAAAATGGTACTTTTTTAAATACGTAAGAGGACTGGTTATTGTTTGTATTGACAGAATCCGCTTAGTTTGCGTTCGTATATGTGCTAGAAGTGTCATTTTCAGACCGGTTTAGCTGCGCTATAGAAGTGAATGGAAAGCGACAAATGCCCTATTCTGGATTATCACCCCATGGGAGCACAGAGCAACTAATTAACATATTTCACCACCATTTGAACTCATATCTTGGCCAGGTAACTACACAACCCAAAGTTCTACCAAAGTTCAATTTTGCTTTAATGCTTTGCTTGTTAACCCCATTGCAAGTCTTTGAAAAACAAGTATCCCTTGCTACCCTGCGTATCAGGTGGTTAGCAAGTCCTTCACCTCTAATCTTAAAACAATTCACACCTTTCTGACTCACTCAATATGGTAAGAAGACCTTAGGCAGTGAAGGTAGTGTTTTTTCTCCATTCTGTTTTTCTATCTATAACGCAAACTGTTTTAACAGCAATAACTGATAACGCAATTGCCAAGTCATCTTGGGCACCATGTGAAAAAGTCATACTACATGGGAAGCAAAGAAAGAACCACTTCAGTGAGATTCATGCAGAAGGTATACATGTGAGCAACACTGTGTTGTGCTCATCAAATATAACGTGGAACCCTGTCTTACGAGACGTGTTGTTAGTGAGGGACAATAATACTCAGTTTTATATCTCTGTGGGGATGCTGGCAGGTCATGTCTAACCACCATGATAATATAAATTAAGACAAAAAAACCTTAACCTGGCTTCTGGCAGGTCTTGTAAAAGAAACATTGCCAGAACAAGGACTGGGGCAGGCAAGTTTGTTTCTGTTCACTAATTACTTCTGGCATTTTAATTTTCAGTAGCAATATTTGGATAAATAAGGTGAAATATTTATATGACAATCCCAAAATTGGTACAAGCCTCGTCTTAGCATAGTCTCACACTCCTTTGAAACTACCACAGTTTTCATTTCAGCCCATTGGTTTGCTTGTTACTGTAGTTACAGTAGCTTCCTACTGTGTAATGAAGGCTCTTCTTATTGCCTTGGATTCTCCCCCTCTTATTAGGTGACCGCAGTGCTTAAAGACGCAGGAGTGAACAACCTCTCTGTCCAGGTGGAGAAAGAAGCCTACTTTCAGCACATGTCTGGCCTCAGTACCGGATTCCATGAAGTTCTGGCTATGACCAAGCAGATGGAGTCCATGAAGTACCTGAAAGATGGGACATGTATCTTGTGAATGGTTTCTATGGGAACAAATAAACTATAACAATGAGGAATAAAAAAAATAAAAATACTTTGGGATTTTATATGCCCATTTTTTAATATTTTTTGCATATTGAATGTATAAATATACTTACATATTTTGTAATTGGACCCTCTGGGTAGTGCTGTTTCACTCTGAAAAGGAGTGAAGAGAGTTATTTAAATGAAAATATTAAATTGTTATTGCTATTGGCTTGATATCGGCCAAACCTACATATCTGAACATGCATTTAATGTTCATACATCACATAAGGTGTTTTTGTATTCACTGTTTCCATGCTGCCCTGTTTCTCACTTCATATTACAACCTTTTTTCCATTCAATTGATTTTGGCTGTAATGGGTTACCTGGTGATATTTCTCTGGCTGATTACCAAGTGAATGCCCCTTAGTTACATTCTACATTAATAAAGACTTGAGTACATTGATTGCAGTGCTTGTGAATTCAGTGGTGCAGGCAAAGAAATCCTCTCTGTTCAATATTCAACTCATCCTCCACTGTGTTGATGTCAGCACAAAATTAGGCAGACATTTGATTTGGCAGGATTTTCCACTAAAATTGTAGGCATTCAGGCCAACTATATTTTCAAGGTTTAATTGGCCTAATCCCTGAATTTATTTCCATTTAAAAATGTGTGATATTCTGATACCAGTGCTAATTATACCCTATTATGTTAGTCCAGAAGTAGTCTTTCAAAATCACTTGTGATCGCTCCAATCTAACTGGCTATGATGGAGGGCAGACTTGTCAGACTGGGGGATTCACTCCTAAATGTAGTGGATTTTAAAAAAATTAATTTGAGAAGTTTTAGAGTCAAAATGTATAGGACTCGATGACAGATGGACAGATTTTTTTTTTTTGTGGGGGAATTAATTCAAGCATGTGGCAACATTGATGGGTGTTCTGCCCAAAATACTGGAAATGCATCTTGACCCACGCCATTCATCACAGGGGCTGCGTCCCAATATTCTTCACTCCCCACCTCCTTTCCTCCACTCCCCCACTACCACTCCTTTCCTACCCGGAAGTATGAAAAACTTGAACGTTTTGAGTACAAGTATTTGCATGTACAGTATACAATGTACCTAACATTGCAGTTTGGAGATTGCGTCGGAGGAAAGGAGGTGGTAGTGGATTAATATGTATTAATACGTAATTAAGATGTAATCAGCGACATTAGATTAAAACAGAAAGATCCGTTTCCGGGGCACGGAGTAGAGGAGGTGGTAGTGGAGGAAGGGTGGGTGCATTTTTCGAGTATTGGGACGCACCCGTAGTGTTTTAATCTGATGTCGCTGATTACATCTTAATTACGTATTAATGGTTACATATTAATGTCTCGACGCAAACCGCAGTCAGGTACATTGTATACTGTACATGCAAATATTTGTACTCGAAACCTTCAGACAGTTTTGCATACTTCCGGGTAGGAGAGGAGTGGAGAAAGGGAGGTGGGAAGTGAAGAATATTGGGACGCAGCTCTCCACTCCCCCCTACCACTCCTTTCCTACCCGGAAGTATGCAAAACTGCCTGTACGTTTCGAGTACAAGTATTTGCATGAACAGTATACAAATGTACCTGACATTGCGGTTTGCGTCTATACATTAATTAATATGTAATTAAGATGTAATCAGCAACATTATATTAAAACACAAAGATCCGTTTCCGGGTCACGGAGCAGAGGAGGTGGTAGTGGAGGAAAGGAGGGTGACTTTTTCGAGTATTGGGACGCAGCCATCATAAATGAAAACCTGGGTCCAACGTTTTCAAAAATACAAAACCCAGACTATAGTAAATTATGAGGAGCGGTACAAAGGATTATTAAGGTGGTAACACTAAAATAGTGCGTTTGCATGCATCTAGTTTCGCTGAACACCAAATCTACTGACGTGGCGATAAACTATTATATGTATACGCAAACACAATGTTTGTTAGATTTAACAGATCACTAAGATGGCAATCGTATAACTGGTTTATATTCAATAATGGCACGAACTTCCCTTTTACTCTAATTCGGTTTGTATAAAGTGCTGTATTGCCATAACAAAATTTCAAATACGTATTGCCAAAGCAACTGGCAATTAAACCACACGCAATCGTCTAGCCACATTTTATGTTCCAGAACAGTGAATAACAATCACGCTTCCAAATTAATATAAATTTATTTGATACATTGTTTCGCGAATGTTACACCATTCGAACGCTGCCTTGGAAAATAGCCGTCACGTGACCAATGTTGCCCTAGAAACGCATTCTAAGACAGCGCGTGTCACCCAATCATATCCGAGCTCAATGAAATCCCAGCGAATGAAATTTGAGTGAGTGAGGATTTAAACTCAAGCAAAGCGTGTTTGCTATATTGTCTACTTCTTGTGTGGCTGAGGAACTGTGCAGTTGTCTTTCTTGGTATCAGCTTTACGTTTTGAAATGGCTCTTCGTTTCACCAGGGTGAGTATGTTTTTCTGGTGTATAACGTTAATGCTTTAACTAAGTCAAGTTTAGCTTGTAATCTTGCAAAGTTGTCCATTTGTGAGCGCATATTTTATTTTGCTAGCCAGTTATTCTGAAGATGTAGGCGGATTGGCCTCCAAGTTTTGTTGTCTTTGCTTTAATCTTCATTTCACGTACTAGTAGCGTGCCAGTTTAGTTTTAAACGCCTGTTAATGTTTCATAAGTTAACGTATCCGTATAACCTAGATAAAACTCAGTGCCATTCGCCACATTGCTCGCTCGTAACCATTTTTTTTTTTACTGTCCTCCTTCATAATGTTTGAGGATGTGTTGTGCTTTCAAAAGTGGCAGCGAGACCTGCTTTTAAATGGAATTATTTGTGCAGAGTTCTCAGCTTGCTGAAAACCGAGTTGCTCAGGCGGGCAAAGTCATGGCGACCAAGCCTCTGCTGCGACCAAGGGCCGTGCTGGGGGAGATCGGAAACAAAGCTGCAGCTCCAAGACCCCTCAAAAAGGTGACTGATTAAACCTGTTTGCTGGCTAATTTTTTGCACTATTTGTTCGTAAATGCGTGCCATGACCTTGCTTTTTCTACCGGTCCAGGAAACCAAGCCCGAGATCACGAAAGTCCTTCCGAGGAAACCAATTAAGGTGGAGAAGGCCCCCGAGGTGCAGCTGCCCCAACTAAATGCAACTAAGAAACTTGAAGAGCAAGTACCGGTGAGATTGGGTTTGAGTATGCCCTGCCCAAGTCTTGCCTTGAACCTCATGCAAGTTACTATCCATAGCCTACATGCCATGTACCTTTTTCAGTTTAAATCATGTACTGGCTATGTCCAGACTGCTGTGTGGTTTAATCTACAGCTACCAAATCTCAGACCTTTGAACTTAGTCTGATAATGTCCACACTGCTTCTGTGGGCCTGGGTGTCTTCTACAACAGCTGTTCCTGTACACCCCCCCCCCTGAACTCTTTGGTATGCTCTTCTGAACAGGTGGTGGTGCCTGAGCCTGCATCTCCCACTCCCATGGAGACCTCAGGCTGTGCTTCAGATGATCTGTGCCAGGCCTTCTCTGATGTGCTCCTCAACATCAAGGATGTGGACGCTGATGACTATGACAACCCCATGCTCTGCAGTGAATATGTCAAGGATATCTACAAATACCTCCGTCAACTTGAGGTCAGTTTCCGGTTCCGTATTAATATTCTGCTGGAGCTAAAGGATTGCATTTTGTATAATGCTGCAAATGAACTGACTACTGCAGTTCACTTTTTCCTCCCAAGTGGACAGTTATAAAGCGCTTTGCTTGCAGGTGCCATTAGAATATGGCTTTAATTGTACTTTACTTTCCTTTGCCCAGGTCGACCAGGCAGTCAGACCCAAATACTTGGACGGACAGGAAGTGACTGGGAACATGCGTGCCATCCTTGTTGACTGGTTGGTCCAGGTGCAAGCCAAGTTCCGCTTGCTGCAGGAGACCATGTATATGACTGTAGGAATTATTGACCGCTTCCTTCAGGTGAGTTGATGCCCGTGTTCACAAATGTAATGCTCTGTTCTCCATGACTGGTTTTTAACTGTTCTCACCACCCCCCTTAGGACCACCCTGTACCCAAAAAGCAGCTCCAGCTTGTTGGTGTGACTGCCATGTTCATCGCCTCCAAATACGAAGAGATGTACCCGCCAGAGATCGGAGACTTCTCTTATGTCTCAGACCGAGCCTACACCACTGCCCAGATCAGGGAGATGGAGATGAAGATCCTGAGGGTGCTGGACTTTAGTTTTGGTCGACCTCTTCCCCTCCAGTTCCTGCGCCGAGCTTCAAAGATCGGAGAGGTAAGTTGTACTGGTGATCAATTTTGCTCAGCAAAAGTGAGGCCTCTTCAGAGGTAATATTGGATTTGTCCCCTACTCCAGTGTGCTGTTTCCTGCAACAAAGCTTTTGGAGCATGAAACTTGCTCTTCTGAACTTTAGCTCTAATGGATATTGGCATCTAGGTGTACTACCCAAAAGTCTAAGCAGACTGAATCCCTTCTGATGGCCTCATTTATAAATGGGTTTATGCAATTTCTTACACCTAGTAAAAATCAAATTTGGTTTAAACATTGTCAAGGTCTATGCAATGGACTGTGCAAACCCTGTGTGCTTGTCTATTTAATCTGAACTTAGGTCACAGCTGAACATCACACCCTGGCAAAGTACTTCACAGAGCTCACAATGGTGGACTATGACATGGTCCACTTCCCTCCCTCCCTGGTGGCATCTGCTGCCTTTGCCCTCACCCTGAAGGTTTTCCACTGTGGTGAATGGGTGAGTCCTTCTGCCACATGTACACCCTGTATGTTTTTCTTGAGCACAGGGCACCCTCTTGATCTCTCTTCTCCCTGCCCCAGACTCCTACTCTACAGCACTACATGGACTACACAGAGGCCTGCCTGATCCCTGTGATGCAGCACATTGCTAAGAATGTTGTGAAGGTGAATGAAGGACACACAAAGCACATGGTGAGCCCTGGGACATGGCCCAACTGTTCAGTTGGCAAGGCTGTCTTGTTTGGCTTTTCAGAAGTTTGAAGACCGCTTGGCCTTCACTGCATGGAATTGGCTTATTCACAGAGTGCATTTGTTTTTCAGGCAGTCAAGAATAAGTATGCTAGCCAGAAACAGATGAGGATCAGCAGTCTTCCCCAGCTGAAATCTTCGCTTATCAAGGACCTGGCAAAACAATTGTCTTGAGCCATTTATTGGGCACTATGTGCTCTTTGTATAAAATGTAATTTTGTGTGCATGCTTTTAAGCTTCTTTTAAATAAAGATTTTTACTCTATTTTGACTCATTTCTAAGCAGGTTATTGGGAGGTGTTGAATTCATGTTTCAGATTTGTCATCCTAAAAGCAAAATGTACCTCTAACTGGTTAAAATTCAGTGTGTAGTGATCCCTTATGATTTAAGTATGCATTTAAATTCTACTCCTAAATTGTGGATGCCTGATCTTATCCAAGTGTGGCTTTGTTAGCTCAGCACTACAGCACCTGAAATGACTCATGGTCTTGAATGCCTTTGAATATAATTGTCTTGTGTGCTGCTGAAACTGCCTGCGCATGTCCCTTACCCCTGTTTTAGACTGGACTCTGGGCAGTTTGCCCATGATTATTGAACTGGTATTCTGCAAGGATGTGTGGAGTGCAGCTTGTCCAACTGACTAACTCCCTCTATTAGGATGGCAATGTTCTTGACTGCTTTTCATTACATTATAGGCATTTAGCAGACGCTCTTATCCAGAGCGACTTACACAACTTCTTATTACATTTATCCATTCATACAGCTGGATATATACTGAAGCAATTCAGGTTAAGTACCTTGCTCAAGGGTACAACGGCAGTGTCTGGCTGGGAATCGAACCTGCAACCTTTCGGTTACAAGTCCTGTTCCTTAACCATTATACTACACTGCCGCCCAATTGTACAATGGCACCCATCTGCATTAAGTCTGGGGAAATGCAGGATGTTTATGAGATTGTTCTGTGGGACTGACATGGGCAATTCTGAAGAGGTTCCATAGTTCTTTCACCCATCAGTGCATAAATGCCTGTCCTGGGAAGTTTACAGCTGGGTTTTTTATTTCTCAGCCTTAGATGAATTTAAAATCAGACATTCCTGTAGGTTTCAGTTGTAAGGTCAGCCCTTGTGGCAATTTATGGGCATTCTGGAGCTTAAATGGTGGCTAAAGTGGTGCATGCTTGTATGTGAACTGCTGCACTGTGCCTATCATAGGAAAGGAGCTGTTTATTGTACTACACATATTTGGCTGTTGCATTTGAATTGCTTTAATTGGCAATGGTTAAAATGTAAATCTCAGCAGAACTTTGGACATATTCCATTGGCTCAAAGTATTAATTTCTCAACAATCTGCTTGGAACACAGGAAAGAAAATGCATTCAGCTAAACTTGTTTTTGCTTTTACACTTGTTCAAAGGTGTAGCTGGGCAGAAAGTGAGAACCCTAAACAGATGTATTGTAGCACACTTAGGTAAGGGTTTTGCATAATGGAAGGATTTATTGGATACCTAGTATTTGCACATTCAGTATTAAAACAATTCATGTTGGCAGTGCATTTCAGCCCTCATTTCCCCTTTTAGTCCACTAGAGGTAGCTAGAACCCAAGTTTCTGAAGAGGCATCTGGTTTCAATGCAGCTTTGACATGTTGCGCAATTTGTATTGCAGTAACAATATTGCCCACACTGTGGTGATGTACAAGCAGTCATGACTACAAAATTTCAGTCATGACCAAGGAACAATTAACGCTCAAACACCAAGCCCAGCTCTGCGCAGCAAATCCAGAATAGGGTTTTTGTCACACAACTGTCTGACACTTCTAGCACATATACAAACGTGAACGAAGTGGATTCTGTCAATACTAACAATAACCAGTCCTCGTACGTATTTTTTTCATGTAATTAAAATTATAAGTACCATTTTCTTCAATGTTGGTAGTAAGCTACCAGAAAAGACTAGCAAAATATCGGCAGGTCTGTTTGTTTACCATAGATAGCCTATATACTACTAGGAATGCTTGCCTCTGTGGTAATTTGGACCAATGAGTGGTTTGACGCATCGGCGCATTAATGCTGTTTCTGGCGCAAGAATTACCTACTTCTACGTTCCAAATAAAACATGAAAAAGCAAGATAAGGGCCATTTAATTAAAAAAAAATATATATAAAAATAGGACTGGTTATTGTCTGTATTGACAGAATCCACTTCGTTCACGTTCGTATAGGTGCTCCATTCACTTCTGCCCTATAGAAGTGAATGGAGAGCGACAAATACAAATTCTGGATTATCACCCCAGAGGAGCACAGAGCAACAAACTAACATATTTCGCCACCATTTGAACTCACATCATGGCCAGGTAACTACACAACCCAAAGTTCACTTGTGCTTTAAGACTGCTCAGGCCCTATTGTTAGGGTCTGAGCCTCAGCTTGCAGCATGGAGAACAGCGCTCATTTATACGAGCTTATTGTCTCTAATGGAAAACTCACAGCTGTGAAAATGGCCTGCATATGCTGCCGAAGTGCTGTAAAGGGCAAGTACTGCACTGCCAGAGGGCTCCTCTTACCATACAGCCACAGGAAACATCTGTGCAGACATCCAGGTCAGAGGTCAAATGTCTGCAGCATTCACTGTTCCAATAATTTACCGTTGGCTTTTGAGAAACACCTGCGTCTTTTGCGCAACATTTGGGTTGAAGGCCACGCTGCCAATGGTGCTTTGCCCCAAAGAACGTGAAATGTTAAGAACGTTTTTAAAAGTGTCTTGTGCAGCCCTTAACATAGTTCTTCAGGATCTGTTCATGTGCATCTTTCAATGTTTTTGCAATCGCTTTTTAATTCTAACTGATTTGTTATTTGGACCGAAATTTGTCAGTTTCCATTTTACCCTACAGAAAACAATTTGTTTTGGTGTCCTATATGGTGAACAGATGGCAGCACTGAGTCATAACTCTTTACATTTGGCTAATTGCGGCGGTTTTCTTCTGCTGTAAAATTTGTCTGTAATGTAGTCGGGCAGGATGTTGAGGCAGTAGTGAAGATCTGTTCATCTCCAACCTGAAGAGGTGCGAGATCGCCCTTGTTTGTTTGATCGAGCTGATAAACGTGGACCAGTGTGAAAGGCCAGTGTGAGGGCCACGCTCCGCAGAGCGCAGTGTGCTGAAAGCCAGTGCTTTTGCATGCTAATGGCGCAGCGATGGAGGGAGAGGTCATCACTCAGCTCATCCACAGATTTCTTCTTTTGGTATTGCGAGGTCTCGAGGGAAGCGATTTCCAACAGACTCTCAGGGGAGTTGCGGGTGCCTTATGCTCTCAGTGTCACTGAGCTGTCTCTCAGCCTCTCTCCGTCCTCCCTTATCTGCTTTCAAAATTATATAAAAGCTTCTGCAAATTGGATGCAAGCATGAGCATGAGGACTATGAATTGTTGGAAAAGCTGCTGGTCAGGTGCGTTCGTGCGTGCGTGAAGCTTCATTTGTAATTACGTCTGTGTGCAAATGTGAATGTGGATACGAATAAAAAAAACATTGTAAAATAAGTTCAGATGTTTAAGTTCAAAATGATATAAGCTAGAGGTCTGAAGAGTGCCGTGCCTTCTTATCTTTAAGGAAATGAAGGCAACACCCACTATGAGTCATCGTGTGCAACACTGACAGGGCCAGCTGATAACATATCGCACATCCCCCTCCTCCTTAAGAAAGGAAAGTCCCTAGTTTGTTTCCGTAGCCATGTCACTCACGCTTATTTGCCGCGCAAAAATATTAAAGCTGTGTTTTAATAGAGCGGATGAATGTAAGCTCTTTTTGTGAGACTGGCATCGCCTATCTTTTAAGGGCAATTTTCTTTAAATGGTAACCAGATTCTCACATAGCGAGGCTCCAGAGGAGAGAGAGAGAGAGAAAAATACAAAGGGAAACAGCCTGTAGGACTGGGACAGGAGCATGGCTATGGTGTTACCAACGTGTACCTTTTCTGCGTACTATGGAGGGTTCTGTTCTGTACATTCCATTGCTTTCAATTAGCGGACGTTTTTATCCTGAGAGACTTGCAGAGTATGGGAACATGAGTGTATTCGCCCGATTTATATGATTAATACTGGCAAACCTGGCTGTTCATTTCCAGATTCATTCCCACTTTCCCAGATCAGCGAGAACATGTGAAACAACACTAAAGCACTCATGCAAATTAACAATGCTCAGCAAGAACCAAAATAACTGAATACATACAGATTAGATCTATAACGGCCCCTAAGGAAAGCCTAGAACCGCAAAAAAAAAACATAACCTCGACTAATACTCTGCAAACACTGCTTATATTTTCCATTCTACCTTCTGCTCCTCCCCTCAGGGACAGATGATAATTATTCTGGGTTACTTTCGAGAGCTGTGCTTCTTTAGACCAGGCACACACTGAGAACTCATGCTTGAAGGCTGAGGTCATGATTGGGCAGGCATATCTGTTTACAAGACAGATTCCTCCTGGAAAAAAGAGGAAAGTGTGAGGCCTGAAAGCTGTATGGTTAAGGCAATAGCCATGGTTGGGGCTGAATTGCATTTAAGAGGCTGGATTGAGATTTAGCAAAAAAAAACATGCAAGTTCGGAGGTATAAAACCCATCTGAAATATCAGCATCCATTGCAACTCAGTCCAGTAAGCACCTTGGCTAGCCTACATTGTTAGTGTCTGAGTACTGTACAAATCTTCTCGGTTCAGCGTGTAATAGAAAGAAATGTACTGCTCGGAATTGCTCAGAGCTCTAGTGAGAATGTGAAGTTTCAGAAATCACTGGATTTTCCGCAATACAATACTTAGGAAGGACAATCTAGTAAAATACGCTGACGCAAACCGTTATCAAGAGCCTCCGTTTATCAGTCCAAATTACTACTCCGTTTTATCCACAGGAACAAGATGCCTATTTTACGAGGAAAGAGAGCCACATTGGGGTTGAGCCAGAACAGTTCTTCTTTGCCCCCGCCCCTCGCCACGTCTGAATTCAAACAAACACGGCGCTAAAGCTACAATATTAAGGTTTCTGCGGGGTGCTAATAGGCGCGCGGTTGGCGACCGGACCAAATTCTCCCGACCTGAAACTCAAGCATAAATAAACACTGAGGCATTCATCTTCACAATTTATAGATTTTCAAATAAAACCCCAGTGTGCTTTCTGAACTTTACAGACCTCTGCCGCTCAATGGCACATGAAGAAAATAAGGGGCCCTATTGTATCCCAAACACTGCTCTGTTTCACCCAGGTGTGAAAAGGCACCGCTCCTTGGTTCATTCCAATTAAATGAGCTTAGCCATCCTCGAACAGTGTGACCTTTGTTTGCGCCAGAACTCAGGTGCTGCATAGCCTAGGTAGTACTGTACATATCTTCGATTCAATATCCCCTCATTAATTTACGTCGTCCTATAAAAATACAAATAATAAAAGGGAAGCATGTAGGCCCACATTTTATTTCTATATTGCACAAATTGTACAGAACAAGACAAAATGTTTTGAGGACATCAAATACAAGTAAAACCCAAGAGGACGTTTGTTTTGAATAGTTTGGCTTTGATTCTTTGCTAGTACGTTGCGATTAGGTTTATATGGCATTGTTCCTTTGCATAGGTGGCCTTTGCTATGTTTCATTCGCTTCACCTGAAATGGGCCTCTCAACTGAAAGGGGCCTCGCCTAAATCATAAATAAATAAAAATAGTTTAAAAATAAATAAATAAAATGCCCACAGTGAATAAAAGAACAGCCGACCCACTGTAGGCGCTGTTCCTAATTGAAGCTATTTCAGTGATTACCTCTTACCACTCCTTATTCTTCAACAAGTCTATGGATCTGACCATTTCTGACCCAGATCTAAACATTTGCCGCTAGGTAGTGATGGCGAAATGAGGCTTCCTGAAGCACTGAGGCATTTCAACCAATTGTATCGCAAATAGACTCATTACACAAAGCCTCATTCAACACAGTGTACACTAGTGACATCGGCTGGTAAAAATAATTTAGAGCAGCTAAATCATTACAACCAATCCCCAGGTTAAAAATAACAAAGTTGCCGCTAGCTAGAAGCAAGCGACCCTTTAGCTCACTGATAATGTGTCGGACTTTAGAACCATTGGTGTGAGAGAAAGTCTAAGTTTGAAACCCGACTCTGGCCGTACTTATAAATTGTAGATTCAACTGTCATTAGGCTAGATTTGTTTCCTACTACCATATATGATAAAATAATATATGGAATAGGCTAATATTATATTTAAAATGAAAAAAGATTGAAAATAAAGGAGGGACAAAATGTATGTGAGGTTCAATTGAGCAATAAAAGTTTGGGAACTGGGAGTTTTCTACAAAACTGTAAAAATAAAAAAATAAAAAACTGCAGCCTACAAAATCTTTTTTTAAATCCAAAAAAAAAAAAAAAAAAAACCCTCCAAAATCTCTCAATAGCAATAATAACAAACTCTCAGCACTCCCCGGAACAACCAATCAACTACAACCAAGTAAGGGGGGTATCGCCTCTTCATATCTACAATTCAAAACCCCTAATCTCAACCAAACAAACCGATCACAACGTTATACCGAAATGGGCCTACATTGGGTATAGGCTATGTAGTCTATAGTAGGCCTGCGCAAGGGAAAAGACGCCGAATGTTTATTTGTAACAGCTACAACTTTTTAATAATAGGCTATATTATTGTTCCTATATCGGAACATGTTTTAGAAACGGTGCATTTTATGCATGTTATTGTCTGTGACAAAATGAAGGTTGTAAACGGGTTTGGACTATAAGCACCCTGATAAATTATTGCCCTGCAGTGCAACTTGAGAGGCTGTAGCCACGAACGGCGACACTGTAACGTTAGGCCTACCAATCCTGCGTTGGGATTTTGAGGGTTTAAAGTGGTTATTTACAATTTTAGAGAAATATGAATAGGCTAGTATAATTGGGACATTGATGACTAGGCTACCACTAGGTAGGTACCACTAATTCTTTTTTTCAACCTGAAACTCCATGGCATTGGCTTCTATTCTGTAAAGAACATCTAAAAGAACAAATTTTCATTGAGCACACATGCTACAACCTCCCTACAAGTTTACGTCCCTTATCCGATGGTCGGGTCAATTTCACCCGAGAGTAATGAAAGAGTGGATGTTGTAGGTGAAAACAGACAGGTCATGGTAAATATGAAACAAAAAGGAGGCTTCACTTCTTGTCACACTAGCTTCATCTGTAATTTGCTCTCACACCTGTGCACGCACATGTACGTGCATGCACACACTTATGCACAGATGTATTCTTTTTGTCTTTCGCTCAGTCGGATTTGCCGTGTATTTAATAGATTGAACACACAACCCTCCCCACCATGTTATAGACAATATTGCCAAAAGAAAATGTCCCAAGCCTAGTCCCGCCTCCACCCCCCATACACACAACCCTTACTCCTGGTCCATAAGGATCACTGTATTTCTTTTCTTTTCAAAATCACCTCCCACTTTCTCTGTGGATATCAGACACACATACACAGACACACACACACCTGCCATAAGTTTGCAATATTGTTACATTCCAAGCACCGAGAACCTGTCTGCTCCCGCTTTCCGCCCGCTTTAACCCTTGTAGTGTGGGAACCTGCACAATCACTGCACCAAAAGGTGCATTTACAGGGCGTACACTACAGTGCAGAAATCCAAAAACAGACACATTTCCTGCTTTGTGTGGCATGTGCCAATGTCGGAAATGGACGTAATTTTGTGCACGCTGTTCTTGTCAGACACTTGGCATAAATTTCCCAACATGGCCGTCCACCTGTCAGGACACGCAGTGAAATTTCAGTGCAGGCAGACTCCATGAATTAATCTGGATTATCAAAGTCCAGAAATGTGCAGAAGTTTCTGGAAATACACGTGTCGACATTGGAAACTACCGGTCACGACAAATACACTCCAATTTTCAGGTAACAGGAAATTTAACAGGTCAGATACCTTCCAGAAACCCCTCTTTTCATGCAGTGAATGTTATTAAAGAACCGGCGCAATGTTATTCCAGAATAGTCTAAACATTCAACGTTCTCTTGCACTGTAGCCCTCACACCTGCACATTGGAGGAGGGACAAAACAGATAGCTTCGCATCACAGTGTGTGGGACACTTCCACAATCCATCAATATGATCAGAAGAATCTCTGGTCACAGGGCCTTGGAGCTAATACTTGAAGAGAGAGAACCAAATAGTGATATGGAAGATGAGGAAGTGTCAGAATATAAATATAACGTAGAGATAAAATCATTATAATAGATTTTTTTTTACATAAATCACAAACAAAGAAAACTGTCAAAGAAATTGGTCTCGAAATTGATCAGTGTGATAAGTTGGATTTGTTAATATTGATGGAGGTGTTTGTAAGTTTAGTTCTTCATGAGTACAAATATATGCCCCCTTGTCATTGCTGCCGCTACAACTGTATTGTTCACAGTTCAATTACTGCATAGATTACTGTGCATTATGTGCTATGTATCATAAAAAAACATGCACATTTTTTTTCTTATTCAATGTATTCTAAATATTCTCTAGAGAGGAAATGAAAGAAACAAGATAAATAATGAGTCTTTTTAAGTATTTTGATCAACTGAATGTCACAGTGGTCAATTGGTCTGGCCACAGATGCAGGTACATGCAGGTACAAGGTTTTTGCAGACCAAACCAACTGAATTTATTTATCTTACTGTGGCATTCATTTTGTAGATCATGATATGAAATGGGTGAACCAGTCTTTGTTTTTGAACAACCTATTGGCTTAGTGCAGTATCTTTTATTTCTGAATGTACACACATTCTTAACAAATGCAAAATCTCCCAGAAAACATGTTGCAAGTCAGCCCATATCAGTCAGGAAATGGTCAAGTTGATAAAAATACATTCTTTAGCAGGTTAAGATCAGTTATGCTAGGCCAAGCGATGATACAGTTAATGTGGGTTTTATTTGCATTACGTTATTTTCCTGGAAATTAGATTTATTTCAGATAAAGTTTACCTAGTTTAATAGAAGTTTGAAAGTGTAATATTTCAACAGAGGCCTTCTCTGGAATGGTTTTTTTAAACTCTAAATGTAATCAATATTTTACTGATATTTTACTGATGTTTGTCAAAGGTATGTGTGAGAAAAGCAAAGCAAATATACTTTTTCTTGCCACACTCTTCAACTGAAATTATTTTGTGCTTATGTACTTTGAAAGCCATTGGTCATTTGAAATATGGCCGAACTATATAAAATATACTCTTCAAAAAAGAACGTACAGTATACATAGGAAAGACAACACTTCAATAGGGAAGATACGACTGATGTATACATCTATACTTAAGCACATGGGAACAAACTCAACATTTTTATATGTATACTTGTGTATGTATATATATATATATATATACATCTCATTTCCAGTATGTTTGTTTTTGTCTAAAATTGAGGGGGAACACAGGTGCTACAACTAGTATACAAGCGGTTTATCTTGGGGGATTTTGTTGTTTTTGCTGTTGCCATTATTGTGGTCGTGATAAAGTCTCCAAGTGAAGTTTGAGAAAATAATGTTTTAGACATGTTTTTATCATAATCTCTGCCTGTAACCGAGCCCTCTGCAGTAGGGGGCCCTGATTTTGGGTCTTAAGCATGAAGGAAAATGTCACACAGGACTCCCATTACAAAAAGCTAATTTTGCTAAATAAAGCAGATAGTTTCAGCTATAAAAAAATATTTATGAATTTTTTAATTATATTTAAATAACTTCATTGAAAACAAATACACTGCCTGGCCAAAAAAAAAGTCGCACACTCTAATATTTTGTTGGACCGCCTTTAGCTTTGATTACGGCGCGCATTTGTCGCAACCTTATGCAATGTCACAACATTTATTTCCGTCCAGAGTTGCATTCATTTTTGGCCAAGATCTTGTATTGACGACGGGAGAGTCGAACCACTCCGTAAGTCTTCTCCAGCACATCCCAAAGACTTTCATTGGGGTTAAGGTCAGGACTCTGGCAGCCAATTCATGTGTGAAAATGATTCCTCATGCTCCCTGGACCACTCTTTCACAATTTGAGCCCGATGAATCTTGGCATTGTCGTCCTGGAATATGCCCGTTGATGGGATAACCTGGTCATTCAGTACATTCAGGTACTCAGCTGACTTCACTTTATTGCTGCATAACATTGCTGAGCCTAGACCTGACCAATTGAAGCAACCCCAGATCATAACTCTGACTCCAGAGGCTTGTACAGTGGGCACTATGCATGGTGGGTGCAACGGCGACTTTTTTTTTGTAGCTAATTTAAATGACATGATTCAATTACTAAAAAGAACTGACCACCGTCAGCATAGATGCCAACTCCTTCAGATAAAGTAATAGTTGGCATCTTACAGAGTTGACAAAATGTTATTTTTCTCATTAGGGAGTAGCCATTTTCTTTTCCTAGTTGGTAAGAGGTCTCTTAATTCAAGTGAAAATTACTGGTGTGCAATTTCACAAATGGGGATTCGGTGGTCAGCAAAGTGGTGTGGTCTTACAGAACAAATTAATCATAGCCCAGTTTTGTTTCTATGGCAACTACTGTAACTCGGACTCATCAGATGTGCTCAAGGGTAGGTACACAAAGCTGATGCTGACTTTTGCCAATATGAAAGACATGATTTTGTTTTTCTCCTTCTCGCCTTTAACATTTTATGTACATAAAGGAATGGTCAAGTAAAAACGTTTGTTTTCTGAAGGCAATTTAAGGGGGTGATAGACACCTATACTGATTTTTTAAAAAGTTTTTTTGTAAAACTGAATTTATTTTTTGCATAAAAAAGTTAACAAAACAACAATAAATATATAATCAATATGATAATTATGTATTATCAAATGCCAGTGAGAATACATGTTTAAATGGTGAGACAGACTGAGTCCAACAGTTATTTTGAAATGGATAAGTTCTCAAGAAGACATGCTTTTTTGTTGCTAAGAGACCAGCCTGTTGAGGGAATCGGGATCACCATGGCTACCAGTAGGAATTAATCCGAAAGTGATGGAATTTAACACAATGACACATAAATGCCTGGACTGAATGATATGAATCATAAACTGTATCTGCTGGACGGTGGCAATAAAAGATCAAGGAAGATAAATTAATCCACCCTGACTTTTAAACCCACATTCAAGAAATAACACTGATGTCAATGTGACTCTCACTTAATCCTGCGTTTATCCATAAAAGGACTCAAACCTAGACTATCTAGAGTTTTCTCCAAACAGATGGAGAAATGGTACAAGAAATGGTACAATGCTTCAGTTTCAAATCACAAATCACTGGATCTGGAAAGGAAACTATTTAGAAAGAAACGTCATGCTACTAACCCTTAAAGTAAATAAATTGAGTAGTAGATCATTTAATGTTTGAAAACCTGGAAACACATGGCATTAGTTTCATTTAGTTATTTTTGTCTCAGTCATGAAATATCACCAGCCCACGGAACAAGAAAAGAATGGCAACACTCATGGATTTAAATGGCAATAACTTCTTGTGTCAGTGCTGTGGTCATAGCCAACAAAACAACATTAATAAACTATGTTTAAACACATTAACTCCTATAATATCACAAGTCACTAAGTATTTGGCTGCATTTTCAATGATGAGATTCACTTTTTTCCACTACAATTTCTCTTTATTTACTACAGTGGAAAATTTGGTTTACAGTATACCTACTCTGCAGCCCACTGGCTACTAAATTAGCTAGGTATGTTCTTTGGACAGGTCACAGGTGGGTCATTCTCATAATATTTTTGTATCTCATCATAAGTAAGACATTTCCATTTTATCTTTACTAGCCTTCCCCCAGATATATATACATATAGTACACAAAATGCTATTGCAAACCATAGCATGCAAAAAAAATAATAATTTTGAAGCACTTCTCTGTTGTCTTGTAGTAACACCTGTAGACTAGCAGGTGTGGAATGAGGCCCAGCTGACCTCTGACAACACTGGAATGGATCTGATGTTAAACATACCAGTTGAAATTAAATAAAAACATAAAAGCAAAATATGAATATATTTTCAAAGTAATTTTAAATGTATTACTTATTTTTATACAGAAATCGTTTCATTGGAGGAGACAAAATTTTGTCAAATGAATAACCATGCCCTTCAGCAAGATTTGAATGCACTGGCAGAGATTTCATGAATCACTTTGGCTGATTGAAGGCTGCTGCTTAATAGCATTAATCAACATGCCTTGTATGCCAAATATACAGACAAGAATGTAATTCTTTTTTCTAATCCAGATTATATTAAAAGCAAACAGAGCAAGGAGCCGGAAGAAATGATAAAACTTTACTTTAAATTTATTTATTTATTTATTTAGTAATTAAGTTTATTTGTCAGGTACAGTGCACATTGATCAGCCTTTCTGTAAATGTGCCAGGTATAGCCAGCTGGCTAATTATCAACTAGTCCCTGGGCAGGTAAACAATTACCATGGTTCCTTATAATGGCATTGTCAGCTCTAAATAACATAATCAAACTTGCATTATAACCATACTTGTGCTTATAACAACTTAAGTAAGGTTGCTTTATTTACATTGTTACGTGATAAACACTTTTTGGAGGAGTCAGAAGGGTACACATAAAAACTGTAGCATTGGCTAGCATAGTTAGTTTGCTACCGGAGGGCTAGCTATATGTCAGTTGTGTGTGTACTTAGCTAGCCACAGGGTGCATCCCAATACTCAAAAAATGCGCCCTCCTTTCCTTCACTACTCCTCTCCTTCGTGCCCCGGAAACGGATCTTTGTGTTTTAATCTAATGTTGCTGATTAAATCTTTATTACGTATTAGTTGTTACATATTAATTAATGTCTCGACACGAACCGCAATGTCAGTTACATTGTATACTGTACATGCAAATACTTCAGGTAGCTTTGCATACTTCCGGGTAGGAGAGGAGTAGTAGTGGGGGAGTGGAGGAAAGGAGGTGGGGAGTGAAGAATATTGGGATGCAGCCCTAGATTGGCTAACTAGACACTGTGTGACATCACTACGAGGTTCTGTGTGTGTGTGATTTGCATACGGGAGCCCACAGTAGTATAAAGGGGCTCGCAGCCCGTGTTTCAGGGCAGTACGTTTTTTGTTATTCCGTGTACTGAGAACCTGAGCTTGCAAATAAAAAAAAGCATGAGTCCTGTTCAAGATCTGCCCGGCGTGTCCTTACATTACATTTATAACCTAATAATTTCATTTAATCACAATAATTTATTTGTTATAGTTAATATAATGATTATATTTTATGTTCATGTAATGTGTACAGTGCATTCTGCTGGAAGTGAAATAGACAAAGATGCTAAAATTATTATCTTTGATGGCTGTGCTTTTGGAAAACCTCAAAATTGTCAAGTTACATAAGCCAGTGACAAAATTCTTGTTTGGTGACGGTCTTTCCACTCGGGCTATCCTCCTTGGTATCATGAAATACTAGCGAAAGTGTTTTCATTCTGATTGGTGATTGCACTTCATATATGCAAAGGACATATTCTCATTACGCTTAGTGATTTTTGGAAAACAATGTCCTCTCTGGTGTTCATAGTATTGGCCTTTATAACATTATTTCCACCCTTATTAGTTTGTATTAGTTTGTCGGTCTCATCCATGCAAAAGAAATTTCAGGTGAAGGGTGTTTCACCTGGGATAGCTAGCATTTTTTGTGAATGCAGTATGGGAGGATTCATTTACAAAGGACTATTCCCTATGGAAGCAGCTTTCCAAGAATAGAGCCACAGTCCACTGTAGTGATTCGAGGCACATAACAGAGTGCATTAGAGAAACCGCAGCACCTGCCCTCCAGTTCAAACTGCATTAATATGTAATCTGCAGTAATGCCATTGATGTCAAATGTCAACGATGAATGAGAAGTAGGTGGAGCCTAAAATATAAAAAATAAAGAAATGCACAAATTAAGTGCAGTAGTTTGTATGTGCACCTGTATTGGGAATGGCAATCAGACCCACAGTCTAATTGATTAATAAATCATAAGTGGACATGACAAAGCCATTCATGAAATCCAAGAGCACAGGACACGTTGAACAGAACCGGGGACTTGCTTTTTGAAAGAGAAGATCCACTGACTATTGCATTCTAAAGACTGGAATGGTCTGTGACATTATTTCAGTCGCTATTTCAAACATTGTGTTTGCATAATATAGATATACAAATAGAATTTATATCTATGATTATACATCGAAGTGTGGAAAATACCCTGTAACAGTAATACTGCATTATGTTAATGTTGCAAGGGTGATATTTCAAACAAGCTGTAAAACTAAATGAGTATACCCATGATTGTGTGCTTCAGATCAATGTACATTGAGGTGTTTACTGCATGGATGAAGCAAATGTATTTGACTTCAAAAATCCTGGGGCAGAAAGCTAATGATAATATTTACTCTGAAAAAATTTATTTATTCTTGTATCTTCATCTTGTATTCAGCATCAATCTTTTTAAATTTAAATTTCAGCGGGTTATACAATCCAGCTATACCTCCCATCGCATAATACAGTACTATTTGCTCTATTCACCCTATAGTGCATTTTTTATAACAGGAACTGGAATGATATATGGTGCCCAATGCGGGGCAGAGCATATGGAAATTGGAATGGCCAATGTGTAACCACAGCCAGTGCACAAACCCCACTGCTGATTAGGGAGAGTACAGGCATCCACGCCTCTCCTCCGAAACACGTGGTGTCTGTCGCTGGCTGCTTCTTTTCACACCGCCGACCACAGCTAAGCTCGCATTGAAAGGAATCGGAGGAAGAGCCTTTCATATGCGGCTTTGACTGCAATCTACAGGCGCCCGATCGACCGGCACGGGTCGCTAAATAGCAATGCACGCGCGCGGAACCGTATCCGACTGAACCGTCCCATTGCCTGGGCGATGCGATTGCCGACTGCGCGTCGCCTTGTGGAGCTACCGGCCACAGTCGGCACTGGCGCGGTCCCGATTCGATTTGAGGCCGTCATCCATGCACCACAGCGCGGTGCCCCGAATCAA
Source organism: Synaphobranchus kaupii (assembly GCA_029718625.1). Classification (NCBI taxonomy): domain Eukaryota; kingdom Metazoa; phylum Chordata; class Actinopteri; order Anguilliformes; family Synaphobranchidae; genus Synaphobranchus; species Synaphobranchus kaupii. Next base: position 26,562,696 of record CM056392.1, on the reverse strand, counting down.
CCTCTGGAATTCCTTTTTGAATGAACAGTTTGAGATTGATAGTTTAGGATAGGATGTACAACTACATGACTTTGTGGAAAAAGGAATAAAGGTTTTTGTCTTTCTTTGTTTAAATACAATACAGTATGCATATATTAACATATAACATGAATAAACAAGTGAGTCATTAAATAAGAATTGCCCTCTTATTACAGTACTGATAATGAATGTTTGTCTGAACTGGCAATGGGCTGCAACAGTACAACAATTCAAGCATGTAATTGCTTGGACTTCTCAGATAGGCATTTACCTTAAGATATGAATTGCTTCCAGGCAACTTGCCACAATAACCCAATGGCCAAGGTAATCATTTCTGACTGGAATGGGCCCTCATCTGTGGGAAAATTCTTATTTGCTTAAAATAGATTTTTGTAATATTGAAAATGCCTATTTTTTGAATGAGTAACTGGATGGCAAATGTGGAAAAACTCTGATAGTAGTCTTCAGGCCTAATGATAATAAGCAATCAGAATATGCTCATTGACAAGACCCAGCAGCTTACAGTGCCACACAGGAACACAAAAACCTTATAAATTGTATAACTCCATAACTTAGGATGAAAAAAGAAAATCAGAATGCTTACTTTTAGTTTTCAATTTGTGTACAGCAGGCTACAAAATCTTAGTAATTTGAGCATTGATATTTCACTGCATGGCACTGAAAGTCAATATATCCCAATGATGTAGAGGAGGACAGAGCAGAGATTCTCCCTGGCAGATTTTATGGAGAGGTCAGTTGAGACTTTTATGGAGAGGTCACCTGTAGTTGAGTCCTGGAGGAGCTCACTGTTCGCTTTAGAGATGAGTCGGTTAGTTGGTCCAGTGTATTCCAGTGTGTTAGTGTGGAACCTGCAGTTGCAGTCATTCTGATCTTCATGATCTGGAGACAAATGGGCATTATTAATTCTCTTTTATCTTTCAGCTGTTTGAACACATACACCACTTTCTACCATGCCTTTTAAAATTCACCTGTTTTCTTTTTCACACAAAAGCATTGGCAGCATCCCTGGTGGCCTATGTAAAAAAAAAGAAAGTATAGTTTTTTAGTGCTATGATGTGCCTGGATGGGATTCTGACTGCACTAGGGTAGACTGTGGTGAAGGATGCCATGGGGCCAGAGTTTAAAATGGTGGTAGTGTCAGACGGGGATGGAGGGTTTCATTTGGCAGGATATTCCCAGACCTCTGGTGAAGCGAGGCCTTGCTATATGCTTGAAGTAGTTCTACACAGCCAGCCTGTGCAGGTCAGCTGGTGGATTACAGACTGTTAATAAGCAGCAGCTTTCTATGCATTTTGGAGGACCTACATACTATTGTCTGCCCTCTCGAGTACATTACAGAGATTATTAGACATTGTAAATTCAGGAAGAAAAATATTTGTATAGTTCTGTTCTGTGAAATTCATATACATAAATGGTTGTATTTCAATGGGTCAGCTGACCCAAATGAACCAATACATAATTTCATTTTATTTAGCATCCCCCCATTTTGGAAGAATGTAACAGAATAGTGTGAAAGGAATTGATTTGCATATAAGAGGTTTTCACTTCATTTGGGCAACCTGCTACAAATTAGAATCTTTTATTTGAAATATGCCTGCTATGACCAATAGAACAGGTTTCCTCTCAAATTAGGAAAAGACAGATTTTGCAACCTGAGTCTAGTCACAAAAGGATTTGTCAATATAATTAATATTACCTGATCTTTCCACTACTTACGATAAAATGTACAATAGCTTCAGAAATCAAAATCTGTTTTCCCCTAGTCCGGATATTCGATGACATGATCTGCCAGTTTAAGGCCGTGACTATTGCTTTTTCAACCCAGCCCACAGCCCTGTATGTGAAATCTGTGACAGATGGGGCTGTAAATGACTGCTGGTCATTGTAACCGGATACAAGGGAAATTGGGCCCCTGGGTGTCAGCCATTTTTTTTTCCTGTTATTGGTACTGCACATTATGATAAGCAATAAACAATGAGGGGAAATAATATATCCATTACTTTTTTAAACATTAAAAGTAACTCGTGCAATATCTAAATTTGTTTGCTAGATTTTTGGCGCTGCTATGAAAATAATGTTCTGCTTGGTTTTCCGTAATGGCTCAATGTTAAAGATGAAAAAATGGCTTTCTCTCTTGTTTGCTGTTGTCAAAAAAAGGTCCTGTAAATGTGAAATTGTCGGCTCTCATTTTTTTGATGCCTTCTGCTTTTTTCTGAGTAACATCTCTTAATTGACTAAAGATGTTTCCATGTGAAGAGTTTTGTAAAAAAAAAAATCTTGAAAAATAAGACAATGCCTATCATAGCCTACGTACAGGGACTGATTATGCTTGGATGAAGCTGTATGCTATGACATTAAATGGAGGGTGCACAATTCTGAAATGTATAAAAATGGAACAATGTAGCATTAACGCCGCTAGAAGGGGATAAAAGGGTCAATGACAGGATTCAATCGCAGCTGCAGTTCACTGTATTTAAATCTATTTGTCAATACATCCAATATGCCTCTGCCTTTGTGACCAGGAATGGTTGCTATTGATCCTACATGTCAATAAGGGCTTGTTTCCACCGATATTATACTAATGCACTTAGGGTAGATTTCTCTGCCGCAGAGGCCGGATAATAAAGTGCAGCAGGGCTCCTAAATTATTCACGAAGCCTCCGACAGCCGAGCTCTCCATTAGAGAGCAGCAGTGATGATGTCACACAACCCCGTGGAGCCAGAGCTGGCCCCCCTGGGACTATGTGATTGAGCCAGTTGGAGGATGCAGCGGGGCACGACAGCGTGTTTACCGAGAGGCGGGGGGAGCGAGCGGAGGGGGCGCGGAAAAGCTGTTGTCCTCTGCCGTTCGTCCACTAGATGGTACCCCAGGCACTGACATGTTTCACAGACGCAGACAGTTTAGACAAGCGCTTGCGTTTTGCCCAAGACGAACGTTGAGCGTGGTCGGAGAGGCAAAAAAGCCGCTTAAAGAACCGTAACGGCACTCAAAGGTGCTCCCGCTGTGCCGTACCCACACGGCTACTCTCTCTGTCTGTGTCCAGTGGTTAACAGCCGCAGCCCAAACTCACCGTCCAGCTGATCCGCAAAAAGAATCCAAATGTTTTACTCACTGACCAATCCACCCCTATCCCCTCTCTCAGTCTACATTCTCCTCTGTGGGCTTAATCTGTCAGTGATGATCAACGTAAAAAGATACGTGAGGCCAAAAAAACAGCAAACATTCTTGAAAAATTCATTTTCAAGCCTCGCTTCAACGTTTAACGACGTCCTTTAGTAGTAAATTCATAGAAGTCGATGTATCTGCAAATGTAATATGACCAAATGGCTGGCACTCAATACAACAACAGGAACATCAGTTCACTCAATTGGCCAGCAGCATGGAACAAGTCCGCCCACGTTACTAGCAGTGCCAGTACAACACCTCTCTCTCCTTTGTGTGTAAAAACTGAGCAAGTATTCACTTTAAATTGCTGTTTCGTAGCAATGTAATTGTCTTAGCAGCTGTATACCATGTGTAAAAGATGCTTTCAGCGCTTTCAATACATCTTAAACGAGCTTACTGTGATTTATCCCCATGGGTGAACACGTTACAGAAAAGGCACTGCAAAATGACAAAGTGTGGACTTATAAAGGCCATACAGTTTACCTGAACCTCAGGTGAAGTTTATATCCCAAAGTACCAGTGTGTTGCCTTATATAACGCTGGCAATTAGCAGGAGAGATCCTGTGGATGACTAAAAAAAGACTTGTATGAAGAAGACAGTGTACAGCAGCCAAAATTGTGTTCAACAACATCAAAAACAACATAATAATGTTGTTAAAATGCTAATGTGTGTATATTTCACAGGAATTCAACACTGCAGTGCATATTGAAAATATAATTTGTACAAGATCAAATATGAGTTATTTTAAAGGTTACCTATGAGTAACCTTTAAAACCTATGAGTATGAGTCAGTAAATTATTTGAATGGCTTTCCTTCTACCATTGACCTGTAAAAGAACAAGAAACAAGAAATACTTTTTCTGATGGGTGGCTCATGCTAAGGCATTGTTCTGGCATCGACAGTTTAGCACTAGCTCTAGCGTCACCCAGGGAAGGAAGCGTTTCAGTTGGCCTGGATGACAACACCTTGTCAGCAACCTTCGTGTGATGCGAAGGGGAAATTGGCATCACGTGCCTCAGAGGAGAGCATGTGCCTGTCAGAGCTGTGGCAGATGCTATACAGCCATGAGCGCTGATGTACAGTTGAAGTCGGAAGTTTACATACACTTAGGTTGAAGGCATTAAAACTCATTTTTAACCACTCCACAGATTTCATGTTAGTAAACTATAGTGTTGGCAAATTAGTTAGGACATCTACATTGTGTATGACACAAGTAATCTTTCCAACAATTGTTTACAGACAGATTATTTCACTTTTAATTCACTATATCACAATTTCAGTGGGTCAGAAGTTTACATACACTAAGTTGACTGTGAGTTAAATTTTTTTATATTTGGTCGTATATCCTTTGCATGCCATGACGTCCTGATGTCTGTGACCCAACAACATCAAAAGACTCTTGATATCTTATTTTCTGGTACTATAACGTCTCTGCATTTGAATGGATCTCTATGGGAATTGGGGGGTGGGACTAGATTTAGCTGTAAATTATGCTAGAACAGTATGGAATACATGATTGGTAAAATGGCTGTAAGTCTTCAAAGGTCTGAGGTATCAAACAAGCCTCAAACCATCACTGTGCTGCCAGATATGCAGTAGATATGGATGGATCACTTTAAGAGTTGTTTCTCCTGACAAATTTTGCTATTGAACTCTATGGAAAAATAAGTCAGGAGAAGAAACCCTTCAAGTTATCCATCCATATGTACTGTATTTCTGGCAGCAGAGTGATGATTTAAGGCTTGTTTGATACGTCAGACCCTTGATGACTTAGAGTCATTTAGCCAACCATGTGTTTCCATACTCTTCTAGTGTAATTTACAGCTAAATCTAGTCCCACCCCCCCAATTCCCATAGGGATCCATTCAAATGCAGAGATGTTATAGTATCGCTTGTAAGAGTACCAGAACATAAGATATCAAGAGTCTTTTGATGTTGTTAGGTCACATACATCAGGAAGTCATGGCATGCAAAGTATATGTGACCAAATATAAAAAATTTAAAGGCACAGTCAACTTAGTGTATGTTGGCCATTTTTTGACATAGGCCTTAGAAAAGTAATGCATGTATGAAGGGCTGTGTGCTGAGTCCCCCCAAACAGGTTTAGTGCAAATTGGTAAAATAGAGTAGCATTTTAAGTGTTTTACAAAAAGTGCTAATTAGCGGAAAATCCAATATGGCTGACTTTATGGTTCCTTGAGGCAAATTTGTTCATCATGAGCAAAGGGACTTGTATACTACACTTTGTGACGCTAGGTGAAACGGGGCGTCGGCAGTGTGCGTATCAATGTGAAAATTTTGTAACGTGCACTACAGCGCCACCAGGTGTTCAATCTGCGTCATAATATAAAGGATCCAAGAGTTTGGCAATCCCAACAACCCTGCCAAGTTTGGTGATTCTAGGCCAAACCAGCTCACGGGAATCTTAGGTGAAAAGGGAGAAAAAAAAAAATATATATATTTTTTTTAAAGAATCTGTACAAAAACAAAAGGGTACCAGCAGCTATGCTGCTCGGTCCCCTAATAATAGGCTGTTTGTAGGGTTAAACTGATCACACAAACACACTTATGTGGTATGAAGCAATTCCAGCTGTATTATTACACCAGTGAGCAGAAAATTGACACAAAGGAAGGAAACGTCAAAAAACAGTAGTGTGGGTAAATGGTAGACAAAACATCAATGTATCAAACCAGAAACAATGGTCTTTATCTAGCAAATGTAAATTTTTATTCCTGAACATGGAAAACATTTCAAGAGCACAAAAGCAGCATGGTTCAAAAACAGCTCTAGTGCTTATCAGAGAGGTATTGTCTCTTTCATAGAAAAAATATTCCAATTATCATATACCTCAACTGTAAACTCATGTGTACATAAAGCAAAAATGGTGTGCATTTCTGACTCCTTGCTGGTTCTCTTTTGCCCGTTTCTGGGAGGTGATGGTGAACGTATGCTCAGTAGACTCACCATGGAAAATCAACATATAATCTTTGGCAGCAAAGCCCAGAAAAGAGCAGTGCGATGCCCAGGGCCCTGCGCTGAGCTCGGAGTGTCAGAAACGCTGTAAAGTTCTTCCTTGTTCCTCGCTCTCGAAATTCTTGGCTCAGACGATCATCCAAGCAGCTATTGCCCAAAAACGTTTTTGGCTTTTTATTTTGAGGCGCTCGGCCCGCCTCTGCTTTTTCCATTCAAGCCCTATACCCACCTTTACTAAATTTCACCTAAGGCCTCATGCCTTCAGGTCTGACGAGTGGCTTTGAGTACAGCGGATATTGTGCCAGCGTACTGTACGCTGCCATTTCCTCATGATGCTCCTCATGAGTGAAGACTTCAATTAATGAGAAATCATCAGATGGCGGAGGCCACGTGCCCATTGTGTAGCTCCGAAGACGCCAGGAGCTAATAACCAGGCAGTCTAATGGAGTGTAATCCAGTTATCTGGAAGTACGACTGCCAGCTTAATTTTTGGTGAATGTCTTTGAAAATCGACCATAATTCTATTTAGGCCAAACTTATACATGGAGCAAGTCACTCTAGATAAGCAAAGCTATTAATATACTGTCTGCATGACAGACTAGGGGTTAAGGTGAATATGCATTCAAATGACAGCAGCAAATATCCTTGTCACCAGTATCAGTGAGCACATAATTCTCACAATTTTCATGCAATAACTTGAAACAGACTAATCTCAAATGAGAACAATGTTACTTGTATATCAATCTAACTGAAAGATAAAAACACATACGGAGCACCTGACGTTTGTAGGCCCTGTGTTGATGCACACATTTACTGCTGTGGTTGTTCCGTATTAAAAATCTTTTTGAAGTTAGTAATGGTTGTTCTGATGTTTCATTTGCCCGAATTTAAATTTGCAAAACATTTTCTAAGTAATAATCACATTGGGTATTGGGTGCAAATGCAGAACCTAAACAACGATGCATTTTGCAAATGTATGAATAAATTCTCTGTGATGAGAGCCAAAATGTTCAGAGAGAGGATTAGCACTCAAAAGGTAAAACTGTAGCTGTCAGTGTTGAAGAGGCCCTTCAGATCCCGGGCTGTAATTACATGTTACTGAAAAGATTTTGGCTTGTGTTTAGCTGTTAGCCATTATATTAAAAAAATACATTTATGTCAAAATATGGTAATACAAGGCATTTGATCCTACATTTGCATAAAGTCACATACACTACTCACAAAAAGTTAGGGATATTTGGCTTTCGGGTGAAATTTATGGAAAATGTAAGTTCACGCTACAGTGATATTATACGTATCATGAAAGTAGGGCATTTAAGTAGAAGCATGCAATGGTGATTTCCTCATCTCAAACAGTTTATTGAAACAAAAGCCAACAACAGTGGTGGGTATACCACAACAAAAATGTCAATGTCTCAATAACTTGTCATGTGCCCTTGAGCATCAATTACAGCTTGACAATGACGTCTCATGCTGTTCACAAGTCGACTTATTGTCTGCTGAGGCATGGCATCCCACTCTTCTTGAAGGGCGGCCCTCAGGTCATTGAGGTTCTGGGGTACAGAGTTACGAGCCTCTACACGGTGAGTCAGCTGATCCCATAGGTTTTCTATGGGATTCAGGTCTGGAGAAAGTGCAGGCCACTCCATTTGAGGTACCCCAGTCTCCAGCAGCCTTTCCCTAATGATGCGACCTCGATGAGCTGGAGCATTGTCGTCCATGAAGATGAAATTAGGCCTGTGTTGTTCATGCAGGGGCACAATGACTGGATTAATGATGTTATTCAGGTAGTATGGGCTTGTCACTGTACCATTCACAAAGTGTAGGGCAGTTCTGTATTGACTAGACACACCTGCCCACACTGTAACACCGCCACCACCAAAGGGTCGTCTGGTGACAACAGTGGCTGATGCATAGCGCTCTCCTTGACGTCTCCAACATCGTTGGCGGCCATCATTTCTGCTCAACGTGAATCGACTTTCATCAGAGAACAGCACTGAGGCCCACTGGTCCCTCGTCCAGCGTAAATGCTCCCTGGCCCATGCAAGACGATGACGCCTGTGCCTGGTGGTGTGGTCAGGTACCCTTGCAGGTCGTCTAGCACGCAGACCACGCTGATGTAAACGGTTTCGAATGGTCTGACGTGACACTTGGGTGCCTCTCACCTCCCTTAAATGTGCCTGGAGTTGAGTGGCATTCATCATCCGGTTCCGCAGGGCACTGTTCACAATGAAGCGGTCATCAGTGTGGGATGTGGCCAAAGGACGTCCACTTCTATGCCTTTCTGTGACTCTTCCAGTCTCTCTGTATCTCTGTTGCAACCTGCTGATGACACTCTGTGACACTCTAAGCTCAGTGGCCACTTCCCTCTGAGAACATCCTGTTTGAAGCCTCGCAATGGCGAGGTACTGTTGATCAATTGTTAGGTGTCGTCTTGGTCTCATGATGTCAAAATGTGAACAGCATGATGAAGAGGACTGTTTAAATACCAATTCTAATTGAACCAGGAAATTTATTGGTCGATTCATGGATCAAACACCTGTTGTGAATTTTGCCGTTCAGCTCCTTGTTAGAGAACAGCAAGTTGTGCAAAAAGTACTGAAACATTGAATAGTTGGACATGTGCATTCAAAAGTTTAGAGAAGGTCAAATTAATTTCACCTGTAAAGGTTATAGTGCATTTTAGGTTCATCCTGAAATTTCACCCGAAAGCCGAATATCCCTAACTTTTTGTGAGTAGTGTATATGTCTCTGCAGGAGAGACAACAATTCACATTTTATTTATTAATATGTATAGTGTAGTTTGACAAGCTTTAAAGTCTAAAAGTCAATGTGTTAATATACATAAATACAGAAATCAATGCTCAAGGAAAATAGAAGTAATATAATAACATGTACACATTTTGCCACATTTTGTGGCTAGTCTTTGAAAATGTACCTTTGAAAAGCAAAATTCTCCCCTTCACCAAGTTCTTGGTTTCATTGCCTGTTTTGAGTGGATAATTTTGGTATACTGAAAATAATGTGAATAATATGTGATATTTGGATTGAATACAATTTGTGTTCAGAATATGGATTCAGGGGCTAATGTGAAACTACAACACATCAGAGACCTTTACATTTCGAGAGGTTAACAATTTGTAACAAATGCATCATGGGCAGGAAGTACAATATTCCACTCTCCTGATGGAAAGTCACGTTTCAATGTGAAGTTTTGTGTAAAAAAATTTGTCCCCTGAACATGTGTTAACATTCTATGGGTTATGTATTCAAGTTTTTTTTAAAGGTACTAGGCCATTTGTGTTGCGCACTGATGTGAAATGACAGAGCAAAATAGATGACTATCAATATCAATAATAGCTCATCAGTTAGACCCAAATAATCAATCATTAATCAACAGTCCAATTAGGACTGCTGACTAATCATGAAGAGGTCATTCACACGTGACTGCTGATCATCACACTAACAGAGCCCTTGTAGGAACCATTGATTAAATTCCATATTTACTTTAAGAAGGAGACCCGGCAGTTCACCAGGCAGACTCCTGCATGAGGGGTCTCCAGGGCCTTGTAAAGCTGGTACAAAAGATGTGCAGCTGTGCTGGACTAGAGTTTACATCCTTCCTTCAGTCTGGATTCCTGGGCCATTTTCATTACACACACTACATAAAAAGCGTATAGTTCCTGACATTTAGCACTGGCTTCATGGGGTTGCTACACAGCCCTGCGTAACATTGGTCTGTGCATAAGACAAAGCTTGATCGGGCTGCAGTTGCTCTATTTATAGGTTTTTGGGGTATCATTTTTCAACACAGTAAGTGTTTTGCCTTCAGTGAGCAGACACATGACAAAGAGCATGCACACTTTGGATTTAGCTATGATTCCTGCATTTATGTGTTTTTGCAGTCCCAATTCTGACAAATGAAACTTTGCATCAGACATCAGTGAGCTGGCTGCTATTATAAACAGAGCAAATGGGTAACATTTAAGTAATGCTAAATCACGCTAGGCTCACATGAAGGCCTGATTGTTTCAGCAATACACAAATAAGCTTTCATCAAAAGTGTAGCCTTGATCCCCATGCCAGATATTGGATATAAAAAATCACTTGTAAGGTAAGAAAATCTGATTTTTGAATCAATTAGTATTATTATTAATAAGAACTATTGAACTATATCTTACATTTGCAAGCTAAAAATAAAAAATCCTAAAGGGACACACAGTTTTATGTTGAAATTCCAAAAACCCAAAACATATGTCAAAGGGATTTTTCTTCAAATACCATCACTGATTTATCTTACTTATGAAAACAGCTTAATGCGTATTCCCAAAGTGTTCTGGCCCTTCATACCAATGAAAATCTGTTCTTTTGCGATTCAATGACTCAGGTTTGAGGTCAACAGGTCTGTTGTCATGACAAGTTATAGATTTCTCTTTATCAATCTAACATTAGGTCATATGTGGAGTTCAATGCCATGTTTCTTTAATAAACTAATCAATCCTGGTAATAACTTGCTCACATTTAATCCCTTGTACAACTCAAAGTTTTTATTGGAAACTGCATTCACCTACAACTAAATACCAAACTGCCACATGTTGACATACTATTTGCCTCTATGTCTGCTGATATCTGCAAGTCCATGGTCCAGTGGTTAAAGCAAAGTATTGAAAGAAATTTGTAAGACTTGCATATTGCATGTGAGAAGAGTTAAGCTTCCACAAAATTGGCTTTGTAACATCTGTTGCTTCTGTAAGAAAGATTTGGGTTTAAGGTCAAATAAGCTTCCACTTTAGTTACCTGTAAGAAATTTCACATGTGAAGTAATAATAGCAACTGCTCATGTCCAACACTTCATCATGCATGCCTCTCCCCTTTTCATAAAGTCACATTTTAAAGCAATAAACAATGAAGTTCCAAGAGGAAACTGAGAAACCAACAGTTTGCATACCGAAATTGAAAATGTAACACTTACTAACTTCACATCTAGAATGGAAATCCCTTCATTAGGCAGGCAGGCACATTCACTATGAAGTGGTGAAGTTAGTAATGAAATATTAATTTAAAAAATGAAAATATCAATTTGTGTTTTCTGCAATTGTGTATTTGGTGGTACAGGAAGCCCCTTTAATCACTGAATCATGAAACTATCATGTGAACCATCAAGTGAAATATGGCAGTTTTTTGTCTACAAAGCCAATGATAAAGGCAAACCTAACAACACACATTTGCAAAAAATGTCTCGCCAAGGGAGGCAACACATTTAGTGTGACCAGACGTCCTCTTTTTTCCGGACATTTCCTCATTTTGGGACTGAAAATATCTGTTCAGGTAGGAAGTCCTAAAAATGTCCGGTTAAGTTTTTCTCATTCCATCAGACCGTATATAAACAACTAGCCTAGTATTATGTTAATAATGCCTGTCTGCCCCGTCCTCTCTTTTTGCAATCAAATATGGTCACCCTAAATACGTCCAATCTAACCATATGTCTAACAACTTTCCCTATCTCTTCAGGGACTTCAAATCCAGACAGGTGTGATAGTAACAGATAGATACATGACCGGTATAGATTGAGGTATTTCGATGGTTTAACACATGCCGTGCTATAGTGCTAAAGTGCTCACGTTAGTAACTTTATTTATGATTTTGTGTGACCGATAGTTTGTTAATAAATATTTTTGAAAGCTATTGTTGTTTACATTTAATTTTAAGAGAAATTCTTGATTATCCATGATCTACCGTGGCATCGGCTTGGTAACGATAACTCTGCACCAAAGCTGGTAACGGTATCAAAATCAATATTTGTGTATCAGAACAACAAAACTGAAGATACAAACAGAAGATCTAAGAGTGCCCTTAGCACAGAAGTGCCCTTAGCACATAAGAGTGCCCTTAGCACAGAAGTGCCCTTAGCACATAAGAGTGCCCTTAGCACATATGACATGATTTACATGTGAATGTCATCAGATCATGACTCCTTGAGATAGACCAGGGGGTTTTCAACTCTGGTCCCCGAGAGCTCAAGGGTCTGTTGCTTTTCATTGTAATTCAGCACTTAATTATTCAGTGAAAACAAAAAGCAGCAGACCCTGCGGCCATCTTAGATTCAGGACTCCTGGTATAGACGATCAAGCTGAATTCCTGGAGTACATCGGGATTAAAAAGAAAAGAAGAATAGTAATGTTATGACACGGATAATAAACAGGTTATTAGACACTAGACGGCCATAGTTATTGATGTTCTGCTGAACCTCGTGTGTTAAACAGTCAGAAAATACCTAGACAATTGATTCTCATTCAGTATCGTCGAAGGAGGTCCCTATTTTTCAATTTCATTCACTCTCTTTCATACCATGTAGCCCATCTTTGAGCTTTATGTATTATCATGCAGCCCTTTGAGATAGCCTGTATGTTTCTTTTCTCGCATTAACCACTTCAGACAGTGCGCACTCTCTTTTTCTCATCTCTGATTAATTCAGTGACCTCGAAATGGGAATACTTTAATAACATCGGCAAATACCTCTTCTCATCTCTCTGAGCGCTGGCTCTAATGCAGATATCATGCATTTGAGAGACAAGGCAGAGACAGCGCCTCCCATTTGTTTCAGTGAGATTCATTTAAGCTTCCAGACTCTGCCCTTAGAGCAGACCATGTGCTACAGGTATCCTTTGAAGTTGCTCGACAACTATTTTTCAATTGGGCTCTGGATTTTTAGAGGTTTTTTTTCCCACTCTTGTCCAATACCATGTAATTAACTGACTGCTGCTCACTTAAAGACATGTCCTCATTTAAATCAGCAAGCCCTGGTCAAAGAGTTGATCTGGGTTACTTTAAATTAAATTCAAATTTTTTACCTATGAGTTGAAATGGCCAATTAATCAAATCAAATCAATATTTATTTATTTATATAGCCCATTTCACAACTAATTGTCACAATGCACTTCACAGAAAAACCTGTGACACACTCTATTCCTGTGACACACTCACCCATGAGGAAGTGACTATTTTTCACACTAATGGCCATGCAGTACTGGAGGAGAGCAATAACCAATCAGAGGATGGGCTTATCTGTCACTGATGACATATTGTGTGGGCACCTACGGGCATGTTGTTGGAAGGACCTAATGCAGCAGTAAAATAAGGATAACTAGCCCCATACTGCCCCAAATAGAACAGAGTCAATTGTGTCTCAACACTGTGAACCCCTGCTCATGGTTTGCTAATGAGCTGCAGGTATAGGGCCCAGCCTGCATTCATAGCAAATGTCTTTATTGGCAGAGAAATTATGTTATATTAAGTTATACCACAGCTTTACGAAGTCAGATTTATAAACACCTGATTTGAAATAACAGTGGGCACCTGAGGCAAAAAACATTTTTATGTGTTTATTGACATCTTAGACATTTTTTTTGATGTAAAAAAGCAAGATGGTCTGAGAAGAGAAGTATGCAAATGGTGAGTTTGCCACCATTTGGGGCGGCAGTGTAGTATAATGGTTAAGGAACTGGCCTTGTAACCGAAAGGTTGCAGGTTCGATTCCCAGGTAGGACACTGCCGTTGTACCCTTGAGCAAGGTACTTAACCTGAATCGCTTCAGTATATATCCAGCTGTATAAATGGATAATATTTTTTTTTTTAAATGCTAAAAAGCTGTGTAAGTCGCTCTGGATAAGAGCGTCTGCTAAATGCCTATAATATAATAATGTAATGTAATGAAGAGCAACAATTCTTCAATTGATATTGTTGTGTGCATGAAACTAATTTGATGTTGCCTCAAAATATTCCATTCTGGTTAAAAATAATTTCATTTGAAATTATAGACTGCATAACATGAACGCGCATGTCATGGTTATTTGCAGCCTTTGCATTTCTATGTTTTGGTTTCTTTTTTGGAAACGCAGGAAACGCAGCAAGTCCGGTTATAAGATTTAGGATTAGATTGGTTTTCTCTTTGCTTTCCAATCTTTCTTTATCCTTTATTCTTTTCACCTGTTGCGTTCAGCTCTTTTGCCACAAGAGCTTTGGCTAACAGGTCTTTTCTATTCTTTTCCTTCTCTCATTTTATCGAGTTTTGTTTTGTTTCACCACCTCTTGTTACGCCTAATTATTTAGTGCGTGAGGTTCTTTTGTTATTTATTCTCGCTATTTATCGAGATCGCCTCAGTTTTTGGTGGTTGCTTTGTTTTGCCTTGTGCTAGGGAAGTTTTGCTCCCGATCCTGTGTTATCTCAGTCCTGGTGCGGCTACTTCTGTGTTTGTGGCGTATGTTGTGGAAGTAAGCCGTAGGCCCAAGAAAGCCTCATATGCAAATATATAAATAATTAAATAATACAGTCAAGATCTAGTGGAAAAGTACTGAGATGGGGGGTTGTGAGAGGGTGCAGGATAGTTCTCTGTCAGCAAGGACGAGGGCATCTAGCACACCAGTCAAAACAGGAATGTTTTCCTCCTGTGTTCCATAACAAAGCAGGAGTTGTACTTATAGATCATGCTGACCGAACAGGTGGGAGGAGAGTTCACAAACAATTTTATTTGATAGATCAAGAGTGCCCCCAAGCGCATAGGGTAAGAACAGATCATATAACATATTAATGTTTTGCCTAATTTGTTATTGGATAAAATAAGATATTATGAAAAGGTGTTACCGCATATCATTGGTGTATTAGCAACGTAAAGGAGGAGTTATGATATTGTAAAAACTAATGTTTGTTATTGTTCGGGGAATTCTGAATCCTCTGCGTAGGTTTGTGGTTTTCCCATGTTGAATCAACATTTGACCATTTAATAAAAGATTATACTTCTGCTATTTCCTTCATCTTTATCTTGAGTATTCTTCCACTCGAAAAACCCATCTCAAATTGAATTTAACGAGGAGGGAGTCAAAGGACTTACTTCCGCATTTGGTGAGCCAGCCAGGAGTCCAAGATCCCGGGGGGGATACAGGAGGGAACCAACGCCGTGCGGTGTTTTTCTTCAAGTTAGAGACCGGTCAATAGTGAGAGGTAAGCAGACACCTTTTTAAAAAAAGTCTGCAGAGAGGAATTACCCGCACTCCGTTGGCCCCAAGTGTGGTCCTACACCGGTGACGGAGCTCCAGTGGGTGAGTGGATTAATTGAATTATATTGATTATAAAAACAAAATAGAGAGGATAAATAGGTAGAAAAATTATTGTGATGAAGTAGAAATAAGCAGAAGTGACTCTGAGTGTCAAGATCTCTGAGTGAGTGTGATATTTTGTGTTTTGAGCTCTGAGTGTGATATATTTTGTGATTTGAGTTGTGAGCGCTGAGAAAAAAAGATGAGCTTGAAAGAAAGCCTGAATAAAAGATGAGCTTGAAAGATAGCCTGAATATGACAACACTGTGGGGGAGTACTGAACTCCAAGTTAGCTAACCAAAAACTCTGAGCAACTCTTGAGCAATATAGAGCAATTCCGGATTGTGGGTCGCGTAGAGGTTGTGTGTAAAGGGACGCCTTTCCCTTCAAAGTCCGCCACAAACGGTGAATAGAGTTGAAAGATACTGCCACTGCTATATTACGGTAGGGACAATTAGGGAAACAGTGTTGTGAGAAAATAATCTTTCTAAAAGAAAAAAAAAAACTATTTTTAAAAAAAGGTATGTTGTGTGGCCAAATAATTTACTGTTGTTAATAATACTATAGTTATAATTTTTTGTAAATAGTACTATATGTATATACATATATCTCAATTAATCAAATTAGAACAAATAGATCCATTGCACGGGTTGTACAATCAAACTGAACATAATCGATTAAACAATACTGTAACAGGAGAACAATAGAAAAAAGATAAGGTGGTGTGCTAACATTATACGAGAATTTGTTATTTTGGATATGCTGTATATAATGCTGAAGGAAATTATGTAAATAACAGGGTTTTACTTAGATAGATAGTACTCCACTAGAAAAGTGGAAATATTATGTGTCTGTTATTGTGTATGTTATTGTGGGAAAAGATACAGTGGGAGGATAATTAACATGAGAACAGTTATATGGAGTAAAATCTCTGTGCTGCCATCCAGCGATTAATAAATCCCTACCCAAGGCCACAGAAACAGGAGAAATATTTAAAATATGTTTAGACTGGTGGGCAGACGGAGCCATTTGGCTGGAGTGTACCCCAGTGAGGGAATTGAGAACTGAGGAGGTAGAAGGGGAAGTTGAGCAGGGGCATTCAGGGGGAGGAGCCAAAGAGTCACAGTTACTAAGTGGGAACTAACAGGATTAAAGGTAAAGGCGTGGCTACCAAGAACAGAGTGGTCCCCTGAATTATAATAATAATAATAAATCAATTAAGAATGAATGAATGAATTATAAATTAAGAAACTAAATCAATTAAGAAACAAAACCAATTAACAATTGGTTAATTGTTAATTAATTAATTAATTAATTAAATTAATTAATTTATTTTTATTCCAGTTCATTTTGCACCACTACAGTTAGTTTTGTTTTAAAAGTCACTTTATGTTTATTTTTATAATTATTTTTATATTATCCAGAGGAAGGAGAATCAGAGACAGCCCAGAGTGACAGCCGAGGAAACGAGGGAAATCCCGCAAATAGCACACCATTCCCATGCCTCCACACAAGAAAGAAACAGTTAAGTCGTCGGGGGCACGTGAATCTGAAAGGAGCAGCAAGCTAGGATGTGCCACTAGATATCAACAGGCAATGGAAGAAGCAGAGGGATGTGAGAAGTGAGAAGAAGGTGTGAGAATGTGAGATGTGAGAAGAAGAAATGAAGAAGAAATGTGAGCAGAAGAAACGAAACCGAAAGGAGAAGCAAGAGGAGCTGGAAGAGACCCAAGAAGAGGAGAATATGACATCAAAGGGAAAGTGAAACTAAGGTCAATTGCGATTCCCAAAGATGAATCAAGCTCCTCTAATAGTGAAGAATCAGATGAAAGTGCAATAAGGAAGAAAAAGAAAGTGACGAAGGAAATGCTGAAAACAAACCCTAAAGGAGGTGAAGAAAGCAGAACAAGCATTCCTGCGCGAAGGAGGGTACTCGCAGCAACGAGTTCAAGAATTGAAGCAGGTCTATGACATCAGTAGTGATATCCAGAACAGTGCCAGCAAAATCCTCAGGAGGAGCGGCAAAAGAAGGAGAGCACCTGCTTGATACAATCCAGGGGAAGAAGGAGACGAAGAGGATGAAGAAACCTTCCTGGCCCCATTACAAGTCCTACCCCAACCAGGGAGACAACAGCCACTCACTAAGTACACCCCATGGACCCGGAGAACATGGTTAAGGATTTACCAAAAATAACAGATGGAGCAGGGCCATGGATAAGCAAGGGTAGAGATGAGGACGACTCACCTGCCCCTGTGCATGGGAGATGTTAAGAAGATATGTGATCCATGATTTTATCAACAGAATGCAGGAGACATGGAAAAAAACATGGGACAGACATTTGATGCATCACAAGGAACATCGACAATGTTCTTTCACATGTTGTGTAAAGCATTGCCCGAACCAGTAATAAAGGCCCTAAGCAAGGTTGTGGGGCTTCCCCAGGAGAATTGGGATAAACAAAGAGCACATATTGTACACCACATGAAGCTGCACAGAGAAAGTATGAAGACCTCAGAAGGGCAGAATAAATCTCTAAAGAGGAAACTGTTACTTCTCCAGATAGCCGACAGGGAGAGAGAAGATCAGGGAATTCAAGCAGCAGTGATAACCCAGCAGATACAGGCACCCCCAACCTCACCACAAGTCCAAGGAGGGCAGGGCCCATCCATCCAATGGGCTGGACCAAATTTCCAAAGGCCATGGACAGATGGGAAAAGATGGGACACTGTAAAAAAAAATAAAAAACATTTTTGAGGTAAAAGAACTGTTGAAACAACCCGTAAAAATTATAATTATAAAGTGCGGAGCACATACAGGCGGAACAGACCTTGTGTCAGCAGGAAACGATTAGATAAGTCTACAGGAATATGGCGGCAATGTACAGAGAAAGCAGGGAAAGCAATTGCACCAAGCGCAGTAATAGAGGTAATTTGCAGAGCTGCCCATGGTGTTGGCCACTCTGCAAGGGGGGAGATGATGAGAGAAATACAGAAACATTGGTTTATACTAGCATGATATCAAGATGGGTAGAAGCATTCCCCACTGCGCATGTGGATTCTAAAACTGTAGCTAAAGCCTTGGCAAGAGAAATTTCCCCCAGATTCGGGGTCTGTCAGACCCTGAGCAGCTACCTACGCTTATAGAAATCCTTATCGGTCGCGTTTGGTTCTCTGAACCTTACACTCCCCCTTATAGTGCAGTTCTATTACTTGGATGGCCGTGCAGAATAAATAGACAGGTGGGCCTGAAGTAATCTTGAAGGAATATTTTTGGTTTAGTCTGAGGAACTGGATGAACTCAGCTACAAAGAAGCTAAACCATACAGATTTACTGAAGAAAGATACAAAATTCTTAAACAGGGAACTAACTTATTTATGTCATTTAGATAAAATGTTAAATCATGCTTACCCAGCAAGCAGCACCAAATATTGGTACAGAATTTTGCAAATCGACAGTAAAAAAAATTACCTTAACAGATTATTTGCATCGTAACTACCTTCCCTCAACATTCTGGCAAAGAGCCGATTTGAAAAACTCATATGGACCAATTTCTGTGACAATGGCAGGCCACTATGCCCTCTGTCTGCTTGCTATAACCATGGTATAACCATGCATAAAATTTCCTGCAATTTTGCCATAGAATATTTGATCTGCTACAGATTTGCTTAAACATTAAACGTAAAGAGTATTTTATCACTTTTTCTTGCAATGTTGCAAGCTTAGATTTTACTGAACACAGAAGCCACAGAAAAATAAAATATTTCCAGATGTCAACAAAGTTTTCCCAGGTACCCCTTCAAAAGTAAGAAGTGCTTCCTTTTGACTCAGTGAAACTGATCTTGTAAACCAAATATAATTTGCTTAAACTATGTAAGCTCCAGGCCAATGTAATTTGCAATATTTCAACACTACCGGGATCACTATATACAGTACATATGTATATACTGTGAATAAAATCTTGCTGAGCAGGTATTCTATTTTATGCTTTCAGCTAGTATCCTTCTAACCTTAAAATGTTCTAATTTCCAATTATTTGCTTTCACACAAGAAAAGATGTTTTAAAAATCCAAAAATCTTTTCTTTTTTTTTTTACTATGGAATCAATTTGAGAAATGAAAACAATGTAGTGCCAATGAAGTCAAGTTATTGAGGACCTATAGTGCACTCAAAAGGTGTTAGGACAGTGACACATTTTTGTTGTTTTGGCTCTGTACTCCAGCACATTGGATTTGAAATGGAACAGTGACTATGAGGTTAAAGTGCAGACTTTTAGCTTTAATTTAAGGGTTTTTACACCCATATTGGGTGATCTGTGTAGCAATTGTAGCACATTTTTACACAGTCCCCCCGTTTTGTGGATATCTTTTTGATCCCCTCTCAGTCGCGTCTGGTCCTCCAAACCCGACCCCCCTTACAAAACGAGCCTCAAACCATCACTCTGCTGCCAGATATGCAGTCGATATGGATGGATCAAGTGTTGTTTCTCCTGACTTATTTTTCAATAGAGTTCAATAGGAAAATTAGTTTTACAGATTTTAACAATGATCTCACATTTAATTGTGGACAGCAATCATTACCCAGTGAACATTTTTGTGTTGAAAAGTCGGTGAAACACCATCTACCGTTCAGGTGAAAAAACGGCAAAATTTGGTTAAAAAGTGAAATTTTTCTAACCGACTAGGATGGGGCCAGGCTATATTGGGTTAACCTAGTCCGTTTATGTCAAACTGTCAAAACATCTCTCAACCTAGATTTCCACCCCTCTAGGCGTCTGGATTCTGGCTTTTGCTGACTGGTTAGCTATCCATGGAACTGTGGAGTACTACACTGCCTGGCCAAAAAAAAAGTCACACACTCATATTTTGTCGGACTGCCTTTAGCTTTGATTACGGCACACATTCATCGTGGCATCATTTCCACAACCTTATGCAACGTCACAACATTTATTTCCGTCCAGAGTTGCATTGATTTTTGGCCGAGATCTTGTATTGACGACGGGAGAGCCGAACCACTCTGTAAAGTCTTCTCCAGCACATCCCAAAGACTTTCAATGGGGTTAAGGTCAGGATTCTGGTGGTAATTCATGTGTGAAAATTATACCTCATGCTCCCTGTACCACTCTTTCACAATTTGAGCCCGATGAATCTTGGCATTTTCGTCCTGGAATATGCCCATTGATGGGATGACCTGGTCATTCAGTACTTCAGTTTATTGCTGCATAACGTTGCTGAGCCTAGACCTGACCAATTGAAGCAACCCCAGATCATAGCACTGCTTGCACAGTGGGCACTATGCATGACAGGTGCAACAGAGACTTTTTTTTTGGCCAGGCAGTGTATATCTGACATGTGCACTTGGGGAGTGGCAGTGCTGTATAGTGTGATTGCACAGAAGAAAGGGCTGGGGTGCTATTTGACACAGCTGGATAATGCAACTTCAATGGACAGATAACCTTTCCCCTGCTGTTCTCTTGCTATTTATAGCAACACACTTAGAGGACAGACTGTTTTGAGAACTGATCGGAACCACTCACAGACACCAAAAGTAATAGAAAAAGGATTTATTCGTAGTCGACAGAAACGGGTCAAGGGCCAGCAAACAGTGCAATGCAGGACAGGCAGAATCGTAGTCAGGTCCAGGCAGGGGTCAGAGTCCAGGCAATCAGAGCAATACGGAGAAGGCAGGGCGAAGTCCAGAAGCAGGCAGGGGTCAGAACCGGGGAATCTGTCAGAGCAGGAGATCAGGAGGGCGAAGGGCACGAGCAGGGCTAGGACGGGATGGGCAGGTGGGCAGGAGCAGGGCTGGACAGGAACAGGCAGGACAGGAGCAGGCTGAACAGGCAGGAGAACAGGAACTGGACGGGTACACAGGACTGGAAACAGGAACGAGGAGCAGGCAGGAAAAACCACTGGAAAGTAATGAGACAAGCATGAATGCAGGGCACAAGACGATCTGGCCCAGAACAAACAAATAGGGGAGACTAAATAGAAAACTAATGAATAAACAACGAGGAACAGGTGAGACGAAACGAATGAGAAAACACATATCAAGTGTGGGAGCTGGAGGAACACAATCGGGGAAAGGGAAAACGTGGAACGGAATACACATACAGAAAACACATAGAAACGGAAAACCAGGAATGGACTAAGACATAGAGGCACGGGACAAATGGCAAGCGCACGTTCACTCTATGTACCTCCTGCACTCACTAGCAAAGAAAAAAAAAAGCCTTCCCAAAGCCTTTCAAGCAGTTATTGGAGGCATAAACTATGATTTATGGTGAAAAGGAAGAGAGACTGGAACGATAACACAAAGGATTGGTTTTCACAGGAATGGGGAACGGGGGTTACTACCAGACAGGTAAGTATCAAAATGAACTCAGTAATACTCCATACCATCAAGAAGGAGGTTACAGTATACTTAAAGATGGGAATGCTTTAATATGAGCATGAAAGGCAGACTCAGGGAATGCATGCTGCCAAATTAATTGTTTAAGTTATCACACCACTATATACACACTATGTTGATGTGTCTGGCTTTGTTGTCCAACAGAGTAAGATGCATTTGCAGATGCCATTGTTCTGTGAAATGGAAACAAGAACAACATAAACAAATAGAACACGTCTTTCTCTGCAGCATTAAGTCTC
Organism: Synaphobranchus kaupii; assembly: GCA_029718625.1. Taxonomy (NCBI): domain Eukaryota; kingdom Metazoa; phylum Chordata; class Actinopteri; order Anguilliformes; family Synaphobranchidae; genus Synaphobranchus; species Synaphobranchus kaupii. The sequence continues at coordinate 26,540,774 of CM056392.1, read as the reverse complement.
TGTAAATAGTGGACGTAAGTTGTTTTTAGGCTCAAAGCCACATATGCAAAAGCTACAACCATATAAAAAATAAAATATAAAGTACGAGTGGAAGAGCACTGAAAGTAAGTAGAAGGTGAAGGGAAGCAGGTGTTTTCTGTATCCCAGGCTGAGCAACGGGATGTACCAATAACAAAGATAGGACAGATCATGGCGACCCAGACGAAATTGGGAAATATGAAAAACAGGACATGGTCCGATCCGATTTTAGCAGAGGCATGTGAGGATAAGTAACAACTTTATTTCGCGGACCATGAGTGCCCCCAGCGCATAGGGTAGGAACTGATTATATAACAAGCTTAATTGTGCCTTTTCGTCTATTGGCTAAAATAAATTATGACGGAAGGGTGTCACATTAACTCATTGGTTTATTAGCTAGGTGGAGGAGGAGTTATGAAGGTATATAAGCAATTGTCTGTCTTTGTTCTGAGAGCTTCTGAACCCTCTAGGAGAAAGGACCTCCCACTGGCCAGTGCTCAATATAAGGTTAAACTGAATATAAGGGCTCTATTTTTCGATTTTGCGATCCGTCATAGTCAATGGCGTAGCGTATGGCGCACTGGGCATGGCTACTGAATTTCTCTATTTTCGGAGCAGAGGTGAGGAGCACACAGCTCACAGCGTACTGCGCAGGTTGAAAATGGGCTGGGTTATGTTGAATATTTATCAGTGGGTGCGCTTCAGCTGCACCATAGCTAATCAAATTACCTCTTTTCAGTCATTTTAAGAGCCGTGTGCATTGGACTCGTTTTGACCACGTCGGGCTATCCCGCATCACGTGGTTTAGTGAAAAACAATAGCAGAACACGCCCATTCGGTCGTGGTCGGGAGGCCTCCCGTTTACAGAACGAGTCCACCCACTGTCAATTTCCGACTACTGGAATCCTAAAGGCGACCAAAGTCACTAATAGATTATGTGGATTGCGAAAAATAAAAAGCTTTTAATCATTTCCTTAGCCTCCAAGCAGTCGATACAATAAATTTAAAAATAATTTAGTTTACTCTCCCCTTTATCATTTACTGCCTCTTTTTTTTTTTCCAACTCTATTTTCCTATTTTATCAGTCCTAGCATGTGTTTAATCATTTAGCGACTTTTGGTGCCTTTAGGATTCTGCATTGGAAGACGATAGGCTATCTATATTGCATTGATTTAAATTGAATGTACAGTTGTGGTCAAAAGATCTCTATGGGAATTGGGGGGTGGGACTAGATTTAGCTGTAAATTACACTGGAACAGTATGGAACACATGGTTGGCTAAATGGCTGTAAGTCATCAAGGGTCTGATGTATCAAACAAGCCTTAAATCATCACTCTGCTGCCAGAAATACAGTAGACATGGGATGCGATTTGCGCCATAAACGTGGTCTCATCTGGAGGGCAGTGCAAGCGCGAATCGCAGTCTACTCTTATCCCAAAATTGCATTCCGCTCCTGTAAAATTGAACTGGGCTGATCCGTCTTGATGTACACATCCCCCAACAGCGGCTTCGCTCCCACTTCAACGTACGGCGAGTCACCAAATTACCATACGGTCTCAGACGCGTTCAAATCCGTGACAAAATTGCCTCGCCAGTGATGGCTCGCCATCGGCCGGAAAAATAGAGCCCCCAAATTTGCAGTTTCGTTGTTCGATCTGGACTGACACACCTCCACCAGCGACTCTCCTCCCACTTCCGGCGCACGGTGAGTCAAACGGGCTCAGGAGCGTCAAAATACATGCCGAAAATGTCACTTCGCCAATGCGCTGGCTCGCACACCCGCCATGCGCCAGCCGTAAAATAGAGCCCTAAGACTCTGCAAGATTATTTCCTTCATCTTCATCCGACCAAAGGCGAGAATTATCCAGCTAGTTAAAACCTACCTCAAATTGAGCCGATGAGAAAAGACTGGTATAAAAAAGACTGGTATTGCAACCTGGTCTCACAGCCCATTCGTATCTATTCTACGAAATTCCAGTCCCGAAAATTCGTACTTATTTTACGAATTAGCGATTGCACACCACGTGACTTTACGATTTTCTCCGATGAATTACGAGACAAAACGGAGATCCACCATTTTTATTTCACGGTCAAATAAAGCGAATGGGTAAGCTGCCGGTATTGTACTTATAGTTTATACTTATAGTTATAGTACATTCATAGAATACCTTTCTTATTTTGTAATTGCATTTTAATGCAATATGATGTATAATTCTCGAGCTTCTTCGTCTCTGCTTTATCTGTGTGGGTTGCTATTTATAGGCTAGTCTTGTAGGCTATTGCTTGTATTAAACTAGCTGAAGTTAGCTAGGTCTGTTCAGATCAGTACATACTGCATAGGCTGCAATATGATTATTAATAGATTTAGCTTGTGAACTAGGCATCAGAGCGTGTCGTTTTCGGTTCTTTTGAGACGTATAACATGAGAAAACCGAGCATATCTGTAATGGAAACAACCGCGTCTCCCCGTTAACTTCTGTAATGAACTGCGATTCCCATGAGTCTGTGCGCTGTCTGTGTGTATTGCCCATAGACTGCAGAGACGTGACGGGATGACCACAGAATTGGCTTCATGCCCCAATGAGCAGCTCCCATGGGAATCCATGGAACTGGTAAGCGGAAGCTGCCTCCAGTTTTTTTTTTATCTCGATGGTTGAACTTTCATTCATAAAACCAACAAAAAAAAAAAGTCTGCCAGTCTGCAAATAACAGGATTCCTAAATGCTATATGCAAATCCCATATGCAAAAGGTCTATAAAAATCTTTTAAAAATCACATATGCCATATACAAAACTTAAATAAAATAAATATGTAGTAGAGAGCTAGCATATACATTTCCTGCTAAAATTAAATAGTTCCCTAATACATGGTACTCCTTATAAAAAAAACATTGTATAAGAATTGTATAGAAATATATAATATAATAGGCTACTAATCAACATGCTTTTTTATAAAAACTTTGCAAGTATGATCATATATGATTTTTACAGACCTTTTGCATATGGGATTACCTTCGTAAGCATTTAGGAATCCTGATATTTGCAGACTGGCAGACTTTTTTTTGTTGTTGGTAGTTTAAGCCAACACAATCTCTCAAGCATGGTACACAGCAGATATAGAATGTACAAAATACGCACTGTTGTTATTTATAATAATAATAATAATAATAATAATAATAATGCAATTTTATTTAAAGCTTTTTTTACAGCAAAATCCTATTACACAGTTAAAGTAAAATATATAAAAACAATGGATAAATAAAACAAAAGACTAAAATGAACATGAAAAATATTCTCAAATCCAGAAGCTTGAGAAGCAATGCAATAATAATGGTATATAATGTAAGGAAGACTTAAAATTCAGTAATTAGACTATCAGTTTCCTTTTCAATTTAGAATTAAACAAATTTTGTAGGCTGATAACCACAATGATAATTTTCCATGCCAAATAAGCGTTCATGCGCGGCTCTCAAGCCTACAATACTTCGGCATAACCAGCAGGTAATGTGCGTATGTCAAGTGAAGACCTGACGTGGAGCTACGACCATTTCCACGGTCAAATGGAGTCACGTTGAAATTTTATAAATCACTACTTTGTCGTGATTTTTTACGTACGCCACACGTAAGATCAAATTTGATCAAAAGTACTTTTTATAAATGAGGCCCCTGGTCTTGGCCCTTCTGCCCTTCTGACCATCTTCTGGCATAGACTCAAGACTCGCCTGTTTAGATTGCATCTTTGCTTCCTGAATTAATTGTTAGCATGCAAGTCTTGCTTTTTGTAATAGCATTTTAGGGGCATGTTAACAGTGATTTATACATCAACACTTGCCATGTTACTGACATTTTAGTTAATGTATTATTTAGACTTGTACTGTTTTTTTTTTTCAGTATACCATTGTTTTTTTATTGGACATTTCTCTTATATAGCAGTATTTCTCATTCCCCCCTCTACCTAACAGGTCAAGGAGAGAATATCAGCCTGCCTGGCTGACATTTCTATGTGGATGGCTACTCATCACCTGAAGCTCAACCTTCACAATACGGAACTGCGCTTCATACCTCACAGGACCTCCCCACTGCAAGCCCTCTCCATCACCGTCGACGGTACTATGGTGGCTGCCTCCCGCTCTGCAAGGAACCTGGGGATGGTCCTGGATGACCAGCTGGACTTCATGGAGCACATCAGGGCAACAGCACGGTCCTGCAGGTTCCTCCTGTACAACATCAGGAGGATTCGACCAAACCTGACCACCTACTCGACCCAGCTTCTCGTCCAGACCATGGTTATCTCACGCCTGGATTACTCCCCCCAAAGTTTTCACACATCACCCCCCTGCTGAGGTCAGTCTACTGGCTGCCGGTCGCCGCCAGGATCAGGTTCAAAGTTCTGACCCTGGCCTACGCTGCAGCCAAAAGGACAAGCCCTTCCTACCTGCAAGACATAATACAACACTAAACTCCAGCTCGACCACTTCGCTCTGCTCGTCCGGACTGCAGAGCTTCTCCACCCTAGCTCCCCAGTGGTGGAACAAACTCTTCACTCCTCTACGTTTTGATCAAACACTGCCTGCACACCTCTTCAGAAACTCACCTTGACTGTTTTTAGCTTGTTTCCTGTTCCTTAATTCTTTGTTGATTTTATAGTTTATAATGTCTTGTTGTCTTAGCCATAGCTTACTGTGTACTATACTCAATGTGGATATTATACTATGGATAGCTCTATCTGAACTGATGTCATTGACCTTCGGTATGGACTTATTGTGCGCCGCTTTGGATAAAAGCATCTGCCAAATGAATGTAATGTAAATAAAGTTTATTATTATTATTATTATTATTATTATTATTATTATTATTTTATGCAAACTTATGCACTTTTTGCCTTGTGAGTCGCTCTGTATAAGCGCATCTGCCAAATGAATAAATGTCTGTATTGATACACTTCTGTAATGTGATGGACCCTTTCTAGATTAAATAAGATAAATGTCCAGCTAATAAAAGCTTGAAGACGCTGAAGTTCAATACGTCTCTGAGTGAATTAATACTAAATTTATTTTACAGTGCATTGTGTACGCTATATATTGATGTATTGTAAATTATCTCTTCTCTTTCAAAACCTGATGGCCAATATACGGCATATAGTAATAATGTTTATCATTTTAGTCATATAAAGGTTTGAAATTGTATATACCACAACATCTGATATTGATTACAATGAAAACACCAATTTAAAATGGGTAGAAAATTATTTTTATATAATTACGAAATTATAAAATCCCAGATCATGGGATAGACTACATTAAAAACATTTTTTTTAAATATATATATTTTTTACATACAGCTGACACCCTTGTCATTTTTATGTATTTAAAGGGAATGCTTTCATTACTACAAAGCTTTCACACTCGGCTACTACATGCTGTTCACTACTGTCTGCTTATTAATTATCAACCTGCTGGATTTGGAAAGCATTATAAATGTCTAGAAGTAGCTAAGATAATTATCTAAGTATTAAAAGTTGGGTTCATGTGAGTAGCGTGATCCCATTCACAATAAACGGAGGGCATCTTCGTGTGTGTTTACGGTTGTATCAAGCGGAACTACATTTCGGCGCCATTTTATTGCTTCGCGCTAAGGAAAGTCTTGCTGGGAATTGTAGTTTTCTGTGCAAATGTATTCCCTATATACGTAATTATCTAGGAATTGCTAATGTATTATCTAGCTAGCAAGCCAGTTATGCTACCTACGCTAGATACTGCAATTTTCTGGCATGTTGACCACCCTGACATGGATTAATTAGAATATAAATATACCCAAATTGTAAACTATGAAATTAAATACAAGAGCTATGGAAGGGTCAAAGGTCACAACAGTAGGATTAGGGTTATGGGTTCCTTAAAATCTAGAGGCTTGAAATTCGGAACTATTAATATATCCATGGCCTACATTGCATAAGCAAAAGAACAGACCCCTAGCACACATAGACGCTCAATAGCACCACCTACAAATCTCAATTTTTTAAAAACTTTGACTCCTCCTACCTGAAGCACAAAGGCAGCCAAGCATCCCAAATTTAGTATACAAGGACAACTCAGCACCCCCTGTGACATATATATTTACATGTAAGCATAAATTAGACTTGTCCTAATTAATTTGACTAATGATGAAAAATAGATCTATGAAGGCTGTTAGAATGTTCATAGGTCATTTTGGGTTACTGCTGAACACTGCACTCAGCTTCCCAAAATCGTAGAAGCATGACATTTTGCTAACTGAGTCTCATCAGGGCCTCTAGCATGTAGACCAAAAATTAGACCCCTAGCATGAACACAGACTCTGTAGCGCCCCCTTGAAAATGTGATTTTTGAACATTTTGGGCACTCGCCATTTGTACACCGAATGATGTATCATGCTGAAATGTCGGAATCTAGACCACCTCTAGACATACTACAAATAATATCAGAACCAGATCTCTAGCTACAAAAAAAAAGTGCAGTATATGCTTTCAACAGGGGGCGCCACTTAAATTTCAGAATTAATGTACAACACTTTCCGAGGTGATTCTTAGGATCAAGCCGAGTCAGAAAACATCAGTCATAAGAACATTTCAGTAAAAAAGACAATATAGGACTGCCATCTACTTTTGACTATTAATATTAATATTAAGCTATTAATATTGAAAATGTATATCCTGTCTACCAGCAGCTAATACAGGCGTAGCTAGCTAGGTACCTAGATCTGGTTGAACGTAGCTAGCATAACTGGCTTGCTAGGTAGATAATACAATAGCAATTCCTAGATAATTACGTATACAGGGAATATATTTGTTAAAAAAAACTACAATTCCCAGTAATACTTTCCTTAGCGCAAAGCAATAAAATGGCGCCGAAATGTAGTTTGATACAACCGTAAACACACACGAAGATGCCCTCCGTTTATTGCGAATGGGATCACGCTACTCACATGAACCCAACTTTTAATACTTAGATAATTATCTTAGCTACTTCTAGACATTTATAATGCTTTCCAAATCCAGCAGGTTGATAATTAATAAGCAGACAGTAGTGAACAGCATGCAGTAGCCTAGTGTGAAAGCTTTGTAGGAATGAAAGCATTCCCTTTAAATACATAAAAATGACAAGGGTGTCAGCTGTATGTAAAAAAAATATATATTTAAAAAAGAAAATTGTTAATGTAGTCTATCCTATGATCTGAGATTTTATTGGTAATTATATAAAAATAATTTTCTACCCATTTTAAATTGGTGTTTTCATTGTAATCAATATCAGATGTTGTGGTATATACAATTTCTAACTTTTATATGACTAAAATGATAAACATTATTATTACTATATGCTGTATATTGGCCATCAGGTTTTGAAAGAGAAGAGATAATTTACAATACATCAATATATGGTGTACACAATGCACTGTCAAATAAATTTTGTATTAATTCACTCAGAGACGTATTGAACTTCAGTGTCTTCAAGCTTTTATTAGCTGGACATTTAGCTTATTTAATCTAGAAAGGGTCCATCACATTACAGAAGTGTATCAATACAGACATTTATTCATTTGGCAGATGCGCTTATACAGAGCGACTTACAAGGCAAAAAGTGCATAAGTTTGCATAAAATAATAATAATAATAATAATAATAAACTTTATTTACATTACATTCATTTGGCAGATGCTTTTATCCAAAGCGACGCACAATAAGTGCATACCGAAGGTCAATGACATCAGTTCAGATAGAGCTAATTTCTTATCATAACATAGCAGCTATCCATAGTATAATATCCACATTGAGTATAGTACACAGTAAGCTATGGCTAAGACAACAAGACATTATAAACTATAAAATCAACAAAGAATTAAGGAACAGGAAACAAGCTAAAAACAGTCAAGGTGAGTTTCTGAAGAGGTGTGCAGGCAGTGTTTGATCAAAACGTAGAGGAGTGAATAGTTTGTTCCACCACTGGGGAGCTAGGGTGGAGAAGCTCCGCAGTCCGGACGAGCAGAGCGAAGTGGTCGAGCTGGAGTTTAGTGTTGTATTATGTCTTGCAGGTAGGAAGGGCTTGTCCTTTTGGCTGCAGCGTAGGCCAGGGTCAGAACTTTGAACCTGATCCTGGCGGCAACCGGCAGCCAGTAGACTGACCTCAGCAGGGGGGGTGATGTGTGAAAACTTTGGGGGGAGTAATCCAGGCGTGAGATAACCATGGTCTGGACGAGAAGCTGGGTCGAGTAGGTGGTCAGGTATGGTCGAATCCTCCTGATGTTGTACAGGAGGAACCTGCAGGACCGTGCTGTTGCCCTGATGTGCTCCATGAAGTCCAGCTGGTCATCCAGGACCATCCCCAGGTTCCTTGCAGAGCGGGAAGCAGCCACCATAGTACCGTCGACGGTGATGGAGAGGGCTTGCAGTGGGGAGGTCCTGTGAGGTATGAAGCGCAGTTCCGTATTGTGAAGGTTGAGCTTCAGGTGATGAGTAGCCATCCACATAGAAATGTCAGCCAGGCAGGCTGATATCCTCTCCTTGACCTGTTAGGTAGAGGGGGGAATGAGAAATACTGCTATATAAGAGAAATGTCCAATAAAAAAACAATGGTATACTGAAAAAAAAAAACAGTACAAGTCTAAATAATACATTAACTAAAATGTCAGTAACATGGCAAGTGTTGATGTATAAATCACTGTTAACATGCCCCTAAAATGCTGTTACAAAAAGCAAGACTTGCATGCTAACAATTAATTCAGGAAGCAAAGATGTAATCTAAACAGGCGAGTCTTTAGTCTATGCCAGAAGATGGTCAGAAGGGCAGAAGGGCCAAGACCAGGGGCCTCATTTATAAAAAGTACTTTTGATCAAATTTGATCTTACGTGTGGCGTACGTAAAAAATCACGACAAAGTAGTGATTTATAAAATTTCAACGTGACTCCATTTGACCGTGGAAATGGTCGTAGCTCCACGTCAGGTCTTCACTTGACATACACACATTACCTGCTGGTTATGCCGAAGTATTGTAGGCTTGAGAGCCGCGCATGAACGCTTATTTGGCATGGAAAATTATCATTGTGGTTATCAGCCTACAAAATTTGTTTAATTCTAAATTGAAAAGGAAACTGATAGTCTAATTACTGAATTTTAAGTCTTCCTTACATTATATACCATTATTATTGCATTGCTTCTCAAGCTTCTGGATTTGAGAATATTTTTCATGTTCATTTTAGTCTTTTGTTTTATTTATCCATTGTTTTTATATATTTTACTTTAACTGTGTAATAGGATTTTGCTGTAAAAAAAAGCTTTAAATAAAATTGCATTATTATTATTATTATTATTATTATAAATAACAACAGTGCGTATTTTGTACATTCTATATCTGCTGTGTACCATGCTTGAGAGATTGTGTTGGCTTAAACTACCAACAACAAAAAAAAGTCTGCCAGTCTGCAAATATCAGGATTCCTAAATGCTTACGAAGGTAATCCCATATGCAAAAGGTCTGTAAAAATCATATATGATCATACTTGCAAAGTTTTTATAAAAAAGCATGTTGATTTAGTAGCCTATTATATTATATATTTCTATACAATTCTTATACAATGTTTTTTTTATAAGGAGTACCATGTATTAGGGAACTATTTAATTTTAGCAAGAAATGTATATGCTAGCTCTCTACTACATATTTATTTTATTTAAGTTTTGTATATGGCATATGTGATTTTTAAAAGATTTTTATAGACCTTTTGCATATGGGATTTGCATATAGCATTTAGGAATCCTGTTATTCGCAGACTGGCAGACTTTTTTTTTTTGTTGGTTTTATGAATGAAAGTTCAACCATCGAGATAAAAAAAAAACTGGAGGCAGCTTCCGCTTACCAGTTCCATGGATTCCCATGGGAGCTGCTCATTGGGGCATGAAGCCAATTCTGTGGTCATCCCGTCACGTCTCTGCAGTCTATGGGCAATACACACAGACAGCGCACAGACTCATGGGAATCGCAGTTCATTACAGAAGTTAACGGGGAGACGCGGTTGTTTCCATTACAGATATGCTCGGTTTTCTCATGTTATACGTCTCAAAAGAACCGAAAACGACACGCTCTGATGCCTAGTTCACAAGCTAAATCTATTAATAATCACATTGCAGCCTATGCAGTATGTACTGATCTGAACAGACCTAGCTAACTTCAGCTAGTTTAATACAAGCAATAGCCTACAAGACTAGCCTATAAATAGCAACCCACACAGATAAAGCAGAGACGAAGAAGCTCGAGAATTATACATCATATTGCATTAAAATGCAATTACAAAATAAGAAAGGTATTCTATGAATGTACTATAACTATAAGTATAAACTATAAGTACAATACCGGCAGCTTACCCATTCGCTTTATTTGACCGTGAAATAAAAATGGTGGATCTCCGTTTTGTCTCGTAATTCATCGGAGAAAATCGTAAAGTCACGTGGTGTGCAATCGCTAATTCGTAAAATAAGTACGAATTTTCGGGACTGGAATTTCGTAGAATAGATACGAATGGGCTGTGAGACCAGGTTGGGTATTGTCTGGTATAAAAAAGACTGGTATTGTCTGTCAACAATGCTGAATTAGATATGCTCTTAACTGTATAATAGGAACATGAAATCAACAACTGGTCCTTAAAAGTGAATAAAATGGTATTAGCTAAAATTGTATTTTTGCAGATGATTTCAACATTAAATGATTACAGAAAAATCATTGGCTGTTGGTGAAGTGGTGTAAATGTCAAATCCTTCTATTATATTCTGACCACCTAATAATAATAATAGTCAGCAGATGGTGTGGTGATTACCTTGTGTTGCATTCCACTAATGTTTCCACAAAACACTCTGTATCATCTAAGTTGAGCGCAACATAGTAAGTATGTGAATTCCATTCCAAAGCAGTAGCAGATTAATTTTGCTAGGAAGCCTTAATGACATAAATAAATCTGACAGGTAATAATAATGCAGATTAATGAAAGGCAGAGGAAGGTCTTAGCAGGTTAAAGACTGAGAATCTGCAGATCACAGTGCTCTCTGGCCAACTGTGACTTCTTGCCAGGAGTTCAATTTGAAAGGGCACAGCAAAACGTCTCAAATTTCATGTTGCGATCAATGGTTTTGGGTGGTGGCGTCCTGGAAACTGAGGGCAAACCTTGGCACAGCAGGCAAACTGGAGGGATGCAGTGTATGCACAGGTCTACTTGGCTGTGTGGAAACATAGCTGACTACTGAGGAGAGAAGCACAAAGTCTTATCGTGAATGAGATGGGGATGCTTTTGTGGATATGAAAGGATATCCATCCACATGATGGATATGAAAGTGCGTCTGGTAATAGTCATGTAGCAAGTTATGGCAACCTGAAATAAAGTTAAAGCCATGAAGGAACAGTTTGTTTATTTTATCTACAGTGGAATACTGTTTTGCCAAATTCTTCATAGCTGGAGAGGAGGAGCCTTTCCTTTGTTATTTATTTTGCTTCTCGCAAGCAGTTTGACACATTAAGTTTTGAAATCTGACTAATAATCTTCCTCACCCTCTGCGATGCTCGAACCTGCTAAATGATATTTTTGGAAATCAGCTTCAGGTTCAGTAAAGGTTCTAGTGTACTTTTTCACAAAGTATTATAATTTCTGCAAGCCCTGCGATGGTTGGATCACACCCTCGGTACTTAGAATGAAACAAAAAAACAGACGCCTTAGTTAAATGGTCCAAATGGTCCAGGAAAGTGGTCATTTCTGCCTCCAGTGCAAAAGTTGTTTCCAGATGTTGCTCAAGGAAAAATGCACACCATCTATAAGGGGACCATTTCAGAGTGTAAAGCTTATCTGCCTTGCCGATATGCCTAAGAGGCATGTAAACCTCAAAATTGCATCCAGGGTTCACAATATACTTTTGGCAAGAGCAAAACCATTGTAATTAAATCCAGGATCCTGGCTGCCATCACAGTCAGTATTGAAATGGAAAATTGCAGTGCCAAGCAAAATGTGACACCAGTTTTAACAGCCATCATACACTCAAGTACAAGGGCACTGAATCCAACTGCTATAGCACTTTATACTTAACTTTGAATGTTACATTTCTGAGATTCTTTCACTTTCACGGCACCAATTTAGCCATCTATGAAATGAATGGAAAATGTCATTCTTGCTTGCCAAAACAGTTATATTTAACTCCTGCTGATAACTAAAAGTTGAATTTTCATTCTGTTTTAAAGCACAACTGGACTTTGGTAGAACTTTGGGTTGTGTAGTTACCTGGCCATGATATGAGTCCAAATGGTGGCAAAATATGTTCGTTAGTTAGTATTCAAGCCATTCAAATGCAGAAACGTTATTGTATCGCTTGTAAGAGTACCAGAAAATAAGATATCAAGAGTCTTTTGATGTTGTTGGGTCACAGACATCAGGAAGTCATGGCATGCAAAGGATATGCGACCAAATGTTAAAAATTTAAAGGCACATTCAACTTAGTGTATGTAAACTTCTGACCCACTGGACTGACTTGCCAACACTATAGTTTGCTAACATAAAATCTGTGGAGTGGTTAAAAATTAGTTTTAATGACTTCAACCTAAGTGTATGTAAACTTCCGACTTCAACTGTATATACTACCAGGAACACTTGCTTCCGTGGAAATTTGGACCAATAAGTGGTTTCTGATGCATCGGCGCATTAACACAGTTTCTGACGCAAGAATTACGTACTGGATCTACGTTCCAAATAAAATATAATAAAGCCAGGAAACGGTGGTAGCTATCCAGTAAAAGTTTTTGTGGTGAAATATTGGTGAAAGTTTTCTAGCTGACTAGGACGTAGCCAGGCTATATCCGTGTAAAACCTGAGCTATATTGGGGTTAACCTAGTCAGTTTATGTTCAAATATCTCTCAACCTAGATTTCCACCCCGTGGATGTAGATTCCCGCTTTTTCTCACTGGGTAAGCTATGTCATTAAATAGCACTGATGCTTTTGTGACCTGGCATAACACCACCTGACTACGCCACCTTGGGAATTACGCCCAAGGAAATTGTTTGTACAACTCAAGGGATTATGATCAATCCCCACATAGGCACGTCCAACTAAATGAACAAGCAGAGACATGGATTCAATAATAAAAACATCCAGTTTATTTTTACAATAAAAACACAATAGAAAAACCCACCGGATTCCCAAAAATACACAATTAGCTGGTTGGTAGGTTTTCCCCGCCACTAGGGGTGCTACTGGGTGCGTGCGGGTACGGGTCCATGGAGGGGATAACTTACCGGAAGTGGAACCGAAAGGTCACTCACTCGTGAAGGTGCCAGCAGACATACACAGGCGGTATCCCAGGCCGTCTCCCAAACCGCATACTTCCATGCTCCGCACTACCGTGCTCCCGAGTACGCACTCAAGGCTTGGGAGCTCGCACTCTGGAGCATGGAAGTACGGTAGCACGGAAAGTTTTGCTCAGTCGTGGGACGCACTTCGTGGCGACATCTGACCTATAACCTTTAACCTTTTCCGTAACTATCGGGGAAATGCCGACGAGTAAGTAGGCTAAACCTGAGATGCATAACATTCGCTGGCATTGTAGGCTACTGTATCGGCTGTTAATGAAACATTCTGATATAACCAGCAATATCCGCAACAGTTGAATTATCCTTTTTGCTAGCGTTCTTATTCCAGAAAAGTCAGTGGAAGGCAACGATGGCTAGGAAGACAGCCTATTCATTACATCATTGGATACCTTTAAGTAAACAATCAACCCCATAATAAAATTGTCTTCACATTGTAAGCAATCGTCTGTGTTTTGATTATTTTCGCGCTGTTTACCAGAGCGTGAACAACTGGGTACGCAGTTAGTAGAAATGGAGCCATGATGCTTCTGGGGTGGTTTTCCATTGAAACGGAGAAAAGATGGGCTGCTGCCAGAATAAGACGGCGGATCATTATTGAAAACAGCATCCGACGAAAGCAAGCCATCCGGAGAGCTGGGGTGAAGAGGAGGGCTTCTCTTCGTAGAACAATGTCAGCACCGACGTAGGTTGTCTTATAGAGCCGACTAGCTAGCTACACTGGTTAACATTACTTATCATTAAACTTAAATGTATATGAAAGAAATTATTATTTTACATCGCATATTGTGCTGTTCATTCACATTGTAGCACTTTATTCATTTACAAACTCCTAAAGTAGTCCTCGTTTAAGTTTCCAATCTGAACCACTAGCTAGGTGTCAATACTACACAAATAGACAGACGCACTGAAGTTAGGCAGAGTATATTTATTAACTTGGGAAATTTGTCTCTAGGGAGAGAGCCTTGCAACCTATGGCAGGATCAATGTCAATGTCCCCATCCTTGCCAAATATTTTGATGACGACCAGGATCTCCAGCCAGTCTTCCGCTTATCCCGATGGGCAATCCATGCACTCATTGGGATGCTCCCCAACAAGAGGGACCATGGCTGGGGCTACACACGTAACGTTATGTCCCTAGTGTCACAAATGGAAAACCAGAAAATATAATGCATCAATACCAAATATTAACATGAGCTAGCATTAAACACAAGTGATGTTAGTGTTATAGCTAAGTTAACTAACGATAACTAGTACGACGCTAGCTAGTAAGTGGGTTGATATCCAGCTAGCTATCAAGTCAGTTATAGCATATGGGAATAAATTCGAATACGAATATTAAATAATGCTTCGTGCTTCGGAATAGCTAGCGTTCGAGCACCTATTCTCGACCGGGGGGGGGGGGGGGGGCCCATCTCCGACCGCCTCAGGCGCCAACGTATTTATTTCATATTTATTCGCGAGGACTGAACACTGTGACCAATTAAACGTATGTCCCGTAAAAATACACATAATAACCTGTCTAACTGACAGTTTTCACCTTAATAGATCTATATTTAGTTATATTAATACGACCTCTTTTACAACGTTAACTTTTATACTTCGAGCACGCTTCGAATTCCTTAATCGCGACGATTAAATGAAACAGTCCTAATATTGCTTTACAGTTTGAAACGTAGCTTTCCAACGGCTATTTAGCTCGAAACCACTTGGCTAACTGCAGTGAATATGTACGGATTGCTAGAAATACTTATAAGGACCACCCTTTCCGATATTAACCTTAAATACACAAAGAAATGCGCCTCAGAAAATGAGTATCTTAGCGGACGGCACAGAAGCTGTTCAGACCGTGCACGACGGCTAGAATTGTGGACAGTGACATTTAGTTTTTGACTGGCTTATGAAGGTTTCTCGCTCATTAAATGAAATGGGCTATTTATTCATTTAATTATTGAATTTGAGATAATGCATAGATATTTACTTAGTTCCTTATCTTATATTTAAATTATTAGTGACATGCTGATGTTGGATTAACAAGACTAAAGTTAATGTTGTGATCATGAGTCTGCTTAAAAAAAAAGATGTTGTGCCATGTGAAATCATTCGTGAAACACATATAAAATACATATAATTAGGCAGCAACTTAATTTAATAGAATGAATGAATATGTACTTTAATTCTCAGATCCATTTAATGGATAATAATTAGATATAATTAAGATATTAGTAGGCTTTAATTAGATTCACATTTTGATTCCTTGCAATCAATAATGTAGGAATCCTCAAGTTTGCATTTTTTGACAAATTGAGAAATAGTTACATTTAAAATGTTAAGTAAACTTCATTTCTACTTATAATTTAGCCATTCTCATAGAACACATAGATTACATAATAAGATTACTGGAATAATGGAGGGAAGAGTGCAGAAATGTATTTTTGAACATTTTTACAGATGAACAAGGGCAAAAAGAGATGTCTGTGGAGGGAGGAGGCAATGCTGAGGGCAATACAAGCATGCAAGTAGGGTATGACCATGTGGCAGGCAGTCAGGCTCAAAAAAGTAGAAAACAACATTAGCAACAAGAGGGAGAATCAGGTGTGCCAGGGCAGCCTGGTCTCACTCCCAAGTCGTCACATAGCGACGCTTGGGCAGCTCCTACGGCGACATCCTTTAGACGCAGAAGGAGGCCTTTTGCGTCATTATTTGACACACTCGTCTCGAATTTACGAATCCTACTATGGCGAAGGCTTTGCTCATGATAACCGACTGCGAGCATGCCCACTCAGTCTTCCGTGTGCGTGGAGATATTTCTGAGTTTGTGATTCCCGTACCCCACCCCCAACCCCTAAACATAACTTCACTGGAGTTCATGTAACTCGAGCTCATGCCCGAACTGCTAAGATAGTGGTCGAGCTCGACCACAAGAGTTCACGTAACTCTCTACCAGATGAAGAAAAAATAAAAATAAAAAAGCATAATATTGAAGTGCCACAACGAAAGACAAATTATGTGGCCACAACCGTCAATATATGACGCAAAAGGCTGCGTCAATATACAACGCAAAAGGCTACCTTTGGCTATGTGACGTGTCCGCGTGAGACCACGTTGGCCAGGGAGAGGAACATTGCCCTTTACTTTAACATGCTGAAGGCCATGGTAGAGAAGAATGTGCTAATGGAGAAACCCAGACAAATCTACAACGGTGATGAGTCAGGGTGTCAGATGGGAATACTTCGCTGCAAGATGCTGGTCAGCAAGGGGTGGAAACATCCCTACCTTCAAGCACCTGCCACCAGGCACCACATCACAGTGCTGGCATGCCTGCCCTGAAAGCATCTGAGGAAGACATCCCACCAATGATAATCTACGGGAAGGGGTACCTGGGAGGTGACTACCCTGGGAGAGCTTAACACCTTGTTACATCTGGCTACATAGACACCACCCTTTTCCTGAAGTGGTTCCAGAAACACTTCTTCCTGTACGCGATGAAGGAGCTTGCTCCTGGTGTTCGATGGCCACAACAGCCACATCGACAGGGAGACCACGGACCTGGCCAATTAGGGAAGGTGTCGTGCTCCTCTGTCTTCCGCCACATCTCTCCCATATATTTCAGCTGTTGGACAGGGGGTTCTTTGCACCACTCAAAGCAGAGTTTGCTGAAGAGTAAGACGCTTTGGACATCCACCTCCCCTGACAAGAATTTTTTCTCTCATCTCTGGCCCTGTCATCACCAGTCCATCCGCCAAATCTTTAGCCCCTAGCCACATGTGCTCTACGACTTCCCAAGTCCGGCATCCCTCCACTAGGCTGCCTGCCTCCATTGCCACCCTCCTGCTAGCAGCTAAAGGTAATAACAGTGTTTGATCTGTATCCTAAATGAGGCATAAGTTAGTAATATGCATCATAGCAAATGTATTTGCTTTGACATTTTAGTACTCATTCGGTTACCTTTCTGATTTTACTTTGTAGCACATATAACTGCAGCCCTTCCTCCCTCCACAGCCCCTCTTCTCTCCACCACTCCATTGTTTATCTCATTGGTTTATTACACTGTTTATCCCACTGCCCTCTTATGTGCTATCATGTGCAATCAACAAAAGTAGAAAGCTTAGCTCAGTGAGTTCATGCATGCTTTCTTTGTTTTTTTTTTCTTCAATAACAGATGCCAACTCATGTTTCGAAACTAATCTCTCTTCCTCAGGCAGCATTGATTATGCTGCCTGAGGAAGAGAGGCTCGTTTCTAAATGTGTCGCCAGTACGTAAACAGCAGTGCAGATAGCCTTCCTTGCTCAATGGCAAGATATATACGTTTTGTACATTGAAGAGCCCTAAATAAATATTTTTTCAGCACCTAAGTGGTTTCACAACTTTTTTGTTGTCGTTTTTACGAATGAAGTACTGAAAAAAAATTATATTTCCCTTCCTTTTCTCTATAGATGGCACATCATCATCAGACATTTGAGGGAAGGCCTCAGCCTATGCTCTGCATGTGGCGAGGTGGACCCTCCCAAAGAAGAAGACATGGTGGTATTATGGGTTTCCTGTGAATCCCGCGAGCAGTGGTTCCACTCCTCATGTCTTGAAGTTGAGTGAGGAGGATGGCCAATTCTTATGTATTAACTGCCCTGAGTTTTAACTTCTTTAACATGATATACAGTTGTTTAATAACTTTTAGATTTCATATTTCTACATTTAAATACATTTTATATTTATTCATTTGTTTAAGTAAAATTTAAGTCAAACATTCACTTTTATGAAGTACAATTATTCTTTTCTATGTACTTTGGTGGAAGTATTATTTTTTTCACGTGGCAAATGTACCAGCAAATAACTCCATTGTAATGATCATGCAATCACCATCACAATGACAAAATGTGATTTATAATAAAGGTATACAATGGCTGAATTACTAAATGTTTTTTTCACATACCTTTTAACGTTTGTTCTGATAACTACATTTAATTAGGAGGGGGGGGGGGGGGGGGGGGGGGGTTTTAGAAGAAATAACTGGCTGGATGTATTTACAAATAGGATATTTGTCACACCTTTTTGCTGTCCAGTTAAGGAGTGTGCACAAGCTGTTAGCTAGCTGTTACCGAGCAAATTGCATTGCAATTTACATAACGAAAGCTAACTAACTGGAGCTAGAAGTTATCTTAATTATTGAGCTAGCTCAGTATTAAAACACTAACAGAAATAGTGCTGTGCCAGATGTTTTCAAACTTGTGAAAATGTTCACATAACAGTGTTGAAATTACTTACATTTGTAGAAGGCATTGGGAGAGGCAGCGCCTTCCGTGCTGTCATCCGCCATTACGATAGTACATTTTTGGTCTTGACTTTTTTCTTGAAAGGAATGATGGGATTTTTTTCTGGTCGGAGCACGCATACTTTGAATTTTGAACAAATGGAGCACGCATCCGGGTACTTTATCCATGCTCCGTACTACCGCAGTTTTTGGACTCACACTCCAAGATGGATGCGTGCTCGGAGCATGGAAATATGCGGTTTGGGATACAGCCACACACACACTGTAAAACGGTGAGATACGGACACGGTGAATATAGCACAAAAGATTCTACTTCTACACACACACGCACACTATAGCATGCAGTGAAAAGAATGGAACCACTTACGATGGCGCCGCAACGACCTCCACGCCACCAGCACAGATCCCAAACCACGCACTGCAACGTAAACAGTAAGCAACCCCGAAGCCCCAACTTGATAAACAGTTGGTTTGTCAATAGTAGGGATATTAAAAATATAAATACATACGGAACCCCAGGGAAAAGGCGGATAAAACACAGTTTAAAACACAATTTAAAACCCAAACCGCGCTCAGCGGCCGGAGCTCCACGTAGCTAGTTACCGGCTAATTGATACAACCGGAACCCCGCTAGTGTTGTGTCGTTCGCGAACGATTCGTTCAAAAGAACGAATCTTTTGGGTGAACGAACTGAACTGAATCACTTACTGAAAAGATCCGTTCATTTCTCAGTTCAGTTCAGTTCACGAACGGATCTGATCAGCAGCGAGCGTGCACCGTGCAGGGAGGGGGAGGGACTGCCGCGAGCGAACGTGATTCGTCCCTTGCGAACCAGTTCTGCTGTGCTGAAGGAATCATTCGCATTTGCTTCTTCCTATTCCATTTCGGACGTATTGTTCTAAGTATTGTATAGCCGAAATGAGTACCGTGTTTGCGTGTTGTATACTAGAAAGTTATTTTTTCTTTTTTTTCTCTAATTTGTTTCCTAAATTGTTCAAAATAAAGTTTATATTAAAAAAAAAAATTATAAAAAAAATTTGCGGGTGGGCGCCGAGCGAGGCAGCGAGCGTGCAGAGTGGACTGATTCGTTCACTGCGTGACGTGACGTGATCCTGAGTGATAATCAGCGGCTCAAACTGCCAGAATCAGGCCCAGCAAGTTAAGACTTAAAAGTCATTGAAAACCAGCGTTCACCTCCAATATTGATATTCAACGAGGAAACTTTTAAAATATCAAGATTTGTAAACGGAGTTTGGCGCATTTGTCAAAGCGACAGCACTTCCGCATGAACTGTTCGGCCATCAGTTCACTGAGTGAACGAACTGTGACATAACGGTGCAAGTTCAGTGATCCGTTCACTGAAGCTACTAGACACAGTGAGTTAACGTGACGTGATCCTGAGTGATAATCAGCGGCTCAAACTGCCAGAATCAGGCCCAGCAAGTTAAGACTTAAAAGTCATTGAAAACCAGCGTTCACCTCCAATATTGATATTCAACGAGGAAACTTTTAAAATATCAAGATTTGTAAACGGAGTTTGGCGCATTTGTCAAAGCGACAGCACTTCCGCATGAACTGTTCGGCCGTCAGTTCACTGAGTGAACGAACTGTGACATAACGGTGCAAGTTCAGTGATCCGTTCACTGAAGCTACTAGACACAGTGAGTTAACGTGACGTGATCCTGAGTGATAATCAGCGGCTCAAACTGCCAGAATCAGGCCCAGCAAGTTAAGACTTAAAAGTCATTGAAAACCAGCGTTCACCTCCAATATTGATATTCAACGAGGAAACTTTTAAAATATCAAGATTTGTAAACGGAGTTTGGCGCATTTGTCAAAGCGACAGCACTTCCGCATGAACTGTTCGGCCGTCAGTTCACTGAGTGAGTCGGACTACGCAGTACGCAGTCGGAGCTCCGCCCAAGCACTGAACGATTCGGTGAACGAATCTTTTGAACGAATCTTTTTAATGAACTGATTCTAGTGATTCGTGTCACTGAAGTGAACTGTTTTGCCCATCACTAAACCCCGCTATCCGCATTCCTTAGCTCTTTAAGGAGACTGAGCGATAAACGCAGATTTCTAATATCGGCAAAACAGCAGCTAGCAACGTCCTATAATGGCAGAAAATATTTATTAGTGCACATGCAGTGTAGCGTTCTTGTAACCAATGTTTTAGCGCATTTTAACCATGACATTACATTACCTCATAAGCCAAATGCTTTCCTACTCATACCATTAACAACATGTATAAAATATTAAAATATATACCTCTATAGGCTATGCACATGCAGTCTCAAGCTCCACCACTCCGTCTATGGTGACCTACAATAAAATGATTTTCATCAGGCCTACATGGAACATGACGTGGGCTGCAAGTAACACAGAGCAAACTGCAACGTACCTCGAAGTCAGGCAGGAACTTGCATACAGGGAAGAACAAGAACCCCAACCAGGTAAGGCATTTCCCTGTACCTATTTACTGCAGCCTATTTATAGGCATTCAGAAATGATTGATGTGTGTGTCAGCAAACCACATACCTGAATGCATGTTAACCTAGCCTATTCGCTAGTTAGGGTGACCTGTACATCGTAACCTGTTACACTTTCTTTGATAGATCCATTTTTTTCTATTTTGAGCTTGTATTTGTAAGGGAACACTAATGTGCTGCTATCCAATATATGGATATTTGACACCTTATTCAATTCAGAAGTGCTTATTATCTGTTACTTATGTTACTTATCCATACCTATCTTGTTCACAGTTGAGATTGTGTCTATTTAGATGAGTGTGGATGAGGGCGCCCTTGTTCTTGCTGGCCTTTGTCATGCTAATACAAACTTTCCGAGCATGATATCTGTACAGTTAGTTGTTGTTAGTAGTAGTAGTAGTAGTAGTAGCAGCAGCAGCAGTTGTAGTAGTAGTAGCAGTAGCAGTAGTATCATAAACTCTGTGATGAGTTTGTATGATGAATCTGAATCCCCACTGGAAAGGTACTCTTCTACTCTTGACGAAGCGCCTTCATTTTGCTCAAGAATCCAAAGGCAAGAATTTGTATCTGATTGAAGGAGATGTGAAATTTTCCAGAGTGATCCAGTATTTAATTCCAACATGTAACTAAGCAGGTACTTCTTGCTTCTTTTTTTTTGGTAAAGCTTTCTACAAAAGGTCCGTCCCGAAAGCTATATAACTGCTTCATAAGCAGTACATAAATATTCACAAATGTTTATGCCAATAACTGCATATAAGCATACGCCATTACTGATAAAAAAATATTTCCAGTCATAAACATAGGCATTAAATGCATTTCTTTGTTGTGCTTCTGAAAGTGATATGCATTGCTTATGACGGAGTTATATAGCTCTTCTGACCGTTCACAGAAAGTGTTACCCTTTGCACTTGTTATCCTCTGCAGGAATGCTTTTTCCCCGTTTCCAGGAGACCATGCTTACAGACAGTCAGGATCTATTTTATCATCAGCCCAGAGCCTGCAGCAGTGCCCATTGACCTTGCTTAATTATTCAGCTCTTTTAATTCTGATAAGTCGGTAGCGAAACCGCCCCCGCTCACCGAAACAAAACATGCACGTCTGCAGGGATGCTGAGTGCTGACAGGATACGAAGCTGCCAGGGGGAGGTGGGGGGTGATGAACAAGCGAAAACAAAGGCCGCTGAGTAACTGGGGCTGATGTGTTTTGTCGACAGTCCTGACATCGCTCCACTGCAGACTCCAAGAAAGCTCTGTGCTGCCAACTGTATCTGCCAGCAGCCCAGCACTGCCCTTCCATACACACTGGTATTCCCACAATGTGGATGCAGTTGAGGGCAGTCCTGCACTGACATACATTAATAAAGGGCTTAGCAAGCAGACGCTTGTCATATGCATCTGAGAGGTAATGTTCCAGTATATTCCAAAGAAAAATGTTTTTTATTTATTTTCAGGAGCAGGTGAACGCTTGGATTAGGCCAAGAGGAGTAGGCTATTCACTGCCCACAAAAGCAGATCACGCTGTAGATTAGAACGTATTCATATTAAATACTAGATAAAACAATAAGGAATCATCTGTCATTGCACATTATTGCACATTAACCAAGCACTTAATATGCCATTTCAGACTGCACAGTTTTCCCATGCAAATCAACATATCAGGCCTCTTGCATTGTTCTTTGGCTCCTCTATTATTCCTTATATCCCTTTTTGTTATCATCATTACAGCAATTCAAATTTTAATATGAAGGCGTGGAGCTCACAACACAATGTGTGACAATATTGGAAGATGGAACATGCAGAATATTGCTTGAATTTTGGCAGCACAAGTGAGTAAGAGCGTAAGCAGCACACATTGCCTATTAAAGCAAGTCATTATATTTGTCCTGATAGATAAATAAAATTTAATCAAACTTACAGAACAAAGAAATAAATCTGGCATGAACACAATTAATCCACAGTTGGTTGACTGGTTTACTACTGTATTTTCAGTCACTACACAGTGTTACATTTCATTATTAATTTGCTTAGCAGGTCCCCTATCCTGAGATACCTACACAGCTTGTATTTCATATATACAGTCAAGTCGGAAAGTCTGCACACCCCTTTCACCTTCTCCACGTTTTATTACGTTACAGACTTATACTACAATAGATTGAGTTAATTTTTTGCCTCAAACATCTACACACAATAGCCAATAATAACGAAGTGAAAACAGGTTTTTAGAAAATATGCAATTTTATTTTACTGACAAAAATAGGTTATTTAGGGGTTACATATCTGTACACACCCTTAGCCTAATACTTCGTTTCTGCACCTTTGGCAGCGATTACAGCTTCAAGGCGTCTTGGGAAAGAAGCTACGAGCTTGGCACACTTGTTTCTGGACATTTTTGCCCATTCCTCTTGGCATATCCTTGCAAGCTCCGTCAGGTTGGATGGGGAGCGTCGGTACACAGCCATTTTCTGCTCTTTCCACAGATGTTCAATTGGATTCAGGTCTGGGCTCTGGCTGGGCCACTCAAGGACATGCACAGACTTTCTCCGAAGCCACTCCTTTGTTCTCTTGGCTGTGTGCTTCGGGTCGTTGTCATGTTGGAAGGTAAACCTTCGCCCCAGTCTGAGGTCCAGAGCGCTCTGGAGCAGGTTTTCTTCAAGGATCTCAGTGTACTGTACTTAGCTGCATTCATCTTTCCCTCTATCAGGACTAGTCGCCCCGTTCCCGCTGCTGAAAAACATCCCCACATCATGATGCTGCCACTGCCATGCTTCACTGTAGGGATGGTATTAGCCAGGTGATGAGCGGTGCCTGGTTTCCTCCAGACGTGACGCATGGTATTCAGGCCAAAAAGTTCAATTTTGGTTTCATCAGACCAGAGAATCTTGATTCTCATGCTTTGAGTCCTCTAGGTGCCTTTTTGGCAAACTCCAAGCGGGCTGTGATGTGCCTCTTACTAAGGAGGGGCTTCCGTCTGGCCACTCTACCATAAAGGCCTGATTGGTGGAGTGCTGCCTGGATGGTTGATCTTCTGAAAGGTTCTCCTATCTCCACAAGGATACGCTGGAGCTCTGTCAGAGTGAGCCTCGGGTTCCTGCTCACCTCCCTGGCCAAGGCCCGTCTTCCCCAATTGCTCAGTTTGGCCAGGCGGCCAGGTCTAGGAAGATTCTTGGTGGTTCCAAACTTCTTCCATTTACAAATGATGGTGGCCACTGTGCTCTTTGGGACCTGTAAAGCTGCAGAGATTTTTCCGTACCCTTCTCCAGATCTATGCCTTGACACAATCCTGTTTCTGAGGTCTGCAGATAATTCCTTTGACCCCATGGCTTGGAGTTTGCTCTGATCTTATATAGGCAGGTGTTGGCAATCCCCAATCATGTCCAATCAATTGAATTTATCACAGGTGTAGAAACATCTCAAGCAGTATCAGTGGAAACAAAATGCACCTCAGCTCACTTTTGGGTGTCATATCAAAGGGTGTGCACACTTGTGTACATATGATATTTAACATTTTGATTTTTAATAAATTAGCACAAATGTCTAAAAACCTGGTTTCACTTTGTCATTATGGGCTATTTTGTGTAGAATTTTGAGACAAAAAATGAACTCAATATATTGTAGAATATGTCTGTAACGTAATAAAACGCGGAGAAGGTGAAAGACTTTCCGGCTTGACTGTAACTTGGTTTTTTCAGTATGGGCTGCCAGTATGATGCCACTGCCGAACAATAGTATGAGAAGATGTTCCATTATATCAGTATTTCCCAACCCTGGTCCTTTGTTTCCCCCTCAAAACGAGCAACAAAATAAAACCCAATAAACCACTTGAAGTGAGTCAATTGTGCTTAATCAATTGCTTTATTTAATCAATTAGGTGCTGAGACACAAGACAGCCCAAGACAACGTCTTTTTAGAAATAGCCACAAAGTCTACTTTCTGCATCTTTTTCCAGTGACATATGATGTCAATTCTCTGATTGGTTAGTATTGTACCTGTCTTTAGATTTACCATCCATATATGCTTTTCACTGTCTTCCATTGGGGCGGCACGGTCGTGCGATGGATTGGCGGCCTGTCCAGGGTGTATTCCTGCCTCTCGCCCAATGCATGCTGGGATAGGCTCCAGCACGACCCTGACCAGGAATAAGCGGGTTAGATAATGGATGGATGGATGTCTTCCATTGGCAGTATTTGAAGGTGGCAATGGTGGTGTTGTTCCATGGAATTAGGTGCTAATGAATGAGATTATTGCATAAGTGATAGTTGGTCATTATGACATCATCACTGCAATGTAGATATACATGACACTAGTAGAACACTCAACAGTTGCATGCGTGCGTGCGTGCGCGTGTGTGCATATTTCATGCCATCTCATTCAATTATAACACATAACTGTAAACAAAGTTCATCAGTACATACATGGAAACCACAATAATATGATATCCAAAAGGCCTCCTCCGTCTGTAGTAAAGGAGTGTCGATATCACCTAAAAAAAAACCTTTTCCCTCCCCACCTGCCAGCCAGCACCACATAACAGACATTCTCTCACTGTTCTCCACACCACAAACAAAAATAACAAATATTAGCTTTTGAATTGAGCATAACACAGACAGCAAAAACAATCCTAATTAGCTATCATTTCTGCCCCATTGATGCACAAAAAAAAGAAATATCCACTTTGTTATTTACTTAATATTCTCTTGCAAGGTCATTGAGCAAACAGACAAAAGCACCAATTAAGTCTAACGATTATGCAATCTGGTTAAATCTGAGTGCTAATCAATACTTTGAAAGGCTATAATTACTCTGTCTTTAAGCAGCAGACAGAAATCTCTTCAAATACCTTCATTTGCATCTGAGTTTGACAGGAAGGGCACAAGTAAAAATGCATGGATATGTTTTTGCGTTCCACTTATGACAGCAGCCGATTAATTAACGCTTCCTAACGGGTGGGGGGGATTCTCTGCTTAATTGATCAATAAACCGCTGACGTCATTGTCATTTGATATATCCTTGAATGGCAGGGAGACAGATTTAAGCTGTTTATATTTATTTATTTATTTATTATATATTATTATTATTTATATTATATGTCATACCATGTTGGTTCCTAGTGGTATTTTTATTTATTTATTTACAATTTTAGGGCTCATTTTTCAGTTATTACACATATTTGTGTATGGATCCCCGGCCCACCCCCAAAGCACACAAAACCATAGAAAAAAGTTAATAACAAATAAATATCTTTTCAGTTCTCACTTTTATCCTTCTCTCCCTTTCCCTCCCCAACTTAAAGGCTATAGATACAATATTTAACCCCCTCCAGTGTCTCATATGGAGACTGCATTTCAAAACAGCACAAGCACGACCCTCAACTTGTTGTCTAGACGTGTAATAGACGTCAATGTTAGGCGTCTAATAGACGTCAATGTTAGGCGTCTAATAGACGTCAATGTTAGACGTCTAATAGACGTCAATGTTAGGCGTGTAATAGACGTCAACGTTAGGCGTGTAATAGACGTCAACGTTAGACGTGTAATAGACGTCAACGTTAGGCGTGTAATAGACGTCAACGTTAGATGTGTAATAGACGTCAACGTTAGGCGTTTAATAGACGTCAATGTTAGACGTCTAATAGACGTCAATGTTAGACGTGTAATAGACGTCAATGTTAGGCGTGTAATAGACGTCAACGTTAGACGTGTAATAGACGTCAACGTTAGGCGTCTAATAGACGTCAATGTTAGACGTCTAATAGACGTCAATGTTAGACGTGTAATAGACGTCAATGTTAGGCGTGTAATAGACGTCAACGTTAGACGTGTAATAGACGTCAACGTTAGGCATTTAATAGACGTCAATGTTAGACGTCTAATAGACGTCAATGTTAGACGTGTAATAGACGTCAATGTTAGGCGTGTAATAGACGTCAACGTTAGACGTGTAATAGACGTCAATGTTAGGCGTGTAATAGACGTCAACGTTAGACGTGTAATAGACGTCAACGTTAGGCGTCTAATAGACGTCAATGTTAGACGTCTAATAGACGTCAATGTTAGACGTGTAATAGACGTCAATGTTAGGCGTGTAATAGACGTCAACGTTAGACGTGTAATAGACGTCAACGTTAGGCGTTTAATAGACGTCAATGTTAGACGTTTAATAGACGTCAATGTTAGACGTGTAATAGACGTCAATGTTAGGCGTGTAATAGACGTCAACGTTAGACGTGTAATAGACGTCAACGTTAGGCGTCTAATAGACGTCAATGTTAGACGTCTAATAGACGTCAATGTTAGACGTGTAATAGACGTCAATGTTAGACGTCTAATAGACGTCAACGTTAGACGTGTAATAGACGTCAACGTTAGACGTGTAATAGACATCAATGTTAGACGTCTAATAGACGTCAATGTTATACGTCTAATAGACGTCAATGTTAGACGTGTAATAGACGTCAATGTTAGACGTCTAATAGACGTCAATGTTAGACGTGTAATAGACGTCAATGTTAGACGTCTAATAGACGTCAACGTTAGACGTGTAATAGACGTCAATGTTAGACGTGTAATAGACATCAATGTTAGACGTCTAATAGACGTCAATGTTAGACGTGTAATAGACGTCAATGTTAGACGTCTAATAGACGTCAATGTTAGATGTCTAATAGACGTCAATGTTAGACATCTAATAGATGTCAAGGTTAGACTTTTATGTTAGACGTCTAATAGACTTTTATGTTAGACGTCTAATAGACGTCAACGTTAGACGTCTAACGTTGACGTCAACGTTAGACGTGTAATAGACGTCTAATAGACGTCAAGGTTAGACGTCTAATAGATGTCGACGTTAGACGTCTAATAGACGTCTATGTTAGACGTTTAATAGACGTCAATGTTAGGCATCTAATAGACATCTATGTTAGGCGTCTAATAAACATCAGTGTTTATACTAATGTTAGACATCTTTTATACAACTAAATGGTCACTGGAAAAATTGGTTGAAATTGGGTCTAAATGTGAACGTCTAATAGACATCTACAAATATACGTTGAAAAAATGTTCACTTTTGAACTATTTTTAGACATCTATTTAACATCTTTTAGACCAGAAAATGCTCACTGGGTTGGTTGGCTGGCCTCTGATCAGCATTTGCAGTTCCAAATGTTTTAAATAGCGTATGCAAAAACAATTGAAGCCAACTATAACCAATGAATATATATAACCAACTATAACCAATGAAAACAAACGCAGAAGGTGAAAGACTACATACACCACGCAAGATGTCTCTCTAGCTCCAGATCTCTCCATGTTTCGAGATGCTCAGCTGTTTACCTTTGACCTTTGAAGCATTTTCCGTCACCTCGTCATCTCGGAGACCTGAGGAGGTGCCCGAGTTGAATGTTGGATTTCCGAGATCGTTGTCATTAACTAGTCACTAGTAGGGTGCTCGCTTGGCATCAGATTCCACCATCACTGTCGGACTAGCTGAATCTGACAACCAATTGAGACTCCTGATATGGGTTGGGTGTGGTACCCCCGTCTTAATACTACAGGCTCAGGAGATTGTTAGAGTTGGGAACAAAGCTCTGACGTCTTAGAGAGAAACATTAAGGCCCGTAAACCAATTTTTCTAATGATGAATTCACAATAAATAGTTATTTTTAGGAAAAAACAATAGTTTTATTCTGCATCTTTCATGAAGCTCTGTGGATGTATTATATAAAACATTTTATATCTATAGCCTTTAAGCAATATTTTATATAGTTATTCACTTGCTTCTTTACTATAAAATTTTCTTTCAGAGATCATAAAACTATTTATTTCTCTTTATGTATGTACACATGTACCTCATACATAACATAATCACATATACATACAAATATCTATTTTATATTCAACCCTGGCCTTCTGCCACTCCATCTGTCCTTATATACAATTAGTCTATTGCTTTCTTGCGCAGTATAGCCCATGATTGTGCTGTGATGTTTTATGAAGAGCTTAAATCTCTCAGTCCTCAAAGCCTCCACAGATTAAAAATAAAAAGACCAAGACATAAAAATAACAATATTTCCCAAAAGTATAATCATGATAACTATTGTTTGAGTATTATTTCTTAGATTGCCCAACAGCATCTAGTAAACTAACTATGACAGGAAGAGAGCTCATTAGCAATGCATCTATTTAAAATTGTGAGAATAAATAAATGAAGAATTCTGGCAACTATATACTGTGCATATGGCTACAGTTTGACAGATAAAGTTGAAGTTTAATAATACCAGAATGGTTATCATAACTCATGAACAATCACAAAGAGCACATTTTGTGGCATTTCGTTGTTTCTCAGCTTATATTTGGAGTCTCTAATTGGGTCTCTTAAAATAGCAATACATATGGAGCTGGTTCTGTGTCAGTATCAGTGTGGTATTTATCAAAATAAGGATAATGGCGTTTGTCAAAAGTAGACTATATTCAAAGCTATAAACCATCACAGTGAAAACTCAGCCACAGAGAAATCAACCAGTAAAATCACAATGCAACTAAGATAAATTGCTATTGATTACATGACCTTTTCTCTTGCCACTCTCAAATTGGTTGAATTTCCAGTTGTGCTGCTACAAGTCACTTGTCCCACCCACTCCCATGGACCAGGAACACTACAGCTGAATGCTCCTCCGATGCATTTACCTCAATGCCAAATTACAATTTTAAACTCTACAGGCCACACATTACTATAAGAGAGAAATAACGCTGAGCTAGCATTGGAAGAGAATCATACATACGGATTTTGTAAAAAGGAGTTAACATACTAGTAACCCAAAGAACCATGGTTGCAGTGCTGGCCCTAACCTTTGAGGTGCCCTAAACAGGATTTGATTTGAAGGCCCCCATCCCACCCATCCCCTAACATTATTTTTTTGTGTGGTCACGGATCACCCTAAGCAGCCGCTAGGCTCATCTGGTCAGGTCAGTTCCCTACCCTGTCTCTGGCAGGATTAGGCCATCTGTGTCCTTCTGCTGTGGATGTTTGGTGTTTGGTTATAGTTGGCTAAACACATTTCCAAGGCTCAAACCTGTACAACAAACAGTACAGCCCAGTATGCTGGGGGAAAATGGGTCTTGTTATCACAGATTGATAATGATTTGCTAGTGAGATGATATTCATATTTTAATTCACTTGTATTTCCGTTGTTGAAAATGTATATTTGATATATTTCAAATCTTTAAATTCACAGTTTTTGTCCCCTTATAAAATGTACTCCACAGTCCCTGCTAATTTTTCTTTGGAACAAAATGGACCTAAAATGCCTTAATCCATACCACAAGAGACTCTAATCCATACCACAAGAGACTCTAATCCATACCACAAGAGACTCTAATCCATACCACAAGAGACTCTAATCCATACCACAAGAGACTCAAAATGTTTTATCTTAAAATGATGTCTCCTCAATCTGTACACAAGCAATGGGACATTCTGGGGAGCATCTTTCCTGGGATTTGTTTGTGTACGCCAGCCGCGCCTTGATTACTAACCCCCGTGGGGTTCTCTCAGCAACAGCTGAAGAATCGTAAAACACTCCTGTGTGAAAAAGAAAACAACTTTCCATCACTGAAGCGTTGCCTTGCGGGCAAACATTAGGAGCTCCTCGGTGTGCAATATTTTAAGTTGCTTTGGGATGTCTGGCAAAAAATTTATGTATAATTTTACTTGAGAAGTGACATATTGAGTAATATAGCCAGATGTCATGTAATTTGCCAAATTTGTTAATGTAATTTTGTTAAAACAACTTCCCATGCAGAAAACATTGTCTTGTCTAAATCTAAATTAAATCACTTAATAAAGTTCTTAATGCTTTCTGAGAGAGGCTTTCCGATCAAAGTTAATTAGGTAAGGTTTAAAAATCATAATTTTGAACACTGGTTATGCATTTACCCCTGTTCTGCAATTCACATTTCTAAGTGTTAATTATACACATAAAAAAAGGAAAATCAGCGAACTAGTTGACAAATAACTTTTTGTGTATGTGAAGAAAGTGACTCTTTTAAATTAATTCCTGCATGATCATGTTATTGGCTCCCAGGTGTAGTTTTGCTTTTCTTTCCAAGCAAACCCAATTAGACTTCACAAGGTGTTAATTGAACACAGATCTGGATTAGAAAACGCAAGCTGTTTTTTGCTATTGGTCCAGTAATGAAGAGATGCAGCAATGGAGATGTGTTTGTACTAATACTAAGATGAAAGGAAATGTATTACTTGGTCCCATTCCTGTTAATTTGCGCACTGCTGAAAGGTGTCATTTTGCAGTGGATACTATGCTTCAAGAGACAAAAATACATTGCTTTTGATTAAAAAAATGTAAAAAAATTAATAATATTTGCAATGAAACATTTCATGTATCAAACTTCATAAATTTACTTTTACATGAAAAATAGTACTAGTATTTGCTATGATTTCTGTAGGAACAGTAAGTATACATCCATGGATTGGTTATGTTCTGAATGAGGAAAACAACGTGTATTGTACAAATGCATTTGTTACATCAATTATTTTACAGAAATATAAAGATCATCTTGTCTGAACTCATATTTGTAGTTTGTATTGTTGGTCAAGATGAGAAGTGACCGATAAAGAGTCACCACATTCAAGGTGAGTTATTACTTGGAGAAAAAAATACTTTACATGTTAAGTCTGCACTCAAAAAGTAGTTTAATTCCCTTCTTTGTACATTAGCCTATTAAACCAGACAATCTACCTCATGGGATGACAGAGTTAAACTCATTGGTTCACCATCAAGGTATTGTTGTTTCTTTGAACATCATTAAACTGCAGACTCAGTTTGTCATCTGTGATATGATGAAGCATGGGAAAACAATTATTAATTTAAATCACAATGTCTGTTTGGATTAGAAATAATCATCCTTCTCTGTCATCTAAAGCCCAGTCCGTAACCAACCTCTCCAAACACAGATATATTCTCAGAAAGCAGCAAAATAACAAAATGTGGTTTGAACACACAAAAGGAAAAACCAAGACAAGTCAAATAAGTTTACCATTATCTTTTATTCTAAATTTCTATAGTTGTAAGTACTATTTTTATTTTTTTTATTTTTTTATTTTTTTTACATATGTTGGATGCCTTACAAGAAAAACACACGGGCTTCAGGTCAACACAGAAACAAGGCTGTTTGGTTGGTGGATCCTTCTGTCTCCCTACACTTCCCAGCAAGGTCGGTACATCCTTCCCACCATGCACCTCATCGTATCCCTTCGGGCGATGGCAATACCGGAGCTCAGGTCTGGCAATACCGGAGCCCCACTGCGTTCCACTGTCAGGACATCCTCAAGTGGCTGTGTGGCCTCGGGATCTTGGAGCTTGTAATGTGAGAGTCCTCGAGCCAGAGCCCTGGCACCCTTCCTGATGCCGGTGTCGACGATGATCATCTTTGAGTTCCCTCCCTTAGTAGTCTTGCCGATGGCCAGCATGTAGCGACTCACCGATGCAGGACTTATGCCATTCTCCACCGCCTCTTCGCTCAGGAATGGGCTGAGGACATCTTGCTCAGAGCTGCCGTCTTCCGTCTTGGTCGTGGACATTGCCCTTGAACCAAAGTTGCTCTCTGACAGCAGAGTCATGATGAACAGGATGCAGTAAGAGGAAGGCTTCATTTTTGTGGTGCTCGAATTTGACGGTTCTCCAAGAATATGAATCGTTGTGACTGTGGCTTTCCTCTGCTCACCTGTGTCTCAGAACAGCTCTGCTCACCTGTGTCTCAGAACAGATTTCTGAGCAGTCCGTTCGCCTCTTTTATTTGCCCGAATTCCCAAAACTGGCCACGATGCAAGGTGAAGAACATCGTCATGTTCGCTGTTCTTTTGTGATCCAGGATATGAGACAACAGTCCAGAATACGTGGATGAACAGACCTCAAGCAGAGCATGAGTGGATTGTTTGTTGTAAAGGAAATTATAGTTACCTGCAACGTGGCTGCTGTTCTGAAGTCAGTGCAGGCGGCACAACAGGGTAGCATTGAATTGGGGGATTAAGTGTGGATCTAATTCTGAAGACTTTGCTCTTTGAAACAAAAGAGAGGTTAATACACCAGCTTATGGCCACAGCAACAAAAATAAGATGTTGTCTTCCTCCCCATGTGTCCGACCGGTATGAGAGATTTCCTGCATGGCCCCGTAGTACATATTATCATGTGGCATTTCAGTCTCATAGAGAGGAAAGTGACTTGGGAGACCTTTGTGAGTTGGCAGGCAATGTACTCAAAAGAGTTATTATTAATAACAACTTAAAGTAGGCTGCTGGGTGACTCATCCTCTTAAAGCACTGTTCTAGTGCATGGATGGGCTTCACGGTCTGGTTTCAAATCCAGACCCTATGCTGAGCAAGGATTAGGAAAGAATGATTTTTTCATTTACTTTTCTTCAGCCCTCATAAATGAATAGAATAATAGTTCAAACAAAATGTGAAAATTGGTTAAAAATGTCCCAATTATGACCTCAGAATGGCGTTGAAACAAGGAAAGTACAACAAAACTGTACTCATTTTATACTAATTATACTAATTACCTTATCATTTGACAACTGTTGACAATGATATCCCCGAATGTGTTTCCAGTACAAACCACAAAAGTTTAAACTGACACAAAACTATTGTAATAGAAAACTTTTGACACTTTCTGTGTCACCTATTGTTTGTATCCGAATTGGCTAGCCTTGTAACCCTAACTATTAAAAATCTACGAAGAAACATATCATTTTAGAGTCTGAGGTAAGTTAAAGTTCCTGAAGCTTAAAACCTGTATGGGAAAATGCCACCAGAATTACCCACATAAAATCAGAGATACAAACTAAAGAAGTTTGTATATTTTCTTACATTTTATACAGCTACCCCACAAATGACCCCACACAACACCTTTGTATACAAAGTTGGTAGCATTATGTTGATTGCATGTTTACTATTTAATCCCAACAAATTAGGAAAAGTTATATAGTATCACGATGAAAAAATAAGATCGACTGGTTTTTAAGAGACGTCAAACATTGAATCGGGTGACCGGGACCATAACATGAGGGTTACTGGGGTTTGCAAGGATAATAAAAATAACTTGAACAAAAAAACATGATTAACTGGTTTACATACTCATAAAATAGCATTTTCTCTGGAAAGTAATCTTGTTTTGCTTTTGTTCCATGAAAGTTTTTTTTGGTTTTTGTTTATCGTTTTCTTTCCCTGAATCTTTTCTAATCCCTGGCACTAAGTGTGGCTAACAGCTTGGCAGGATTTCAAAACAACTGTCACAAGCATCGCCTAGGGAGGCTTTCAGTCAACTGGGATGCCTACAATGTTGGTTCATGGCAGAATGTTGAGCAAGTTTTTCCATAGTGTAAACCAAGGCCAAGGAAAATGAACCAAAAACACAAACTGAAAATGTGACTGTCCATGTTAAGTTTACCTTGGCCACTCCCACCCACTGCCAGGACCAGCCAATCAGGGGAGAGGGAGAGGTACTCTATCACTGTTTTAACAAGAAACCTCACAATCTTTTTGCAGAAAGAAGAAAAGTAAACAGCATTCTTGGAGAATTGGCACTCTTATGTTGCCAACAGTATAAAATATTTATCTTTATCCTGTCTGGGATTAGTCAGCTAAACTATGTAATCATATCTTACTGGAATAGCCATACAAATAGCCATTTGCTTGAAGTTTCACTCAGGTCATTACTTACTACAGACCACACTGTGTCTAGTTCTCATTGCCATTTGCTTGAAGGTTTACTATGGTCATTACTTACTACAGACCACACTGTCTAGTTATCATTGTCGGTGATTAAACTCCCTTCTCACCCAAGTGGTAAGATTGGCACTTTTACCATTCTGGCAAAACTGAATGCCTGCTTAGTATCTATTTTTCATTAGGAAGCCAGCATCACGTTGTTTTTCTCGAAATGGCTAAAGCATTTACTTACCTCCAGGGCGAGCGCAGAGGGTTTAGACACTTACAGTGTGGAATAGAGCAATCATATGGCTGACAGAACAAGGCCATTATTTTCTGGCTTACAGAGACAAAGGGGGGAGCAGGCGCCCGTAAGAATGACGGGAAGACGCATTTATTTCTTTTTGCAGCCACTTCTACTTTTTCCACTAATTTGGAACATCGAAGAATATCTTTATTGACATCTCGTGGCTGTGACGTCCTTGAGGGGGGAGCGCATGCATGGGCTTGCTGTGAAATGCTCCTTCTTTTCACTCGGCAATCCGCTGAACTGCACAGTCAGTGTGCATTGGAGGGCTACATCTGCAGGGATCTGACTGACCTAGACGAGCCTTTCTTCTGTGATGAGATGGCAGATACCCCGCTTACTGAACCTCTCCCTCCATGGTCGATGCGATGGCAAGTTGCATATCACCCCTTTGTCGCAGTGAATGCAATCAGCAGTCAATTCCAGATATAGGGATCATCGTCACTGCACCGAGGAAGGTGGGAGCACCACCTGGGAGGCTCCAAGACAACATTTCTTGAAGATGATGGGTGAGACGGGATAACGTTTAAATGATGGTGCAAAGGCTCTTGCGATAAGGGAGACAAATAGAAAGTGATTTTTAAATAGAAAGTGACTTTTAAATCAGTCAAAATGCAAATGCAAAGGGCA
Source organism: Synaphobranchus kaupii (assembly GCA_029718625.1). Lineage (NCBI taxonomy): Eukaryota > Metazoa > Chordata > Actinopteri > Anguilliformes > Synaphobranchidae > Synaphobranchus > Synaphobranchus kaupii. Next base: position 26,504,973 of record CM056392.1, on the reverse strand, counting down.
AACAAAACAATGAATGCAATGATGCACCCTCGCAGAAACAGAGGATTGAGAGGATACAAAAACAATTATTTAAAAAAAGCATTAGACTTGTATGAACAAAGATATTAGGAATTCAGCTCCCATTCTGGTTAAGTGGAAATCGATGAAGTCATTGACAAGGTCAATGTCCTCAGATGGCAGCTCTCTCATAACTTTCTTGTACAATCTCAGTGACTAATTGGACTGATGTGAGACACATGCATTTCCTACGTAATATTACATGTGCAAACATGTGCTACTGTCATCTAAGCAGAAAATCTCCTTTAAAGTAACAAGTAATATCAGTAATCAGTAATAAATGTTATTTCTTGAGATGCCTCTATTTTCTTAGTTGTTCTCGCATATATCTTAAAATACAAACACTCAAATTAGGCATTGGCCAATTAGTGTGTGAAACTGGTTGTGCACATAATTTGACAGTCATTATTTTCTGTCTTATCTTAACATTGTGCCCAGAGCCCCACTTTTATTATGATTAATTTGAGATAACATGCTCTCATCAAGCTTAGTTTACACAGCTTACAGATTTTCCCACCAAAACTACTTGTCAAAACCACTTTTTTAAAATGTCTGATGACGGGGTGATTGTGGGCTGATGGCGGTGTGCTTCCCTCCGCCGGAGTACTGTTGGGAACGCTCTAGATGGAAGACTCGGAGTTGGAGGTGGAGATAGTGGCATTTGTGGTATTTGATAGTGATGTTGGTATACTGTGAAATGAGAATGTTAATGGTTACTTAAATGACATGGCTTTGGGGAATTTATTACGTAGTGAATTATTTTTTATGAATAAAATGTAAAAAGAGAGAAAGAAACCTAATGGACAGGGATTTGTCAGTTGTCGACAGTATTTACTCTTCTTGAATATAGATCTACCTGGTCTGTATCAATTTAAAATTTTTAACTCAAATGGATAAATAAGGGATTGATCTTCAACAATGAGCAGTATGATTGAATACAAGCAAGCGCCTTTCACAAAGTCTCCAATGTGATTCCATAATTTGAGAGTCTTTGCTTTTAATTATTAGCTTTCTATTCGAGGAGCCCCTTGCATTAATTGACGCATATCTGCATGCTTGTCTATAGCTCTCCAGGGTTTGTTAAGGCTCTACCTGTAGGAATGAGACTGAATATTTAAAAGTCCTCGCAACCAGGGCGGTTATCCTTGAATGGGACAATCTCAAAAGTCTGACACACACAATAATGGGCCTTCACCGTTGCTCTTTATTTCTCTTTCAGAGTGAAAGAGAGTTTAAAGAATAGAAGTGGTTTGACTGCTCACATCCACGCTCTCGGCAGTTAAAGAACTCGACCCCCAATGCATTGTGGGGAAATGTTAAAATGTCAAAAATAATTGGGAGCAAAGCAGCAGGCTGAAAGGCTATGGGGCTATTGTGAATGTGCGGTTAAAGATAGACATGTCAAAGGAGGTCTATTTCTATCACATCAAATGTATGATGAAAGACAGGACTACAAACTAAAGGCTATGCAAGGGAATATTCAAGGGAAAACAATTAATTTGAAATCATGAAGGTCTGCTGTATTTCCAATTATGTTGACTGGTTTCCCATGTCAGCTGATTTAGAGATGCATGGGTGGGTGCAATTAACTAGCTTGCTAGAATGATGTGACACATGGAATCTGTATGCTTCACATTTACATATAAATATGTTACAACGATACTTTATTCTACAAGCTTTATACTACCAGTGCATTAACCCCATATTTCTAATGGATACATTTCTATATGGGCTTTCTAGCCATTATTATTATTATTATTATTATTATTCAAATATTTCACATAATTATGTATTCACATTCACTCTTTTACCACATTTCCGTATATAATCTGTATAAAATTATATATTTATGGAACCCAGGGGGGTTCCAAGTGATGTGTCACTAACCTGTTCCTTATATTGAATCAAACTGAATCTTTTATAGTGCTCTACATGCTGTCCCAATCGTCATGCTTGGTATAAATTTTCCTCCAATAAATTAATAGCTTGCTGTGTGCTATACATTTATTTATGCACACTGTATATGTATATCTATAATATCTATATGTTAATTTAAAGAAGTTAAGTTAACATGCAACAGAAAGCTAGTTCAAGCATCCTCTGAGAGTGATGAAAGCTGCCTTGTCCAATTATGTCAGATGAGACAAAACACATACGCAAAAGAAGAAAAAAGAAACTTCCCTGGCCTGACTTATTTCCTGGCTGCACTGGCAAAATAAATAAAAACATTGCGAGGGCAGCCACAAGCATCTCTAGAATTAAACTTTATGACAGTATTTTACAACTTTATTGACATTTCCTTTTCCCAGAACAGAGTGGGATAAGACCCCCCCATTCTCATTCTGTACTCCACATTCTATTTCTGTTTCTCAAGGGGTAAGGGTCATGTGAGACCAAATGAGGGCATATATGGAGAAAAAAAAAGAACTGAATCTGGCCTGAAATACAAATGCAAACATAATATTAATTTATAAATAAAAATTTGATGGTTGCCTTGTACTTGTTCATAATGAACGCATCAAAGAATGCTGTACTATAGGCTACAGGAAAGCTTGAGGAGGATCGTTCAAAAGCAGGTACCCAGTTCACCTGACCTGAACACATAAAACCCCATGAGCAGGGCACTACAGTGGCCAATTCAGCAGGGGTTTCATTGGGAACAACAACTCTTAGGAAAATGTGTATTCAATGTCTTTTGGTTTGATCACAGCTTTGTTTACTTTAAGTTCCTTAAGTATCTCAACATTGGCAATGCTATACTGTCTTGATAATGCACTGTTGATTGGAGTCATATTCATGTGTTGTGTAACACACAGACACAAATGCACACACACTCACCCACACACAATTAAGCCAGAATAGCTGAAAAATAAGTTTTGCAATACTGTTACTGTTGGAGCATTGATCGCTAGACACTTCAATCATGTGTTTATAGAAAGAACCTTGGCAAGGTAGTAACTTTTTCTTCCTTTCTTAAAGTGATACTGCAGTCAAAAACCGACTTTTCCCGTTGAAAACCGATGTTTTGGGTTAGATTATGATCATACACAACTGTTTATGTCCGAAAATCTCATGTTTAGTCAAAATAGTTTTATCTGAGTTTTTGTGTAGGCTTACCAATACGCTAGTTTCCGGGGATTCATGACAGCACGAGATCCTTAACATAAAAATGGGTGGAGTTGAGGTGATCCTAGGGGTGGTCTCGGCTGGGCACGTGGTATAAAAGCAGAGACCAACGGGTTTTTTTCCCTCTTTGAGACTGAGACCCTTACTGCTAACTAGTTCGTTCAAGTTCAAATGTGAATTGCTTTGTATTACTGCTAACGTTAATATTACGACTTATATCGACACACCCTTTCACTCTTTGACCGTATGAATATTCATAATATGACTACGTGGCACCATCGTCATATGACCACACCCACTCACGAGTTCCAGTTCAAATTGAAGCGGTTAAAAATGCCTTAGAAAAGCCTCTGCAGTATCTCTTTAAAGGTTTTCAGTTTTTTTCCTCTAGGTAAACAGTAATTCAACAGCAACAGGGCTCACAACCTCTCCCCCACTCCATAAAAGGTATGTGTGTGTATACTTGGTTGAGGGAAAGACAGTCGGGAAAAAGACAAAACTTTGAAATTAGATTTTCAATACTTGTCTTTAAGGCCTAACTGATTTTTTTTTCAGTTAAAAATGTGAATGTTCTCTACTTGCATTTAGGAATGCATGAATGATGTAGAAACACATTTGATTTGCATAACTGAAATTCAAGATAAATAATGTCAACAAAATGTCTGTCAGTCCAGTTTTTTATGCCTCTCCTGTCGGCTTTTAAATGTCTTTGTGCCTTAAATGTATTTGTGAATTATTTTCTAATTAATCATTAGAAAATAATTCACTGTGTTTGTAAACGTATGTTTTAACAGTAGCACACTGGTAATGTTCTTCAGCTGCCGGATCCTGATCTTTAATGGATTTAAAGTATAGACAACAGGACACTTTCCAGAATGCATTTACAACAGAATGTGTTTGCAAATCCAGCTCTAAAGGGTGAGGACTTGCAATCAAATGGCTCCGATCAAATTTTCTCAGAGTTAGCAAACAGGTGAGCATTTGAAAGCTGTGTATATTTTATGTGAATCTACACAGTTCTTTAGTGTACTGCTCTAAACTGGGACTCCTGTATTTTGCAAGGGATTTGGTTGTATCTAAAAACCTTTGAGCACTGAATTCAATCATACCTAATTATCTCAGCATGCAGGTGTTTATTCAAGATGATTGAGTTAATTGTACCACTTCAGCATTATCCCCCCACAGATAAGTGTTCATCTTAATTAAGTAAAATTACTTGTCATGTAATTGTCATTTAAATAAGGGGAACCGAGCATAATTATTTCCACATAATTAGTACATGCTGAGAAACTATGGGAAGAGCTTGTATCTTCTTTGTCTTTGAAACAGACCAAAAACGTCCTTCATTTAAGACAAATATTCATATTCATATTTTGCCACAGAGTGACAGTCTTGGATATTGAATGTAGTAAGACATAAGACTAATAGGCTATTTCTATAATTTCACTGTCAAAAACATTGGTGCTTTGATAATCCATGAGAGGAAAATACATCAGATTTGATATGATATGAAAAGGGTTAACATGGAACCTTATTGCTTCTGGGAATCATGCATCCAAATGGGACATCAGAAACAGAATAAAATGTGCCAACAAACATATCTTAAACCGGTTCACCCTTTGTCATTCAATAGTGATTTGCTGATTCAAATGAAAGCAGATGTAATAACATGGGTATATGGATAGTTAAGAAAGGGTGCAGACCCAGATTATTGTCTCTTTCAATTAGGGGAAAAAGATGGGGAAATGGGGCGACTGGAACAGGAAATCACCACTATAAATATTATTTTGTTTGCTGGCGGGAAAAGCAGTCATGGTTTCGGGGAAAGATGAGTGAATAGCTGGCATCAAGTCAAGAAGACAAACAAGGACAGAAATCTCTGAACACTGGGTAAAAACTCAACACAACTTTCAGAGCAAAAAATGTTATGTCTATGACTGTCTTAGAGATAAGTAAATAATCCATAAAGACAAATTTTGCCTGTGCCAGCTCTGCTTAGTAATTGATATAAGCAGAGGCACATTTTCCCTCTCTGTAAACCTTGTGTGTTTGGAAAAGGATTTAAATCTAAATCTTGCAATCTTCCTTAATGAATTGAGTAGTCTCAACTTAAAAGTGGTCATTATAACTCAATTAAAATGAGTAAAAGAGTTTTAGTTAAACATTAAGGACCAGTGAATAGTTAAACAGATTAAGTTGTCCTTCTCAAAATGGTTTTCGGGTCATCGGTTTCTTCAAACCATTTCAGTAAACTGAACTCTTGGGTTTTACAGTGCAGAGGAGAATGCGAAGGAGTGTGTCCAGAAGATGCATGCGAGGAATTTGCATTGACAGTGCAATTAACTGGAAACAAATATCGCTCCATATGTCTAACATTATTATAATATCTACAACTTCTTCCAGGAGAAGGCTGACTTAATTTCCCTCTGTACACACAAAGCAGATACGTGTTTACACAATGAAAGAAAACTCTTAATAGATGCCACTTATATAACCACTATATAACTTTTTCTAAAGGACCCTTGAGCAAAAGTTTTTTTTTTTTAAAGTATTGTACCTGGTCTTCTCAGTCTCTCTTGTGCCTGGTTTAATGACTATCAAACCAAAATAAACTCTGTAGACCTTCTGGCCTTCTAATGAAGAGTTGTGGGCTTTCAGTGTACACTATGTAAGGCATACAAATGCAATATAATTAAATAATGCATATATAATAAATTATTTAAAAATTATTTGCAAAACCAAGTTGAAACCAAAAAACAAATATACATATTTTGTTGCTTGTATTAATGCGTCATTGTCCCTGCAGGCTAAAACATCTCAAGGGGAAAATATAGTTAATGTTTCTTTATCTTCAGCATGAAAAGGTCGTGACCTCTGCATGTGCCCAGCTGTGCTGTGGATACTGTTGTTATAACAGACCAGGAGGTTCTGGGTAGTCTATGGCCGGCGTTGCGGTCACCTGCAGGTGTTTGTTTGGTGAATTTGGTTGCCTGACTCCAGCTGTATTCCACATGCTCAGACTGATTTTTTTTATTGAAAAAGATCCTTCTACAGCTTAGAGTTTCTTGTACAGTTTGAAAGCTGTGTACACATTCACTTTTGTTTAATTATTCTTTCACACACAGTATAACAAGTAAGATGTATATGTCATACATCTACTAGAATTGTGGTATTTTCTATGAGAATAATTTGTTTTACATTTTGACATTTTTGTTCATTTGAATATCACTTTGAGACCTTTTGCTTGGTTTCATAATGATATATCAACAGTGGGATGTATGGTATACTACAATGACCTATGCTCCCTTTATTTTCAAATCTATTAAAATGCACACTTGCAATTTTTGTGTACATTTGACTTTGCTTTTAAATGGAAAAATAATAATGCTCAAACCAAAGAGGGAAAATGGGAATCTTTTCAAAAATAGCAATCAAAAAACTGAATACAGAAGAAATGGCTGTTCTCCCATTTCAAAAAATGTTCCTGTTCTATTATTTCTGGATGTGTATTTGGTGCTCATAAAAAGAAGAATGTGACAGGGTGTTTTAAGTAGCAGGCTGGATCTGCAGACAACGCAAGTGTGACATAGCTGTGGTGTTAGTACGGACTAGGGTATTATAGTTAGTAATGCAGCCTAGGTTCCCTTACCAAGGACGGCTGCCACAGACAGCATTCATGATGTGGGATAGTGCTGTGTGTAAGGGAAGGGTTCAGAGGCGCACATGTGCAGTCCCACGTGGCTGTATATGAATGCGTCACTTCCCAAATGACTTGTTTTTACACGCATCTTCGGCAGCTGTCAGCTGTACACAAATGCAAGGCTCCGTATTCTGCACATTCCCTGAACGAATGTTAAACATGGAAAAATCCAGACTAAAAATTCGTTTTAAGCCAGGTTTGAATGGGGAGAAGACCACACCTTCATCAGGAAGGACACCCATCAAATACTTCAGCCACATCATTCAAAATCCAGTCTCCCTGCTTTCATGAAATCACTATGCGCTGGGCCCTTTATGGATGGATTCCTGTCACCATAATTTTGTACATACAGTTACATTCAGAAGTATTGGTATTTTTTTTTGTTTTGGCTCCCATTTAACAATTTCTCAAAAGCAGCAGGTAAATGACTCAAGAAGCCCCAGCTTGTTTTGATAACAGTCGTATTTAAACGAAATCAGCAAGCACAAAAATTAACACATTATACCAAATTTGTGAGGAAAGAATGAACTCTTGCATCTATCAGTATGTCAAATTCAAATCCAGGTCAGTGTCTCCAAAGTGTCCAAAGGCAATATGACCTGAGCATTAGAGAGGACAAGCCGCTCTAATGTGTCTAGTCTTTGACGAAAGAAGCTATGCTCATGTTCTATCCAATGGTACTAGCCAGCTCACACCAAAGGCACATCATTATTATTATATACCAAGGGGGTGAATTATATGTAAGAGAAAACAAAATAAGTGATCAGGCAGTCAGGATAGAGGTTACATGACATGATAACAGGCAGTTGTTGAGTGCATATGCCCTGCTTGTAGTAGAGTATTCTGGGGGCAATTGTAACAAGGGTCAATTCTAACACAATTTTTTGTTACAATTGCCCCCAACCCTGAACACATGAAACTAGCGAGCTTGCTGGATAGAATCTCAGCTCTAGCTTGTTTCAGATTGGTGCAATTTTATGGTGTTGCAATTGCCCCCTGTTACAATTGCCCCCAGAATACTCTATGCACAGTACGTTAAAGTTATTTTACTAGTGGTGTGCAAAATCAGTGGTGAAGTGATGATGTGTTTAATCAAGGCGTGTATGCACATTAGCACAGAGGAGCACAATCATTTGCTAATGGGGCCTTAAGAAAGTACTGCCTACTCTTGCGTTGCATGAATAGCAATATTCCGCATCATAAATGCTTCCACCAGCCATTATCTCTTAATATATCTGATGCAGCAAAGACTGCGTCTAAGTTTGGGGATTTTTTCCCCTGCAACAGATAAAAGTCACCACTACTTCGACTAAATAATGTTTGTTTTATCTGAAATAGCTCATGTTTTTGAACACACTGTCTCAGCCACACGTAAAAAACATGTGCTCATAAGTACTGAATATCCACTGTAACTTTATTATAATATTAATGCACTGATATAACTGGTCATTATTACCCTCTGCAGTCTATTTGTGTGTTTTTTTTTTACTGATGACCAGGCATACGTGTTTCTTTATCCAATACATCACAGAAAGATGTCAATATAATAATATGTCAATAATGTCAATAATAAATATATAAATAATAATAATTTTGACAGGGCGGCAGTGTAGTATAATGGTCAAGGAACTGGGCTTGTAACCGAAAGGTTGCAGGTTCGATTCCCAGGACACTGCCGTTGTACCCTTGAGCAAGGTACTTAACCTGAATCGCTTCAGTATATATCCAGCTGTATAAATGGATAATATGTAAAAAAATTAAAATTAAAAATGCTAAAAAGTTGTGTAAGTCGCTCTGGATAAGAGCATCTGCTAAATGCCTATAATGTAATGTAATGTAATGTAATATAGTTAGAATTGTCACTTTTTGCGTGTTAAAATTCAGTCACTTTTAAACTGAATTTTAAAACCTTTTTTGTTAGTGTCTTTTTATAAATCATTCTCCTTAAATTATAATAGCAACAAACCCCATGAAATAGATACAGCTTCCCTTCCCTGATCATTATGTTGAAAAGCTGCAGTAAAGTATTTAATAATTAGTTATCTCATGATTAACATTTTATCCAGGGGTTATAAAGTCCTGCAAATTTTCAAAGGCTTTCAAAACACATTGACTCACGGAGTCACCATCAGCAGCAGCCCATATACTTTACAGTACCATATCCACTTGTGTTTTTTCTTAAATAAAATATTTCATTTTATGCAGGATGTCTCATGTTAATCAGATGCACTCCTAATTACTACAAAGAGCGAAGAAATATCAAGGTCCTTGCCAGACCTTGAACTGAAAAGAATTGAAATGAAGTCAATGGCATTTGATTAATAGCACTATGTCACTGAGCCATTACTAGATACTACCTTAGAGGTGCGGAGACACGGCACAAAGTGGGATTGAAGGGCAAAAACCCTAAATACGTTTTAATTTTCTCAGCTCTGCTGTCTAAACTGTGAAGTAATATCTTCCTCAATTTGGTGCCCCTGCTGTTAGCATAACACCCAAATACATGTTTGATCTGAATTTGAATTTACCTTGAATTCTGTAATTATAATTTCTGATTACACAACTGCCAATCTTGCTAGATTATACTGTGGCTCACAGGCAGTTATTCAATGTAGATTTATACTTAACAGTAATGATTGTTACATTGATGCATCCGTGTAATATAAAGATTAGCAGAACTATCCACCCCTATATATTTGTATAAATAATTTATATCTTCTGTGACCAAAGAAAACAGATAAAATAAGCAATACCACTCATTAAAAATATGGAACAGGTAAAGAAAAGTCCCAGATGATTTAATGTTTGTGGTTTTGCACATTCTCCATTGTGGAATAGCATACTGACCACTGGTACTTACAGTGTATGTGGTGAGAATGCAAATATGTGGAACTTTCTCACTGTTGTCACAATGCGGTTAAGCGTGGATTTTGGAAGACGTTTTCAGGAGAATATTTTGTAACACTGCAAGAAAATAATACATACATAATTTTGTGCTCGCTGCCACAAATGTGACCAAGATTAATTTTGACAGATAGCTGTCTCAAAACATTCTTGCGGTTGAAAATCTTTAAATGCTTGTACACAACAAAATATTAAGTGTTCATTTAACAAATACAATCCACCCTGCCTCTAGGTACTAGAGATCCTCTGCTCTTGATCATATCCTAAAGAGAAGATTGCATCAAATATTTAGAACATAAAACAGACTCGGGGCCAGCAATCAGGGCAGAGTCTGGCCCTGGGCTTTTATGGTCTCTAGCATACTACAGTGTGTCAGTGATATAATCTTCTGAGAACTTCTATCAGAGGAGAAGGATGGTCACGTAGTGTTTACTGTTTACTTTAGGTAACATGGAGATCCATGAAGTATGTTAAAGGCAATGTGTGTGGAATTTCTTTTCCAGTTAAACAAGATTGTTAAAGTTGAAGATTTTCCTCAATATGTTCTGCAAAGTATACAAAAAGTGAGATGAGGTATTGCAGAGTTAACAAAAACAGTTTTTTTTTTTCAACCTTTGGGTTATGGTATGAGTGACTTTAAAAGTAGGATTAAAAGCTTTCACACTAATTAATTCTTGTTTACTGTTTTTGACTTCAATGCCTTATATAAAACAATGATCTATCTCTCTGATAAATGCTTTTGTTTTAAGTTAACTTTTTTTTTTTTTTAATCTCTCACCAGTCACTTGACTGGAAGTGAGTTTCACCTGACTCCCAAGATCCTCAGATCTTTCTTCACATTCATTATCCCATTTGAATCTAATCACAATGTATCAAACACTGTATTTTTTCACGAGGCCTTACCATCTCTGGAATATACGTTTACCTACAGGTACTGTTTTGTGGAAAGTGGAGAAGCAGAAGAGAAAATAGGGAACCATTTCCTTGTTTGCTCTTTGGACAGGGGTGGAGGGGGAGTGTGGGTGTGGGTGTGGGTAGGGATGTAGGAGGAGAGCATTTGAAGGTTTCCATGTGATATGAAGTACTACCCATTAACGGCAGCACCACCACACCTACTATTTCTAGCGTGAGGCCAAATGTGCAGGCCAGCTGACGTATGTCGACGGGTGCCAACCCAAACACACGGCCTCAGCTCTGGGTTTGAAAAAGGCCTCAGCAGAGTTGAGAGGGGAGACAGTGCCTCTCACATAACTAGGGCCCCTCGGCACACAGCAGCGAACCTCTTTAAAACAACACCAGGAGCCAGGCCACACCGTACAAGGTGAAGTGTTATTCCAGCTAGGTAAATACAGAGCCTAGATCTAACAGTGATGAATGGCATATATTAACAAGCGCAAATTGAATTATTTTGTCAAAATTCCAAGGCAGTGCTGACTAAGAGGCAACTGGTGTCAAGTGAATCAAAATCCTCTGTTTTCCCATTTCAGAATAATGCCTGGCAGTGTTGAGTGTCCCAACACCTGGAAGCATTTGACCTTGTGTATGGAATCAGGTCTCATTGTCGTTTTGGCTTTCAAAGGGTACTTTTTCTATTGTAAAGAAAGGTGGCCCAAGACTGCAAAGAAAAGACCAATATGAGATGTTTTTTTCTGATGACCCTTACAAAAATATAGGCCGTCCAGCAAATTTGCGGCAAACCTTTGGCATTGTTGCCACAGGTTTGTAGCAAGCTCATATTTTCACATGCAAATTAGCTTTGTGGGAACTGCCATTCACTTCTGGCAAAGTTTTCAGTTTGCCACTACTGGAAAACAAACCTCTGGCAACATTTTGTGGAAAACAATTTAATTTGCAGCAAATACGCTACATATTAGCTGCATGTTTACAGCAAACTATCCAGTTTTGTAAGGGAAGGATAAGGGAAGGGATTGATTCAGTACTGTTCCTGTCCTCATATATTAAGAACCTGGATTATATACATGTCAAATTAGACCATGGAGACTCCTCTGGTAAATAATGAAAGTGAATGCACTATATGTTGAGCACAATTTTGATCGCATTAAGTGAAAATACTACAAGTATGTCTAATTACTGGATGACATAGGCTACTAAAAGTACCAAGGAACATTAATTTAATGGCTAAGTCTATGGCCCCTTTCACACATGGAACCCACAACATTGCCGAGTTCAATTATCCGGGTTGGTTAGTGGTTTTCCCCTTTCACACATAGGTCTCTGATACGGAAAAATTATGTCAAGTCTGCTCACTCCAAAGCAATGCAGGACAACTGTTAATGTTATGTTAGTTAATCTTTAACAAGCACGTAGACTACTGTATTTCGCTGAATAGTGCAATCCATATTTTTTGTTTTTGTTTTTGAGCATTTAAGTTAATTGACAAAGTCAAAATGAAATACTTTAAATAAAGCCAACTTGATAATTTTTTTGGAGCCTTTAAATCAGGGGTGTCAAACTCCAGTCCTGGAGGGCCGCAGTGTCTACAGGTATTTGTGGTTTCCTTTCAATCAGCACCCAGTTAAAGCATTGAGAACAAGGTGTGTGGACTTCTTAGCCAATTAGTGACTTAAATTAATCACTTGTGCTTAAACGCACCAAAAACCAGCAGACACTGCGGCCCTCCAGGACCGGATCTTGACACCCCTGCTTTAAATGATTTGTAAATTCTCTTTTACATATATTTAATTGAAAACAGTACAAATAAAAGGTATTTAATGTTTTACCTTATCAATTTTATTGATTTTTGTAAATATACGCCAATTCCAAATTTGTTGCCTGCAACGCGTTCCAAAATAGTTGGGACAGGGGCAACATAAGACTGGGAAGGTTGTGGATTGTTCAAAAAACACCTAACACAATTAAACAGGTGAATAGGTAACAGGTGATGCTATCATGACTGGGTATGAAAGGAGCATCCACAAAGGCTCGGCCATTTATGAGCAAGGATGGGTTGAGGTTCGTCACGAGGTACTGGATGCGAAAAACTGCATGAGCGAATAGTCCAACAGTTTAAGAACAACGTTTCTCAATGCACGATTGCAAGGAATTTAGGGATTTAACCATCTGTAGTCCATAATATTATTAAAAGATTCAGAGAATCTGGAGAAATCTCCATGCGTAAAGGGCAAGGCCGAAAACCAATATTGAATGCCCGTGACCTTCGATACCTCTCTGGGCTCGAGCTCATCTGAGGTGGACTGACGCAAACTGACGTGTGCTGTGGTCTGACAAGTCCACCTTTCAAATTGTTTTTGGAAGGAAGGTAACTTGCACATCTGTGAAGGCACTATTAACGCTGAAGGGTACATAAGCATTTTGGAGCAACATATGCTGACATATAGACAACGTCTTCTTCAGGGATGCCCCTACTTATTTAAGCAAGACAATGCCAAGCCACATTCTGCACAACAGCGGGGCTTCGTAGTCAGAGAGTGCAAGTGCTAGACTGGCCTGTCTGCAGTCCAGACCTGTTTCCCATTGAAAACGTGTGGCGCATTATGACAATGAAGACCCCGGACTGTAAAGCAGCTGAAGTCTTATATCAAAAGTACAACAATTAGTGTCCTAAATTTAGCAAAAGATTACTGAGTGTTGTTGAAAGGAAAGGTGATGTAACACAGTGGTAAACATGCCCCTGTCCCAAATGTTTTGGGACGTGTTACAAGCATCAAATTTAGAATGAGCGAATATTTACAAAAAAACAATAAAGTTGATTAGTTAAAACATTAAATATCTTGTCTTACTGTTTTCTGATGTATCAAACAAGCCTTAAACCACCACTCTGCTGCCAGATATGCAGTAACTATGGATAGATAACTTGAAGGGTTTCTTCTCCTGTCTTATTTTTCCATAGAGTTCAATAGGAAAATGAGTCAGGAGAAACAACCCTTAAAGTGATCCATCCATATCTACTGCAAATCTGGCAGGAGAGTGATGGTTTGAGGCTCGTTTGATACCTCAGACCCTTGATGACTTACAGCCATTTCGCCAACCATGTATTCCATACTGTTCCAGCATAATTTACAGCTAAATCTAGTCCCATCCCCCAATTCCCATAGAGATCCATTGAAATGCAGAGAAGTTATAGTATTGTGTTGTAGTTGTAGTTATAGTATGTTGTTGGGTCACAGACATCAGGAAGTCATGGCATGCAAAGGATATGCGACCAAATATTAAAAATGATTACTTTATTCTACATTATGTTAAACTGTCCAATATATTTTGATGCCCGAAAATGGGGGGGGACTATGCACAAAATGTTTTATAATTTCTAAACGTTTCATCCAATATGGATGACAGTACCCTCAAATTAAAGCTGACAGTCTGCACTTCAACCTCATTCTCATTGTATCCTTTCAAACTCAAAGTGCTAGAGTACACAACCAAAATAACAAAAAATGTGTCACTGTCCAATGAATTATGGTGCTCACTGTACATGATGGGTTTTTTTTTTTTGTTTTTTGCTGAAGTATTTAAATTGAAACAGAATAATAGCTAATAATACAGCATATGGTCCAGCTACATAAGAAAAGAAAGGGAGGGAGGGAAGTTTTGCAAGAGCACAAATGAAATATATTTTTAAAAGATTGGTTTGTTATTCAGTATCGTTAGCCTGTTTGGAGTATGTTTGTTTATAATGTTTCTAACAGCAGATTAATAAATACTGTTCTCAAAAGGCACTAGAAATGAGCATTTAAGTGCTTTTTTCATAAATTTTCTTCCCGGGGGTGGGGGGGGGTGGGGGGGGGGGGGGGGGGGGGGGGGTTTGCGGGGAGCATGCTCCCGGACCCCCTAGCACTGAAGTGTCCCCCACAGATGCCAAACCAGTCCTATGCCCTTGGCCCCCTTGATTTCATTTTAAAAATTCATATTTGTACTATTATTGTTGCTGGGTTGTCAAACAGTATTTCCAGGTTGATGTGCCCTTTTCTGACTTCAGGCACCTGCCCCTCAAAAGGTCTCTGATGTGCAGACTGCTGTGCAACAGCCAGTTGCCTCTGATTTCCACAGTGAAAATGTTCCATGTTTCTCTGGGTGAAATTCATTTAATGAGGGAACATTTCGCATTTTTTACTTCTTGTGATGTTTAAAATAGACTAGTTCTACTTTCTGTGCATACAATAATAATGATTATTATTATCATTATTATTATTATAATCATTATTATTATTATTATTATTATTATATTTATTTGTATAGCACCTTTCCAGCAGTATAACACAGCACACTTCACAACATAACAATTTACAATAAAAAACAATACAATGCACGAAAACAATACAAGACTAAGATAATAACAACATATTAAAATAAGCAGAGATCAATAAAAGTGTCTGTATTTTCACTAGCACCTGATTTGTTTTATTACCGTACTTCTCATAAGATACGCAAGTACACGGCTGTTGGCGGCTCTCAACTGGCTGCTCACTCTCAATTATTAACTTGATTTTGCAAATTTCTTTCCCCACCATCTCTTTCCTTTGCTGCTGCTAGGTGGCCTATTGCTGCTGTTTTATTAAACATTCTTTGTATGCCGTAATGATGGTCTCATGCACAGTGGGTGTGAAAAAACGATGTGCGGTGTTTGTTGGACTTTAAGCTTTTTAACTTTGGGCTTAACCTATCTTTGATTGATTTTGATCACCTAATTTTGGAATCCACCTGCTGTAGAACTGAGAAATTTGGATATGCCGCATCTGGCACACTCAGGTCAGGGCTGCAAGTGTTTGTTTCTCTGTTTTCTTTTCGTTTTTTGTGTTTTGCACCACAGGGCCACAGCCGCCACCTTCTAATCTTCTTAACTTTGTCTTTGCTCTTTGGTTTTTCTTTTAGTAACCTGTTGTTGCCACTGCAAGGGATACTATAATTCAGGTCTTTTCATTTTAACATGTCTTCCAGCTGTTTGTGCTATATTTTCTGATTCCTGTATCAGGTAGGAGTTAGACAGTTATTCCCTCCAAACTGGATTATAAACTTGTGATTTTCTGAAAGGAGACACAATCCCACAATTCCAAATCAGATACAGTAAATCATTTGAATGTAACTACAAACTGTTTTATATATCGGTTAGACTAAATAGAGCACTCATTACATAATTTTAAGTCAATAAAAAGTTTCTTTATTGTTCACTGTATTCAATTATTTTATTTTTTTTATTAATTCCGGGGGGGAGGGGCAGTAGTATACCATAGTAGTCTTAGTGGAAGACTTGAAAAAGACATTCATAATTTTAATATTTATCATTCAAAACACATTCACATATTTCCAATATTTACACTCACTTGAACTTCTTGTTGATCTTGGTTTATTGCAAAATTATATCATTAAAGATCATTTGTTGCACTGTTGGCAGAGCTGAATTAGAAAGTGCTCCAAACATAGTTCTTATAACCCCCAAATGCCATTTAAAATAGACACCAGCATCTAATAACTATTTTAAATAGTTTAAAGGGCAAAGGAGGATAAAAGTGATTTTTACCTCTCTGGCGGATGTGACCATTGTACATTGTATTGGCATATTGATTGATATTCATGACGAAAACATGAGAAAGCATACAGCATGAATCTGTTTTAGAGTTATCTCAATGGTTACGAGTAGAACTTTATTAGTAAGGTGAAAATTGCCTGAAGCTATTTGAATCATCAGATATTCTGGTCTGGTGTGAGTTCCTCTGACTTTACTCATAGTTACTCAACGACATTACCAAAGGTCTTTTTTTCGTCCAAATGACTAATATCCTTAGCTTCAGCTCATGAAGATACTATAGAATCAGAACTAGGCCAATACTGTAGAAACTTACTCTTCATTTCTTTAAATCAACAACTTGATGACAAAAGAAGCCTCACTCTTTAAAAAACATTTAAACAGCTTCACAAACGGCCGACTATTTCCTTGTTGTTAAAAATAGCTGCCTCATTACCACTGAAAGCAGCCCGGTGAGGACTTTTTTACATTTTCTAACGTTGGTACTCCAAGGGCTTAAAACAACATTTTCTCCCCCAATATTAACAGTGTGGCTTATGTGTGGTCACTCAGGCATGTGTGATTTGGAAGGGGATCAGATTCTCTGAAGCATGTCTTCTTAATTAATTCTTCCGTTGCTTTTCCAAAATATCTCACACTCAGTGTTTTCTCAAAAGACTGTCTTTTCCAAAAGAAAGAAGAGGTGTCTCAACAAAGTATGCTGGTGTGACTTGATGTTTGTGTACGTGTCCATGAGTGTGATTTCAAGATGGTGAAGCTAAATGTGGCCAGATACAGAGAGAGGTGGCCTTATGAAGAGGCTCTCTTAAGGTACAGCTGGTTGACCTATATTTGATTTTCTCTTCGATTTATATACTTCTTACTCCATGTACCCACAGATACTGGAGAGTTCTAAAGGTACTAAAGTAAGCACATTTAAATCAATCAATTAATTCATGAATTCATCAATAAACAAGAAACCAATCAATCAAATTTGGTTTCGTAAGCACCTCCAAAATCAACAACAGCAACAACAAAACCCTTAACTAGCACTGGCCCATATTCGGGTCATAAGTGGTTTAGTTTATTTGCATTCCTTGCGTTTTTTTACAGTGAAATTTTTAAATAATCTAGTCACGGAATAAACTCATAACTCTATCTCTATAAACTATTTTACAATCAAAACAACGACTCCGTACGTTCTATGCGTTCCACGGAAATCCACAGACGACATGAATAATGGTAAGCTCAGTATCCTTAACCGACAAAAAATGCAAGTAATTTAAAAAAATCTTTTAGGCAAGAAAACAAAACGAACACTTCCACTGTGTTTGAGCTTCTGTCATTTTGTTTCAGTGATACTGAATCTTGGAAAACAAACTCCCAAGGGTTATAGATGAGACCAGGATTATGCCTGTAGTGAAAGGGGTTCAAGAACAGTAACCATTTTATTTTTGGGCTTTTGTTAAAAAAGGTGGTGCTAGAGAAGGGGTTAATTATGATTGGATGATCATGAGAAGTGAATGAGCCAATCAACCAGGCTTACCTGTTGTGAGGGCTCTATCTCTGGCAACAGGCAGCATCTAGCATGCAAATGGCGAAACATTTGTGCAGTCTCAGATAAACACACCCGTTTTACAAAGCACCCTGCAGCCATTACTTTCATAATCCTTCAATCTCAGGTGTACCACGTTTGCTTGTAAATTTAAGTGGATTTACACAGTGAATTTATTCAATAGGAAAAACTAACACACTGCTAATCATTCCTGAGAGTCATTACATTACATTATAGGCATTTAGCAGACGCTCTTATCCAGAGCGACTTACACAACTTTTTAGCATTTTTTACATATTATCCATGTATACAGCTGGATATATACTGAAGCGATTCAGGCTAAGTACCTTGCTCAAGGGTACAACGGCAGTGTCCTACATGGGAATTGAACCTGCAACCTTTTGGTTACAAGGCCAGTTCCTTAACCATTATACTACACTGCCGCCCCAGTCAGAAGATGGCTCCTCCTTGCTCAGTTATCACTATTAATATTATCGTTTATTACACCATAACATGGGTATACATGCAGCTCACTTCCACAATAACCCCTTTGCGCAGACACCCTAGTGGCCATGCCGGCGGCGACATGAGATTGCTCGACTCAGACATTAATTGATCCTGCAACCAAACTATGAGTGGAAACAACAAACTCCATGTTGTAGCTTTATTAGCACACAATTTGTGACAACTATGGCAAATTTTCTAAGAGTTTCTAAGTGCCACTATTGTCACGTAGCTCATCCATTTAACAAGAAATCCCCCACCCAGTCTCACCTGCAACTCTACCGACCCAAGCATGACACAGTGGACAATAGCCTTTATCTGGTAGTTCATGAAAATATTCTTTCACCACCAAAAATTAGTATTCTGTCATTGCAGAAATATAAAGCCAACAATAGCCGAACGTATGCCAATACAGATGTGCAATATGCATAATCAATTGCAAAATTAACAAATGAAATTCCTGTGTAATTATACTACGTCATCCTACTATCAATATCTGCTACTAAATGTGAAATAAATGTGCAATCCTACCATTAGTTTTACACATAGAGATGTCCCTTTCAAGATTTAGTGGTCATTTATTGTCTTGGAAATACACACCCCTTTATAACGGTAGTAAAGTATCTGAAACGTCCACACGTAAAACCCTACATGCTGTTCAAGTCTTTGTTACACATTACAGTTAATTCTGGTTTGAATGACAACTGTTTTATCCAATAGAGAACATTATAAGCTTCCCAACAGTGTTTTACATGTCTCGTTTGAGGTTGAGTACTGTTTCGATTGGTGAATATGCCTATGAACATGGCGATTTCCTCCTTGATATGTATTATACTGTATGTAATATTTCAATTATGTATGTTTTTCCACTCCACCACTGTCTTGTGCCATGTGTTTGATATAAAATTGAATGCCATTCTCTAATGAGTACTGTGGTGTCAACGTTGATAGCTCAGTCATGTTTTATGTTTGATGCACCAATTTGCCAGGAAGCTAGAACATTTGCCAGCATTTATCTGATGGTGGAATATTATTTTACTGTAATCTTATTGTGCATAATGTAGACTATGGTGTTGCTCCCTGGGCTATACATGGACAATGCTTATACAAATTTACTGTGTGCTGATATGTGCTAGATGAATGTAAAATTTTCCTTGGAGTGATTTATAGCAACATTTCTGAAACACACTACAGAGAAATGTCATCCCAGGGCATGCAGTAAAAGATTACATACTGTAGAGTATAGAAAAAAGTGATGTTTTTTTGAAGTACAAGAGTGAATAATTAGGCTACATATTTCAAACAATCAATCAAACTTTATTTGTATAGCACTTTTCATACAGTAAGTGCAAGTCAATGTGCTTCACAGAAACTAATTGCAAATAATAATTAAAATAATTAAAAAGAAAAGAAACAAACAAACAAATAATAATAATAATAATAATAATAATAATAGTAATAGTAATAATAATAAAAATAAATAAAAGCAATGCAAAAAACCTAGGTAAAAGCAATGCTAAAAAGGTGAGTCTTAAGATTTATTTTTAAAATGTCCACAGATTCAGAAACCCGTAGATCCTCCGGCAGGCTGTTCCAAAGGCTAGGACCACAATAGCTGAAAGCTGCTTCTCCATGCCTTTTTGTTCCAGCCCTTGGAACAGTTAAGAGACGAGTGTCAGAGGATCTAAGGGTTCTGCCGGGCGCATACCTAAAAAGCATTTCAGATAAATAGGCAGGTGCATTTAATGCATTTAGTGATTTAAAAACCAATAAAAGGATCTTAAAATAAATTCTAAAACTATTTAGGTATACCAGTGTGATATCAAGGTTTTCATCTTAAACATCATAAGGGGCAAATTTTCATGCTTTATAATGGAAAAAAGTATTTTATTAATTTTTGACAGGTTTTGGATAGGTTTTTGGGTCCATATATATCTATATTTATATATATATCCTGATGAAAAGATTGTAATTCTCACTTGAAATGGTGCAAAAGTGAGTTTCATGAGCCACAACAGTTGATTTGTAGTTAAATATATGATTATTTTATGATTTACAGCACTGCACAATTTAGCCATTTTAGATTTGGAGACACTAAGGGACAGTAGGGTAGACTGCTTATAGTTTGCATCATAGATCTTAGTTCTGCATATCACCCTCAGAATTTGAACACTTGTGGACAGGCAGTGTATGATCCAGTGTAGTTTTACCTGTTTTACATTTGAAGCTCTCAGTATTTTATTACAAACGAAAGAAAAACAACTTTGTTTTACATTTTTGCCAAGATTCATTTGCACTTGCAAGTTCATATTGTAAATGGTACAACTGTCTTGCTTCATTTATGCCATTTTCCAAGTTCATCTGACGCTCACACCTGGGGCCACATGGGGCCCTCAGAAAGCCGCGTAAGGGAGTTTCCACACAGAAAGTCAGATGTATAAAATAACACGTGCTGTAAGAATCTGTGTACCTCTGCACACGCTGGACACTATATGTACGCAATGTTTGGCGTCAGTGTGATATGACGACATAGTGACCGAAAGGCAGAGGTAGAAAATGATAAACTTTTTTTAAGCAGATTTCGGACTTTCACCTTCAGCGTTCTTTTACGCCTTCTTTTACTCAGAGTTTTATACATGTGGCCCCTGGAGTTATAAAGCCTTAAATAGAACACTACCTAAATAGCTGAGAATTGACCAAATTTGGCATCTGCACGAAGGGGTTAAGTACACTGTACGGAAACAGATTTTTGAGCTGTGTATCCATATCCATGGGCCTCATTTTTAGAATGAATTGCAAAACAAGTTCCTAAATCATGTGTGCGCACAAATGACAAAATGAACTAATGAAAATCAAATCAAACATACATTTGAACACGACCTGCCTGTGATTGTCCTCGGAGAGCCATATATGGTGGTTTAATAAAATTAATCTTGCTGTAGCCTATATATTTTTTAATCGCTTTTTATTGCCATGTTCAAAGAACATACAATACAACACTGTTCAAACTTTCTAAACCAATTCGTTGTATTGTAAACTAAAACACAATTATCATCTGAATGGGAAAAGCATTGATTATGATGAGCAGTAATATGAAAACCCCAGTATAATAGCACAGATCAGATTTCTGGAGGAGATTCACAGGGGACTGTGGAGGTTCTGTATGTTCTGCAGTGCAGACTGTGTGGCTAGCCTCACAGCCACTTTAAGATGCGCTGCCTGTTTGTCTGGGGTTTATGACACCCTCCGCTATGGCGCATGCTGTTTTGTGAGGTGGTGCCCCGTGACCTTTGGTGTCTTCCCACGACTGTCTGGTCTGCACTGCTGCCTCGTCTCTGGCCAACTTGGTCGGAGCCAGTCGACGAGCCGACACAGCTGTGGCAAACAAATGCCATCTTTCTGCTTCAGCCACAAATCATTATTCCAGATGCGTGCAATGATGTCCCGTAAAAAAAAGGTCTGCCACTCTGCTGGAGCCCGCCAAGTTACGTTACTGTTATTTTAAGATGGTTCCATGTGACGGTTGTTGCGAAACAAAAACAAAAATCTGATATAATTCAAATTCTGAGTGAATCCTTGCGAGTCTAACAGTTGCAAATAAAGAGGGTGGTGGATGTGAAATCAGATGTAATCACATGATTCATTTGCATATTTACAGCTTAGAGCTGAATTTATGTTGGGGAGGGAATCAGGATGCTGTAATTGGTAATGAGGAATGATCTCTCTTTTTTCCATTTCCGGTGAAAAAAGAAAGTTGAAAGTTGTTATGAGCACCTACTGGAGTCATTGTGATTGGATTGGCATGTGCGGGGCTTTTTCAGGAGGACTATGCTGAATGAATGCAGACTCTCTGTTACTCTTACCTCTCAGCCTCTCTGTTACTCTGTTACTCACTCTAATGGTCCCACTGGGAGCAATTTCATCTCCAAATTCAGTTGGTTCCCTCAGAATACATTTTCAATTCTTTCCTGCCATGTCTCACTGTCTCTCTCTTCCTTTCGCCAACCCAAACCTTTTTCTTCCCTCTGAATTTCACTCTGTGTCAAAATCATGTTCAGTTTATTTACGTAATTTATGGATACAGACATTTTCCACCTAAAGACATTTGTCAAAAAACAAATACACAACATAATTACGCATTCATTTAGACGCTCCAGAACCTGCACATCTCCCAGTCAGAACCTTAGTAAAATAAAATGTGGACAGCGAAGCCTTTGCATTTTCTATGAGATGTTTTAGCTGTTCATCAATCCTGTTAGAATAATCTATACTTACTATATATTTCTTTTTATTCTCTTTAATAGTAAGTTAATAATAATGGGAATATGTACAGTCAAGCCGGAAAGTCTCCCCAGAACCTTTCACCTTCTCCACGTTTTATTACGTTACAGACTTATACTACAATAGATTGAGTTAATTTTTTGCCTCAAACATCTACACACAATAGCCAATAATGACGAACTGAAAACAGATTTTTAGAAAATATGCAATTTTATTTTACTGACAAAAATAGGTTATTTAGGGGTTACATATCTGTACACACCCTTAGCCTAATACTTGGTTGCTGCACCTTTGGCAGCGATTACAGCTTCAAGGCATCTTGGGAAAGAAGCTACGAGCTTGGCACACTTGTTTCTGGACATTTTTGCCCATTCCTCTTGGCATATCCTTGCAAGCTCCGTCAGGTTGGATGGGGAGCGTCGGTACACAGCCATTTTTAGCTCTTTCCACAGATGTTCAATTGGATGCAGGTCTGGGCTCTGGCTGGGCCACTCAAGGACATGCACAGACTTTCTCCGAAGCCACTCCTTTGTTCTCTTGGCTGTGTGCTTCGGGTCGTTGTCATGTTGGAAGGTAAACCTTCGCCCCAGTCTGAGGTCCAGAGCGCTCTGGAGCAGGTTTTCTTCAAGGATCTCGGTGTACTTAGCTGCATTCATCTTTCGCTCTATCAGGACTAGTCGCCCCGTTCCCACTGCTGAAAAACATCCCCACATCATGATGCTGCCACCGCCATGCTTCACTGTAGGGATGGGATTAGCCAGGTGATGAGCGGTGCCTGGTTTCCTCCAGACGTGACGCTTGGTATTCAGGCCAAAAAGTTCAATTTTGGTTTCATCAGACCAGAGAATCTTGATTCTCATGGTTTGAGAGTCCTCTAGGTGCCTTTTGGCAAACTCCAAGCGGGCTGTGATGTGCCTTTTACTAAGGAGGGGCTTCCGTCTGGCCACTACCATAAAGGCCTGATTGGTGGAGTGCTGCCTGGATGGTTGATCTTCTGAAAGGTTCTCCCATCTCCACAAGGATACGCTGGAGCTCTGTCAGAGTGACCCTCGGGTTTCTGCTCACCTCCCTGTCCAAGGCCCGTCTTCCCCGATTGCTCAGTTTGGCCGGGCGGCCAGGTCTAGGAAGATTCTTGGTGGTTCCAAACTTCTTCCATTTACAAATGATGGTGGCCACTGTGCTCTTTGGGACCTGTAAAGCTGCAGAGATTTTTCCGTACCCTTCTCCAGATCTATGCCTTGACACAATCCTGTTTCTGAGGTCTGCAGATAATTCCTTTGACCCCATGGCTTGGAGTTTGCTCTGACATGCACTGTCAACTGTGGGATCTTATATAGGCAGGTGTTGGCAATCCCCAATCATGTCCAATCAATTGAATTTATCACAGGTGGACTCCAATTAAGTTGTAGAAACATCTCAAGCAGTATCAGTGGAAACAAAATGCACCTCAGCTCACTTTTGGGTGTCATATCAAAGGGTGTGCACACTTGTGTACATATGATATTTTACATTTTGATTTTTTATAAATTAGCACAAATGTCTAAAAACCTGTTTTCACTTTGTCAGTATGGGCTATTTTGTGTAGAATTCTGAGACAAAAAATTAAGTCAATCGATTGTAGAATATGTCTGTAACGTAATAAAACGTGGAGAAGGTGAAAGGGGTGGGGAGACTTTCCGGCTTGACTGTATACTGATAGGTCTACTGCTACTACTACTAATTAATAATAATGAATAGAGGATGTAGCATTGATGAACATCTAATATAAAATGAAGAAAAGACAAACCAAATAACCACACAAACAATAATGTAAATGTTGCTATTTGTCCTTGAGGCTGCAATGGGCAGATCTTTATGTACACCAGCTCTCTCTCCACTTATTTCGTGCCCTGGAGCACTGGGAATTCTCCTACAACTTGCAGTTCTTGGAATTTTTAAGCAGAGCAATGATACTTTATGTTTGTGGACAATTATATGTTTGTGGACAAACAATAGGCCTGGTCTCTCTCCTTTTTTATTGATTGACAGTTACAACACAATGAAAAGGAAACAGGTGTCAGTGAATGCTGAAGTATGCCGTACAATTTTTAAAAGCGTATTCATTCATTCAAGCGTCTTCATTTTTTCTATTTCTGATGTCGTGAATAGAAATGAATGTAAATGTAAATAAAGATAGCATTCCACTGCTTTAATTCTATGAACAATTGGGCTTTCACTGAATCTATCCATTACAATGTAGTCTTACCTCAAGGGCTAAGACTTGGTTATGCACCTTTCCATTGTGTGTGTGCGTGTGTGAGTGTGCGTGCGCACGCATGTGCGTGTCTGTCCGTGCATGTGTCTCTCTGTTTGTGTGTCCCTGAGGCTTTTGTATTGCTTGGTGGGGAAAGTGCAATGAATGTCAAGATCCACATGCTAAGGAGAAAGATATTAATATCCTTGTGAGCATCCACAGATGTATGCTGTACATTTTCCCTGGAAGGCTAACTAATAATGATATTCTGCCATGTATGCATCACGTATTGTTTTTCCTTTGTACTTGAGGGATGTTTTGAAAATCCCTTCACGCTCTCTCTTTCTCTTTCTCTCTCTGTTTTTCTGCCTCTCTTCCTTAGATTTAGGATCTCAATCAGAGTTTGACTCACACATGCACCATGAAATGCACTCTGATTCAGAAATCTCTTGTTCAGCAAGATTTTGAGCCTGCGATATATAGTTATAGTTAAGATATAGAGGAGAGCAACAGAGAGAGAGAGAGAGAGAGAGAGCAACATAAACATTTTGGATTAAATCACAGTCTGGAAGGAACAGGCAGGAAGCAACATTTAAACTTTGCTCCGTCTCCAGACAGCTGTTTGGAATCAATGTTTATTCTCCTGTCCCTCCAAACATCCCCAAGTGTCTCCTGGGAAAGCTGTCAGTGACTGGCTGCTTTGTGCCGTCCCCACAAGCATGCTACAGGACAAAGCCATCAAGTCTTCTCTATGGACTGTGTAGGCTACATGTCGTGTAACTGTACTGTGTAAATAAAGATCTCAGGATTTTCTCTCAAATAAAGGTAATGATATGACCAATAATGCGATGCTAATGGCAGAGATATGTTGCAGAAATACGTTTATTACAACAACACTATTTGTCCTGGTTCTTAAAAAGGTAAAATGTGTGCAATGTAAGGGAACACAGTTTGGCTGTTTATGTAATTACTCGTGCCTTATTTACCGTGGATTGGTGTGTCATAAAGGCCCAAAATGTAGAAAAAATTTTTTATGACATGCAAAGGATATGCGACCAAATATTAAAAATGATTACTTTATTCTATATATAAATGCTGGGGTGCCAATAATTGTGGCACACATGGTTTTGTTAAAAATAATTATTTCTTGATGAGAGATTTTTTTTTTCTCATAATAAATTTACTTCAATTAAAGGTTGGATTTTCCTCATTTTTTCAGTGTGAGATTAAGCTAATTCACCAAACGGTGAATGTTTTATAACCCTTTTTACTCATCTTTACCAGGGGTGCCAATAATAGTGGATGGCACTGTATATAAAATAGCACAGATATATATATATATATATATATATTCTGGACAAAATCAGTTCACACAGGAATATACACTTTGCCACAACTAATTATAGTTGTTACAATACCAGTATTATAGTACCAGTTCCTTGAAAAATGTCAGATTCCTGGAAGCCATTTGAATTTTCTCCACCTTCTCTTCTTTGTGCCTGAACCAACAGTTTGTTGGCGGAGAACAGAGGTGAATTCAGCACTCAGAAAGTCAGAGATGGACATCTGCCAAATTCAACCAAAGAATGCCTTCAATTTATCCAAGCACATTTACAGATATTAGACTAGATTCAGATAACACGTCCATTGCCAGTCTTAAACTAGGCCCATTGGCCTGCCAAAACCCCAAAAGTAAAGGAACTGCAGCCAAAATCATGCTTTGTGCATGCTCTGCTTGCATATCTCTGGGCCAGCACACAGTCAAGGCCACATGTCATGAACTGTAGACTATTTAAATAGCACGCATATACAAATGTCCTTGCCTTGTTTTTATTCGCCACTGGGTATTGTAAATAGACAACTGGAAATGCTTTGTTCTTCACAGTGAGAGACATTGCTATATTGAAACTTGAACTGTCTATTGCACCACAAAGGCTCTACATGCAACCTCACAACCATTCTGTGAGATAAATAAAGTGCTTTTTTAACAGGAGCTTGAAGGAAGTGTGACTTAGAGTTCTATAATGAAAGTCAGTTGCTATTACCTGTCATAGGAGGTGAGATTTTTGATATTCTTTCCACATAGGGAATCTCATGTCAGTTTCATAACTTGTGTGCTTTGAGGTGACTGATTATCTCATGTGAAGGATAATGATGAGACAATTTTTTAAATGATTAAATTAGAATTGGTAGTTGATTGTGCCCATTCTCCCATTCCTTTTCTCTTCCAGTTTCATGTTCAGTGGTTATATGTAGAAACAAAACATGGCTGCTGTTTCACCTTATGAATATTATGCAGGTAATTATTTCAATGTTTCATTCCTGATGTGAGATAGAGGATAGGATTTTACAGCCAACTCTGGCTTACACCAAGGTAAGCATCGTACATTTTCTGAGACTGACTATTGAGATGGAGATGTATTAGCACTCAATTAATTTGTTTGTGTAGGCTACCTCACGTTACCACAGTTGTAACAAATTTTCCAAACAGGTATTTACAACCAGACCAAGCGTCCTATGAACCCTAGAGAGGTAGCCTACACTTATTTCAAAGTTTGAAACTAGCTATAATGATGTAATATTAATGGTTTGCAATAGCTAGTTAGCTATTACTGACCGGCATCATAAAATCTAGCTAACGTTAGCATGCAATTGTGGTCATCATGAACTAAAGTTAGCTAGCTGTAATACCTATGATTATTGCTAACGTTAGCTCCCAGAGAAGCCACAATCTATCAAAACATGTTGAGTAGATGTAGGCAGAAGCTATTTACACTTTCTGTAATATTTAGATTTATACTAGGCTATAGGCTACCTATGAAATTTAAAAGTGTACTGATGACCTGGAGCTAATACCACCAAAATAATTCTTAATTCTGTAAGCTAAAAGTCTGAGTAAAGTATGAAGATAAAGAAGAATGTAAAGAGCATGCTTATATCAATTTGCATCGTTTTAGTGCCCTTGAATGTAGAAGCAGCAAAGGAGCAAACTGGTATGGAGGATAAGCAAGTCATAAAGTTTACACTAACCTCCTGCCATGTTATTTCCTGGTATAGGATATAGCATAGTCGCGTACCGTAGTAGTTGGCTGTGTTTTTAGCCTCATAAAATCTCAATTGTGTAAGTTGAACTTCTACGTCAGCTCTCTTCTAATTACATATGTATTTACAGTGCATCCGGAAAGTATTCACAGCGCTTCACTTTTTCCACATTTTGTTCTGTTACAGCCTTATTCCAAAATTGATTAAATTCATTTTTTCCCTCAAAATTCTACACACAACACCCCATAATGACAATGTGAAAAAAAGTTTTTTTGAGATTTTTGCAAATTTATTAAAAATAAAAAAATAAAATTTCTCATTTACATAAGTATTCATAGCCTTTGCTTTAACGTATTTTTAAAGTATCATATTTCATATTTGGTCGCATATCCTTTACAAGCTGTTACTTCCTGAAGTCTGTGACCATCAACATCAAAAAACTGTCGATATCTTATTTTCAGGTACTGTTACAAGCGATACTATAACCTCTCTGCATTTGAATGGATCTCTATGGAAATTGGGGGGTGAGGCTAGATTCAGCTGTAAATTACACTGGTACAGTATGGAACACATGGCTGGCTAAATGGCTGTAAGTTATCAAGGGTCTGAGCTATCAAACGAGCCCCAAACCATCACTCTGTTGCCAGATATGGAGTAGATGTGGATGGATCACATTAAGGGTTGTTTCTCCTGACTTTTTCCCCCATAGAGTTCTATAGGAAAATGAGTCCGGAGAAATAACCCTTGCAGTGATCCATCCACATCTACTCCATATCTGGCAACAGAGTGATGGTTTGGGGCTCGTTTGATAGCTCAGACCCTTGATAACTTACAGCCATTTAGCCAGCCATGTGTTCCATACTGTACCAGTGTAATTTACAGCTGTATTTCTTTCTTGAATAAAATTATATCACACTTTGATTAGCTAATAAAATAATCTGGTATTTAATACTCCAAAAAAGCATACAACATTTCCTTCATATTTGATATTATCATACTATTATTTTGTGTGTGCCTGATGGAGCTGCAGAAGTAGGCTATACCTTTTAAGAAAACCTTAAGGACAAATTCCTGTGAACACGTAGTTACCGTGAACCACCACGGCAATATATAGGCTACAGTGCTGCTTTCTGCCAAAAATCACTTATTTCATGTGTATTGTGCGTTGACCCCGTTGAATTGAAAATATAGGCTTAATCTGTTTGAGTTAATCACTGTTATAACTAGGAATGTTGCTGTGTGTCAGCTAAATTGATGTAATGTAGGCTAATGAAATGTAGCTGTGGGCAATTATGTTAATAATTTACAAGTGTTATTAAAAGTATTGTGAGGATATGATAATTGGGATTCAACTCAATTTGTGAAAAAGAGGATTAGAAATAAATCCCACATTGGGGAGTGTGAGGGCTGATCCGTCTCTCGCAGATGACGCTGCTTGTTTACAATCTCCATGGTGACGCTTTTCAAGCAGTTCTGCCATTGCTGGGAGCTTGGGCCAGTTTTCCTTGCTTTTGCAAAGTCAAGAAACAAATGCGAGTCGACATTATTTTAATAGGCTGCGCAAATACAGTATATCCACAGACCCATAACATAACATTAAAATGAACACATCAGACGATGTGGATAAAAAATCGACTGGAGGATGTCTGTTGGACAACTGGGTGGAAGAGGTGAGTCGGAGCCTGGTCGGAGCCTATACGCGTATAGCTAATTTACTGCTATTACTAACTAGCTAGCATAGCCTACTAACTTACTAGAGTTGCCAGACTGAACGTAGGGGATTTAACTAAAGGTTAAGGTTAAGTTTTACAGTAAAAATGTATGGGAGTCAATGACAAATGGGGGATTTTAAAAGGAAGTATAAATTGTGTGAAAATTGTATGGGAGTCAATTCAAGAACCAAAATGCAGTTTGCTTTCTAATATTGCTGCAACGTTGGGTTATTTAACGTTTAGCTACAAATACTAAGCTAATTAACACGTTGTGCTGCAGAGCTCAGCTCTTTTTCACGTTAATTTCAATGTGAAATCCACACATGACGTTGCATGCAAAACGAAAAGAGGATGTGTAAATGGGCACCATTCATTAGAATAAAGTTTGCACGATAAACTAGCTACACAATGTGCCGCGTACCGAACATGAGGACAACCAAGTTCTTTTCGGAAGATGAAGAGCACCCAAACGGATATCATACAACTTTATGAATTTCATAATTTTAAGCCAGGGTAAACATCTCTGTCAGATACTGTTTTAAGATTAGTTGTTATTTCTCATCAATCTGTCTGTCTGAAATTTTATTTGTGAAACTGACTGCTAGCTACAATATAACGTTAGCTTGCCGGTTTCTAAATATTAGACATGCCATTTCATGCTGTGGAATCCAGTAATACCTGGATGTAGTCCCATGATCCACTTTTTGAGTTGAAACACTGCATCACTGTTACTCAATACTATACAATAGCTTCAATCGTATGTCTCACATGCTTTCAGAACTTTCTCTCCTTTTTATTTTTAGAGGGCCACAGCCTTTCTGGATGCTGAGGAATCAAAAACTCATATTAACAAACATGGACACAAAGGCATTATTTCTGTGGATCGATCTAAAGCTCAAGATGTCACTACTGTGAAAGAAGCCTTCATTCCTCCCGTAGCAACTCAGATAAGACAGAGGGGTACGTACAATATAGGAAGTTGTTTCCTAGAGAATTGCATGCCATAGAATTATTTTTATTTTTATTTTTTTAAATCTTCGCTCTCATGAGAGGACATTGAATATAATGTGTGCACAAAGGAAATCAATGCCTGTGTTTTTAACATATACAATGTATACTGAAAAGTATAAAATTTCAAGGTATGTGGCCAAGCCGGTTATGTCAAAAATAAATAGTGTAATTAAAGCATGATCACATTTATTTTCCTCACTCCATTTTTTTATTGAAAGGGTTAAGAGAAGAACTTTTTGAAAAATCCCTTTACAAGACGATAAGGTTAGTATGTTTTATTCCATTAAGTTTTATGTTTCTGTTTTTCTGTCACCTTGTGTTTTAATAATGCTTTTTCATGGAACAGTTCTTTTTTTGGCAAGTTATTGAATTGTTCATCATTATTCTTATGAAATTCAACAGTAAAACCTTCTCTTGACAGGAAACAGTAGGAAGAGCATGATGTAGCAATACACATGGACAAGTCTTGGTTAGTTTTATAGTTCAATCAAAACATTTTAATGATTTTTCTAAATTTGCATGATAATGTGCCTAACAGAGCACGTTCAAAACAAAGGAGCAACACACATTTAATATTAAAAGATGATACGATTTATATTTGGGCTTTTTGAAGCGGATAGCGAAGTGTGCATATGAAGTAATCAATCTGTATTGTATACAATGACTTTCTGCTTTACTAAATGGTACTATGTGAAAAACATAAAAACAGACAGCCATGTCTGAGATAGTTGGATATATTATTATTACTCAAGATTACTCAATTTGTTTTTGCTTGTTTGGCCATACAGTACATTAGTTACATATCAATGTAAATGAGTTATTATGATATTTGTTGAGGAATACTACCAATATTTTCCTGCTTTTATGGCATGGTTTTTTAAGTTTTCTGCACAGATTCCACATTTAAATTTTATGACATTATCTCTGAGATACATGGTTTCCTTAAGCAATATCAGGGAGTGATGTTATACTGTATATCAGCACGGCTGTGATTCGGTTGTAGATAATCAGTGATTATATACAGTATAACAGCACAACTTCGAGTGTGATATTGCTTTTTATAAAACAGTTCTTCTAGGTTATAGAATATCTATCAAGTACTGATTTAGACAACAGATTGTGATTTTGTTGTTCATTTGGCTCCACCAACAAATTATAGTTCTTTCAGAATTCCATTTTTAAAAATATATTTTTTTCCTGACAATATATCAATTATAATGTAAACAAAGTGGAGAGATCTCGGCCGGTGATGAGGTCTGAGTGATGTTATACTGTATATCAGCACTCATGGAATGCATCTCGGCCAGTCACAATGCGCGGTCGGAAGTAACTGTTGTATAATCTTAAATCTTTTTTTTTTTGTATTACAGATTTTACCTCTCCTCAAATGCATTGACCTTGTGTAAGCCCGTTATACCGTAATAATTTTCTTCTTTTGGAACACAAATTATTTGTTCTCCTTCAATGAGGCTTGCGTGTGACAAATCTTAAATTGCTTGAAGATGGTACACAGAGGTGGGGTTTAATAGGTCAGAGTACAGTGCCCTCCACTATTATTGGCACCTGGTAAAGATGACCATTTGAATGGATCTCTATGGGTATTGGGGGCGAGACTAGATTTAAATATATTTATATAAATATATATATATAAATTTAGCTATAAATTACACTGGAACAGTATGGAACACATGGTTGGCTAAATGGCTATAAGTCATCAAGGGTCTGACGTATCAAACAAGCCTTAAACCATCACTCTGCTGCCAGAAATATAGTAGATATGGATGGATAACTTGAAGGGTTTCTTCTCCTGACTTATTTTTCCAAACAGTTCAATAGGAAAATTTGTCAGGAGAAACAACCCTTAAACGGATCCATCCATATCTACTGCATATCTGGCAGCAGAGTGATGGTTTGAGACTCGTTTGATACCTCAGACCCTAGATGACTTACAGCCATTTTACCAACCATGTATTCCGTACTGTTCCAGCATAATTTGCAGCTAATTCTAGTCTCACACCCCAATTCCCATAGAGATCCATTCAAATGCAGAGACGTTATAGTATCGCTTGTAAAAGTACCAGAAGATATCAAGAGTCTTTTGATGTTGTTGGGTCACAGACATCAGGAAGTCATAGCATCCAAAGGATATGCGACCAAATATTAAAAATGATTCCTTTATTCTATATATAAATGCAGGGGTGCCAATAATTGTGACACACGTGGTTTTGTTAAAAATCATTATTTCTTGATGAGGGATTTTTTTTTCTCGTAATAAATTTACTTCAATTAAAGGTTGGATTGAAAAAGATTTTTCAGTGTGACATTAAGCTAATTCACCAAACAGTGAATTTTTTATAACCCTTTTTACTCATCTTTACTAATAATAATAGTGGAGGGCACTGTATGTGCGGGACCACCTGTAAGCCATATGTGTGCTAGTTAGGAGGTAAAGGTGTCTGCCTCCTTTCTTTGCTCAGGTTTATTGTGTTTGCTTCCCATGATGGGAGGAACAGATGTGTTTTGGAAATTTATATTGCGAGTGGAGAGATGGCTGTGGGCAGTCTAGCGTGGCTGGGTTTGGGCTCCTGGGTCTCCTAGCTACTGCAGCCTGTCTGGCTCCAGCTCATATGTATACCCGACCATGCTGAGTGGCCTTGGTATTACCCCTTATAAAATCCTCCAATAGGAACAAACTTGAAACCTATAGTTAATTAGTCCACTCTAGTTTAGGTGATCTTGACACTTTTGAACTACTCTTGTCCAACGTCAAACTCTAAATCTAAGACTGAAGGGACACTCCAAGAAATAAATACTTACTTAGCTATATATTTATAAATGCCTTGCTTCTTTCAAATACAAAATCGTGATCCAAACAATAATATGTAAGAGTGTCTCTGTAGTTCTTATTTTTCCATAGAGTTCAATAGGAATATTTGTCAGGAGAAACAACCCGTAAAGTGATCCATCCATATCTAGGCAGAGTGATGGTTTGAGGCCCATTTGATACCTCAGACCCTTGATGACTTACAGCCATTTTACCAACCATGTATTCCATACTGTTCCAGCATAATTTACAGCTAAATCTAGTCCCACCCCCCAATTCCCATAGAGATCCATTCAAATGCAGAGACGTTATAGTATCGCTTGTAAGAGTACCATTAAATAAGATATCAAGAGTCTTTTGATGTTGTTGGGTCACAGACATCAGGAAGTCATGGCATGCAAAGGATTACTTTATTTTATATATAAATGCAGGGGTGCCAATAATTGTGGCACACATGGTTTTGTTAAAAATAATTATTTCTTGATGAGGGATTTTTTTTCTCATAATAAATTTACTTCAATTGAAGGTTGGATTTTTCTCATTTTTTCAGTCTGACATTAAGCTAATTCACCAAACGGTGAATTTTCTACAACCCTTTTTACTCATCTTTACCAGGGGTGCCAATAATAGTGGAGGGCACTGTATGTAATGCATTCATAAAGCTTATTCATATTGTGTCTCCTCATTTTGTAATCTATATAATGTAGTTGCATGAGGGACATGGATAATGGTAGTATTCTGGGGAAGAGTAAGTATTTTTTCCATATTGTATGTCTTTCGTGGCAGTAAAGTGCATGGCTGAAGGCCAGGCTAAAGTGTTAATATATGCTTGGATCTGTGGTACCTGAGAAGACTCGCAGTTGAAATGAATATGGAAAGACATTGATGAGCTACAGTGATTACCATGGTCTGCTGACTGATTTATGTAATTATGCATATGTATTTAGTTCTAATGCATTCACAATCAGACAGGTCATTATGACAGATGTTTCTGTTTTTTTAATGCTTCCTTTCCCATTGGGGTTGCCAGCCACAGTTGGCACTGGCACGGTCTGCATTTAATCCCTTCCATAGTGCCTTGCACAGTGCCTTAACAGGATGAACCACTCAGCGGCTCCTTTCTGTTTTTTTTTTGCAGGCGAGTGATATGCTGAAACTTACAGTTCATAGTTAACTATGCAAACAAATCTCGGAACCAATTTCATTTAGCTATGACGTGCATATACATCAGCTGTTCATTTAGAAATCTGCCCAAGGCTTCTGTGAACTCTGAGTGTGGTGTAATGCCACGGTCGGTGACTCCTTGGCCAGCAGAAAACCTAAAACCTTACTTTCTAGACAATTCCTTTATCCAGGAATATGTATAACGTTTCATGCCGGTGTTGTTTACCCCACAGTCAGCAGGTGGATGAAGAATTTAATCCTGGTCCTGCTCCAACTGAGTTTATCTCCACCACAAGAGAGGACTTTAAAGTACCTGGGTTTCAATCAGTACCCCCCTCTCCCACCAAGGTAGTATGGTACAGTAGTGCTTTTGAGATTCCATATTTGAACTTAGCAATCCTTATTTTGCTCCTTGTTTCATACTCTACCCTTTATTTCATAAAGTAATACTATATACCAGCTGCTTGTGATAAATAGCACTTACATTTAGCAGATGCCCTTATCCAGAAGGACGCACCCAGATAAAATCTTTACATACAATGAATTTATACAATGGGATGCTTACTGAAGAATTGCAGTTAATTACGTTGCTCAAAGGTACAACGGCAGCACCCCAGGTGGGAATCGAATCCACAACCTTTAAGTTACAAGCCCATTTCCCCTAACCATCACACTACAAAATCAATGAAAATGACTTCAGAGCTTTATATTTGATTGAAATGTAATTTTAAATCCTCGAATGTCATTTAAAACATGTATAGATAGACGAGACTGGATTGTTAAGAATATGCCTCGGTTAATTTTAGAAACACAGTTGATGAAAAGAAAACACTTTTATTTCAAAAGTGATTCCAACATACCTCTGCAAATGGATGAGAATTTCAATGTGTATGTTTCAAAGAGCAAAACATTTTGGTAAATACTTTGCATAGATTTAATCTTACCAAGAAAAGACTTGTTTAAGATATTATACAATTGTAAAAATGTGCGCTGAAATACTGACTATTAAACCGAACACACAGTAACAGTGTAAATATTATTGTGTCCGGTTGAATTTAGCGTAAGTATGATGTTTGAGGAATAATCCTTTTCTTTGTTCATTTCATGATCAAAAGGAACATGATTACAAAAGTGAACAGGCCATTTCTTTTTGGAGTGAGAACTATCAGAAGGTACAGGTAAGTCTATCATAATTGGCTTCAATTTCTCCATAAATATGTATGAAACAAAAAGGTTATTTTATAATGGCAATTCTGTGGAATTGGTGTTTTCATGGTCTATCTAGATTCTAGAATGATGAGCACTCACCAGTTTTTCAGGAAAGAATCAGCCAGTGGCTTGGATTCAATGAACATTTGCTCTTAAATTAGACTTGCAAATAAATGCGGGAGTCACCGTTTGCTACCATTCTTTTGGTAGCTGTTGAACTTTCTAAACTGCGCTTATAGGGGAGGAAAACATGAATTCAACTATCGTAAAAACAAAGCCTTATTAACAAGAATGTTTAACACATGCTCTGAGTAATAACTTAGATCATATCTGTTATGGAAGGGTGTGTGGGCAATATCACATTAAGGAGCAGAAAGGTGTAAGTGCCCAAAACCAACGTTTGGAGCACGGTGCGCAATACAGCTGAAACTGTGTTAAAATACATCTTACAATTGACAAAATATGTTAGTTTCATTGTGGGCAGTTATTTATTAGTGTATAATTATCAGTTGGTGTGGTAATGGTGTAGATTTACATGGTTACACCCATGCAAATCATTTGCCAGATGCAGTCATTTTGGTACCCTAATTTGCGGTGTCTAGCTACACCAGCAACACATGTTAGATGTGGTTTCAAATAGTCATCCTACACCATAGTTAATTCATACCATAAAAGTGAATGAATTAACTGAATGTTAATTAAATTCATAATTGCACAAAATGAGCAGTATTCTTTTGCTGTATTCATTTTAACAGACCAGCCACAATATTGCTAATTTGCTTGTTGTTACTTGGTATGTGTCAGCATGTGGCCACCTAGTAAAATGTGCTGTTGGTCATTTTAATGCTAGCTGACCTTGTGACAGTTGTGCTCAATGTACGACGGTCATTCCAACTCATACAGCAGTTAAACTTTCCTCATCCTTGGATTTCATCTTTATTTTTGTCACCATCTCTTTGCTTCATTTAAGGTTCTTCTTTTATCAAGAAAAGTCCATTGATTTGAATTTCTAGTCCGCCCATTTGGCTTCAGTGTTCTGTACCGCCACTGAAAATAACTGATATTCCTGTTGTAGCCCAGTCATATTTGGCACGATCATTAATTATTCATTTTTACAGTATGTTCACTAATGTACTTTGACAAGACGATTAAATGGAAAATTCTTTCAAAATAATGGCTTTTCTGATGTATATTATTGATGTATCATCTTATCTTTTTCAGCGTGTAACAGCAGTCAGGACAAGGGACACTCCATTCAAAAGGAATTCAAAATTCAGCACACCAATTGGTGAACGTCTAGATGATCCTGTGCCTTGAACACCTGAGAATTATCCAGGTATCTGAGCCTGGAACACTGGCTTAAATACTCATATACTGTACATAAACAATGTTTTACATTATCGTAGTACTGTCTAATTGCTGCACAATTCTACTCAAATACAATTCTAACTCAAATACTGTTAAGCAATAAATACCATTTCTCATCAAGTACATTTTGTGTAATGCTGGGTATTGTGCGTGATCAGATATATTCAAAAATGTACACTTTGATATTGATGTACTGCTACACATTTCCAAGTACACAGAAGTGTATTGTATTTTATTAAGCTGCAGTGTTCGCATTTCAGCCAAGAGAGGTTTAAATTCCATGCAGCAGTGTGCTTTATGTTGGTCAAATGTGGTAGGGTACAGAACCTTCTGGGTGTTTAATAGCCATGTCCTCTAGACAGGCTTATGTACAAACTCCAATTCCAAAAAAGTTGGGACAGTGTGTAAAATGCACATAAATGTTACGTCCGCTGCTTCCCTTCCTTCCCACCTTCCTTTCGTTCTCCTTGTTTTCCCGATTCCTCTCGTTCCATGTCATGTCTTTCTTTCTTCCTCGTTTGTCTTTTCGTGTCGTGCAGGCTGGACGTGATTTCCCTGTTCGTTTCCTCATTGTCTCCCCTATTATCCCTCAACCAATCACTCACATTCTCCACTCACTTTCATTATCTCATTACACTCGCTTACATTCCTCACGCCCGCACTCAGTACTGATCTCCCACTTCACAATTTCTTCCCTATTTATATCGCCTTCCTTGTCATTCTCGTTGCCAGTTTGTTATGTTTGACGTTACTCTGCCGTTGTTTGTTAAATCTAACCTGTCTGTTTCCAGTTTGTCCGTCCAGCCTGCTTCCCTGTTCCTGCCATCCTGCATTCAACTCACTGCTGCAGCTCATCTCCAGTCCAGTCCTACTTAGTTTCGCCAACCCCGTATCCTGACCCTCACCCGTTCCCTGCCTGTTCGCTTGTCCTGTCACCTCCTGCCGTTAATAAATTCACTCCTGCCGGAGCTTTTGCCTGAGTCAGTCTCTGAGTCCTGCATTTGGGTCCATTCCAGTTTTGGAAATCATCTCAATAAAAGCAGAAAGCAGTGATTTGTAAATGATCTTTTACATAGATATATTTAATTGATTTAATATATTTTACATATATTTAATTGTGTTTCCTATTGAACTCTATGGAAAAATAAGTCAGGAGAAACAACCCTTCAAGAGATCCATCCATATCTACTGCATATCTGGCAGCAGTGTGATGGTTTGAGGGTGCTCAATTGGCTCAATCTGATTAATATGACAAATGAGGATTAAAAAAAATCTTTCTCCTTACAAATTTGGGAATCAAAGTTCAACAGTGAGTACTGTAACTATAAACCTGTGTATATTATTTTATTCATTACTGAATGCGATAAAAAAAACTAGCATATTTATTTTTCTCACAGTTTAACATATTTCTGTTAGGACAACTCATTGAATTTTTTTAATTTAAGTCTAATGAATATACAATTATTTTGGTTTGGCACTGAATGGATCTGCTCGAGGTACTTCTAGTGCACGCGTGCACTACCTATCAAACGGAGCACGACACATCTCCCCTACTAAACAGGAGATATATCAAAACCCCCCAGTACATAGAGCAGATCTAACAACAGGTGGAAGCTGGGGTGGTGGAGGGTGAGCAGCAGTTTTTTAAAGCAGTGGCAGCAGCAGAGCAGGCAATACGGAGCAAAGGAGAGGTCTTAATCTCACTTTTAACAAGGGGCGCTGAATTAGTGATGTGTGCGTGTGATTGGTCGAGTATGAGAACATGTGTTTGCTGAGGCTACCATTGTTCGGCTGCAGCAAGAGTTTCCTGACAGAACTTCGCTTTGCGCACTTCATGCACGACGCATCATTTGTATTTGTGATATCGCATCAATAATTACCTAGATCTACTTTCACCACTTCCATTAAGTAGACAAAGGTACCGGTTTTGCCATAGTAAACTATATTTAATCACATAGCGAGCCAAATCTTTTGAACAAATGTGAAGCCATGTGTATTTCTCACACTTTGCTTTGTATCTCCCGAGACTCCAGAAGACAAAATGGTTTAGGTTGTTGTAAAAAACCAGGGGTGGTGGGCGTCAGGGTGGTGCTTGTTGGCGGGAAGACTCTTATTATCTTATAATTGCTTATTTCAATTTTGGTGGATGTGGGTGAAAAAAGGTGTGTTTCCTGATTACCGCTGAAACAGCAATAATAAATGTAAAAGGTGGTATCTCACAGGGAGGTGATGATGGGGTCAGTACAGAGAGACAGTATTAATAAAAAAAAGTATTAGTGTACACATCTCAGCAGCATCAGCAAATTACATATAATTCAGCAGAGAGAAAATAAATTGAAAAAGAAGTTACACATTGCCCTTGTTAGTATTTCAGGAATTTTGTATAATATCAGTCTGTAGCTGGCAAGTGCACAGATAGACACCAACACATGCTGAAGCATATCTCCCCTGCCCTGAGACAGCAAAAGTGCCCTTTTGGCAGCAGTCTTTTAATTTTACAATCACAAGCTCCCCATCTATACCCAATCCGTACTCACAGTCTGCCTTACTAAGACAAGTTGAAGTCAATACTGTTATTTTGTTTTTCTAACTGTAACGTTGGAACTCTGACAGCAGGCTTGTAGTTACCCTGGTTACAGTGCCGCGGTGATTAATGGGAGTTCAACGGCTGCAAAATATCGGTGTAGGCTGTCTATAGATAAACATTTCTTAATATTTTCAACATATATACAAAATGCAACTACATATACTTAGAAGAAAACAACCGTGGCTACACATTTATCCTGGTGATATTATGATATAAAAATTCTAGGCGTGTTTTACAGCCATATGAAAATGACTCCCCTATAAATTTCCATATTAGACATTTTAGAAATGCAATTCAGTCACCTCATTGTCCACAGCGTCCATGCTCATTGC
The DNA here is from genome assembly GCA_029718625.1 of Synaphobranchus kaupii. Lineage (NCBI taxonomy): Eukaryota > Metazoa > Chordata > Actinopteri > Anguilliformes > Synaphobranchidae > Synaphobranchus > Synaphobranchus kaupii. Next base: position 26,464,883 of record CM056392.1, on the reverse strand, counting down.
AGCTATCACAACAGAGAAGAAGCTTAGAAAATTTCTGAAACTTTTCAGAATTTCACAAATATTGGCCTAAAAGTCAATTGCAGTGGACTGCCCCTTTAAGGTGGCATTGCTATGGGCGTAAGTTCACTTTCTATTTGAAAAATGTGAGCGCTGGACGTTAAAATGACAACGGCAAGACACATGCGTTTGGGTTACCGCCGGGTGTAAGATAGAGCCCAATGTGTTAACTTATGGTTGCTTCACTTCTAGAAAATACACATTTATAGGCAAATACCTATTGTTGAGTGGCAGTACTTCACAATGTGCCACCACTTTGCTAGTCTGGAGTGGTTAAGAGCCTAACTGTACTGGAGTTGATGGGCTTTTAAAAATATGTTCTGTTGGGATTGTGTTAAATGTTTGGTTTTAGACATTTTGCATCATTCTTGCAAAATATACTTGTGTTCACAGGTGTTTCATGCGCATCACCGATGCTACACAATTCATATTACTTTCAGACAAGATTGAGACCTCTTGAGACAAGATTCTGAAGCACAGACATATGCCCTTGCAGTACGAAATTTCCACTTTACATGACTCACGGCCCCTTGTGTTTTACCCTTGGACAAGTTTATAGGAGATTGGAATTCAAAATTCACTTGCAGTCGGCAATTCTAAAGTATGTTGAATTAAAGGCACTGTACAGCGCAGTGAATAGATTGACATCGATTAGAATATAAACATCTGACAGGATGTTTTTGAAGTGAATTAAATTACCAAATTGTGAATCCAGGCCAGTGTGGAGATGTATACTGCATTTGTACAGTCAAATACTGCAGAATCCAACTCTGTAGCAAACTGCATGTAGTTTCAAGACCCAGGTTTACTGAGCTACTCACCATGAATTATGTGATAAATTGGGGAACTATGCCTTTAAGGCAATTACTGTTGTAATGTAATGTTGTAATGTTGTTCTAAGTAGGGAAAAAACAAATGGCACTTTATTGTGTTTTTGTTTTAAAATAACATGAAAAGGTATTTAATTACTTGAAATACTAAGATCTGGTGCTCAAGCCATTGTGCAAGAGAGAGTACTTATTGAATAACAACATTTTATTCTGAAAAGGGCAGAAACTGAACTATTGCATTGGGTTGTATTATTATTACTATTATTATTATTATTATCATTATTATATTATTAATTTATTTAGTTTTGAGTGATAGATCATATATTTCCAGTTATATGTTTCCAGGTCATTGTACAATTGCAAATGGTCCTGATAGGCATAAAGCAGAAATAGCAGCATTTTAGGCAGAATCTGTGCTGTAAAGGTGTTCAAAGTTTATCATTTAATGGTGAATTTGATAGAACCAGTGTCTCGTGTGCAAATATATTGTTATGGTGTTACAATCTATTGCCAGGCTTACTCACTTGAGCAATGACAGCCATTTTTATTTTTTTCTCAGCTTTTCATGAGAATACATACACTACTCACAAAAAGTTAGGGATATTTGGCTTTCGGGTGAAATTTATGGAAAATGTAAGTTCACGCTACAGTGATATTATACGTATCATGAAAGTAGGGCATTTAAGTAGAAGCATGCAATGGTGATTTCCTCATCTCAAACAATTTATTGAAACAAAAGCCAACAACAGTGGTGGGTATACCACAACAAAAATGTCAATGTCTCAATAACTTGTCATGTGCCCTTGAGCATCAATTACAGCTTGACAACGACGTCTCATGCTGTTCACAAGTCGACTTATTGTCTGCTGAGGCATGGCATCCCACTCTTCTTGAAGGGCGGCCCTCAGGTCATTGAGGTTCTGGGGTACAGAGTTACGAGCCTCTACACGGTGAGTCAGCTGATCCCATAGGTTTTCTATGGGATTCAGGTCTGGAGAAAGTGCAGGCCACTCCATTTGAGGTACCCCAGTCTCCAGCAGCCTTTCCCTAATGATGCGACCTCGATGAGCTGGAGCATTGTCGTCCATGAAGATGAAATTAGGCCTGTGTTGTTCATGCAGGGGCACAATGACTGGATTAATGATGTTATTCAGGTAGTATGGGCTTGTCACTGTACCATTCACAAAGTGTAGGGCAGTTCTGTATTGACTAGACACACCTGCCCACACTGTAACACCGCCACCACCAAAGGGTCGTCTGGTGACAACAGTGGCTGATGCATAGCGCTCTCCTTGACGTCTCCAACATCGTTGGCGGCCATCATTTCTGTTCAACGTGAATCGACTTTCATCAGAGAACAGCACTGAGGCCCACTGGTCCCTCGTCCAGCGTAAATGCTCCCTGGCCCATGCAAGACGATGACGCCTGTGCCTGGTGGTGTGGTCAGGTACCCTTGCAGGTCGTCTAGCACGCAGACCACGCTGATGTAAACGGTTTCGAATGGTCTGACGTGACACTTGGGTGCCTCTCACCTCCCTTAAAAGTGCCTGGAGTTGAGTGGCATTCATCATCCGGTTCCGCAGGGCACTGTTCACAATGAAGTGGTCATCAGTGTGGGATGTGGCCAAAGGACGTCCACTTCTATGCCTTTCTGTGACTCTTCCAGTCTCTCTGTATCTCTGTTGCAACCTGCTGATGACACTCTGTGACACTCTAAGCTCAGTGGCCACTTCCCTCTGAGAACATCCTGTTTGAAGCCTCGCAATGGCGAGGTACTGTTGATCAATTGTTAGGTGTCGTCTTGGTCTCATGATGTCAAAATGTGAACAGCATGATGAAGAGGACTGTTTAAATACCAATTCTAATTGAACCAGGAAATTTTTGGTCGATTCATGGATCAAACACCTGTTGTGAATTTTGCCGTTCAGCTCCTTGTTAGAGAACAGCAAGTTGTGCAAAAAGTACTGAAACATTGAATAGTTGGACATGTGCATTCAAAAGTTTAGAGAAGGTCAAATTAATTTCACCTGTAAAGGTTATAGTGCATTTTAGGTTCATCCTGAAATTTCACCCGAAAGCCGAATATCCCTAACTTTTTGTGAGTAGTGTATATTGACTATGACAGTTGCAGAGACCACCCTGCCGTTCATTGAAAGCAATGCTTGTACAGTTGTCTGATCTCTGAGAACTACTTGCCAGACTTATTTCTGTCGGAAATCAGTAATGTATCACACCTTCTAAATAAATTACGATAAAATAATTAAAAGCTCAGACTGTGTCAATAAAACTGCCAAGAATAACCTCAGATCAACTGTCAGAAATGACTATAATTCATACTGTGCACTTTTTGATTGGATTTTTTTCCAGGAAAAGATATTCTGACTTGAATGTCTAGATCTGACTACAGAATATGTAACATAAATCACTGAACCATAGCAACCCACAGAAAGCGTAGCACGCATGCTTTTAAATTGCGCCTCAGCTTGACAACGGCTGAATCTCCAATCATCGCAAGTCGTGTCAGTTCCACTGCTGGTGTATCCCTGCTGCCATTGAAATGCCAATGATTTAGAGGTGTGTGTGTGTGTGTGTGTGCGTGGGCGGGGGGGGCGGGGGTTCAGGTGTACTGCTGGAAGCTAATGTCATTTGTGTCAGAATGAGTGGACTCAATATATGCAAATAATTGAACAGAAAACATCTTGCCTTTCCCAGAACAGAGAAAGAGAAAAGAGGACAATTTTTATGTATGCATGTGGGCATGTTCACTATGTTTATGCTCATCACATTGGGATATGCCAAGAATGATACGTTTCAGTTCCAAGCTGGGGGGCTTTGTTTTTGTTTACTTGCCTGAAAATGGACCATTTTTTTCAGCTGAGTAAATCCATGTTGACTGTGCCTTTCATTTTCCAGCCCAGAATATTAAAACTCTTACCACCTACCTTAGGATGTAGGACTTATATCTGACCTAGGTCTGACCCAGATCTGTATGACTGCATCACACCAGGAACAGAGCTCTCAACTACTGATCTGTATATTGTAAATATGTATAAAAAGGCCAGTAGTCATATAAAAATGAAGCAAAATAAATCCAAAACGATGAATTGGAAAATTATGAAATTACGTCAATACAACATTTGTATTACTTTTCTGAGATTCATTACAGTCACGGATCACACTGAATTTCTATGTTTACATATTTACTGATGACTCATCTAAATTCAGCTACTGTGATTTAACCATAGCAAATACTGATCTGCATGTAGGAACTGTAAGATCCAATAGTCATAAGCTTGGTAGCACAGCATATTGTTATCTCTTAAGGCCCAGGGCTTAGCTTCCCTGTGTATGTGTGCACTCTCGTCGTTTGAAGGCACTTCCAGTAATTAACATTTTGCTATGGTTGCACTTACAGTATCTTTGGAATGGATTATTTTATTCCAATTTTTCAAAGAATTGCTACCCACACAAAATGCACAAACACATCAAAGGCAATACGACTCCTACCAGCTGTAATTTCCAGCCCAGCACTAGGGGGTGGGGGGCATGTTCACCAGTCTGCCGGTTTTCACAAGCTGTTTATTGTGATAAAACAACATGCCTGCTCTCCACAGCAATGATGGATGGGCTGGATGGTAGCGCTAAGAAGAGCACACTGTTTCGAGGCCTATTCTTTGCACCACTGAGGTGCAGCATCTTCCTGTTTCGCAAAAACCATCGACAAGGGGTCGCTATCATACCACCGGCGACGCTAATTATTTGTACATTTTGGTCAATGTAATGCTATCCAGGGGTGCGCTGCCATTGCACTTTTTCAAGGAGAGATCTTTGCCCAGGAAAGCTCATCCAAACACAAATGTACATATCAAACCCAGTGTGTGGCGGGTCTGTGGTGTCCTTTCTAATATTTGACTTGTGATAAGAGGCATGTACCGTGAAGTGAGACATTTCCAGTTCATTCAGGGGGAACATCGAGTGCATGTAAAATAAACAGTTCCTTCCTTTCGTATTCTCGTCATTTTGAATGCTCAATTGAAGACACATTTTTTGACAATTCAAGTTGAGCATAGAAACATGTTGTATTTGTTTAGCTAAGTCCAATATAAATATTGTTAACAGAAAAGGTGCCTAGGCAATGCATAAAAACAGCAAAACTTTTAATGGCTGATTTTATGGAACAATGATATTTTCGGATTAGATTTTCTCAAAATAAACATTTTGTGACTTCGAAACTTTTAGCACCAAGGTCTTCAATTGTTTCAGTTTATTCCGAAGAATATAGAATGTAGAAATCACTAAAGGCATGGATTTAGTTAATATCAGACATATTTGTTATGTCTCTTTTGGAGAGACATAATACAATGTCTCTTAAATAATACAATGGTTACAGCAATAGCAACACTATCTTATACAGTCTGTTTACTTATTTATTTGCTTGTCCCGTAATTTATATAATGAAATGTAATTCATCCTGTTTACATGTCCTACATACTACAACAACATAAAAAGCTGTATTCTTTTCATTTACCAGGCAAAGATGTGATTAGCTTTTGTCCTTGGACGAATCACAATGAGACTTTTGGACTCTAAACCGCATGTAATGCAAAGGCTCAGTACTGAAGATGTGTGCTGGTTTTCTCCAACTGAGAAATCATACTATAGATTCACATACCTGTTCTGTAAATCAGAACAATTCTTGACAGCATCCCTTTTGTTGCTTTCAGATGGGAACAAGGTAACTATGGCAACGATTAATTCTAGACTAAATTAATTCAGCATTTTCATTACTGAATTAACCTCTCATGGGAAGAGAAAGGAAGCCAATTTGTCAAAAACAATTTAGGCTGAGGCCTTTTTGATTGGCTTCTTTCCTAACCATCAAATATATTTGTATTAATATTTCAATAAATCCAAAATTATAAGTGGGGAATTATGAAGTAAAAAAATAAAAAATTCTTACTTTTCTGAGGTTCATTAAGCCGTGGCTTACTCTGAATTGTTGTGTTTACATTTTTACTGACAACTAATTAAATATATTCAAATATATCTGTAAATTCTAAATTCAAATATATCTCCACAACCATTCTCTATCAATCTTTAACAGGATTTTTCACTCAAGTTCAAACACACAAGTTCAAATACAAGCCAAAAAGGGACCCCGGAAAAGGTCAATATAAAGCAGTTAGTTACATTTGAATAATTTTCTTACTGATAATTAAATACATAAGTAAATCTATACTTCTGGGTAATGTTTACTTAAAAAATTTAATTAGTAGTTTTCACAGCACATTCACACTTATTTTCTACCAAGACATTTGAGGAGATGCATTATTGGCCTGCTGCCGCTGAAGCAATAACCCCTTTTAACCTCCCTGAATTACGGCAGATATGCTAATTAAGCCCAGCTCCTTTGAACATCTCAGTCCCGCAGCTCGCCGCTCCGCGTGCCAACGCTGTGCTTGATAGATCCGTCCTCCGTTTAGACTCAACGCTCCCTTCTCTCTCCGGAACATCCCGAGGTGCTGCGGTGTCAATTGATTTTTGAAGACTGAAATCTCCATTAATTAAGACCGCCGCACGCCTTGGCCCCCAAGGGTTTAAGCGCTAAATTGCTTCGGTGAGTCGATGACACAAGTAATAGGCTAATGGCCCTGACAAGGCTAGCGCCCGGGAGGGCTGTAGAGGCTGGTATGGATGGACAGTGCCTGGGAGGGCTGTAGAGGCTGGTATGGATGGACAGTGCCCGGGAGGGCTGTAGAGGCTGGTATGGATAGACAGTGCCTGGGAGGGCTGTAGAGGCTGGTATGGATGGACAGTGCCCGGGAGGGCTGTAGAGGCTGGTATGGATGGACAGTGCCCGGGAGGGCTGTAGAGGCTGGTATGGATGGACAGTGCCCGGGAGGGCTGTAGAGGCTGGTATGGATGGACAGTGCCCGGGAGGGCTGTAGAGGCTGGTATGGATGGACAGTGCCCGGGAGGGCTGTAGAGGCTGGTATGGATGGACAGTGCCTGGGAGGGCTGTAGAGGCTGGTATGGATGGACAGTGCCTGGGAGGGCTGTAGAGGCTGGTATGGATGGACAGTGCCCGGGAGGGCTGTAGAGGCTGGTATGGATGGACAGTGCCCGGGAGGGCTGTAGAGCCTGGTATGGATGGACAGTGCCCGGGAGGGCTGTAGAGCCTGGTATGGATGGACAGTGCCCGGGAGGGCTGTAGAGGCTGGTATGGATGGACAGTGCCCGGGAGGGCTGTAGAGGCTGGTATGGATGGACAGTGCCCGGGAGGGCTGTAGAGGCTGGTATGGATAGACAGTGCCCGGGAGGGCTGTAGAGGCTGGTATGGATGGACAGTGCCCGGGAGGGCTGTAGAGGCTGGTATGGATGGACAGTGCCCGGGAGGGCTGTAGAAGCTGGTATGGATGGACAGTGCCCGGGAGGGCTGTAGAGGCTGGTATGGATGGACAGTGCCCGGGAGGGCTGTAGAGGCTGGTATGGATAGACAGTGCCCGGGAGGGCTGTAGAGGCTGGTATGGATGGACAGTGCCCGGGAGGGCTGTAGAGGCTGGTATGGATGGACAGTGCCCAGGAGGGCTGTAGAGGCTGGTATGGATGGACAGTGCCCGGGAGGGCTGTAGAGGCTGGTATGGATGGACAGTGCCCGGGAGGGCTGTAGAGGCTGGTATGGATGGACAGTGCCCGGGAGGGCTGTAGAGGCTGGTATGGATGGACAGTGCCCGGGAGGGCTGTAGAGGCTGGTATGGATGGACAGTGCCCGGGAGGGCTGTAGAGGCTGGTATGGATAGACAGTGCCCGGGAGGGCTGTAGAGGCTGGTATGGATGGACAGTGCCCGGGAGGGCTGTAGAGGCTGGTATGGATGGACAGTGCCCAGGAGGGCTGTAGAGGCTGGTATGGATGGACAGTGCCCGGGAGGGCTGTAGAGGCTGGTATGGATAGACAGTGCCCGGGAGGGCTGTAGAGGCTGGTATGGATAGACAGTGCCCGGGAGGGCTGTAGAGCCTGGTATGGATGGACATTGCCCGGAAGGGCTGTAGAGGCTGGTATGGATGGACAGTGCCCGGGAGGGCTGTAGAGGCTGGTATGGATGGACAGTGCCCGGGAGGGCTGTAGAGGCTGGTATGGATGGACAGTGCCCGGGAGGGCTGTAGAGGCTGGTATGGATGGACAGTGCCCGGGAGGGCTGTAAAAGCTGGTATGGATGGACAGTGCCCGGGAGGGCTGTAGAGGCTGGTATGGATGGACAGTGCCCGGGAGGGCTGTAGAGGCTGGTATGGATAGACAGTGCCTGGAGCTGAACATCCAGCAGGCTCTGCTTGTGAGGGAGTGAGCTGGGGCATCTCTTTTGGGACTCGGGGCTCAGGTTGGTGGAGTTGCGGTGGCATGTGTATTTAAGGAGAAGTCCTTCAGGGGCTGTGCTCACACTCCAGAATGAGGCACTTGTGGAACTAAAGGGACTCGACAAATGGCAATAAATAACTTTGTATGCACTACCATGTATACATGCGCAGTCTGTCATCCCCAGAAATCTATTAAAAAATTTTTTTTTTTAAAAACAGCAAATGGCTGTGAAATTAGGAACTTCGCAACAAAAACGTAGCATTTGAAAAGCAGAGTTTTAAAACTGTAATTTAAATGAAGTCGCTTCATTGCACGCTGCAGATGAATCGTGGTCGATGTTCACCCTGGCTGGAGACCCAGTGTACCATAATGACACGGAGCAAAGCACAGCGCGTCACAAACAGCGTCGCTAAAGTGTGAAAAGATAACATTGAATTTAATGATGTGATCGGGTGTGCACGGTGCATTTACGGTTGCACAGATTTTTACCATGCCCATTTTCACAGAGCACGTCTCCCAGAGATAATGTTAGAACCTTTAAAATAGCAGTAGTTATGCAGAAGGAAAATACCTTTTGGCTACGTTATACTGTGGATTGGAACATCCACTGTGAGAAAATGTTGCGGTGTATTTTTCAAATCTAATTACTGTGGCAGTAGAGAACCAGAGGAGGTGAGCGATGGTAATTAAGGACTGTCACACAGAAGGGCAACTGCTTTCCCACAGAGAGGAGACACGCATGCCAGCTTTCATTGAAAGCTCACGAATGGAAGCCGAGCGGCCAGTGGCGTCGTCGTAATTGTGTACCGCAGAGTCAGTGACAGTGATGTTCGCTCCTTCATCTAATGTGTTGCCGTTTTTGAACACATTCCCCATCATTGATCACAGCGAACACATCGCATCAAATATTCTCCATGCTCAGATCAGAGCGCTAAAACCCCGGGCGTCCCTCCATTTCCCGCCACTACATCATGTTATTGATAGCCAAAAAAGACAGGTACACAGTAACATGTTCAGTGTTAAATCAACTCTTACAGAGTACATGTGGTCTCAATTGGACTCGTATGTACTCTGTTAGAGTTGAATAATAACACTGGACATTTTATGGTGTATAGGGTGCTAGGCAGGACTGCGCAGGACTGCGCCTTGACGTACACACACACTTGCACACACTCAAGAAACACAAGAAAAAGGACAAAGTGCTATGCAAAGGTATGGAAATACATTGGAAGAAAACAACACAACTGTTTAAATTATCTAAGGACCAAAATGTATTTGTTCTGTTTTGATCTAAAATGCATAGTTATGATTGTAGAGATACATATTTGAATATAGTTAGAATTTTTGGGAAAATAAAAATAAAATTCAGAGTTGTGATGTTCCAGTGATGTAAACAGTGACAGTCAATATAGACTACTGTTTATATATCAAGTAGCGATATATGGCTTTTTTGGCGCTGTAATGGCGACAAGTGGAGTAGTGTCTACGCATTGTCCGTGTTCACCTCGAGAGTTCGGTCAGCTCGCGCTGGTGCTTGTTTACATTCCCCCGTCTGGCAACGTCACACGAGCGTCAGAGGCAATAGCTGCGTGCGCTGACCGCTTTGAAAGCACCTCTCCAGATTCCCCTGTGATTATCCTCTGGGATTTTAATGGCTTTAGACTTAATAAAACACTCCCGACTTATCAGCAGCACGTCACATGTGCCACCAGAGGTGATAAAATAATCGACCTCTGTTATGGGAATGTGAAGAACGCATATAAAGCCCTCCCCTTAGTACTGCGGACCACAACGCTATTCATCTCATCCCTGCCTACCGCACCAGGTTACAGCGAGAGGCGTGGCTAAGAAATTGGTGAAAAAATGGGACAATGATGTATGCGAAACATTAAAGGGCTGTTTTGATTGTATGGACTGGGAGGTGCTAACGGAGGATTCCAGCCTGGAGGAGGCTGCTGATGTTGTCACCCACTATATCACTTTTTGTGAGGAGATGATAGTCCCCACAAAAACTGTTAAGGTATTCTCTAACAACAAGCCCTGGATAACAAAAGATCTGAAAGCCAAACGAAAATAGCTTTCATCTCAGGAAACAGGGTTGAGTCAAAGTGTATACAAAACAAGCTGAATAAACAAATAAAACAGGCTAAAAGAGTGTACAAGGAAAAGGTGGAGAGGCTCTTCCAGGCAGGCAAAGCCAGGGTCGCTTGGCAAGGTGACAGAGGCTGGCCTCCTTAACAACCCAACCATACCCAGCTCCAAGGCGGAGGACTGTGTTTGCATGGAAGAAAAGCTGAATAGCTTCTACTGCAGGTCTGACCAGCATAACTTCACACTGGAGAGGGAGGAGCTAATCTCTGACCTGGTTACCATGTCACTCACCACTGCAAATTTGGAATTCCAACCTGAGAATGTGGAATATGTTCTGAAGAGGATAAACCCAAATAAATCACCTGGGCCTGACTGGATCTGTGGCTATCTGCTGAAGGCCTGCCATAGTCAACTGTCAGGTGTCCTCTGTGAGCTCTTCAATCCCTCTCTATCAGAACACTACATCCCTGCAATATGGAAATCCTCCATCATCTGCCCAGTACCTAAAAAGAGCAACACCATCTGTGATAATGACTACCGCCCTGTAGCTTTAACATCTATGGTGATGAAAAGCTTTGAGAGGCTCATTCTCTCCCAGCTACAGGAGGAGGTAGGCAAGCACACCGACCCACTACAGTTTGCATATAAACAGCACAGGCATAGGGGGGTCGATGATGCTGTATTGTCACTACTCCATGGTGCTTATATGCACCTGGAGAAGCCCAAGACCTATGTTAGGATGGTCTTTGTGGATTTCTCAAGCGCCTTCAACATGGTTCAGCCTCACCTGTTGGGGCATAAACTGCTTCAAATGGACGTCAACCCACATCTGATCCTTTGGGTCCCCTCATTCCTGACAAACAGACATCAAGTGGTCAGAATCAACAGCCATCTTAGCTCTACCAAAATAATCTCCACAGGAGCCCCGCAGGGCTCTGTCATCTCACCTGTGCTTTTCACTTTGTACACTGACAACTGTAGAAGCTCAGACCTGGACATAATTTACATAAAATACTCGGACGATACTCTCATCTTGGATACAACAAACTTGGAGGGACGGCTTCAGACTGAGATGGACAGGTTCTCTGAGTGGTGCAGGGAGAATTACCTTGACCTCAATGCTTCCAAGACTAAGGAACTGGTCATTGACTATCGTCGTGAGCATTCCACCATCTCTGCACTGGAGGTCAATGGCCAGATAATAGAGAGGGTCGAGGGATACAAGTACCTCGGCACCACTATTGACAAGCTCACCTTCAAGCTCAACAGTGAAATCATCTTCTGTAAATGTCAAACAACGCCTCTTTTTTCTCAGAAAACTATTTGTTGTTTGATTTTTGTTTTTTTATCGAGTTTTTATTTTGGTGAAAGAAAATATAACTTTAGCAATACAAAAGGTATTATAATACAGAAATACATTATTATAGACTTATTAAAGATGAATACTACTGGTCCGTGGATGTAGCTAAATTAGGAATATTTTTTACATCTATGTTGCTGACAGCTTGATCTATGTCACTACCTCCGCATTTCATAGATTTACATTATGAAAAGCAACATGCGGTGGGTCAGTTTTGTCCTGTTAATATTTGTACTGCATGTACTGTGAGGATGATCATCTGGTGCATGAAAAATAAACACTTCCTTAATTTTATATTCCTTTCATTTTGAATGCTCAATTTAAAAAAATGTTTATTTTTTATTTAACCTTTATTTACCCAGGAGATACCTCTTGAGATTAAACATCTCATTTACAAGTGGGTCCTGACCAATTGTTTCAGTTTATTCCCAGGAAAAAAACTGTTGTGCTGAAATTGCGTGAAAATGACATTTAATATTTTTGTTTTATATTCATCTGAATTATACCAAAAACATTGTATTTTTATTGTATTTGAGGAGATAAAAGGCTAGTTGGCAGAGCCAAAATCTAAGCCATAAGAGTTTCTCTTTATTTTATTGTTTAGAACTTGAATGTTAACAATGCAATAAATAGAAAACCGTATGGCTTAGAGTGAAATCATATTTAATGCAAATGTAATGTTTGTAGTGTAAAAATGTGATCATGGGAAAAGGTGATAATTCTGAAGGAATAACAACACATTTATTCATTCACTGAAAAACAACAAGGTATTCTGAATTTCTGGACTAATTCACCTACAGGCTGATTTGCAAATTAATTAGTGAAATGTTGATCCTTTTGTATACAAAGGCCTACATACATACACGTACAACATATTGTATTCATTATATCATTTTAATGTATTATCTTCACATTTGCCCCCTTAAAAGCACAAACAAAACCATCTTTTACTCAAACTTAGTTTTTCCATATGCTGTATACAAGTAACCATTTTATTTGAAGGTCAACATAACAGACATTACCACCTCTATTAATCAGAAATAGTTCAGAGGAAATGTATGAAAAAGCACTTTCCTTCAGCAGAATTGCTAACAAGAGTTATATTTATGGAACACTGGCTGGGGAAATGTGGCCCAGATGTTAGCAACATCCCCTACTGCAGGTAATAAAATAGTTATAATGTCAACCTACTTAATCACAACTTTCATCTCATTGTGCCCTGAACAACATTTCTGCTGATTTACCTTATTAAAAACATTAGATACCACTCAGTCATGATTCAAAAGGCTTTGTGGAAAAAAACATTTGCAATACAAATAAAAAAATCCCTACATTGTATCATTCAAGAGGCATAACACTGTGCCTCAAATGCACTACCTCCTGCCCCTGACACCCTCACGCACGCGCGTACACACAACACACACACACACACACACACACACATACACACTGGATAATTGATAAAGCAATACTAAATTCTTAAGTGATCACAGTAACAAAAAAAATCACATATGTACATTTTATTCAATTTATTGAGCAAAATATTTAGCAATATCTTGGATATACATATATACATGTATGCTCCTGTATTATACCGCTACCAGCATGGGACTTTACATTGACCTCGGTCCCTGCAATGTGTTCCCATCATGGGTCCCAAAGACTAATTTAATTAAATTGTGCCCCTTTCTGTTATGTATGCTGCATGGAAATATTATTCATAAGTCATTGATTCCAAACACCTTATACAAATCGTGATATAGAAAGCACAAAAAAAGTAGAATTTATTATTGAAAAGTACTCACTTCCAAGACAGAAAGTTCTTCATAAGTTCTTCATAAAAAGTTAATCTTGAAAAACTACCTGAAATTACATTCCTTTCTTCAAAGGCATTTTATAGTAAATATCTTGTTCCGTTTGGGAAGGAAAACACCTTCAAGACTTATTTTAGAACAAATAAAAACAATGACCTGTGCCATTGTCACCTTGGTTTCTTCAACCATACGGTAGGCACATATCATCAACACCATCCTCAGATCACATAGACATCGGTCTTTTCCCCTAGGAGCCAATATGTCGTCATTTTGCCTTTGCCCTGTGGGAAAATAAAACATTTTTATAAAATGTAATCAATAAATATGTCAAGAGGCACTGGGGTTATTGATCAGCCAGAGTAATCAACCATAAATACTTGAGAGCTGCACTTCCTTAAAAGGTCACAGTGGCATTCACTAATGATGTAGTACAGTGACCCTTAAACTCCAGGAATGTTCTGCTGTTTTGTAGGGGAACATATTATATGGTCATAACAGTAGTGCATAAATATGTATATTTCAAAATAACCTTTGGTTTTTAATAAATGTCCTGCTTTAGAACAAATCAAATCCATTGGTCCATTCCGATATAGTGGCTGACTTGCGTTTGAGTAAAAATCCCTCAAGTCAAATTGAAAACATTTGAGGATTTTCTTAACAATTATCATTTAACCCTTTCAGGTGTAAGATCCGAAATATGTGATTAGAATGTCCCTAACTGAACATTCTAATGCTGATGTAACAATCAATACTGGTAATTGAAAGAAATTGAGTTCTAGAATACTGACTTAGAATTGAAAAAAACATTCCAAAAAACCTACTCTTCAATAGGTTAAAATCAAGAGGCCAAAACCGGGCTTCGTTTTTGAAGCTCACTTCCTCGTTTGGCGCGGTGAGAGACGTTGCTCACTAGCGTCAGTGCGGTTCAGGCCCCTTTTTCAATTAAATTCAATTCAATTCAATTCAAAGTCAATAAACTTTTCCCACAAGAATATGTAGTGGTAATAGGTGCATATTCTCCGTCTAATGTGTTTTAATGTGCCGATTTGTTAAGGTATTACTGTTTTAACATTTTGTAGAACCGATCTGTGATAGTTTGCAGCACTGTGCGGCACTAGCATCTCATGCGCTTAGCGGATAAAGCAGACCCGACCGGACGTAATGACCATATAAGGGTCCCCCTGCTCCCTACTGCGCAGTCTCTGGCTCCAATGTTTGTGAAACATGGCAGCACTTCCAAACGCTCTTCACAAAGCCCATGGAAAGTGGATGGGTGATGTCACAGTCACTTTGTCCATTTTGTTTCCTAGTCCATGGTTAAAATGCCTCATTGTCTAACTTTTAAATGATATGACAATGCTATTACATTGTTCCACTATGATTCTAAGCCATGCAATCAGAGCTATTCAAGGTTTCAGATGAAGCATTTCATATGACGTGTACTGTGCAGTGCTTGAATGAACACCCTCGCTGCAATTTCTCCTCACCTTCATTTCTATGTCCCCTCGTAGCTGGAGGTCGAAGTAACCAAACTCATCTAGCACTTCTTTGGTGGCAGATGAAAGGTGTATCTTCAAGGCTGCAGAAAGCATCAATTTGGGTAAAGACAATCAGTGTAAGTGCTATGCCTTGAATGAACATGAATAAAACATGGGCTGAGCACCGTGCTATTTTTGATGGAGTAGGACCCAATGGTACACGTTGACTTGACACTCACAGTTAGTGTTTATGGTGTGACTGCATGGCTCACAGTGCAGTAAATGACCTCTCATTCTACAGGCAGTACAACATGTAGCCATCAAGCTATTACTGGAGACACTGCATCAGTAGTCACTGGTCGCAGGACTGTACTGTATACTTTATGTTGAATGTTTCATCCCTGCATTGATTTTAGTGAAGGTAGGTGCTCATGAATATGAATAAGTAGTCAGGCAGTTACATGCTTACGGTAGGTGTTACACGAATCGCTGAGTCAATCATTCAGACCCAAAGTCCATTCCAGGCTCGCCTGCTCATAAATATTTATGACAAATGACCATTACCAGAAGTCTATACCAAGTAGGTGCCAAGAGTGCTATGCTTTATTTCCATGTCTGACAAAGGAAACCTTGTCAAATTTTTCAAAATCAAATGTTAGCCCCGATAATTAGTCTTTTTTCCCCTCAGTTCAGAATGCCCAATTATATTTTTAGGCCTGCATGTTCACCTCCATGAGTGTGGGAATGCGCAGACTGGCATGCATGCGCTCCAAAACGCCCTGCCACTGTCACTTATGCCGCTTTTCCACTACAGTGCAGACCCGTACCCAGTACTCAAGTTGTAAAAAAAAATCAGGGGGGATGGTGGATTTTATCATATGGGGACATAATTTGTGCTGATAACGGCGCAGAGGGTGGGAGACCAACTCTGTACCCTTTTGATTATTGTTAAAGCATAAAGATAATGATTATACTCCTAAAACAACATGCATGTTATGGATGTTAGGTGTCAGATACTCCTGTCATTGCTCTTGACCAAGGCACCTCAGAATTGGAGTCGGTCCCCGGGCTGCCATGGCACCACTTACATTTGACTTAGGGTCAAATGCAGAGGACAATTAGTGCAAAATCATTTTTTCACTTTAATTTAAAGGGGGGGAGGGGGTCAAAAAATGTTGTTATAATGGAAGTCTATGGTACAAATATTGTAGGTTAACAGTCCCAACGTACCTTTTTGTTCAATCTGACATTATACAAAAAGTAAAAATGCACCAAAATCAATCTTCTCATTTATTATTCAGATGGATCAGCTGATGATACTAATAATAAAGTAAAATTTGTTTTTAGAATATTGAATTATAGTGTATTTTTCAAAAAAGCAGTTACTGGTATATGATCAAAACTGGTATCTAAAGGGTTAATTTTTAATCGTGATTAATTAAATCATTATGTAAATTAAACAAGAACCCCTTCATGAAAAAATGGAGGAAAACAATTAGAAAAATATTGATCTATCATCATTTTATTGCAGTTCAAATACAAATCTTTTATGTTAACATTCCCAATGTTACTTTTTTAACAGGGCATTAAGTTCAAATTGAAACTGTTTACAAAATATTAAAATATATTAAAAATTATACAGATAATACAAAATAGGACCAATTTTGTCAATGGCTGCCTACTCCACTCTCCCCGAACATGATTAGCTGACGTTAATTCTAGCCTAGTTAATGAAGTTCAAATCCTCATCTTTTAGCTAGCTAGCTAGCTAGCATTAGTTAGCCCCTTGGCGCAGATGGCAAATTTCACCTATTTAGGGGTGCTCTGTTTAAGGCTTTATAACTCCAGGTGTGAGCATCACATAAACTTGGTAAATGGCTTAAAGGGTAAGTTCGCTATTTTGGACCTTGGACCCTATTTGCGGTCCGTCTTCCATGAACCTGACCCATGAAGTCCATTTTTTCGCTGATCGGTCCAGTATTGAGTTCGGTACAGATTTCCTGTAGGCTCTCACTGGGCTACAATGGAAGTGAACGGGGCAATCAGAAATGTTATGGAAAAACAACGATAAATGTGCTTTTATAGGTCAGTGTGTATTCTTACGGTCTCAGTATGCTCTCCTGTGAAATGTAGGCTATCGCAAACGCAAACCGAACGTTGAAACAACAGTTCCATTTGAAACAAAACTATTTCTCCGACCGCACTACCTCGCACTGTAAACTTCCGCAGTCTAGCTACGTTGTAGAGAGGCCGCTTGAAAAGCAGTTGATCACAAATCCTGACCTCCCGTTGGAGTTTACTAGCTAGTAGCCTACAGCAGAAATATTTGTAACGCAGTTTTTGTAATCATCATTTGTAATAATTCATCACAGCAATGGTGCGCGAATGTGCAGTCCCCGGTTGTGGGAATAAAATGTCTGGACGCTCAAATACCAGTTTTCACAGGCTTCCGTTCTCTGACCCAGAAAGATTGAGACTTTGGCTGGTTGTCTTACGGATCGACATAAACACTCCAGTCAATCAACTCCGTTTGGCAGACTCGCGAGTTTGTGGAGCGCATTTCGACGCTACTGATTTCTGTAACCGCAAATCAGAAGCAAAACACTGGTTTCTAAAGAACACAGCTGTTCCTCGTGTCGGACCTGCAGCACTATCAAGCACCGGAGCGGAGGTAAGTTATATTTAGCTATAACGTTACTAACATTTTTATTTTTTTTGAGCGCGTCCTCTGACCCAGCACTCAATACCAACTAACAAAATCCGAGCTTGACATAAGTTGTTTTCTTGTAACAAAACTGTCGGAAACGTTCATCAACTATAACTTTTTACAATTCTATAATGTTTTATTTACAAATGCTTGACGCATGGTGTCCTGTCCAAAGTTCTCATCTATCACATATCTGTTGGCAGTCATAGTGTAATGGTAATCAATGGAGATGATCCAGTGTCATCCACGGATACATCCAGGTTTTCAATGGCATTCGGTAGCAACAGATCCCACTCCCTACAACACAAACTTTCCTCCTCTCTGGGCATCTGCTTGCACCTCTTGCAAGAACACCAAAAGTCCCCCGAAATTCTTGGTCTAGCCTCGGCAGCGACTTCGGATAACATTACCTGCGCAACTTCAGCCTCTCTCTCTTCTCTTGCTCTCTTATCATCCATCTCTTGTAGTTCCGTGTCCATGTATTCTGGCTCAAATCTGTAGCCAGTAACGTCAAAGTCAAAATCGAATTCTTCGTCTTCGTAATCATTATAGTAATCCATCATCCAAGTTTTTTTGTGGAAATTGTAGCCTACGTTGCTGCAGGTAAACAAACGCAGACTGCTCAGCTAGATAGTTTCGTAAACGGCCGGCACACCTTCCCGCTCCCCTACCCCCGACACATAGTAGGCTACTCCGCGGGAGCAGCGAAAACAAGCAACAGAGAAATGCTTACTTCCAAGCCATGCCAAGCACGTAAAAATGTTCGGATTGAGATACATTTCACAGGAGAGCATACTGAGACCGGTAACAATACACCCTGAGCTTCCCGTCTCATTTATTGTACATGAAAGCACATTTATCGAACATTTCTGATTGCCCCGTTCACTTCCATTGTAGCCCAGTGAGAGCCTACAGGAAATCTGTACCGAACTCAATACTGGACCGATCAGCGAAAAAATGGACTTCATGGGTCAGGTTCATGGAAGACGGACCGCAAATAGGGTGCAAGGTCCAAAATAGCGAACTTACCCTTTAAATGAAAGAAGACAGGTGTACCATTTACAATACAAACTTAGATTTGTTTATTTTCATAATTTAAGTCAAAATAAAGTGCCACAAATGCAAAGAAACTTTGGGGAAAAAAATTTAAAAATAGTTTTTTTTTATTTTGCTGAGAGCTACATAAGTGAAATCGATAATATATATACATTTCCTGGATCATAAACTCCATGTTCACAAGTTTAGCAAAATCTCAGGATGATATGCAGAACTACTAAAGGTCTATGATGCAAAATATAGCAGTGTATCCTGTTGTCCATTAGTGTCTCCAAATCTATCCAAATGGCTAAATTGTGCACTGCTGCAAATTTAAAAAAAATATGATATATTTAACTACAAATCAACAGTTTTGGCTCATAAAACTCACTTTTGCATAATTTCCAAGTGAGAATTATATATTTTCAGCAGTATAGGGGGGTAGATATCTATGGGTCCAAAACCCCTATGCAAAACATGTCATAAAATGAATAAAATTAGTTTTGTACATTATAACGCATACACATTTGCTCCCTCTGGTGGCTTAAGATAAAAAAAACATTGATATCACAGTGTTACATACACCTAAATATGTTACCTAATCATTCACTCTTGTACCTCAATAAAACAACACTTGTCCCTGTACTCTACAGTATGTATACTTTTGTCCTGGGATTGCATTTTTCTGTATTCTTGTAATCTTTTAAGTTTTCCTATTCATAATGACTCCAAGGAAATTTTTACCTATATCAGCGCACAGTAAATTGGAATGAGCATTTGTCATGCCCTAAGAGACTAGTATACGCCATAGCCTATATTATGTATGATAACATGAACATAAAATAGTTTTCCACCATCTGTAAAATGCTGCCAAATGTTCTATCTTCAATGAACATCGGTAGCCTACTTCAAAAATACATTTAGCTAACGATTGCACTACAGTATGTGAAATGCACTCAAAATGCGAAAATAACAACAGGGCTATCAAACATATTGGAAAGACAGTGCTCGAGTGGAAACACGAACGTACATATGTAGCCAGCGAGACCAACGGTATTTTAGACGCAAAAATACCTACATATCGCAAAAGGGAAATTCCCCTGCATAATGTATTGTATATCGCTTGCGTAATACTAGACAGTTAAAACGAAAACTGCCGTTACGCTGGGCTGTAGTAAATTGCTCAAAGCACCCAAAAAGACTTGGCATATACCGTTGCGAAGGTTATAATGTACTCTATTGGATAAAAAAGCCGACAATTAAACCAGAGTGAACTGTAATGCATGAGACAGGCTTACAGGGCATGGGGCTATTACGCGGCGACGTTTCAGATAGTGTAATAGCGGTATAAAGTGTTGTATATTTCTCAAACCGATTGTACCAGACAATAAATGACAACTGAATTTTGAAAGGAACATCTCGATGTGTAAAACCAATGGTAGGATTGTATATTTATTTCATATTTAGTAGCATATATTGCTAGTAGAATACATGGTAGAATGAGTACTTTCACAGTTTATTTTGCATTTGAGTGAGCAGGGCTTTTCACGGCTTTTCTGGCATACGATCAGGCTATTGTTGGGTTTATCTCATTGCTATGACGTTATTCTAATTTTATATGATGAATAAATATATTTATGAACTCAAACATAGACGCTATTGTCCACTATGTCACGCATAGTTAGGTATAGACTAGGTGGGGGGTTGCTTGATAAATGGACTTGCTACAGGGAAATAGTGGCACTTAGAAACTACGTATTCGGCAGAAATCGTCACGAACCGTCTACCAATAAATTTAAAACACAGAGTTTGTGATTTCCAATAATAGTTCGGCTGCAGTAGCAACGAATGTCTCAGTTGAGCAAAAAAGGTCCCGCAGGCGCAAAGGTGCTCTAGCTAGCTAACAAGAGAGAAAAACGTAGCTAAGCTCCAAACTAACGTTGTTATTGCTTATGTCCAGAGATTCCACCTTTGGTGACTAAAGTAATGAGTAATGACTAAGATTACTGACTCTCGACTTACCTGTAATGTTATTTTTTGTCTTTTGAAATATGAAGTCCCTCAGAGAGCGCTGTCCTCCTGGTCGCTTGGCCATTGTGATGACCGTTACCTGCTGCTATGCAGCTTCTAGCATCAATCAAAGCGCATCACGGCGCTCTGGTGCCTCTAGGGCACTCGCATAGCATAGCGTCAGTGACTTGGTAAAAATGTCATTGCATGTGTGCCTGCTCCCTCGCCCACAGTATTTTACTCAATATGCGCAAAATTAATGTTGAAATAGCAGCAATACCACGTTCATTGATAAAATGACATAAGGGATGGAAAGGGGGGATGGTCGTTTTAGAAGGGGGATGATTTTGACCGTTTTTATTTCAGGGGGGATGCCATCCCCCCTCATCCCCCCTCAACTCGAGTGCTGCCCGTACCGACCCGTACCGACCCGTACCGAGCCGTACCGACCCGTACCGACCCGTACCGACCCGTACCGAGTCCTTCTCCACATCATTCAAAGCGGGAATACCCGAGTAAACCTGAGCCGTAGCGTGAAGCTTTTCGGCCCCGCTTCAAAACAGGGCCGAAGCGCGCCGCTCTATCCGGGCTGTGTTTGTGTAGCGGCGGTTGCTATGCGACGCGTCGCTCAAACCACGCCTTTGCGCGGTTCGAATACTGTTCTATGGAAATGAAACTGAACCGTGTGGAGATCACGGGTCTGTTCAGCTCGGTACGGGGTCGGGTCGCATACACCGGCTACGGAAAAGCGGCAATGGAAGTGAACTTTTTTCATAGCTGAGGGGGATGCAATATCGTTCGTGGGATATACGATGTTGGTTTTAAAATCAATACCTGCCATCAATCAAAATAGTCAAGGTGCTAAGATGAGGGATGAGTGTATGACACCAAATCATATGCACACAGACGAGCACCTTTCTGAATGACGCAAAACGAAGCTAAGGCAAAATGCCCTTCCACACTCTTAGCCAGTGAGAAATGCTGAAACAGCCACATGGCCTTTTCTGTGCACTTGAAGGCAAGATGTCATTGTTCACAGCATACAGCGGATTACAGAATTGGCTGCACCAAAATTACACCCACAGCCACTACAATTGATCTGTCATTGTCCAACGGTACAAATTGCACCTTAATATCATTTCCCAAGCACAAACAATCTTCGACCGAGTGTCAAGCAACCGTTATCACCAGGTTCGTCAGTCCGACTGTGTCCCCGGGGCATTTTAGGGAAGAGATGGCTTTTACTTTTCACACCATCGTGTGGTGTCTCCTTTGGTCTATTTGTGAAGCCTGCCATTTTGGGAGTTCTGATTGCTTGCGTCTGGTGGAGTCCAGTGCAATCTAAGAGAAGACCCCAGGCAATAATCACAAGCCAGTGTGATCATGGGAAATATGCCCATGTGACTTTGTTAGGACTCCAAGCTTGGCAGAAGGGATTGTTGCCATTAGTAGGTTCAAATTACCCCTCTAAACATCTGCTGCCAGCTTTGTGCTTGATGAGCCATTTGCAAGGACCAATTTCCAAAAATTACTTCCTTGGCAAAACAATGGTACACTGGAAGGGTATGGAAGGTCACGGATAAGAAAGACAAGCTGGCTTTTCTATTGCTGACATAATTGTTGAAAATCTATAGTGCTCATGCAGGTTTCTCATCAAACAATGCATCCTGTGCCCAATGAAAGCCAGATAAAGTGGAGAATTGGGGAAAAAAAGGAACACAGCAGCACAGGAAGAAAGGTAGCCCACCCAGAAATAAATCTTTCAAACATTAAGATTCATAAATCAATGTGGAACCTTTTTCGGGGAGGGGGGGGGGGGGGTTGATTATACCCTCTTGGTATTCAGAACCTGCAGACATGGTCCAAAGACGTTTGCTTTATACAACATAGCGTCTGCAAATATGTACTGATGTCAGGAAGGCGAAATCCAGAACAGCCAGTGTATAACATCTATTCCCTATTTCAGAAACGTGGCATCCCAGATAGCATACGGATGTGGGCCACTTCCGGCAATGATGCGGCACTGCTGGCCTTCTTCTGGCCCGGACAAAATGGATGTGAGCCTGAAGTGGCCCACATGTAAAATAGCAAATATGGCCCAAATATCCCAAATCAAATGTGGGCCACCTTTGGCAAAGATGTGGCACAGTCGACAAAGACTAATCTGGGTGTAAACCGAGTGCCATCACTGGCCCAGATCTGGCAAACAGGAGCGGACCGCCCGAGTGCCATCACTGGCCCAGATCTGGCAAACAGGAGCGGACCGCCCAAGTGCCATTATTCCACGCGGTATGTGGGCCGGATGAACATGTCGGTGTGGGCCGGATTTGGGCCGCAGCAATTTTGCTATCTGGGATGGCATCAATTCCATGGACATTATCAAAAAGCACCTGCAGCATTAAGATTAACCTCGGGCTCACCTTCTCCATTCGACTCCATGCGAGACGCTGTGTTGACGGTGTCTCCGAATAAGCAATATCTCGGCATTTTCAAACCAACAACCCCAGCGCAGACTGGCCCTGCATGGAAGGAAGGCCATTGATTAGTGCAGTCCTGCTTTAACTGATACCCACAAAAAAAGGCCTGTGCTTCAGCTGTTCAATAGAGTTTGGTCAATATTGTCTTTAAATAACTTCAGATCATTGCTTTTTATCCTCATAAGCGGTTTAAGTCGTTATCCGAGTCTAGACATAGTGGTAATATTCTTTTTTTGTTTGTTCTTCTCGATCAACTATGAACCATTTTAATGACTGCTTATTAAAAAAGGGGAAATGTCTTTATTTTAGCTGAAGGTCCTCACACTCACTACAGAATAGTAGAATACTGCAAAAATATGTATAATCACAAAAAAAAAAATCCTGCATGGAAATATGAAATCAGTTATGACTATACTTGTTAGTTGGACATGATGAAATATTTTACTGCTTTACGTTACTTTAAATATTTTCCTAATATTCAGGAACATTTCACTTGGTGTAGCTTTTATATTAGTTACATATATGATATGTGCCCAGTTACCTAGCCAAGTGTTTTTCTTTGATTGACAAATATAAAGTTGGTCTGCAGTCAAATGCAGGTTTTGTGCACAGTTTGTCTGAGGTTTTTAGGTACTAGCATTGAAAAGTTACCTAAATGTTTTTAGGTAGTAGCTTTCAAAAGTTACCTAAATGTTTTTAGGTAGTAGCTTTCAAAAAAGAAATTGTGTTTAGGACCCTGATTTGCTGTGCTCATTGAAAGCACATATCCCAGAGTGTAACTCTGTGTTCCCAGTCTGGATATATAATCATCTCCCAGTTTTATTGACTAATATAGCTGTTCCTCTACACCTCATATAATGTGTAATGACTTCCTGGACTAAAATGGCTGTGGTACATCACCCAATTAGGAGCTGCGCATTGGCAGTGGGTGAACTTACTTAATTCCACAGATTCTGGAATAAGATTCTGGAAGAAGGTCTGCATTCCTTCTATCCTCTCTACCAAAGTGCAGAGGGTTCTTGTTGGTACGTTTTTAGTTCTATACGTACGTATAAGTTAACACCATTTGAATATTTGTAAATAGGAAGACCCAAGGACATGGATATTCATAGCCTGAATCCAATTGAAGCTGTAGCAGTAGAGACAGACCTTTCTGTCTTAGGAAAATGGAGCCGAGTATCTGGTTGGTCTTCAGCAACTATTCTTACCCTGCCTTCACTGTGAAATACTTTGAGACCCTTGGAAGGGACAGAATACATTATATAGGAATTCCATTAATCAGAACAGCATCGCAGCGGTAATAACGGTAGAGTGATAATGACAGGATGAAAATAATGGTTATTAAGGAGATTATGAGGATGTGAAAAGTAATGATGTCGCTGATTTGGCTTGATGATGCTGATTAGGGCCGTCAGTGATGGTGATAACTGATTATGGAGGACTGATGACTGACAACACTCATCTTTTGCTCCAATAGTGAAGAGAGGTCTACGTTTTGTTTGAGTTGCATACGGAAGCAGGAAGACGTGTTTAAAAGAAAAATGGGATGATGAGAGGGTGGCATTTAAGAGCAGAAGGGACATTTCTTAAACAGAAGAAATCTGACACCATCTGGCTGTAACAATGCAGCAATCTGCAGCCTGAAAATGAACTTTATGAAACTATTTGCACTATGCATTACTGCCTCCACCTGAGAATATGTTTTAGGTGTAGCGCTTGCCTGTTTCTTCCTGGGACTTCACCTAAAATGCCACTTGACTATTTCCCACTGAACTTTCTCAGGAATTAATTCAAAAATCAAAACTGATTTTTTCTGCATGTAGCTAGTCTTTAACATACTTGCAAGCTTGATTGAGCATTCCACACCATGGTCTTTTTAAGCCTAGTTTGACTTCCCTCACTCTGATGTTGTAAGCTGGTCTTTCAGTAAACGTGGGTAGATCATTTCTTGCAAAAAATTATATTTCCAGGAACTGTATTTTGATCACTTTAAAGACACCAAGTCAAGTAGACTTAAACAACTATTTTGCCATTTCAGTTTGAAGTGTTGACATGGTGACAATCATTGGTAAAAAATAAATAAATTAACAATTAATTAAATGAAAAACTAGCCATGTACTTTCGGCAAGGTTTTCTTCATTTAAAAAAAGTGTTAGCCCCATCTCTATTTCACTTACAGCTTGTGTCTCTCTATGTCTCTAGGGGTCTTTACACACTCTCCATGTAACATGTAAGCTGACCTATCTACATTATTTCTCTTCAGTGGTCACTAGCAATTAATCTATTTTAGGGTTCAAGGTAATCTCCAAAATGATGGCGAACCCCCTCAGCAAAAGGTTGGTGCAACAGAGAAGCAGCAGCACCATTTGATTTCAAGAGTAAATTATTAAGGATGAATAAAACTACTACGCACTGTGGTACAAGCCGAGTCATTTTGGTGTCTCAGTTTCACCATGCTCCAGATTGTATTACCATATTTATTCTACTTTATTTTTATAACCCTATTCTATTTTACTTTTAGGTTATTATACCCCATTTTATTTCATTATATACATGTATATAAATACATATACGTATACAGTATATATATATTTATTAAGAAAATAATTTATTACTATTACTGTATTGTTCTTATTTTTATTACTGTGTTTACCTTCATGATTATTGTTTTTAAAAAGTTTGATGTTAAGCACCTTGTATCGCATGCTTTCACAAAGGGCGCTTTATCAATAAAGTTGATTTGATTTTATATTAGAATTGCTTGAGGGCAGAGATGACATTGAGCCTACCACCTGCAATACATTTTCTACTATAATTTAAGCAGGCTCTATATGGAGATAAATTCTATTAATTGAAATAAGTAAGTTGTTCCAAGACATAATGAAGACATTTGCTGGTAATTCAACTGATCTCATCCTTGGTTCATTCATTCCTTTTTTAGTCATTGTTATTCGTTAGTAAAATCAGCACATAGACATAAAAAGGTTATTAAATCAGCGCATAAACATTCAACTTCAAAAACACATGTGCGTGAAACTAGCCTTTTACTTTATGGGCCAGTCAAGGCATAATTGTGAAATGCTAGCCCTAACACGAATTAGGGCGTTTCCAACTCAATTTCCATCGTTTGGTGACACCAGGCTTCAGCGCAACTATGGCCAGTTGTAAAAGAGGCTCAGATGTAAAAGAGGCTGGTTCGATGTGCATAAATTAACTGTGGGTGTGATGGACGTTTGGCGTCATTATTGGCAATCACATTGTCCCCCTTTCTTTCCCTTTAAAAACAGTATTTTAGCACCGAAGAGCAAGAGCATTATGAGAGGCTCCGTTACTAGCCTCTATACTAACCATTAGCGCCGAAGAGCAAGAGCATTATGAGAGGCTCCGTTACTAGCCTCTATACTAACCATTAGCACCGAAGAGCAAGAGCATTATGAGAGGCTCCGTTACTAGCCTCTATACTAACCATTAGCGCCGAAGAGCAAGAGCATTATGAGAGGCTCCGTTACTAGCCTCTATACTAACCATTAGCACCGAAGAGCAAGCGCATTATGAGAGGCTCCGTTACTAGCCTCTATACTAACCATTAGCACCGAAGAGCAAGAGCATTATGAGAGGCTCCGTTACTAGCCTCTATACTAACCATTAGCGCCGAAGAGCAAGCGCATTATGAGAGGCTCCGTTACTAGCCTCTATACTAACCATTAGCACCGAAGAGCAAGCGCATTATGAGAGGCTCCGTTACTAGCCTCTATACTAACCATTAGCGCCGAAGAGCAAGAGCATTATGAGAGGCTCCGTTACTAGCCTCTATACTAACCATTAGCGCCGAAGAGCAAGAGCATTATGAGAGGCTCCGTTACTAGCCTCTATACTAACCATTAGCGCCGAAGAGCAAGAGCATTATGAGAGGCTCCGTTACTAGCCTCTATACTAACCATTAGCACCGAAGAGCAAGCGCATTATGAGAGGCTCCGTTACTAGCCTCTATACTAACCATTAGCACCGAAGAGCAAGCGCATTATGAGAGGCTCCGTTACTAGCCTCTATACTAACCATTAGCACCGAAGAGCAAGCGCATTATGAGAGGCTCCGTTACTAGCCTCTATACTAACCATTAGCGCCGAAGAGCAAGCGCATTATGAGAGGCTCCGTTACTAGCCTCTATACTAACCATTAGCGCCGAAGAGCAAGCGCATTATGAGAGGCTCCGTTACTAGCCTCTATACTAACCATTAGCGCCGAAGAGCAAGCGCATTATGAGAGGCTCCGTTACTAGCCTCTATACTAACCATTAGCGCCGAAGAGCAAGAGCATTATGAGAGGCTCCGTTACTAGCCTCTATACTAACCATTAGCGCCGAAGAGCAAGAGCATTATGAGAGGCTCCGTTACTAGCCTCTATACTAACCATTAGCGCCGAAGAGCAAGCGCATTATGAGAGGCTCCGTTACTAGCCTCTATACTAACCATTAGCGCCGAAGAGCAAGAGCATTATGAGAGGCTCCGTTACTAGCCTCTATACTAACCATTAGCGCCGAAGAGCAAGAGCATTATGAGAGGCTCCGTTACTAGCCTCTATACTAACCATTAGCGCCGAAGAGCAAGCGCATTATGAGAGGCTCCGTTACTAGCCTCTATACTAACCATTAGCGCCGAAGAGCAAGAGCATTATGAGAGGCTCCGTTACTAGCCTCTATACTAACCATTAGCGCCGAAGAGCAAGCGCATTATGAGAGGCTCCGTTACTAGCCTCTATACTAACCATTAGCGCCGAAGAGCAAGAGCATTATGAGAGGCTCCGTTACTAGCCTCTATACTAACCATTAGGACTCTTAGTTTGATACTAACCGTGATATCAAAACAAAGGTGAAACTGAATAGTTTTCATTTTCGTACTTATTTTCCCCTCAAACCAAATACATGTATATTTTCCATTTATATGCCGTCGCTTGATTCTTTGTCTCTTTGCTGTCAATCTTTGTTTAATACCACTTTTTTAATACAAAAAAAAACAAAAAAAAAACACCACTTCATCTACCTTTCATTAATTTCAGACAGGCACTTGATAATGATGAATCACTACAGAAACACATGTTTTTTTCTGCATACATTTATACACAGCTTTCTGTTTATACAGCTGGATATATACTGATGTAATTCAGGTTAAGTACCTTGCTCAAGGGTACAACGGCAGCGTCTTACCTGGGATTTTAACTCAGGTTACAAGCCTAGTTCCTTAACCAACATACTGCACTGCTACCACTATGCTTTGTGGAATACAGCACGCCAACAAAGAATGCACTGTTTTTCTGAGGGCTATATTGTAATGTAGGCCTACCGCCCGACTGGTCCAAGCATCTGAAAAGCATTTTTAACATTCCACAGGTTGGCTCAATAATTGACCATGCCCTGCCAAACGCACAAATAAAAGTAAGTGGTGAACGTGTTCTGGGCTCTATGTATGGAGTAAGTAGCCACAATTTAAAGGCTAGCCACTCTCCCCTAACAACCACTGCATCTGCTGTCTGTAAATGCGCTCCCTATAGCGCCACATATGCGCCATTCCATATGCGACATGTCACATAACAAGAACCAGTGTACCTACACACATTTACCACACTCGTACATTGAGTGCAATGCCTAAATCGCTGACATTGGACTGCATAACTGAACACAGCTTGCATATCAAATAGTCAAAATGAAATAAACTAAATATTTCTTGGATCTGTGTTAATTCAATTCAATTACATTTATTTTGTATATCGCTTTTTACAGAGAACTGTCACAAAGACGCTGTACAGAGAAACAGAAGGAGAATTAGGCAAAAACCAGGTCTGAACCACCAAACAGCAAACGAGGTAAAAACTCCCTGGTGGGAATAAAAACACTCAAACGGTGGCGAGAAAAAACTCCCCGATGGGAAGAAATCTCGGAAGGAACCTGACTAGAGAAACCCGGCCCGGTTTAAACTAAAGGTAGAATGGATGGTAAAAGAATTTAATGAGGGATCATCTAACACAGCAAATAATCAAGGGGGTCGAACATTTTATAGTCTGAGATAGTATACTCATGCACTCATAACCACACCAAAATAGAACAGTGCGAAAGCAGTTGAGTTTAAACCTGGTCTGGGTGGGTTTAAAACGCAAATGCCTTATTGAACTCCAAACTTGCACAGCGCTGAATATTTCTATTGACACCCCCCCCTATTGCCTTGCCCTACCCATGCTGACACAAACGGGCTTACTGCAGACCACAAAACTACCAAGTAGGCGACAAATATTCAGTGTGTGGGAGACAAAACTAGCAATTCCATTTGCGCCCAGGCGCGTTTGTGCTTACGTTGTCATGAATCACACTTCTTTTCATTACATCCGCTCCACTGTCTTGAACCACACAGAAAGTACTGACATTATAGGTGATTGAATTCAACATCAGAGACCTTTCTGTTGTATTTACATTTCTTGAATTTTAGTCTTGGCAAGTTAGCATTGCCATACAGTATGTCACAAGGATCTCCAACTCCTGTTCAGAAAACTTCTATCTTTCTCCTTGACATTTCTTTTTTGTTATTTGCATATTGTATTTTCTTGTGCTTTTACTGAGCATCGCATCATCTAGAAATATAAATATTTTCATACTAATGTGCCTGTTTACGTCATTTACTTTAATAAGGAACAAAGAGGTCACAACACCAATACTTCAGGTACTGAACTTCAGAGCACCTCGCTCAGAATATTACCACTGCTACAGCTACCTTGCAGCCAATTTTGAACCAGCAAAAATAATTCCTATAATTACTACAGATTTCATATCCTTCATAGATGAAAAGCGGATATTTTGAACCAATGTGTAAAATAATTTGAATCTCTCAAGTTTTCTTTTTCAGTTGTGAAAAACAGCATAAATGAAAAATCAAGTTTGTAACATGCTAAAAGCAAAAATTGTACCTGTGTGGATGCCTATCCGTAGCCGTAGCTGGTCGTTGGGCCTGTGCCGAATCTTGAAGGTTTTGACCTGTTCCAGTAAGGCTAATGACATCCCCGCAATCTCTCGTGCATGTAGCTTACCATTGCGCACTGGGAGTCCTGAGACAACCATGTACGCATCTCCAATCGTTTCCACCTTTTACGTAAAAACAAACAAATAAAATGAATATGAGAAAGCACATGTTAACAGCTGCCTCTTATTTTCACTCTGCAGTCCTCCATCTGAGCTGTGCAGCCTTTATATTTGGAGGAGCACGCTTCATACGCATCTTGGGCAGGCAGATTATAGGGCCCTGCACAAAGACTACTGAATACAGCCCTCCCTTACTGGGCAATGCTACTGCTAATTACGTAGGGATCTACAGGGCTCCCAGCTGCTATTGGCACTGGCTTTGCTATGGGCAGGATTAAGAGGTGGAAAGCCCAGGTTCAGAAAGTAAAAGTCCTCCCCAGCATTTTGTTCCAATCACCGGGATTTGCTAATGAGTACAATTCTTCAGTCACGGCAAAGCCCCACAGAAAGCGGTGTGGAGCGGATTTCTCTTGCGATTACCCCACCTCCATTAATTCTGAATGAGAGGCGATTCCTCGTGTCTGCAAAGCATGTTGGGATTGCTTACGATGCGAGGCGTCCACACGAGATGGGGGACACTCAGATTAAAGATTGTGGGAGGTGAGAGCGATGGCATGCGATTTTACCGCTTTCTGTGGGGCTTTACCGTTCGGAGGTAGAACTAAGTGAAATCAGCTGGCTGAGTTCATGAGTGGAAGAAACACATGGCAGGACTTTTACTTTCTGACCCCTGGACTTTCCATCTCTGGCAGGATTCCACGGCAGGTCATGGGGCACATCACTGCACTGAACACCAGAAGGAGGAGGCGCCCCACGGTACAATACTTCCAAACTTATATACATGACATGTTACTGGTACGGCTGCTACTTACCTTATACACATCAAAGTTATCAATAATGGCATCAAAGCAGGTGTACAGATCATTGAGCAATGTCACAACCTAAAGGAGTAAAAGAGAATATATTAAAAAAATTAATTACATAAAAAAGGGTAAATCCAATCAGCTGGTGTCCAGAGTACTATGAAAGCACTCACTGTCATGTCTTCCCAAGCTGAAACAAATACATGACGAAAAGGCCAAAATGACATTTAAAAACAGCACCACATTGCCTACACTAATAAATGCAATCTACGTTTATGAATTTCATTCTCTTTATCTCAGTTAATCTCTTTAGCCTGAAAATGTGTGTTCCTAAGATCAAGACACATTTGAGCAGGAGAACTTCTGCCTTTTTTTTATTATGACGCCTTTTATGTTTGGGGTCAAATTTACCTCAAAAGTTTAAACTGACACAAAACTATTGTAATAGAAAAATTATGAAAATTTTTGTGACACCTTTTGTGTCTCCCAATTGACTAGCCTTTTATCCCTGAATATAAAAAATCTGTGATAAAACATATAATTTTAGAGCCTGAGATAAGTGTAAGTTTGTGAAGTTTAGATCCTGTATGGGAGGAATCCTGTATCCTGTAAGTGCCACCAGAATTACCCACAAAGAAATCAGAGATAAAAATTAAAAAAGGTTGTGTGTTTTCTTTCATACAGCTACAGTACATATGACCCCACACAACACATCTTGTAGACAAAGTTGGTACATGACTTTTGGAAAATAGAGCATTATGTTTATTGTGTTTTTACTATTTAATCCCAACAAATTATGAAAAATCATATAGTGTCAAGATGAAAAAATAAGGTTAACTGGTTTTTAAGAGACGTTAAACATTAAATCGGGTCAAATTGACCTGGGATATAATATGAGCGTTAAACGAAATAAATAAATCCTTCCTTTGCGGCGTCAAATCTGACTTCTTTAAAATTGGCGCATGCTCAGTGACTGCTGGTTGGAAGTGATACGGCTCTATATGAACTGCCTGCAGTATCTCAAAATGAAAGCCTTTCTTTCTTGTCCCTGTTGGATGCAAGCCTGGGAAAACAGCTTAGAGAGAAATGCATGTCCTAGAGAAAATAAATTATAAACATGACAGGCAAGAAACTGCATAGCAACATAACCCCAACCATGATACATTACTGTTAAAAAAAATGTAATATATATATATATATAAAAGATAAACTTTTCGTAAATGTCACTATCAATCTCTCAGAATCCCTTCTTAAGTGGTTGCTATGGAAATTCACTGTTGCTATGATGCTCGGAGGGGGGGAAGTGAGTGTGACTGTGTGACTGGAAAACCTACTGGATTGTAGTCTTCCTGCACAGTGGTAGAACTCTCTTACACCACACTCATAAATGGCATAAATTGTTAAGAATAATGATACAGACCATAGTCTAAAGTTATCATTTAACACAAAGTGTAACTTTGAATAACAACATTGGAATAGCAATATTTATTCTACATCTAAAGTGGTAATGGGAGGTACAGGTCTCAATGTCAAAACGATATATTATATGATATTTTCATAATGTGTTCATAATTATATACTTTAAGCCGCTGGAGAAATAATACAAACTCCATTGCAATTATAAATTTATGTTGCTGGATTGTACTGTAATTGACCAAAAAAAAAACAACACAAAAAAAAAACAGCAATCATCACTAAAATCTCGTAACCAAACAGAATTGCATAACACCATTTGATTTAACACTCATTGCCAGTAGGCACCACGCATGTGTAGTACTGTTGCTGTGGCTGCTGATAAGAAGTGGAAGTGGGCGTTCGTCTGAGCTGTACAGTACCTGCAGCGGTGTGCTTTCCGCTGACATTGATGTGAAGCCGACGATGTCGCTGAAATAGATGGTTACGCTGTCAAACGCCTCTGCCTGGACGGTTTCTCCTCGCTTTAGCTGTTCTGCCACTGAACTGCAGGAAAGGATAATAACGCAAGAGAGGGTGACGAGTGCGGCCAGAAAATGGATAGTTCTGAGATTATAGACATTACGCTTCAGTAATACGACGCAGAATAATGCTGATCCGTATGATGTATATTGACATTGTAATTTGTCAGAAGAAATGTGTATCGTAAAAGTTGCAATTAATATTACTCCATATATTAAAAAAAAAAACTAAATTCCTTCAAGTTTCAGAGAAATATGTACGCTATACATATGAGGATACATTTTGCAAAGATTTATAATTATATAATATATAGGCCTGGCTAAGCCTGATATTGATTGTGATCTAATGTAAAAATTGTATACCACTTTTATACTCTACACAGTGCTTTGAAAGCATATGTGCATTACATTTATTTAGGCTGAATCATTGGTTTTTGTTATATCACCTATCTGAGGTAGTCCTTTCTCTCAGCAGTCCTTTATCTCAGACCAGCTATCCTCTTTACAAGGGAAACAGGCTTTCATAGAAAAGAGTATTGTGAGAACAATTTGAAAGGAATTGGAAAAATGAATTAAGGCACGGTAGGCAGAAAAAAAATCTTAAATAGATGGAGATAATGCCTTGTCTCTCCCGATAGTATCAGCAAGCTTAAAGCCTGCTATCATGCTTATTCTTCCTGTGATCGCAAATGACACCCCTGGCCTGTCACTTTCTCCTTCAGCTGCCTTTCACCTGTAAATAAAAGGCATCTCTGTTCGGTGGCTGACAGAAAAAAAGACTGGACATACGGCCCCTTGGACTGCCATTTTGCTGACTCATCACAATTAGGTTTCCCACTTGTGCAGCAGTAGAAGCAATACCATTCCCCTCTTATATTCCAGACTAAATCCACAGCGAATGACACAAAAGAACAGGGTGACTATTTTTATCTCACATTTTGATTGTATGTATTCAAAGCCCATAAAATATTTATGAGCTTCAACAAATCGAGTTAGGCATTACATAATCTCATATCTTTACAGCTGCTGTATTACATTCATAAACTCAAACAGGCTCAGGAGTGTGGAAATACATGCCAAAAATGTCAATTCGCCAATGCGCTGGCTCGCCACCCGCCATGCGCCAGCGGGAAAAAGAGCCCTAAGGGACAACAGGGTACACTGCCTACATTTTGCATCATAGATCTTTAGTAGTTCTGCATATCACCCTCAGATTTTTCCCACATGTGGTCAAGGAGAATATGATACATGAAATGTATAGCTTTACCTGTTTTACTTATGTAGCTCTCAGTATTTCATTGCAAACTATAGAAAAACTATTTTTTGCATTTGTGTCACTTAGTAAGTATAAGTTAGTATTGTAAATGGTACAACTGTCTCATTTAAAGCCATTTTCGAAGTTTCTGTGATGCTCACACCTGGAGTTATAAAGCCTTAAATAGAGCACCTCCTAAAGAGATTAGAATTGACCAAAATTGTTTTGAAGTTTTGCAGAAATTAATGTTCCTTACTGAGGCAAGATTTGGTAAAGTAGATTTTCTGCTTTCCTCTTCTCCTCCAGGTAAGCTTGTGTTCGTTCCTCTACCAGGTTCTCCAAGTTATTGGCATACTGTTCCATCCTGGAGAGCAGGTTATTGAGAATACTGGTGCTCCCCTCTCTGAAATAAAAAAATATTGTTTTATTTTTATGCATTGACACAAGTTAGCATATTTTTACAGTCCACTAGAAGAATGTCATGTTTTTCATCCATGAGTATTTTCAAGCCTGGACTCAATCAGCATTTTCCCTTAACTTTGTCTTTAAAATAAATGTTAGTTTGTTCATTTTTCAGTTTGTGGAACTGTCCAGGCCTCAGCCTAGCTATAATACCTACAGGATTTTAAGACCATAAACTATCAAGAGGAACACTGTTTGAGTCACTAACCGACAGCACATTATGCCTTTATAAATCATACTGAATCTCTCAGGGGTTACTGTTGATACTCCTACTTGCATACACAAAGCATTGTGGGTTATCTACGGTGTGAAAGCAAGACTGTTGGCCACTGTGGTTTTAAAGAGTGCCATTTCTTACATGAAACGTTTTTCATTATTACCACACTTTGGCAGATCAGGTGGCTCCAGATCAGGGTCACTTCTAAATAAACAACTACTAGGAGATAGGCAAGCAAATTAAACATAACTTTGTCTTCGTACATTCCACTATTTACTTCACAAATACAGCAGCATAAATGAGTCACGTATGCTGTGGAACCAATGAGAGGATAGGTTGAAGAGAAAGGTTGCAGTAGGCTGCATATTATGATTCATACAAAAAACCAAACCACAGTTTCTAAGTTAGATAAGAGCATAAAGTTTAACAATTACAATAGGCCATCTAGGCTTTTCATTCTGCCAATAGACAAGAGCAGGACTTTCCAAATTCAGCCATTTGTATTCTGGGTTTAGCTCTAGTTGCTACAGCCATTTCCAGCATCTAATACGTTGTTAATTGAGCTATAAATAAAGCTTTAGTCGGTAAGGGGGGGTATTATGCACTCTTGGCTGAATGATTGATAGTTTGACTGGCAGGTAAAATCTAATTATCACATCTGGTCCTAAATAGTCCACAATACTCAGCGTGGTGTATCTGGGCCTGTATTCATAAAATGTCTCAGAGCAATGCTCTAGGATCAATATTGGCTTTTTGCCCATAATAGATAAGGTTAGGATATGGATGTAGGGAACCTGATCCTTGATCAGCACTGATATCTGCCTGTGGGAAATGGCTGGAAAAGTGAATGATAATTATGCAATATTACATTCTGAGTTAATTAAAACCATGCAGTCATATAAGTGCATGTTCTCAATTACCTTAGCTAATGACAGGATTCCCTGGCACAAAGGTCCTTATACACAGGGGCCCCCAGGATCAAGTTGGGGAATCCCTGGACTAGAATGCATCGAGCACAGTGTGAAGCCTGGCCTAGTATAATCCAATGGTCTCTCCTATCAGATCGGATTTCCCAAATTCACCACCAGGCTCTGCTTCAAATGCTTCCTTTAGCATGAGTTTACACACCAAAACCAAACAAAATGCAAGCAACAGAACACCCACCATGCCCACAGAATTTAAACAGAGCAAAGGAAATAAAGGGCATAGACATATGTGTCATAGTGCTGTTAAGTGAAACTGAAAGGTATCAATCACATTGTTGTTACTACATCTAATTGAGTTGGTGGGTGATATACAGGCTGTGTTTTAGCCTGCACAATATCTAGTATCTAGTATCCTGCCTTCAACAATATAGTTTGCTACCATTTCATTTACTAAATCGCTGAGTGTCAGCTTGTAATGTGACCTCTCTGTAGCAGCTGTTTTCATAAAAACCTGAACTAAGCCAGCACTGTTCACACCCTGTAGCTGTAAAAGGTTGCCAGGCAGTCAGTTACTGAGGTGCACTACCATTGAAATGGCTGCATATTCCAATTAGTACTAAAATTAGTACTTTTTTTCAGATATAAACATTTGGTAAAGTCTTGAGTCTGACCCTGTTTAGTTCACACAGGTTTACCTTCCAGTAATGGCCAGAAATCCTTTATAAGTATGTTATGGTATACTATGGTAGTATGTCCATGCAGAGATCTGGACACCCTAATGTGAGTCTCTGAATTGGAGATTATTGTCTTTCTTCCCATTCATCAACAGTGAAAAACATCCCTGACACTTCTTCCACCACCACTGCAACATCTACTTTTATATTGACTTGTTTGCCAGTGACAATAAAAATCGAATTCTTAGAGTGCCTTGCTAAGTGTTTATCTTGCACAGAAATGTGCAAAAAAAAGAGAAGATGCTTTCAAACAAAACAGAAAACATGACACATTTGCGTACAACAATAAATGAACACACATTCCTTTTAATGAGCCATGGATTGGAAAAAAGCACTCTGAAGACAGTCCCTTGCAATATCCAAGGCCAGAAGCCTTGTTTATTAGGTCCTGTCTAGTCTAAGCAGTCTAGGCTACAGACTAGAAATCTTGAAACTATGGAATTCCAAGCCTAAATTTAATTCAGTTGGACAAACAGGTGTACTGTGAGGGAGTATTGTATTCGACAACGTGTGCATTAACCTACAGCTACAAAACAGCTGTATTTAGCATAGTTTAACAAGATAATGCATTTTTTGTTATAGGCAATGTTGATAGATATTTTTACCTTTTCATATATGTTAACATAATTCACAGTTTGCATTCTAAAAGGGTCATTTCCCAGAGATGGGACATCACACCCACAGTGAACTCAAAAGGTGATTCATGGCGATCGGCGCTCGGTGAGGTGCCTTATCATGTACGAATATTGACATCGGTATTCATGAGTCTTATGCTCCCAGATTATTATCCAGATTGTTTTCCGTGGGAGATGCGGCCAGCTGAATGACTTTAGCATCCTTTGACATTGAGACTTTGCATCGATCAGAGTCATGGATAAATCGCACCACTCAGCAGAAAGCAATCAACCCAAGAGAGCTAGTGTTACTGCTGTATTCCACAAAGTCACATGCAGTCAGTGTTTTTATCATCTAAATAATGCAGGCCATTGTCTTGCTGAGCAGCACTCAGCACTGTTTCTCATCAATCAACCGTGAAAAGAGTCAGGCACCTTTTACCGTTTTCATCCTTTTTTTCAATATTGAATTCCGTTCGCAGGTCATCTGTTTGGCGAGGATCTTAGCATAAAGGAACTGTGAAAAGCTGTGACAGGAGTAAGTCAGGAGAAGAAACCCTTCAATCATAGCTATCATGACTGGCTATAAAAGGATATCAAAAGACTCTTGAAGGGTTGTTTCTCCTGACTTATTTTGCCATGTCATATGAATATTACCTAGTGATATTTCACAATTTATATATACAATTTCTTTTTTCCCCTTTTTAAAATGGAATTAGCAACAATGAAGAGATATGTGGAGATGCCTGATTAGGTGCAGACAGAACTCACTTGTTGAACTTCATGATGAAGATTTTGATGTGGCTGAAATCGGGGCGCTCTGCCGGGTCCTCAGCCCAGCAGCCCTCCATAAGGATGGACAGCTCCTCGCTGTGGCAGCTGGTGTCAGTGGTGGGGCGAAAGTAAGGCTTCTGACCATTCCTCACTTTCTGCACAATCTCTGTGATGTAACACAAATGAACAATATAAGCCTACACACACACACACACACACATACAATAAGGAAAGAATGAAACCGAAATGAGTCACATTTCCCAATGATTAGAAACTCTAGGCCAAAGACGGTGAAAGGAAAATAATTTTGAGAGCAAAAAAAGAATGTAAAAATGAGAACATGTTTATAGCAGGTTTAACTAACAATTAGTTTAAACAAATGCTTATAGCTAGAAAATAAATGTATAAATGAATAAAATCTTAAAAATAAGATTACATTAAAGGCCCACTCAGTAATTTCGGTTGCTAAAAAAATCCTAATCACTTACAACAAACATCTACCGCATTTCATTCTTCTTCGTTGTTTTTAATTTCTGATCTCTTGTCCTTGCAAAGCTCATCACCATGGAAACTTAACACTTACTCATCGTTTTTACTTGGTACTCACTTGTCAGATAATATATCAAAAAGAATAGTTAGCCAATATTTAGCCAAATAAACCATGCCTTGGAAATGGTTTTGTCATATTGTATTGTGGCAGGTTACAGTAAAAAAACTACGAGAACCATGATTCACCAAGGTACTTAGTTGCCATCCACATAATTTTCGTCGATTAGCAACCAAAATTACTGAGTGGGCCTTTAAGTAATGATTCCAATCAACAAAGTATTCAAACACATTAATACTTGTATATTTTGTCACAATTGCTGAACGACCTTAAAAGTGCAGTATGCAGGATTCTTAGCTTTGCTGTGAGCCTGTGTTTACAGTCAAAGAAGTCTCCTCCTCCATCCTCAACCCCGCCCACTCAAGGTACCCGACTTCAGCCATCTAGCCACTAGGGATGAGTCAGAATAGTTGAATATTCGCTTAATCGTTCATGGGGCCCAAAATCAACATTTATCTGAAAGTTTAATTTAATGAGGACCCAGAAATAGTCAGTGGCTTTTTACCTTTTTTGAGTACAACTAAATTCTACACGTGAGAGAGTCTGTGTCAGTAAGAAATGGAAATTCCAGCCAGTATGATGAAGCCAGAGAGCAGCACAGACATCTACTCCCAAAGTGAAATGATGTCAGTCAGACTTCACCGGCCCTTACTATTAAGAATCCAGCATTCCTAAAGCTCAAATATCATATCCAAAATCCAGATTTTTCTTTCTTGTCTATTTCCCCCCTGAAGTTGAAATACAGTACATGGCCAAAAGAATATGGCCACCTGCTCATCCAACATCTCATTCCAAAATCATGGGCATTAATATGGAGTTGATCCCCTCTTTGCTGCTATAACAGCCTCCACTCTCCTGGGAAGGCTTTCCACTAGATGTTGGAACTTGGAACATTGCTGCATGGATTTGCTTCCATTCAGCTAGAATAGCATTCGTGAGGTTGGGCACTGATGTTAGGTGATTAGGCCTGGCTCGTAGTCGGCTTTCCAATTGATCCCACAGGTGTTCGATAAAGTTGAGGTCATGGCTCTGTGCAGGCCAGTCAAGATCTTCCACACCATTCTCAACAAACCATTTCTGTATGGACTTTGCTTTTGCACGAGGGCATTGCCATTCTGAAACAGGAAAGGGCCTTCCCCACATTGTTGCCACAAAGTTAGAAGCACAGAATCGTCTAGAATGTCATTGTATACTGTAGCATTAAGATTTGCCTTTACAAATACTAAGGATCCTAGCCTGAAGAATGAAAAACAGCCCCAGAGCCAGGGGTGTCCGGATACTTTTGGCCACATAGTGTAGGTGAAATATACAAGAGACACATCTGATGTTCAACAGAGAGGGAAAACCCAAAAATGCAACAAACAGATGGATGAGCGGAGAGAAGCATGCCATGTATAGTGTGGCTACCTTTAGGACTCAGGTCCATGCCTTCCACGTAGAAGGGCCCATTCCTCAGGCCTATCTCCTGGAGTATGATGCTAAAACTGTACACATCCCCCTTCTGTGTGCCCTGTGGGGGATGTCTGTCGTATATCAACAGCTCAGGGGCTGTCCACAGTTTTTCTGAAAAGAAAACAAAAGAAAATTGTTGATCATATATATGTATAATATACAGCGTCCACCAGAATTATAGGCAACCTCAATTAACATGAGCAAAAAGTTCAGGACTAAATTCAGTTTATTGTTTATCAAATCTTCTAAGCCTTCCATGCTCAGATAAATGAGAAAATTATATAATTTAATTTAATGTATTTATTTAATTGTGATACCATTGATTAAAGGAAAGATTTTGAATTGTGTCACAAATATTGGCATCCCTGTATTTAGTACTTTGTATACCCTCCCTTTGTCAAGATAACAGCACTGGGTCTTCTCCCGTAATGTTTGATGAGGTTAGCAAGATATGTGAGACCAATCTTCCATAAAGAATCTCTCCAGAGTCCTTGTTGCTCGCTTGTGGACTCTCTTCAGGTCACTCCACAGGTTTTCAATGTGCTTCAGGTCTGAGGACTGGGATGTCCATTCCAAAACCTTGATTCTGTGGTCAGTGAACCATTTTTGTGATAATTTTGTGGTATGCTTTGGATCATTGCCCCACTCGAGGATCTAACCACAACCCACTTTTAGCTGAGGCAGCCAGATAAAATATCCTGGTATTTGATGGAGTCCATGAAAGTTCCCAGGGCCTTTGGAAGAAAAACAGCCCCACAACATCCACCACCATAATTCACTGAGGGGATAAGGCTCTTTTTTGCACAACTATGCTTGTTATTATTCCAAACCCACCTTTAGTATTTATTGCCAAAAAGCTTGATTTTCACCTCGTCTGACCATGGCACCTGGTTCCAATCTAAATTCTGGTAACATTTAGCAAACTCCAGGCGCTTACGTTTGTGGTATGATGACGGCAGAGGCTTTCTTCTGGCAAGCCTTCTAAATAGCTTGTTGGCATAGAGGTGGC
The DNA here is from genome assembly GCA_029718625.1 of Synaphobranchus kaupii. Taxonomy (NCBI): domain Eukaryota; kingdom Metazoa; phylum Chordata; class Actinopteri; order Anguilliformes; family Synaphobranchidae; genus Synaphobranchus; species Synaphobranchus kaupii. The sequence continues at coordinate 26,423,760 of CM056392.1, read as the reverse complement.
GTCTAATTGTACTTTTGGAGACCTGGCGACCCCAGGATGCAATCAACTTCTGCAATTCACTGTGTTCCTTGGAAAACAATTTTCCTCTCGAACCATCCTCCTCAATGTGCGTGGGGGCAAACAACACTTGTGTCCTCTTCCAGGCAGGTTCATCACAGATCCAGCTGCTTAAAAATTCTTAATTATTACCCTAATGGTGGCAATGGGTAGTTTCAGACATGAAGCTGTTTTTCTATAGCCATTTCATGATTTATAAAGGTCAACAATGAATGAAATGAGACCTTTCGTCTCATTTTGTTTGTGTGTTCTCTGATCGTCCCCATGTTGATGGATGACTAAGGGGTTTTAGTCTCTGTCACCTCATATTTATACCTCAGTGAAACAGGAAGTTGAGAATGTTCAGGCACGTTTTTACATTAGGGGCATGTTTTACCAGACGTGGCGCTGTTGTGCAAGATACTCGTAACATCTGAACGTTGTGGCAAAATGTATTTTATATTTAATACAAAAAAGTGATTCAATCGTGAAATTGGTGTGTATAAATATAATAAACTTGACTCACACTCCTTATAGTGCTGTTTTTTGAGTAGTTTGTTTTGTGTGTATGTATGTGCTCATGCTGCGGACTGCACTCCCTGTCCTATGTCTCTGCTGTGAGGCATCGGAGCTGAGCACGCTGCCCCACCGTTGCTAGGGAAACAACGTGAGCATGATCTGCGTAAGCAGGGAAAACCTGCCGTGAATTATGTTGGGCGTTTTTCAACATAGTTTTCCAACATAATTAATTTAATCGCTGCAATCACATTTTCTTTCTCCCTCCCTCTGATAGTCTCTTGACTTCTGAGGCTGTGGGAAAAGCAAGCAGGGCATCAGGAGCAAACGTGGCCATTGCAACTTGTTGCTCTTCTTTGTTGTTGTAGTCGACCAGTGCCGGCACTACATTCGTAGGTAACGTAAAGTATCGCTCCGCCGCCATACTTCCACAGAGAATATAGGTCAGCACAAAGTAAAGGATTCAACGATAGTTTGACTTCAAAAATTATGGTATAAACACTCAAAATAACCCCGATAAACTGTCGTTGTATTTTATTTGTTTTGGTTGCACTGTGGAGTGTTTAAGTGCGTTTGGTAGTGGATGCTACCGGTTACCATAGAGTTGCACTAGCATTAGCAACGTGTGTATGTCCAAAAGTAGGGACAGCATGGAATTAGCTGAAAATGGTTTCCATCAATAAACTACATCATGGGTAAGTCGTAATTGAGACATTATGTCCAAAATTCCAAACTATCCCTTTAACATAGCTAAAGCAATACCAAATGTTTGTATTAAATGTTTGCATATTTATTTGACATTTATCTGATAATTCTCGTTATTATAATATGCCGTTGGCATGCTTTGCGTTTTTTGTATTTTAGCTAGGCTATAATTGAATTAGTTCTGGATAAACTTGATCAAACTTCTTTTCATTTTCCTACAGTTAACAATGTGTCATATGCTTGTATTTACGGTTTTGATAAAGCATGCAAGTTATTGAAGAAACGTGTCTGTCTCATCCTATTACTTTGTTGCAGTATAGGCGACCTTAACGTAGGGTTCTGTGTTGTGCTGAAGCGACACATTGTATTCAGTTTTGAAATCTTTCTGCTCCCTGGCACTTAGGCCTACCGTAGACTAATTGACTATCTTTATTTTTTTTGAAGGTGATGTCATACAAAACTGCCCCTCCAGAAATGTCATGCTAAAATCGCCACTGAAAAAGTTAAATGTGAATTGGAATATACTTCAATTAGGTTTGTAACTATTTATAGTATTTATTCTTGAGCAAATTTTTTTTATTTTTATGAAAAAAATATTTTTTTCCTTGAATAGTTTTACCTCAATTAATGATTAGATTTTTCTCATATTTTGAGTGTAAGGTCATGCTGATAAATGCACGTGTGTGTATGTGAGAGCGTGTGAGAGTGTGTGTGTGTGTGTGTGTGTGAGTGTGCGTGTGTGCATGGAATACCTACTTGCATAGAGCGCGTGCGAGTCCTCATTTTCACACGATGACCGGAAACTTGCCAGCCCGTAATCTGTAATTTTCAAGACGAATCGGCTATCCACCACACAGTTGGATGACTTTAAATTTCCATGTGACCCAATGTAGCTGTTGTGCAGAAAATTCATTCCCTGGTGAACAGAAGACAGAATAGTCTATTATGAGGTGATGGCCTGAATAGTCATTCACCTCAGGGATATAAACACATATTTTAATTAAATATGTGGTCCTTACAAAGGCCATTTCTAAAGGTTCTACAGACAATGTTTGGATATTACGTGACAAATACAAACATAAAGGTTCTCTTGTGCAAAGGGTTTCTTCTATCAAGAGTACATCTTTGTTAGGATACACAGTGTACTTTGCATGATAAAACATAATTTTATAAAAGTAAACATTCTTTCCTCTGTATTTTACCTCAGGCAGGTTGTTTGATGATGAGTCCACAAAAATGCTAATTTTATTTATCCCAGTGATGATATTTCATCCAAATATATGAGAAAACACTGTGTCCAACCCTTCAATTTGACCACAATTAAAAGAGGCATTGAAAATGCAAGATGATTGGTGTTGATTATGTTTAAAAATATGAGCAAAATTGTTATTACGTACCAGTACCTTTTTCCCTTAACAATATCCTCATGTGAACCATGTGAAATGCGATTTTAACTCAACATGAATTAATTGAATGGTTTGCCCGGCAAAATTTCATAACCTCTCATCTCTTTAACACTCATGCCCATATATACTGCATAGTAATTACAGATAAAGACAGACAAACATAAACGTAACTCAAAAATAAATTAGAGAACTGTGCATGAAATCAGGGAAGCTTCTGCTTCCAAGACCTTGTGCATACATACCTTGTAGGTAATTTTTTGGAAATAGATGCAAGGAACATGTGGGGAGGACTGTGGCCACTTCCGCTCTGAAATTCCTAGCGCTGAAATCTAGCATGCAGTAAAAGTGTTCCACATACCTTTACTATATCGTTAATGAGTGAATAGCGAAACATCCAGTCCAGGTTTATGCTCTCATTCTCCAGTATATCCTGAAAATAAACCAAAGCACTGCTCTCATATGTTTTAAGTGCACACATACACCTGTTAGATAACATATTAAGTGCTTATTTTCATTACATCAATTACACATTTGACAAAATTTTAATTATGACCTAATGTGACCCCTGTCTTACATACACAATTCAGATATGTGTTGATTTTAAAATGGCCACATACTCCACATAAAGTTCACAGTTTTCTTGAGTAAAGTGTTTGTAATTCAGGAAAGTATGAATATCTGGACTTGCTGCATGCACAAAATAAACCAATCCTGACCATCTGCCCTACATGGTGTCCTCTTCTGAGAATGATTAAGGGGCAGGGGGGAAATTAACTGCCCCTGCCTCCCATCAAGTACGACCAGAGTAAAACTAAGATCAAAGCAACAGAAAACCATGGAACACAGATACACGTAAGTGTCGATGTGCCTTATTAGTCCTAAGAGACAAGCTATTCACCAACGATAGAGCTTCTTACATAAATGAATGCACAAATTATGCAATTTAAATGAATGTACTGTATGCATGTTTCATTCTCAATCTTTTCATTCTAAAATCAAAGGAAATTGCAATCACCAATGGATGTGTAACCGATTATGGAAATTCAAATATGTCTTCCCCATACAACATAAAAAATACATTTCCAGGAACTCAGATAATTATATTTGTTTCGGGTAATTTGCTGGGACAGAGCAAAAAACATATGAATGTACATAGTGTCAACACGTTGCTGGAAATGATTCACGTTCCAGGAAGAAGTTTCCAAGGAGTTCAGTCAGCAATACAGACAGAGGGGGGAGGGAGAGGTGTGAAAAGTGTCAATATAGACAAAAACAGTGAGATCAGCAAAATGTTTGGAAACTATTAGACATGTTCCATATGACACATACAGTTGCTAGTTTGATTTAATACCAAGTGACAGACGCTTGCCCCCAGCACATCTGGTAGCCTGTTATTAGCTTTTAAGAAGCAGTTCATTAAAAGCTGTTTATCTTGACTCCCGTTTAAAGGGTCTGCTCCATTCCCAATGACTGTGAGACTTGGAGGGATTATAGAAAGATTTCAGTGGAAAAAGAGAGAACCGTCTGGAGCATTTGGCCCCAGTAATAAAGGTCATGTTTCCTTTCTGTTTAAACAAAACAGTTTCAATCATTCTGAGATGTGTTGTAAAGAAGAAAAACACACCAGTGTTGAGTAACTGTAAAAAAGGAACACGAAACCAAGTCATAATCAAAAAGTGAATCAAAAGGTAATCTGCTATAAAAATGATAAAACTTTCAGTTTTTACACTTTTACACTAGGAGTTTTTACACTTTTCCCCTTTATGTTTTAGATTGAATTATCTATTCATTGTTAAGCAAATATAAAATAGATATACAGTCAATATTTATTTCATGGTTTTGTTCCTTTTACATATGACATAATGTACTTCGACATTAACACATAACAAAAATGGTGCATATTTGCAATGTTCTTGTTAACACTGTAAACATCTTTCTGCAAAGAATATTTTAAAATGGTGCATGCCCACTCGTAAAGCATAACCATATTTACAGATGAAGAACAATACCTGTGTTTCTTGGAATTATTTTAAAATCAAGAAGACCCAAGAACAGTTCTCTGCAGTAGCAAAGGGCAATTTAAAATGGCGTTATACAAGAAAAGCATTTGAAACAAAAATAGCTAATTAAGTATTGTTTTTTTGATGAGTAAGCCTACCTGCAGACTCCCCCTGGGGCAGTACTCTGTCACGATGCACATGTTTGGTGGGTCAATGCAGGCACCTATGAACCTGGTTAAGTGGTTGAACTGAACATCTCTCATCTGTAAACACATAAATAGCAAACAATAATAATCAAGTAAGATACTGAAAATTGAGCAAATTAAAATGATGTGCACTATAATACATGACTTTAATTAAACTTCTTTCAACCACACCATTTTTATGATGATATATAATGGAAAAAAAACATCCAGCCATTATTTGCACATGAGTTTTAATAAGTTTTTCAGTATAATTCTGAAATATAAAACAAATCTACAATCACTGTAGAATATGGACTACATGTAGAAATAAGAAAAATGCTTATTACACGTTGATAAAGTGTTACTTATTTCTAGGAAATAGACTAGGCGAGCCTAGCTCAGCTCGGACACCTGTATGCAGCCAGTGAGGAACATGTGACAAGGAACGGCGAATATTGTTCTGGAGCATTCAGGTTGGCCTGCATACCAGGGCGAGGGAGTCCATCTGATTCTCAAAGGTGTGTGTGGCATAGTATGTGAGCGGGAGCGAGTGAGGAGGGGAAGCGGTCGTCATTTAATTAGAGTGATGAGCACTATTAGAATGTTACCACTCCGCAAGCTCCAGTTCGCTCCGGTACCGCTCAGCCTAGAATGTCTTGCTTCTGCCAATAGTTCTAATTTCAAGGTGGAGTTTTGGAAATATTTTACAAAAGCTCCAAACAAACAATACAAGTAGGCTATACCCTATTTGTACCCGCGTAATGCTTGTACCTGCGTAATGCTTGTACCCGCGTAATGCTTGTACCCGCGTAATGCTTGAACTCGTAATGCTTGGACTTGTACAAATGCTTGAACTCCCCGGACGGCTGGAGTGCAAAGAGATCCAGTCTACGTGCCACTTTTTTCACAATAAAAGATGCGGTTAACATTGAAATACAAAGTTGATGCTTTTAACCACTCGTTACATATGTTTGCTAGCAAAGCCAAAACTTTCCCGCAAAGCGTTAGACATCTAACTTTTTTTACCGTAATTACGCAAAATTAGAATTTTGCGCATGCGCTTTTCAACTTTTTACCGTTAAATTTTTATTTTGCACATGCGCTTTTCAACAAAGGGTACCAGACAGCCACGGAGCCAGTCAGTTACATACATTCACAGATTTAGGTCCGGCTGCTCTGTGTCCGGGAAAAAAACGATTTCCTGACAATTTAAAGCAACCTCTAGTTTTGGATAACTAGCCCCTGATATCAACTAGAGCTACTTTTAATTTTAAATAAAAAAACATTGCAACTTAAATCTTCCACTGTAATCAAACATTGCATAGATACAACCACAGAGGAAAAGCAAGTAGAGTATTCTATATTTTTAACAGTGAAAATGCCACTGAGGGACTACCTTATTGTACCATAATGAGATTGACACTTGTTCTTATTAGCATGAGAGTACTCTGGTCAGATGGGTCAGAATCTGTCAAATGTGATGTGATATCAGGGTAGTCTCCTGCTGTCTGTCCACAGTGAGCAGGTTTTTGTCTTTCAAAAGCTCTGAAATGCATTGACATTAGTGGATGGCTAGAGGCTTGCTGACACATTGTGGGGAGGTGTGAATAAATTGATCATGGAAAGTTGTGTGTGAGTCAGAGTTATGAGTATACATGCTTCTTCTAAATAGACGAAAATAGAGATATGGAGTGCGTGTTGTGCTGGAAGGCAAGGTGGTTGAGTGAGAGGAAAAACAATCTTCAGTTGGTAACAATGGAGTTGGTAACAATCATCTCACCATGGTAATTTAGTGGAGTGAGGTAAAAGAGTGCTGTTTACTTGCTCGCAGTAAACTTACCGGTGACAGACAACTGAAATGTTGACTAAAATCAGAACGTAATTCTTTTTTTAGGGCTTTTCAGCATAATTGGACAGTACAGTGTAGAGACAGGAAGAATGGGAGCGAGAGAGGAAGAGACATGCGACAAAGGTTGCCTGGCCGGATTCAAACCGCAGATGCCGCAGCTCAGAATGAGCATGTGGACGGTGCTATTACAGGCTACGCCACCGAGACACCATGCAGAACAATTCTTAAATGTCAAGTGTCTTGCTAGTAGTATAGCCTAGATGCAGTCAGGATGCCATTTTGGATAAGGCAGTCAGGGATACATTATCTACTAATGATGTGTTTGACTCTTGGGGCTAGGCATTTCAATGATGTCCCCACACCAATAAACCAATAAAGTTTCATTGAAGGCAATGCCAATATTTTGGTGAGTTTATTATATTTTAATGTAAGTGTGCAGCATGCTGCAACACAGACATGGAAAATCTTTCAGAATATTCGTAGTAATATTAGTAATATCAATATATTGCATTGCTGTTGCATCATTTAGCTATAATGAGTTACCAAACTAAACCTTTTTCAATATATATCTCATTATTTAGTGCAATGATTCCAGATAATGATTCTGTTAATAACCTTAAAACATGAATGATCCGATATTTTCAATGTCTGTGCACTACCAAAAAAAAGAACCCTTTCTTTTTCACTGAAATTATCAAAATGTGAGCTAATGACTCCAGTTCCAACCAATCTTTATTCTGTTTTGGCAATGAATATCAGTGATGATTCAAGACAGAAATATGCACCCACACTTTACAGATTTACATGGATACATCAGCCTGGATTCAATCAATATTTATCCTTAACTTTAACTTTGTTTTTCCCCTTTACAAACATAGTTTGTCAATTGTGTGTATAAAGGAAAAGCAAATACTTGCATAAGTCAAAGTTAAGTTCAGCCATTGACTGAATCGAGCCCATTATTGGACTGAAGGGCCATTGAGACCCATTTCATAATACTGATGGAGAACCAATAACAGTGGATATGTGCAAGGTTAAACTGCATTCCTCATTTACTTACACATTCATGGAATAAATTAGTTATATATTGCGATTGTTTTTAAAGTAGACTGGAGGACCGTTAAGTCCAATTTAAATAAGTTGATGGAGAAGCAGTAATAGCAGACATCTGCAAGTTTACAATGGATCTTTGTTAAACGGATTTTTGGATGTTCATGGGCCTGATAATAAACAAACACAGCTGTCAAATTGAGGAATACTAAATAGCAAATACCACTAATTCACTTGCACATATAGTCACATGTAAATATGTGGGAGGAAAGGGTAGGATGAGTCTTAAAAACAGATTAAATACTCCCTCTGTCCGGGCTTTTTAATCCAAAGCTCCATATAGAACAATAACACTGTTCCCAGTGTGATCAGAGAAAACAAAAATAATCTAATTAAAGCAAGCTAATTTTCAGCACCGCCGCTGAAATCTAAGTAAGGACAATTCAAGTTCCTTGTCATTGTATTCATAGAAGCAAAATGTGAAAATGGCTATAGCTATAATAGCTATAATTACTCTTTAAAAATGTTCAGCGCAATTTATTAAACAAATGTTGTATCTTTCACGAAGAGGGTGTGCATGTGTGAATGGGTGGGGTGGTCTATTGTCATGTCCTCTCTATGAAGATGTCTTGGCTTGACAGAAATGGTTAATCCTCCCCCAACCCCTACCCTGTGGATTTGCTTGCTGAGTACTGGCAGATAAGTGGTTAAGCGAGGCAGCATTCACCCACTATGCAACCAAAAATTGAAACAAACTACCAGATGATCTTAGATCAGCCCCATGCATAGCAGTTTTTAAGAGTAGGCTAAAGACCTTTCTGTTCTGTTTGGCCTTTTAAAGTGCTGCAATGCACTTTTATCTGTACTTTTTATTCTTTTTTTATTATTCTTTTAATTTTTTTATGTTTTTTTTTAATAGATGCTAAACTGTTTTATCCTTTCTTTTATTTTTTTTTAAAAACTTATTTTAAATTGTTTCTTTAGTTGGCTCTTAATCTTTTCTGGAACTTGCAGAGTGTGCAGCGTGTTTCCAGAAGTTTTTACTACTTTTTAATGATAGTTATACAGTTTTAATTGTACTGTCAATTCAATCTTTCTTTTTTTAATTATTCTGTGAAGCACTTTGAATTACATTCAGTTGTATGAATATGTGCTGTACAAATAAACTTGACATGACTTGACTGACATCCTTAGTCTTAGAACTCATCTGGCATTTTTACATTTCATACCTGATCTTTTTGAATATTCTGCTTTCGGTTGGTTTTTGGACTTTGGTCTTGACAGATTCAGGGGATTACCTCGGGAGAGACAAGCTGTGGTTTTGTATCTTCTTTCATTCATTTCATTTGTGACTGTAACTTGTCTATGTAACATTAATTGTTTGTTAAAGTAGTCGAACGTATCTCTTTAGATCAGACATTGAATACTTATTGTAGCTTAACAAATCTCTTAATTTTAATCTGGTTGTGAATTGTACATTTTGATAAAGTTTGATCCAACAGATTGCTCTGCCTATAAACGATTTAATTGATATATTTGATAATAATTAAGAAATTACATGAAATGAATCTATTTTAAGCTTTGAATAAGTGAAGAGTTTTAACCGTTCATGCCACTTGTGTTCTGTATTCAGAGTACCGAACATTGAACAACGGTGTTGGCTGTTAACCCTGTTAACTTTGGCCCGCCAGAGGCAATTTTCACATAGTTTCTACTCGTCTTATTTAAGTGTCAATATCTCAAAAAATATTGAAGTATGATTTATGGCCTAAACGGCCTCTCATACACGCACACACACACACACACACACACACACACACACACACACACACACACACACACACACACACACACACACACACACACACACACACACACACACACAAAAAGGCAATTCAAAAGTTTACTGTCAGCCTCAGACTCACATGTTTCAGCTCAAATAATACTTGTCTTGTCAGCTCAATCCTCTTCTTGTTGTTCACATGCTTGATCGCCACCAAATTGCCCTGTTTGGAAAGGACAGACGCTTGTTAATGACACATCTGGCTCAACTGTGATATACAGGGGGTGGACATAATATCGGAAACACCAGAAACCGAAAAAAACTGTTTTTCATAAAACAAAAAACAGCTGCTATATGTTTGCTCCCCATTTCTCTTACCTATATTTTCTACAGTCTTTTATGACTGCCATACAATTTTTTTATTAGCTTGATAATTAATCATAATTAGCCATTAATCATATTATTATCAAATAATACTAATTTGTCAATTTAATGCTGCTTTTGTGTCAGTAATAAGTGAGAACACTTTAGAGCTAATGTAGGACAAAAACTGAAAGCATTTTGGTCCATGACACCTGGAGATGTGCACCTCTGCACAGCTGTGGGGAGTGAACACCTCTGTTCAAAGTGAAGTGAACAGCTGAATAAAATAGAAGATCATTGAAACTGGTCTTGAATCCAACACTTTCATGTAACATGAGTCACAAATATGGCCCAATTGTTAATTATTCCTTTTCCTGGAATTTTAACAAGATGTCAATTGTTCTTAATTAGGTGCTTGTCATATTTAGAGGGATTATTTACCCTCTTAAGCCACATTATGTTAGCAATAGCTATGCATGTCATGAATAATAAAATGACAATATTCTCATTGTGCTATATTGCAAATAATTACAAAAAGGGGCAAAAAGAAAAAAAATTAACTGACCAAATTAATTTTATTTTATGAAATAAAATTAAAGACTGAGGCCACTAAAACTAACCATTTGATAAATAATGAAAAAAAGACAAAGAAAATGATAACGAGCCAAACTTGCAGTGTTAATACATTAAAGAAAAACTTGATGAGGGAACTTAAAAACTCACGTTTTCAACTACCTAATCAGGAGCCAATTGATTCACCCCAGTCTTTAATTTAATCAGTTTTTAAAAAATGTTACCTATTTGCAAAACAGCCCAATAAGCACAGTAGGAACATGGGAATTTTTATTCTTCATGGCATGCATAGCTATTTCTGACATGATGTGGCTTAAGAGGGTAAATAATCCCTCTAAACATGAAAAGCACCTAATTAAGAAACATTAACAGCTTGTTAGGATTTTGGGATTGCAATTGTGGTTGGAACGAAAACCAGCATACACAGTGGTCCCAGAGGACCGAGTTTGGGAACCACTGTGATAGAGTATTCTTCCTCACTGGACCCATATATGCATTGTTAGAATTTATTTAATACTAGGAATTGTGGGCATGTTGGCTTCACATAGTGATTGGCAGGAAATAGTCATTATATGATGTGTCTCCTCCAAATGCAGACATAAGTGCACTTAACTAAAGTTTTTTAGTATAATGGCATTGGAATATAATTAAATCAGGAAAGGTTCTTGCAAATCTGGATATAAATTAAAGTGTGTTTAACTATACTGAATTGTGATATAGGAGAATTTGTGCTTTGATATTTTGACCAAAGCTAAAGGACCTGCGACATACCCAATGTCCATGTCATCTGCACACCAAAGGTTTGAAATGATAAAAGCCCTCATTTGGGCAGTGATCGGAGAATTACAGCCTTGCAGCTGAATAAATTAAAAACTGTCAGCAGATCCTAATATACCAGAAAAGTATAATTATTGCTATAACTGAGGATGAAACGTAAGGTGCAAACAACCAGTGTACTTCCACAACATTAGTTTAATTCACAAAGAAACAGTGTGTTTCAAATGAAGGAAAAGAGCACCTCTATGCTAAAACAAACAAAAAAAAAAAGGCTAATGAATGGGGCTTGTTGTAAGGAGTAGGTTTGGGTTACTCCCTGCCAGGATGTTACAGTGATGTCAATATAAAGAATTTGGTTATAGTCTATGAGAGACTTACTATTACCTAAATTTAAGGAATCCTGCAACAGAAATAGGAAAGATCAATATTTTTAGTTCAATACTTAGTAAAGCTGGTACACAATAATCGTGTGAAAGCGATTCACTTTAAAGCTATGTCTCAATGTTGGAACGTATATTGTAATCTTGTCAGATGTAAATTTGTCCTATGGAGAAGCACATTCTTATATCCATGTTTCAAAGCATATAATTGCACAACAGACAAAGAAAGAACTATATCTACCTCTGTCTGTCTGTCTGTCTGTCTGCCTGTCTATGATGAGCTGAGATAATCATTTAAATCTCCTGTTCATTTTGCAGTTCTGTCGTATGTATCTATCTCTGTCTGTCTGCCTGTCTATGATGAGCTGAGATAATCATCCTGTTCATTTTGCAGTTCCTTACAGTGCGTGTAACAGAGGATATTGATCTCACCCCGGTGACATGCGGAATAATGTTCTAAATGCATTCAATGCGCCTTCAGAATTTGTGAATCTGTGCAAATGGAACCCAAAGCATTGATGAGTCAATCCTCCATTTTGCTCATGGAAAAAAAAAAATACTGGAACGTCTCGTCTGCACACTGCTGTGTGAATACATTCACCACTTTGTAGATCAGGAGGCTCACATTCAAACGGTCCACAACGCCCACTCCCTCTTCGCTCTGCCTGTGTGTATGTGTGTGTGTGGGTGGATGGGAGCCAGGGAGAAGTTGAAAATGTCAGCATGCAACCTTACCTTAAAATAGCCTGTTTTTGCAAATAACTGATACTTTCCATGTGCTGTTATCAGCGAGCCATAGCTGGAGCCTCTCTGAAACAAGCCACAGAAAAAAACAGACAAAAATGAGAGAGAAGGACCACAGATAGATTAAAATATGCTATAAAAACAGAGTCCACGGGGACAGGCCACAAATAGTCTGCATTACTTTGTCGTATCATCACATCAAGCACACACAGGATCTCAGTTGTCAGAAGGATAGGTGAAAGATAGTCCTATCCTCCAAACAATGCCCTCTCTTGTGGTGCCATTTAGCCTAGTTATAGGGTGTAAAATAGGGAATGGCTAACTGTTCCTTGCGTAGGTGCAAGTAGCACAGTGGTGAATCCCAAAATAAGCCTATTGTAGGGGAAACACTTTGAGTAGCTAATCAGAGTTGAAGCTCTGATTAGCTACTCAAAGTGTTTCCCCTACAATAGGCTTACATTAGGCCAGACTTTGCCGCTCTGCCTAAAAACATAAAATGGCAATTGTCATTTTTTGTAAACTAATTTGCTATCATTTAAAAATCAATAGAAAATTTGTGGAGAGTTTGGACTCCACTCGGTTAGTAACCAACCAACTCCAAGTAAATTATGAAATTACGGTGTTTTAATTGGCTGTAATCTCACTACGATTGGATGCTTGCCCACGCACAGACGAGCAAATTTGTTTAGGCTACGTTACCTCAGGAAAGCTACCTAGCTAACTGAAAATGTCACCTTCAGCTAAGAAGAGGAGCTTGCCACCAAAAAATTGCCAGGTAAAGATCTAATTTTATTTCCAAGTAAATTTAAACGAGATCGGGGAGAAGGGTGACAGTGTAAGCCACTCTGATAATAGGCTACAGAAACCAACGTGAACAATAGGCTAAACGTGCAAGCTGTCAAAATACCGGGAGTCTGTATGGAACTGGCATGAGGTCGAGGACCATTGGTACAAACTGGTTTGGTACAAATTGGTATGGCTTTATGAAACAAGCCTAGAAGAGTAACTAACTCATAAGTAAATTTTGCGATCTTCGTTAGATAATGAAACTCATAAATATCCCAATCACAGAGCAGTGTTTAATGAGTGAATGAATTAATGAATGAAATGTTTATTTCGAACATGTAAAATAAAACTAAAAGAAATAATGATAAAGATTTATAAATGATGAATGAAAAAAACAAACAAACAGATAAAAGCGAACAATAGCAATAAAGTAAATAAACACTAAACCAATAAATAAATATTCAAACTAAATAAATTGAATACTACATGTTCGAAAAGGAGTAGGTAGAAGTAAACACTCATTTGTTCCTACCCTTTTTTCATATATATATAAACAATTATCCCAATTCTATATACACCACAATATAAACAATTCTAATCAACTATCCCAATTCTATATACAACCCAAAACAATTTATAAATATAAACAACTATCCTGATTTAATATAGAACCCAATAAAAATATAAACAATTTACCCAATTCTATATACAACCCAATACAATATAAATATAAACATTATAAACAATTATAAACCATTATCCCAATTCTATATACAACCCAATACAATTTATAAATATAAACAACTATCCCAATTTAATATACAGCCCAATACAATTCATAACAAGTATAAACAAATAACCCAATTCAGTGTACATACCAAATATCCACCCGGTGTCAATAAAATAAAACAGCTCTATTTTAGCCAGCTTTTTAACATAACGCTAAATGTTAAAGTGATATAATATTTTATACTCTCTTCTCATGTCCCTTTTCAATATCGGTTTGTTATTTTCTTTGATCTCTCTGATATAAGCACTCGTAGCTTATTGATGAAGCCAAATGACATTTACAACGGCATTTTCAATGTACATAATAGAATTCTGACTGTTGTAGGGATTCTCTGCTACATGTGTAGGCAACAGCAGGCAGTGAAGGGAGGCAGGGCAGAAAGGAGTTTTATTGAGGTGCCTACTCAGTATACTGTAGCCTAGCCTACACACAGAGTGGTGCCTACTCAGTATACTGTAGCCTAGCCTACACACAGAGTGGTGCCTACTCAGTATACTGTAGCCTAGCCTACACACAGAGTGGAAAAATTTAATAGGGAAATGGGAGTAACATTTAACAGGATGCATCAGGGCCAGTGCACGGCAAAATAAATATGCAAGTGACAGTCCGCAATCGCAGCAGCACCCATACGACCCCACCCCCCCCATCCACGATTGTGTCAACATACAACCCCCCACCCCCCCCCCCCCCATCTTGGGTCGCATCTCACCACCCCTCCTACAAAGACATCCTGGGGGAAACACAACTTATGTTCATATGTGCTTGTGTGGGGTGGCCAGGTCACTATCTCCATCAGAACACATAGACAATGAGTCCTGTAGCTTTACTCTGTGAATGCAACAGTGTTAAAGAAGAACGGCGAAGAATGTTGGATTCTCAACAAAAAATTGTTAGAACTACAGAGTGCACTCCCATAGGGGAGTGGTCCCATCTGTAAAAAACATGAGCTGTGTTTAATAATGTTGATATTTTTCTTGCCTCAGGCAACCATTCTCTGTGGAAACACTGAAAATGTTCTTGGCAAATTCTCTTTTTCACAAACACGTTCTTGTGTGTCAACAATAAAAGCAAAAATTCAGAAAGATTTTTGGTGTTCACCCCATCTTGTATGTCCTGACGCACAATCAAATGTCACTTTTAAGTGTAACTTTAAGTGTTGTGAGGGGTAAAATGATTATCACTTCACATTAAGCACAATTAAATGCCTTATAAATAATGAATACTGCAGATGTCAAATGTCTGAAATCCGTTTAATTTTTTTATGTTTACATAACCTGATAAATATCATGTGAGTACTGAGAATAATTTAATTAGAAATAATGTCATTATACTTCCACTTTTTTTGGCCAAGACATTCAGGCATATTGTGTTACAGCAACGCTAGAGCTCTAATCAGACTCTGCCATATATGAAATGTAATTAACTTCCTCCATTAAATTGTGTACAATTCTGAGCATATACCTTTGTCTAGCTCTTGCCAAAGGGATGCAGAACCAAACCTGAATCATTTTTGGATGTTAGGCAAACTTAGAAAATTAGATTGTTGCTGGAAGTACTGTTGAGCAGAGGGAGGTAGGTTTCCCAATACAGAGTTTGGGATTCTGTGCTTTATGAGGTGCTCTAATACCCCTTTCATATTGTACCCCTGATTTTGAACCGCTTCTGAAGCGGATCAAAAAAGTCCGTCACAAACCTTTTTATATTGCCCCAGATCAAGGCCGCCGGACCATTTTGTATACACACATTTTAGTACGTACTTGTTGTCATGGTAACCAATTGTCTCATGTTAAACGCAGGAGAAAACGTAAGCGCGGGCTCGAGAACAAGAGGTCAATAATTTGCGCGCGTGATTCATGTTACACTAGCTAACCTGGCTCGAGTGGTTTACTGTGTGCCTCGCGTATGTGTATCGGTGTATGTTTTGTCCAATTCGATGAGCGTTTAAAGTGGAGATTGCCGAATAAAGTTATGGAAGTGGAACCTATGCTTATATTCGCGGTGATTGTGGTTCAGTTAGGTCTTAGTAGACAATTGCTTCAAGATTTGCATCACTCTTTCCGAAAGGGATTTAAGAAGAAAACGAGTCATTTTCGAGCTTTCGCGACGACGGAGTCGGGTTTAGTCCGCTTCAAATGTCGGGACTTTTCATATTGAGCTGTATCCGCTTCTGAAGCGCTTCTGAACCACCTACTAGTCCGTACTAACTTGAAACCATTCTATTTTGTATCGGTATTATCTACCCGTCTCAAATCTGTTTATATTGAGAGTTAGACCACTTCAGAAGCGGATACGGCTCTAATATGAAAGGGGTAATATTAAGATGGCATCTTAAATCAAGGACCTGGCTCAATATTCCCAAGATAATTTTCATACAACTCATATAAATGAGTAGGCCTGTTCAGGGACGTAGGAAGTATATTTGACCAGGGGGTGGTGATGAATGTGAGGAGAGGGGGGTGAATCCGTACAAGATTCTTTTTTGCAGAACAGCTTTTAAAGCAATGAATTCTAGTGAGTTTTGAAGGGAGAATAACACCAAGGGGCGTGTTTTTCCGGGAATATTTTAGTAATAAAAAATTAAGCTTAACCTATACTAATAAGTTCAGTTAGCTAAATAACGTTACGTCATTATCATAGTATCATAATAGATTAAATTATGTATAGGCTATATCCATTTTCAGACAGGATTAGTTTCTTCTTACGTATATAGGTTAATAAAACATTTGCATGGCTTCTCTGTAATTTCATCCATCAATTCGGACGGCCATGATGACCATGTTTTTGTTAGAAGTTTGTCTTATTTTTTACCTGCCTCTCTCTTGCTAATAACTGACCAAATGTACAGAAAAGAGGCTTTGGTGCGGCAGCACAGAATGTATTAGGCTAAGCTATTAAGGCCTGCAATATGCTATGTTATTAATGTGCAGATTTCCTGACTCAATCACTGGTAATGCTACAGCCAAAAACTACACAATGTCTAACCATAGCCTACTTACTTAACTAATAATCATCTTATAAAAATCCCCATGTTACTGCATTGACACGTTCGCTCTCCTCAAACACTCAGAAGCTACAGGGGTCAATATCTCCTAATATCTTATGACACCAAGAGGACGAAAAACGCATTTACCCAAGATTTCTATAATGTGGGCATCAAAATGTAACAAAGCTACAACCAATTTCTTATCCGTAATAAGCAGTTTTCAAACTCAAAAAGATTTACTAAACACACCCTCACCCACCTGAGCCATGCGTCATGTAGGCTACAGTCATCTCCAAGTTCAGCTCCGGGGCTAGACAATCCATTCAGTCTCAATTGCTCTATAGCCTACAGTTTTTTTTGCAGCAAACTTTGGCAACCTTTTCTGCTGGCTCATTTTCTCAACTGAGATCCACTTTTTGTGTTTTCATTCACTTGTCTTGATCGCTTAATTGAAGCTTGGACTTCTCTTTCCTATCTTCCTTACTATACTAGCTGATGTTCAAATTTCACTGCCAAAATTACCTAAAAATAGTTACATTTCACAACCAAAAATAATAGCCATGGTTACATCATTCTGCATCATGACATGATAAAATTAGACACATGCCATTGGACAACAACAATAGCAGGCCACACAGGCATATTTTCCCTGCATCTCTGCATATCAGAAAAGAAGACAATACTACTGCAAAAGAAAGTACCCTACCACAGATCATCATTATTATTATTATTATTATTATTATTATTATTATTATTATTAATAATAGTGCTTGCAATTCATTATCATGAAGCCGACATGTTTGTTGAAATGGGGGTATATAATACAAATTCCCTAATAGCTTGTAAATTTCCGTAAGTTTATTTTTTTCTCATGCCACCGGTCACGTTTGGTTGTGAAAGTCAGGGAGTAAAAATGACTACAGTTTGTCTTTAATATTTCTGTAGTTTGGGGAGAAGGGCAGTGCCCTGCCTATGTCCGGCCCAGTATCAATGTAACATTGGGGGGTAGATAAGCCTTTCTCAGACATTGTGGGGGGGCGCGTCCCCTGTGGAAATTACACCTATGTTGCATAGCCAGGTCTTCAGTCTGCGCAACGCTGAGAAGGATGGCTTAGATGCCGCAACAGAGATGTTGGGGGAGGGGGTGTGTGGCTGTAGGTTAAGCTACTGTAACGCTAGCACAGTCAGACATATAGCGAGAGACATGTTCAGAAGCATTCAGTTTAACTTAATTTTTATTTAAATCAAACACAATTTTCACTGTCTGCTGACAGGGGGTGCGGCCGCACCGTGGTGTATGTACACAGTTATAAATCTGATCAGCTAACACCTCAAGCATGACTGGATAGCTGCGTCGTCTCACCACTGTCAGGATGAGGCTGAGGCCTGACTTTGAATCAAGGCCATGACTGTTTGCAGGAATGGTAAAAGAGAAAAGACTTTAGGAAGAAAAGGACAGCACTCTTAGCCAGATTCTTTCTTTTATTAGCCTACACATGGACAGGGAAGAGACAGACCGAGACAGTGCAATTCTTGAAGGGCTCCAAACGCAGAACACTGCTTTCAAAATCATGGTAGTTGGTAATCAACCATGCACTACTATATGCATATTTGTAAAGAACTTGTGTTGAGAAGTCTGTTTAAATTCTGACTTTAAACAATTATAGATCTCACAATAACTCATAAAGATTGAGTCAGTTAACCTTAAGTAAAGCCCTGGTCTCTATACTAGGGTTGACCCACACCAACAACATCTACTCTCCTACACATAGAACAGATGAGACGTCTTAAATAAGATATAATGTAATTATATTTGGTTAGGAGCAGCATCCAGCATCTGGAGAAAACTTCACTATTGAACCCCCATTGAGCCATTGAGTCTGCAGCTCATTAATCCTTTGAAAAAGCAAAGCCACACCACTAGAAATGCTGCTGCACTAAATAGGAGGAGTGAGATGAGTCACCGCCAGAGAATGAACAGTTCTTTTACAGCCCCTTAGATGAAAGTCACAATGTAAATGGAGCCATTATCACTATCATCAAAAAGGCCCCCCTATTCATACCAAGCAGATGGATATAAAGTACTTGCGAGATGATGTACAACAGGCCACGACAGAGAAGCTCTGCTGTTTCAGCTTCTCCAAGGCAAACTGCAAACTAGCTAGTCAACAGCTCAAAGTGAAGTTCATTCACTCAATCTTTTCCCTTTAATTTTAAACACAATTACTGGTAAACAATAACAAAAGTCAACAATTCCAAGTAATTGTGTTGCAGTTCTCCGTCCAGTTTGTCACAGTGACAGCGTAGCATCTGGATGCAGCCCAAATGAGCAGGACACTTGCTTGTTTCTCAAAGTATAATAAAGTAACAGTATTTCTCTCTAATACCACCCTCTACTCTCAAAAGGATAACATGAACCATAGAACACAACTTCATATTACTGGTAAATAATAACAAGAGTATTTGGCCTAGCCTCCTGAGCAGAGAAAGAGTGGGAAATAAGGTGAGAAATATTAACTTAAAAAAGTGCAGTATTTTTTCTAGGGGCGGATCAAAATAATTGATTATTCAAAGTCAATGGTAAAGTTTGGGGGGCAGAGCAAAGAAATTGATCTGGCCCTGCTTTCAGCACTGATGGATTTTAAAGGCATAGCACTGATTAATGCCCAAAGGAAAGAATACCATCCAGCCAGCATAGCTAAACAAATTGCCCCGTGGTATGAATAAGTTTGAATCTCTTTCAAGCCACTTCCTTAAGGTTTTGGAAATGTTTTATGTTTGCTATGTCAGAATATATGTCAGATCAGTATGATACAAAGGATGCAAGATACTGTCTGTAATATGCAGAGATGGAAGACGTACACAGATACTTAAGTAAAAGTGCAAATACCCACATAAAAAAAACCCAGGTAAAAGTTAAAGTACCACTTGGAAATTTATACTTTTTAAAATTTTTTTATTTGTTTCTGATTTTTTCCCCATTTTTCTCCCAATTTGGTAGCCAATTGAACCCCTATTCTAATTCAATTCCCCCTGTGTAGCAATCACTAGAGAATCTGTTATGCTCTCACTCCCGTCCTTTTGTGTCCCGTGTTTTACCTGTTCCCTCTCGTATCGTGTTTGTATTCCTGTTCGTTTCCCTCGTGCTGCAGACTAGGCGTGGTTTTCCCTTTCGTGTCACTCTGTTCACCACTCTATTTCCGCCTATCCCTTCCCTCCTTTCCGCATGCATTCCGCACACTCCCTACTCCGTTAATCACTCACGCATACATTTGCACGCGGCACCAAATTGATACCTGTTAACATTTGTATTTAGTCACCCGGTGTTCTTTGTCCTGTGCCAGTTCGTTAAGTCTCTTCGTGGTAACACTCTGGTCTTTGTCTCGTGGATACATTGTATCTAGTCCTGTCTTGCCTGACTTAAAAGCCTCGTCTTGTGTTCAGCGTTTACTCGCTAGTCCTGCCCTGTCTGGTTTGATCAGCTCTCGCCAGGAATGGCGTCACCACGCTGGTCATCCTGTCCTGCCTCGCTGTACTAACTCTGTTCTGCTCTAGTCTACCAGCCAGCAGCTGTGTGTCTGTATCCTGCCGCTGTGGTTGCATCGAGCCGGTGCTCCAGCTCAGCTACCCTGCAGCTTAGCATGCCTCCTGCGTGTGCCGCTGCTTTCGCCAACCTGCTGCTGGGTGTGCATCCAGCCGGTGCTCCTGCCCTGCTCCCTGCAGCTGTTCATGCCATTCCACTCTGCCCTGTCTCCCTCTTCCCGCTCTTCCTCTGCTCAACCAGCCTGGATTCCTGTCACCATCCAGTCCCTGGCCTCTCCCGTTCCCGCTGATCCCCTGCCTCGTCCATTCCTGGTTGTCTGTCGTATTAAATATTCTCCCTATGCTTCCCGAGGGATTCTGAGCGAAGCTAATAAATTATTTGAAGTATCTCTGAAACTTCCTGTGTGTGAGTCGTGCATTTGGGTCCAGTTCATACCCGGAACGTAACAGAATCACCACTATACAACCCTTTCAGCTGGTCACTCTTTTCAGCTACAAGAGATTCAGCAATGAGCAGCCTATCAACGGTTGGAGAAGGAAGACAAGCATTTAAAAAAATATATATATATATTTCTTTGAAGGCGCGCATATTGGTCGACTTGGTTCCGCTTCCTTTGCATTTAAATAAATTAAAACGAATGGACGGAAATGTTGCTTTTCAAAAACGCTGTAAGCAAAGAGGCTTATGTAGTAAGTAGTCTAGAAAGTACCCGTTTTTGATTTAAAATGTAGTGGGTAAAAGTGAAAAGTCCCATACAAAATAAATACTCAAGTAAAGTACAGATACGTGAAAAACGTACTTAAGTACAGTAACAGAGTATTTGTAGGCCTACTTCGTTATGTTCCACCTCTGGTAATATGTGCTTTTACAAAGTAGCAGTGAATGCTTTACACAAATGTAATGTGTGATCTGTACAATGGGCCTCATTCATGAACGTGAGCAGAACAAATTTGTATGTAAATTGCTCGTATTAGCAAATTTGGCTGTATTTTGGCATTCATCAACATTTTCATATGCGAGATTTGATTGGACGTACTAACAAATTTTACACCTGCTGAAGACCACGCGTACCACGTTCGTAAATTCAGAATGCCGCTAAATGTAGCTTCTGCGTAATAATTAGAATATGAATTTATTTTTATTTTCTGTTAAATTCACATGACAAAATGTAGCCTCTGAAATACACAATGCAAACGTAGCTAATAAATTACGATTGCAAAAAGCAAACACATTAGATGATGCCTATTAATCAATTGCAGGCTATTAACTTGTTTAATTAGTCTCATAAGCATAATGAATGTTCCCAGTAAAATTTTTCTAAATTGGTCATATTTAAATGCTAACTTATATGACGTTAAATACGCTATTTAAAACACACATTTGACAAATGAACAAAATTTGCTTTAAATTGGCTACAGGTCTGTAGCCAGCATTGCAATGGCTGACCTTGTGCTGTTGGAGGAGTTGGCTGCTTAAGAGAGAAACGAACGTATCTTTAAGATCGCACAAAAGCTATTTGTTGGCTGAGAGTGATATATGGCTGGTTAGTTGTTTTCGGGTTTTTATGAAATTGACAACCCGCCCAGCAATGTTATTGGTGCCGTAACTGTACTGCACAAACGTAGCCTCAAGGCTCCATCCGAATATACGTTTGCAAAATATGAATAGAAAGGGCTGTCACATCTGTGCAGCTCATGTCATGCGAAATGTATTGCTCAACGTCCTGGCTCGAATGCCTGGTGAGACCATAGACGGGTGGGACCCACAACAGCTTCAGTTGGCTGGCTTTAGTGGCCATTTTCCATAGAGTTCAATAGGAAAATTTGTCAGGAGAAACAACCCTTAAAGTGATCCATCCATATCTACTGCATATCTGGCAGCAGAGTGATGGTTTCAGGCTCGTTCAAAGTCATTCAAAGGAGTGTGCTGTGGTAACTGTAATGAATATAGCATGGATGTACAGTACATGTTTTATTCCGAAGGCTAATTCGTCCGATGGCGTTAGAGAGCATGTACTCCCTATATGTTATTTTTGAATGTAAAAGATAGGAGAGCAGAAGCCGTGGTAACGAGGTTACATTTGAATGGAAGTTTATGGAGCTCTGGGGAGGATGATAAGACCATGGCATCCTGCTACTGCATTTTTCCATTGCACTAGAGGGCATTGTTGCCATTTGTCCTTTGGCAAAAGAGGTTTGGTGTATTGTAGATGCTTAGAAATGGATATTAGCCTGATTTTGTTGAAGTTGTTATTTTTATATAATTATTTAATGAATATATGTAATGAATATAGCTACCACATGGAATTCTGTTTTAAATTTCCACTATTATAAGCTTGTGTGAGTGAAATCACTCAAAAAAGCTCCTAGAAAGTCTTAAAGGGTTACAAATATCTATGTGTTCATACTGTACACTGCACGAGAGAAAGGGGGGAGAGAGAGAGATGCCAATAAATAGGTGTACTGGAATCCTTTTAACAGAATTAATGCAGGGGAAATTATCGTAGCAGTGTAAGTACAGTGCATAATTGTAAAGAATGTAAATATTGACATGTTGTCCAGAAAGATCAACATTTTTCCACATTAATATACCAAGGAAACTGACAGTCCTTAATAAAGAATGTGTGTGTGCGTGCATGTGCATGCGTGTGTGTGTGTGTGTGTGTGTGTGCATGTGAGTGTCTGTGTGCTACTGAAACCTAATGCATAGGCATTTGGTAGAAGCATGTGTCCTCGGACTGGAATGAGCAGAATATGATGTTTGGAGAATGTTATGAGGTATTATGTGACATTGAGCAGATGGGTATGTGAACGGTAAAGTTATATACTGGCTCCATGCAGAGCCAGACCAGAGCTTATTTTGACAATCAAGCAAAGAATGTGTCTCATGCCACATACCAAATGAAGCCCTAACCACCTTAAAATGAACCACCTGGAAGACTTTCAAGAATGTCTAAACTAACATAGAATATTTACAAAACAGCTCCCTGTACCAAGGGCTGAAAATTTGGTGCGTGATTGCGGGAATTGCGCATATATTTTATGAATCCCAATAAAGCAGGAAAATCCCACTGATACATATTAATTATAATTGGTTTTAATTAATAGCCTAATAGTACAATTAGAAATATAATTGTCAGCGCTGTTCTTCTGGCTTTACTTTAGGCTATTTCCAAGTAATATAGTTGTGTGTGTCCCGGCTGCTACAGTGAAATGCGAGAAAGATGAAGCGGTATTTAAACAAACACTGAAGCCAATCACCTGCCGGCCAGCGTAGGCTCCTAACTCCAGGAGAGCGAAGGCAAGTTGAATACATCTGCAGCAATAGACTGGGCTAATAGCCGATACAATAAATAATAAGTAAAAATTAATCACCTACGAGATGGCTCGCGGTGTAAGGAAAGCTCCAGCTTCTAAATATGTGGTTGACACGGACAGGCAATTTCCATTCAAATGTAACCTCGTTACCACAGCTTCTGCTCTCCTATCTCTTACATTGCAAAAAATGAAATATAGGGAGGACATGCTCCCTAACGCCATCAGACCAATTAGCCTTGAGAATAAAACATGTACATGCTGAACATCCAATTAAAGTGTAGATTGGAAGGGGTTGACAAAGTGTCACAGTGCGTGCAAGCCGTTACGCTCAGAGAGTATAAGGATATTTCATGAAAGATGCGGAGAGGCTTGTGATAAAAATACAGTTGTGCATATTTATAGATTTTTTAAAGTGTAGTTTTTTAATTGTGGGCAATACGGCGAGAATGGTTGCAGGAGTTATTTTTGTTAAGCTTCACTTTTTCTGACACTACTGATGTTAGGTAATGTTACTTCATATTAGCCAGCAAAGAGAGAAGCTTGTGATGCGATAGCTGTGCAAATTTATAGATTTTTTCTATTTTTTCAGAGGAAAGCTAGCAGACGTCTAAACTTTTTGGAGGGAGCGAACTTAGCTAATGTTAGCTAGCTAACAATAGGCAGAATGGAAAGAGCGTAGGAGGACGTTGTGAATGTTTTAATCCATTCCACTCATTGGAATTAGTGCTAATGTTCAATATAAGTTGCTAGGAAGGAAGCCAATCGACCAAGTGCTCGAAGAGGGTGTTCGTATAGTCTACAAACTGCGCAAGGTAGTCTACAAACTGAAAAGGTAAGGACAAACAGAGATGCTCTTAAAAGTTTGATTGACACTGCAGCATTTCTAGGCATACAGGAGATTCGGGGGGTATAATGAAACGGAGAATTCTGCTAATAAGGGTATGACACTTTAATTTGTAAACATCGACTGTGTTCACTGGAATGTCGAAAACGATCCAGAATTATTTAATTTCTGCAATAGCCACCACTATGAAAAATTTAATAAAATAAGATTGTGGTCCCTTTGTCTCTTGGCAGATTGATGAGACTACAGACCTAAGCTGTCACTCACAGCTGTCTGTCATTGTCAGATATGTAGATGACCAGTGTGCCATTCAGGAGCGTTTTTTGTTTTTTTTATATCAGTTTTACTGTGATTTTTTGTATTTCTTTGTTTCTTTGTCCAAATATTGGCATTTATTTTCATATATTTTGTTTAAGATCTTAGTATCTTTACTTTAGAAAGTCTTCTGAAAAAATGCACACCTATGAAAACGTTTGCATTTCTCGGATCTACAGAGTTTAATTCATTATTATACACATACAGTCAATTATGTAATTATGTAGCCTACTGTACATTAGTCATCGAAGGTTTAATATTGGAACAATTTGAAAGCTTGTGACTACAATTTTGTTTGATTTTAAGTACAATTAGCCATATCTTTCATTGTTTTTCCATCTAAGACATCCATCCAGCCCAGTCTAATCTTTATCAATTTTTATGTGTTATTTTAGGGGCGATTTTCACAAAAATGTTCTCTGGACCCCGCCATACCCACATGAACTTGCACAAACATATTACTCCCCTGTTTCCAAACCCACAAGCCGCCACTTATATATATGCTCAGGTGTATACACACACGCAGCCAGAGATACATAAAACAAAAGATAACATTGGAATGATATACATATAACAGAGAAATGCTTTCAAAACCGAACCTTGGCAGGTAAACCAGAAAAAATTGCAAAAACAAACACATCTGTTCCAGTTCACTGCCTGGTAACATTCCTCAATCCCAGCTGCCCGAATTCTGATTCTGAGACGTTCATTGTATAATGCACATGAATAATGATATATGAGAAGAAAGCATATTGTATTTTTCATTTTTAATCCTGCACTGACTTCCTTTAGGCTATGATCTAAATTCTATTCAAATAATGAAAAACTGCATGAAGAAATGCACCAAGTGGCCATTGTATTTTGTTTTGGACTTGCTTGAATTAATTAAACAGCACATCCAAGTTCTTCAAGTTTGATTGAGCATATAACAATAGTGGTTATAATACAAAGTGTTCCTCAATATGTTTTTGGAAACAAGAGTCAAGACTACACTAAATGTGGGTTATTGTGTTACATACAGGCAGTTACCTGTGATCTTGGATGAATAGCTACTGGTGGTCAGGTCAGAGATTTATTAATTTCTGCTTCAATTCCTGAATTTCATGATCCAGAAAAGTATCATCTCATATAAATATGTTTATGTGAAAGTCCAAACAAAGTAGAGTATTCTGGGGGCAATTGTAACAGGGGGCAATTGCAACACCATAAAATTGCACCAATCTGAAACAAGCTAGAACTGAGATTCTACCCAGCATGCTAGCTAGTTTCATGTGTTCAGGGTTGGGGGCAATTGTAACAAAAAAATTGTGTTACAATTGACCCCTGTTACAATTGCCCCCAGAATACTCTACTATTGGCCATATTTCCCATAAATAAATGCTTAAGCCAAGTTGTTTCTTTTTCGAACATTTGTCAAAAATAAATGAATGAATTGCTATATTTAACATACAGTATTTAATTAAATTGATCTTAAACGTAAGCACACCAAGTGGTGTTTTTTTATATTTTTATTTTCTGCTGTCCCTGCTTTTGCTACCAGATGAAACAGCTCCGAAATGTTTTTATCGCACGCACAATTTTGTCTTCAGTATGCATGCAAGTATGCAAGGAACAATATAGAAATGTGAATTTAAAAAAAAAAAGATTTTTTAATTTACCGCATAAAAACAGAATTACAACAGAATAGAATATATGGAAACATATTAAAATGTTAAGATTTTGCATCTACTCTATCAACTAGTCAAGAGAAGAACAACTTGCTTGCCATTAACGACTACAACATAAATAATCCTAAACCCTTTGTTTATATATTGCACATGTAAGTTCAAAATAACAACATATTCACAATTGTTGCATTTGATTTGCATTGCACAAGAGGAGCAACTCTGAGCTGAGGAAAAGCCTTACCTGTGAGAGGGTGAGGCGGCTACCTGCGCATTTGTGATATTTGTTGGGACTTTTAAACTGCAGCTCCTCCCACCGTATTCTCCACAACATCCCAGCCAGTTCCTTCTCCAGTTTCAGTTTCCTGGGATAAGAAAAGCAAAAGAAAATATAGCTGCAAGCAGCGATTCCTGGGGACCGAGCGGCATGAGCAGCATTTGTGAAACACAGAGACTGCAAAATGGTAGACAACTCTAGACAGGGTTGACCCAAAATACAAATATTTGTTTCTAATCAGGGCTTTTGCCATTGTTGATGGTATCTTAACCTGATCTAGTAAGGGCTTGCGTATTACGTCTTTTATGTACAAGTGAAACAGTTAACAGTTGACATTGTTACATTTCTTAACCTTTGCAATAAAAAGGTGTTTCTTAATGTGAAAACAACATTAAAAGAAGCATAGCATTTCCACAATAGTTTTGCCAAACATTAACTTAGCATTTGGTACCAAGCTGGAATCGAACCACTGACCACACACATGGAAAGCCAAGATTGTATCCACTCGGCCAAAGTAGGTTAACAGAAATGTAGAGGTCAAATAAGACTTTTGTGTTGCGGTATCAGTTTGTTTTGGCTTACTGACTTCATAATTCAAACAGTTAACAGGTAATATTGTGAAATTTCTTAGCCTTTGCAATAAAAATAACTTGTTTTATGTTAAAAGAACATTCTTAGCATGACGTGCACATTGTGTGCCTCAAAAAAAATGTTGAGAACAGGTGGGGATCGAACCACCAACCGACTACACGGCAGTCCAATGCCTTAACCACTAAGCTACAGGAACTTTCACAGTGGGTATGGTAGGTAGACGGCCTGTTAAGCATAGATAGTGTACTTGGCGGATGGCATACCTGCCATCCCAACATTTGTATTTCTATAGCGCCACCACGTGGATTGATTGGGTTAAAACTGCAGGGCTCAAGTCTTGATCTAACTCTCAATCAACCCACCAGGTTTCAGAACTTTATATCAAACGGTTTTAGAAGTACTAGCATTTATGTGATAAGCCATGCCCAATGCAAAATTCATTGGCTTCTCATTCGGCCAATTTTTGACATAGGCCTTAGTAAAGTAATGCATGTATGAAGGGATGCGGGTTGTGGTCTAATTTTGTAGGAGGAGTAGCATTTTAAGTGTTTTACAAAAAATACTAAGTCCCGTGCTTCTATGTCTTAGTCTACTCCTGGTTTTTCCGTTTATATGTATTTTCAGTATTTTTAGTCAGTTTCGTGTTTTCCCTTTCTCCCCATTTTGTGTCTCCGCTCCCTGCACCTGAATTGTGTTTCCTCATTATATTTCGTCTCACCTGTTCCTCATTGTCTCTTCGTTAGTCTGGCATATAGTCTCCCCTGTTTCTTTGTTCAGTGCCAGATTGTATTGTGCCCTGCATTTGTGCTTGTCTCAGTCTTTCCAGCGTTTATTCCTGCCTGCTCCTTGCCTGTTCCGACTTCCTGTCCTCGTTCCTGTGTTACCCGTCCAGTTCCTGTACCTGTCCAGCCCTCCTGCCCGCCAGTCCTTCCCTGTCCTAGCCCTGCTCCTGCCCTTCCCCCTCCTGTTCCCCTGCTCTGACGGATTCCCCGGTTCTGACCCCTGCCTGTTTCTGGACTTCGCTTTTGCTTATTCTGCATTGCCATGTTTGCTGGACACTGACCCCTGCCTGGAACTGACTACGAATCTGCCTTGCCTTTATTGCACTGTTTGCTGGACTTTGACCCTGTTCTGTCGACCTCAAAATAAAGCCTATTCCTATCATTTCTGCTGTCTGCGATTGGTTCCGATCAGTTCTCATAACACCACTTCCCTTCAGAGTGCACTCACTCAGACTCTTTCTCCCACTGGCAGATCCAAAGGGGGTTCACTGGGTTAACCCCCACGGACTCAGCTGTATCCCCCCCCCCCCCCAAAAAAAAGAAGATGAGCTGCATTTCAGTCTGGAAAAAACCTGGATTTGCACATGTTTATACAGTGCAGTCCGTAAGTATTTGGACAGTGACACAATATTTGTTGTTTTGGCTTTGTAGTCCAGCACATTGGATTTGAAATGACAATAAGGTTAAAGTGCAGACTTTCAGCTTTAGTTTGAGGGTTTTTAAATCCATATTGGGCGAACCATGTAGCATTTTTATACGTATTCCCCCCATTTTAGGGGACGAAAAGTAACTGGAGAAATTCACATAAAGTTAGATAAAGTATCATATTTAATATTTGGTTGCATGTCCCTTGCATGCCATGACTTCCTGATGTCTGTAACCCGGACAACATCAAAAGACTCTTGACATCTTTTTATCTTACAAGCAATCCTACAAACTAATTATGCAGGAACAGTACGGAACACATGGTTGGCTAAATGGCTGTAAGTCAGCAACGGTCTTAGGTATCAAACGAGCCTCAAACCATCACTCTGCTACCAGATATGCAGTAGATATGGATGGATCACTCCTGACTCATTTTCCTATTGAACTCTATGGAAAAATAAGTCAGCAGAGGAAACCCTTAAAGTGATGTGTCACTGTCCAATTACTTATGGACTGCACTGTATAACAGGTTAACATTACACTTCATATCGCCAGAAAAACTGTTGACCATTATTACTACACATATTCAAAATTTTCTTCTTACAATATTGTAGCTATTTAACCTGATAAAAAAAAACCTATTTGTATTAATTTAAAGGTACATCCACTAGCACTAGCCTGGACCCATATCTGGACCCCACTAACAATACAAATTAAAAGAGCCAGAATGCAATTTGGGAATATCCTATGAGAAAAATATTTGGTATATAATACTTTTGACATAAATGAGAGATTTTTTGTGGTCTGACATTTTCAGGTTATTCATGTGTTGCACTTTCATTCAGAGTTCTTTTTAAATGGCACTAAACCTGGCAGTCAGTCTGGACATGCATGTGGCTTCCAAGTAAATTGATACATCTGGTCCAGAAAGCTGGTATTTCTCAATATCCACCATTTGCTGTAATTAAGCCTTTAAGTTTTTTTTTCTTTTTTAAATCAAGCCATTTTTTCATGCAGGATTTAATTGCTTAGAACCTTGAGTTTTGAGAGGAAAATCTTGATTGTTTGATACGTTTAAAATGAAAACAGCCAGGAAGTCGAAGCATTCCACTGTCGTCTAAAGAGGTGCAAAACACTTCCAGCTGGCGCCAATTGGATAATGCAGCCTTTGCAAATATTAGTGGATTATGCCCCACCATTAGGCCACCCCAGACTTAACAGAAGTAACAGAAGCCTGTTATTTGTTTTTATAAAACATATTTTAAAGTAAAACGGATGATTTGTTGTCACATCTGTCATGGGGTGGGGTGGTTGGATTCAGATTCATAGTGTTTAGATTGTATGCTATGAAAAATTATTTCCCAGAGAAAACTCCTCTTGTTCAGTGCTACAGTGTTTCAACATCCTTTCTAAAACTTCCCCAAGGTGCTGTGCCCTATACGTTGCTATGTGTATAGGGTTTGGGATATTTGCTGGAATACTTTGCTGGAATACTTGCAATAGACTTGCATATTTTGCATAATGCATGTTTTGATTACAATTACACTTTTTGTTGATAAGCCGTTGAATAAGCAGGATAATGACCCCAGGTCTGGGCCATATGCAGTTTGAATGCCCTCCGCGGAGGGAAATTGCCTTCGGCTTCACCTCGAGCAATTTACTACCTCCGTGTCAGGCATTCATATTGGATAATGCCCAGCCCCTTAATCATTACCCCTTACTTAAGACCTACTTAGTTTAAGACGCAACATGTTTTTTCCACCGAATCAATACAGCCTTTATCTTTTTTCCAAATGAACCATTTGGAGTTAGTGCATACATTCAGTAAGTTAAAATTTAGGATAGTTTGGACCTTGGACGATAAACAGCTGGAAGTTACAATTCCAAGCTATACCACAAAGAGAAATATCTCATTTAAAATAACAGTAGGCTAACAGAAAACACCTGCTCAGGGTGCATGCACTTAGAACTGAAAGGGGGCGGTGAATACTCTCCCGTATTCAAATTCTGTGGTGCATGTGAACAGCAGGCAGTGCAGACGAATACAGGAAGCTGCTTTGCCTCCAAATGTGCCTCGTCATTCCAATGCTGGGCTCCGCACACCGAGCAGGAAGTGCTTCTCCTTAATTGTACATGCCGGATCAATAGCCCCATAAACAGACTCCATGAGTATGTGAGTCTCCCTGCCCATTCAAGGACATACATTCAGAGCAGGCGCACCACAGATTTATGTATCGATCTATTTGGCAGATGCTCTTATCCAGAACCATTTAAAAAGCCATGATGGCAAGACATAGTACATTAAAAGTATATAACAGGAGCAACCAGTGCAGTAACGTAGGCAATGGACATTCAGCAACAGTGACTGAGCACCGAGCAGAAATAAACTGCAAAAATACTAGTGTACACCACCAATTTGTTCACTGTGCACATGGCTGCTAACAGATCAGCAGATCCAGTAAGCTTCATGCTATATGTACGGGTAAATCTAATAATCGGTGTTCATGCTCAGCTGATCCTGATAAACTGTGTATCAGCATTGTTTTTTGACACTCAAAAATCAGATCATCAGATTCCATAGGTAAAGCACAAGTTTAAATTAGATGTAAGCAGTGGTAATGCTTGTAGCGTATCTGTAATTGGGGTCAGGTCACCATATTGGGAAACAATGGCTTCAGTTTAGTTCAGCACTCTGTGGATGGTGTGTGCCAAACCTGTGCGGACTCGCGCCCTTGTACCATGTGGGGGATCGACAAATGGGAGGTACATGCATCCTTTAAATTTCTCTCATCTCTCATTACCTCCTTTTCAGCAAATCAGACTCACACTATCTAGGCCAGAGGTCTATCTCTGAGATGGTTTTCAAAGTCTTTGGCTAAATTTCATTCCAAGTTGAAAAGGGTTAAAGCAATGATACATGGAACTCACAAACATGAGCTGAAAGATAATGGCAAGAAATTGCTGGGGTCCCTGTTTGCTTCACTAATCTTCTTATTCAGATGTGACGATAGCTCAATTTATAAGTCATCTATAACAATTCCAACGTCGCTCAAGATTGTATTACTTTTTAGTTTTTTTTTTTTTCAGTTCACAATAACTGTGGTGCTTCTATTATATTGTCAGTTTATTTTTGGAATGAAAAAAGTCAGGTAAAATATGTCACTGACTGGTGAAGAAGCAGCTCTATATGAAAATGACCTGCAGCATTTTCATGAAATACTAATTTCTGTGCTCGTTGACTTTAGTGAAGAATGGTGAAGGTTTTTTTTTAGATTCCTTCAAAAACAGTCACAGATATGAATAAATGAAAAAATGTAGCATTTGATTTAACCTAAATTCCAGTGTCATGTGGCTCTGTTGAAGGTGCTGATACTCCAGCAGCTACTTTATTGATCATCAATTATTGCTCTATGTAGCCAAACAAGTCATTAGCTACTGGTAGCTAAGGTAGCTTCTGCCATGAAGCTATTTAATAATAAAATTGCATGTTATGCTAATATTTGTTTCAACTTTTATATTTTTTAATATTGGATTAATAAATTGCGCTGACTACGATGAGCATTCCACCTCACTAAATTACCCCCCTCTAAATCACATACATTGTGATCATTATCCATTGTCTACAAAAACTACAAACCCTATTATACAGAAGTATCTCAGAAAGCCTGACTGCCTCTACCACTGCCTCCATCTCCGTGGCAACAAGAAAAATCCTCTCAAAATACTTCAAATAGATTGTATGAAGCAACAATGTACTGATTCCAGGGGAGGTGAGCCACAGCACAGAATAAAACAAAGGACTGTTAATATTCCAGCCAACTATGCTATCATTTGTATAACAAACTGGAATTATGCTGTTTAAAATGGATATAGACTGCAACATAATTCTTGCTAGACAGCAAGGAAAGATAATAATAATGTGTTATGGTGTAGAAATGGCTTTCCAGCATTCCAGTGCATGTGGTTTGCAGTAAGTTAGGAAGTAGACTTAATAGTTGAGGTTCTCTGTATTTTTGTGCGACTCTGGTCTGCTTGTGCTTGATAGTGTGGCCTTCATTTCATATCGGTTAGCACATTTCAACGAAGCTACAAGGAGAACTTCTGCACAATTCAAAAATGTATTAACTCTGTGCAGCAGAGAAGAAAATACCCACTAACTGCCATAACAGATGAACATCACATACTGTAAGTAGCTCCAAATATGATAACATATAACATAAAAGAGCAAATGAGAGTTGATTCTTGATGGTATTTTGCGAATATTTCCACCAAACCCATTCAAATATTATTGCCTGGAATGGCCTGAGATCAAGGATAGACAATTGATGCAGAAGAGGACTATATACAGTTGAAGTCGAAAGTTTACAAACACCTTAGCCAAATCCATTTAAACTCAGTTTTTCACAATTCCTGACATTTAATCCTAGTAAACATTCCCTGCGGGTCAGAAGTTTACATACACTCTGTTAGTGTTTGGTAGCATTGCCTTTAAATTGTTTAACTTGGGTCAAACGTTTCAGGTAGCCTTCCACAAGCTTCTCACAATAAGCTGCTGGAATTTTGGCCCATTCCTCCTGACAGAAATGGTGTAACTGAGTCAGGTTTGTAAGCCTCCTTGCTCGCACACGCTTTTTCAGAAGACTCCAGGTCAGGCATTGGACTGGGCTTGTGTGCCAGAATGGAAATGTCATTTCATCGTTGGGGTGCAGTACAACCTTTCAGGGCAGGAAACTCCATTAAACAAAGTCATAAAAAAACATATTTTTCTATTTAAAGGCACTCATTTTAGAAGCCACTGGCAGCCCCGACTGCAAAGTGTTGCGCTCCACACTGGGCCCATTGTTTCATCAGTCCCACATGTGAATGCCTTCCCCTAGACCAACCCCCCTCCCTTCCATTAAAACCTAAAATCTCTGTTTTTGTTTAAATATCTCTCCACACAAACTGCAGATCCAAGTCTCATACTCTGTCATTGTTTTATTAATAAGCAATGTCAAGAAAGTGAAATGCTAGACAAGGGTAAAGCCTATGAAATATGTATTAAGGTGCAGCAAGTGTGCCCTGTGTCCTGTGCCAAAATGTACTTTATGGGTCCCGCCATGGTGAGAATCTCTTTTGCATTTTTTTTCATTTTATACATGAAATATGGGACAGAGCTCAACAAAAGATCATGGATCGTATGAATCTGCATTATATAAACATTAGTGTTGAAACGGTTTATGGGGTTTTTAACTGTGTCGGAGGTGCGAGACGTGCTTTTCTGTCCATGAAGTGTGCTTCAGGGTGGAAGAAAACATTTTTTAATTGTTTAGATTGCAATGGTAGTAAAGAGGCAGGCACAGTGAAATAGTGTCCCTGGGAGCAAAAAGACACCGCG
This sequence comes from Synaphobranchus kaupii, assembly GCA_029718625.1. Lineage (NCBI taxonomy): Eukaryota > Metazoa > Chordata > Actinopteri > Anguilliformes > Synaphobranchidae > Synaphobranchus > Synaphobranchus kaupii. The sequence continues at coordinate 26,389,478 of CM056392.1, read as the reverse complement.
GTAAGTGAATAATAGGCTCTCCTTACACTAGCAATTGATCACAACCCTAGAGTGGCTCAGCCTTACCATTCAAATCCCCCAAGGCATTTACACTGTTACAAGGCCTGTACATCTGAGCGTTTCCATCTATTTACATTTCACCACATGCAGCACACGACTAAGCAAGAACTACATTACGTATGCACACTCAGTGGGACTACAAACATATTTTCTGGTGCTACCTAACATGTTGGTTAGCATATGAAAAACGTTAGGGAAGCCACATCACCAGATATGATGTACGAGCAGTTCAGACTAATGGCTGTCAAGGTTATAGTGTTTTATGGCACATGGGGAAGTGTATAAATCTTCCATTGTTAACCTTGTCCAAGCAATTGTAAAAGGTCTGAAATATTTATATCGGTAACATTTTTTCCTTGTCCCTTTCTCAATAAATTTTGGAAGATTAACCCAAAACTGGCATCAACTTTTACAGTTATTCGATTTACAGAAAGACAGGCAGGCAATTAGGACTGGATTCAATCAATGGTTTTTCTGAACTCTGACACAGTCAAGTACAAGATTTTTTTTTTTTTTACTTCACAAACAGCTTGGTGAGTTCAGAAATCACTAAAAACGGACTCACCAAAGTGTGTCAAGAAAAATGTGTGACTTGACTGGATCCAAGAGAGAAGGACAGACGGACTGGACTGACAGACATACGGACAGAATCAATCACGTACCAGTCGCAGGAATAACTGAATTTTTTTGCCCAATATATTTTTGGAGCTGGCTGCGCTTTGTGCAGCCCATAACTATTTGCATTGATCATTAAAAAAACCGTGTAGGGAATGTCACAATTAATGCAACACGGACGTAACAGTTTGCACGGTATGTTCAGCTCAAGGTAAATCAAATGCATGCATGGATACCACACAATTGTTTTCCTGGAGTTACAAAACATTTCTACAACCAAAAATAACCATTTCAAATCTGCAATTTTACTCCTCCAAGTCTAATTATTTGACCATTCAAATTTGTGTTCTCACACTTGGACAGTGTTGACCTGGGTGGAAGTCAGTATTTGCTGTGAACTTTAACTCACAATGTACAGTACCAGTCAAAAGTTTGGACACACCTACTCATAGAAGTTTTTTTTCCGTTATTATTACTGTTTTCCACATTTTGGAATAGTAAAGACATCAAAACTATGGGATAACACAAATTAAATTATGCAAAGACCAAAAAAGTCAAATGCAGAGGTTATAGTATCGCTTCTAAGAGTACCTGGAAATAAGATATCAGGAGTCTTTTGATATCCTTTTATATAGAGTCATGATGGCATCACCTGTTTACCTGTGGAATACCTGTTTACCACAGAAGTTGTTTGAGAGAATGGCAAGAATGTGCAAGGCCATTATCAAGGCAAATGGTGGCTACTTTGAAGAATCTAAAATATATGACTTTTTTTTTTGTTTAACACTTTTTTGGTCTTTGCATAATTTAATTTGTGTTATCTCATAGTTTTGATGTCTTTACTATTCCAAAATGTGGAAAACAGTAAAAATAACGGAAAAAAACCTTCTATGAGTAGGTGTGTCCAAACTTTTGACTGGTACTGTAGTTATTCTCTTCTAAACTATTCATTGCTACTTCAGCATTCAGGTAAATAAAAATACAAAAACATCGTACTGGTTGAGAAGTTAAAGTGAAGGACCTAGCCCCCCCCCACACTTCATTGCCTCACGATAATTTTTTAACTGAAGCAGTTGAAAATGTCTGTCCATAATAACCAATTAAACACTACGCTGCCTGTTGTCATGCCTGTGAGATATACGCAATAGGCCTACACTTGTTGACCTATCAAAAACTGTAGCATCCACTGACTGAGCCAATCGCAGCTGAGCACAGAACAGAAGCACCTCAGTAGCCTACAGTCCGATACAGTCGCAGTGTGTCTAGCAAACCTGCGTGACGCAAATATAAAACCTGTAGCTAGCTATGAGTAACGTTATCTAGCTTTGCGTAACTACGTAGGCCTATCCAAAAATGTCAAACCCTCCTCCCTTTTCCAGTTTGTCAATAGAATTAGGAGAGAGCCACCGTAACCACCAGGAAAATATGGAAAATCAATTGTAAGTGTAACAAGAATTCTGTCATGTCAAGTTGGGCAAATGAAACAGTGGTAATTGTTCATGGAAAAGCAATTAACAGTAGACTATAGTTGCAATGTCTGTCAACTCAGACAAATGCAGTGTTTCAGAGAAAGTTATATCAAAAGCTATTCACTCTACTAAAATCAATGTAAGAAACTTAAGAAAGCACTTCGATAGGCTATAGCAAAAATTGTTAGCGTAGGCTTGGGCATATTTCTGACCCATTATGTGAAATTAAGTCAGGAAAAAACGGACTGAATGGGCTGTAGTTTTGAGTAGCCCAAAATATTAGGACTGTCACATTTATTGATTGTTATTTTGTCATGCAGTGAAGACAACTGATTACATTTAAGCCATTGTAAATTAATATGAGAAAGTAGTAATGACAAGTGTTGCTACGTCAATGTTTGTGAAATTATCATGGAAAACTGACTATGAATTAACTGTTTTGATTAAAACATTAGGTCAGAATCTCTATGAATGTATACTGATTGTTATTTTGTGTTGCAATAAAAGCAACTATATTGATTACATCTGGGTTTTTGTTTTGTGATGTTATGCTGGTCTGTGCGGTTATTTTCACCTCAAATTAGTTTGTGACAGGTCATTAGCCTATCCTTTATTTGACAAATTGAGGAAAGGATGTCTGAGCACTCTGTTCATGAAAATAACATTATTACTTTACCAGTGTATTGTACTATTTAAATTTTATTAACTTGGCCCACTCACAAATTACCTTTGCCCACCCACAATTTAAATCCTACCACCCACAATTTAAATCCTACCACCCACAATTTAAATCCTGCCACCCACAATTTAAATCCTGCCGCCGCTACTGGTTGGGACTACATGTTCTGGGTGGATCCTAGACATAAAGGGGGAAGTCTGATTTTGCAGTTGATCTTGATCAGAGTGAATTGCCGTTCAGACTCCACCAACATCAAAGAATCAGGCTTTATTATTAGTGCATTTAAAACTACGCTTATTCGGTTCACAGACAAACTTTTAAAAGTATTAGTTTTGGCTTTGGCCTGGAACCCAAGGGGTACATTTTTGCTTTGAACCTTATCTTCCCACAAACCGTAGGCTACTCCACTTGGCAGAATGCTGCTTCAAGGCCTCTCTCCAAAGCTCCAGACCATCGCATTGTGAAAAAGGCACAATCTAAAAGACTGTTCAAAGTGTTTTTTGAGCATTTGCTCTGACATCCACATTTAGCAATGGCTGAGAAAAGAAAATAAGGGACGGAGAGGCCCCGAGTGACAAGGGCTGCGCAAGAACAACCCATTAAACGTAAATTCACGATGTCACCACCGCCACATGCTTCCGCGCATGCCGTTTGAGTCACAAATGAGTGCACAACACAAACAGAAATTATATGATGCATACTGACCAGCTCATGCTCGAGGTCCCCTTTCTGTCATCTGGTGATTGAGAGTGAGTATTTACGACTTAAAATGCTCCCAGGTTAGGTTGAGTGACACTTGTCCCAGCACTTTTCATTCTGTTAACGTGACTGGAATCAACATGAAACACCGCCGAATGAAGTACTATGGTCAAGTCGAGTCGAGCACTACGGACTGGACTGACACGCAAGTGGAACAAGACAGTTTTTTTGTGTTCTGTGCTTAATATTTAAATTTGAATGCCTACACAAGATATTTCAGCACTCTAATCTTAAAATAACTAAAGTGTGACAAATAAGATATTATCAATGTTCCACAACAGGGAGTGAAAAGGCCACGGATGCTTTTGTGCAATTTATCAAGGTCAGAGTGAATTGCCTGTCATGGGCTTGATTTAACTGCAGGGAGCTGCATTTCCCAGACCCAACTCAACACATAAAGACCCACAGAGAATATGGTATTCCTTTTTCACAGGCTCCATTTAACCTTCTGCGTAAAACAGTCTTCAGAAATAGGAAGTGAACCAGCTAATCTGTCGGAATCGACGCAGGCACAAACCTGACCGGATATAACCAACCTCTACAGAGCTGGATGTACTGTGCCTTCTATTTTCCAATTACAGGTACTATTTTCCAATAGCAAGTATGCACTACATTTTCTTTAAAAATAAAGCAACTCATAAATAGGTCACTTGGGGGGAAGGGGGGGGGGGGGAGTCAGCAAGGGTTCCTGAGTTTACCACTACATTAGTTCCTCTAAATTAAATACCAGATGCTACTCATTGTTGTCAGTAAAAGACAGGCATGTCTTCCATCATCTCTCCTGCAGTACTGTGTTGAGTACAGTGTAATCTATTCACTAGCTCACTGCTGAGTGCAACACAGGAGAGCATGTGTTTCAGCTGCAGTGTTCCTGCTGTGCAGGTGTGGGTGACATAGTGGAAACTTGACAGCCAAACGGCTAAAAATACTATAACCATCCCTGTATGGTAGTATTTACATTTTAGCAAGTTATAGCAGACTGTCTTATCCAGAGTGACTTTCGCAGCTTTCCTTTTCTACATAGCAAACCATTTATACAGGCGGATATCAATTCAGGTTAAGCACCTTACTTAAGGGTACAATGCAAGCATCCCATCTGGGAATCAAATCTATCGCCTTTGAGTTTGTAGCCCAGTTGCCTAACCGCTATGCTACACTGCAAACCTGTAACAAACACATATAATTGTTCAAGGTTATGTTAAGAACCTGTCATTCCAAGACATAGAAACGTGACACAGTACTGTTTATACTTGCTGATGCATATACAGTTGCATAGAATCCAGTGTTGTGGAAGCAATTCCAATTATGTTTCTTGTCTGAATTGGCCATGAACTATGAAGAGCACGGACAGGAAGGGAATGTACGCGTTGCCATGCAGACATGAAACTATTTTTATTGGTTTACTCTGCCTTAGCAACTACCACAGGTCTCTGCTATGAGGTGTCACCTGCTGTGCGGTTTCTGTAAAAATAATACCAATGAAATACCACACCGGCACCTATAACCCCGGATCCCCATAAGACCTGTTTGGAAAAAACTGATTCATTCTAATTTATATGGCCTCAATCAACATTGTGCATAACCTCGACTTCAAAATAACTGTTCATTATACTCTGACTGGACTCACCCTGTGAGGGGAGAAGAGAAGGACAGAGAAGGAATCTAAAAGTTATCTATATAGTAGATAACCACAAGAGCGGAAGGTTCCGCGAAAGAAGAGGGAAAAAATAAGGAATAGGGACAAAACTCCCGGCGAAGCGCCAACGAAAATCAACCCAGCAAAATAGGGCGGAGGCCCGGAACTGAGCAGAAAAGAGAGAAGGAAGATCCTCTCACCCTCAATAAGAGAGAACACTAAAGAGAGGTAAACAATTGTTTACAGACAGTAAAGACAGTGAAATTGTTTACAGACAGATTATTTCACTTTTAATTCACTATATCACAATTCCAGTGGGTCAGATATTTACATACACTAAGTTGACTGTGCCTTTAAACAGCGTGGAAAATTCCAGAAAATGATGTCATGGCTTTAGAAATTTCTGAGAGGCTAATTGACATTATTTGAGTCAATTGGAGGTATACCTGTGGATGTATTTTAAGGCCTACTTTCAAACACAGTGCCTCTTTGCTTGACATCATGGGAAAATCAAAAGAAATCAGCCAAGACCTCAGAAAGAAAATTGTGGTTCATCCTTGGGAGCAATTTCCAAATGCCTGAAGGTACCACGTTCATCTGTACAAACAATAGTATGCAAGTATAAACACCATGGGACCACGCAGCCATCATACCGCTCAGGAAAGAGACGCGTTCTGTCTCCTAGAGATGAACATGCTTTGGTGCGAAAAGTGCAAATCAATCCCAGAACAACAGCAAAGGACCTTGTGAAGATGCTGGAGGTAGCAGGTACAACAGTATCTATATCCACAGTAAAACAAGTCCTATATCGACATAACCTGAAAGGCTGCTCAGCAAGGAAGAAGCCACTACTCCAAAACCGCCATAAAAGGAGAAAAGTCCTCTGGTCTGATGAAACAAAAATTGAACTGTTTGGCCATAATGACCATCATTATGTTTGGAGGAAAAAGGGTGAGGCTTGCAAGCCGAAGAACACCATCCCAAACGTGAAACACGGGGGGTGGCAGCATCATGTTATCAGGGTGCTTTGCTGCAGGAGGGACTGGTGCACTTCATAAAATAGATGGCATCATGAGGAAGGAAAATTATGTGGATATATTGAAGCAACATCTCAAGACATCAGCCAGGAAGTTAAAGCTTGGTCGCAAATGGCTCTTCCAAATGGACAATGACCGAAAACATACTTCCAAAGTTGTGGCAAAATGGCTTAAGGACAACAAAGTCAAGGTATTGGAGTGGCCATCACAAAGTCCTGACCTCAATCCAATCGAACATTTGTGGGCAGAACTGAAAAAGCGTGTGTGAGCAAGGAGGCCTACAACCCTGACTCAGTTACACCAGTTCTGTCAGGAGGAATGGACCAAAATTCCAGCAACTTATTGTGAGAAGCTTGTGGAAGGCTACCCAAAACTTTTGACCCAAGTTAAACAATTTAAAGGCAATGCTACCAAATACTAACAGAGTGTATGTAAACTTCCGACCAAATGGGAATGTGATGAAAGAAATAAAAGCTGAAATAAATCATTCTCTCTACAATTATTCTGATATTTCACATTCTTAAAATAAAGTTGTGATCCTAACTGACCTAAGACAGGGAATGTTTACTCGGATTAAATGTCAGGAATTGTGAAAAACTGAGTTTAAATGGGTTTGGCTAAGGTGTATGTAAACTTTCGACTTCAACTGTATATATTTGGAGGCACTATGAATTCATGATGTTAGTTTAATTACATTATTTTAAGATGTAGAAAAGACTTACCTGTAAATGAGAAAACTTGAAATCCCAAAAATTATGAGTGCAAGCCCAGATCCCACAGCCACAATCCCAAGAACAGGTAGCTGAGCTACAGGAAAAGAACACAAAAAGGTTTTAAAAGGTGTTTTGATTCAATGTTTTTTTTGAGCCAATATGCAAAAGGTACACAACCCTGCAATCACTGTTTCACTAAGACAAAATTAAGAAATTTTATAAAATTTTTATGTGTTCATTCATCTTTCATTCAAAAAATGTAAAATGCTTAGCAATATAATTTAGGAAATAAGTAGTTTGCGGGAACCTTGACATTTGTGTTTCAAATTATTGCCTTTGCTGTCCACTAACAAAATGAAAACAGGTACTGGCTATATTGCTCAAATTCTAATTACATTCTGAATCATGACATAGCACACAATGGACACTGAACTGACCACTAGGTAGAAGGAAAGAACATCCAATAAAAAATGGCATCATTTTAAAATGTTTTGGACCATCACATGTTGGAAGCTTTAGAATATTTTTTACATAAGTTTACACCATTTGGCTATATGTTTATATTACACACAACTTGCTTTTCTTCAAAACAAATTTATCTCATTTCACAAACCCATTTATTTGTTGTAAAACATTCCAAGTATTCTTCTGAGTATTGTTTTGGAAGCAATTTCCTTTACATAGAGGAAAATCTGTTACACAAGTGTAAAATTTAAATTTCTGTAAGTCTGAAAGTTAATAAACAGCATGGTCTAGGCCAGTCATTCCCAAAGACTGGGTCGCGACCCACAGGTGGGTCGCAGGAGATTTTATTCGGGTCGCAAAATAAATTTGCAGAATTTCTTCCATAGCCTTTTTTAAAAGATTTTATACCATGGCTTGGCTAAATACTCGATTCTGATTGGCTGGAGGGTGGGCATTTATTTCGTTAAACCGCCCGGCAATGAAGTAGCGCTGGCAACATTTTAATCACCGTTCTAAATTAATACGCCGTCTACGTTATCTGCTGCCAGCGCCATTAGAGTCGACACTTTTATGAATGGTATCCATAGCAACACCAACATCTGATTAATAAAGCCGGCAAATAACGCTAAATCCGCTGATTTGATAAGTTTGTCTTCGCCAAATATCTTAGTTACAACAACTTTAATCTAGCAAAGATGTTTTGTGGTTAGAGGTGCAGTATTTATTCAGTTTGGAAATATGAACGTAACATAGTAGGGCTTTACCTAATGTAATGTAACGCTGACGTGAGCAACGCTGGTTGCGAATACGAACAAGTTACTTCACAAAGCACGTTAATCTGTATATTAAAAAAACATTTTATCCAGCGAAATGTCTTAGATATGACAAGTTACATCTAACAGTAACAAACTCTGTATCTATACAGTAGGCTATTTTTTTTCAGATGTTCCCATCTCATGATGCAGATCGTGAAATGCAATTTCCTTAGCCTGGGCTGTTTAAAATAGGCTGCGTGACCAAAGCATTTTTAAAAAGCAAGACGGAGAGGGAGGTAAATTGAGTTGCGGTTTCATGCAATTTTCTTAAGTAATGTAACTAATGACAAAAATAACCAAAATTGGTGCTAATTTTATGGTTAAAGTTGAGAAGAAACTATTTGATATATTATCGAATTGATTGTTGACTGTTCGAATTGATTGATTGACTGATAACAATAGCTGCACTTAAACACAAGCCTAATTTTGTTCTGATAATAGGCATGAGCATTTCAAAAACTTTCAACAAGCATGTTTTTGATAGTAAGCTACTGAATGTTCGTATTGTTCTGATAATTGCACGTATAACATTGAATCTAATATGAAAGGCTAGCGTACATTGTCTGTTTTACTGATGAGAGGAAACAACGAGAGCCTGCCATGTTAACTGCCTAAATGCACTTATTTTGTCTCAAGTATATTAATGTGTATATTGTTTTACTGAAGAGAGGAAATAAAAACAATGAGATAACCTGTTAACTCCGCCTAAATGCATTTATTTGGTCGCATTTATAAAGTATTTAACATCTGTATATATTTTCAATAACACATGCATAAAACGAAGTTGTGATTTATCAAACATAATATCTCTTTGAAATGGCTGGTTTGCCTATAAGGTGATGCGGAAATGGTAATAAAAATGGTCAGGAATGTTCATTTATGCACAAATTCGCTCTTCTCAGGATTTTGGGTCGCGATGGTTTGTCATTTTTAAAAAGTGGGTCCCCAGAAAAAAAGTTTGGGAAACACTGGTCTAGGCAGTCATATTTGCCTAGAGAAAAAAATAGAAGGACAGGGTTTTTTTTTTAGAACACTGCATGATTATAATGAACAGAAATAGCATTCAATTATGTTAATTAAATCAAGCCCCACTGGTGGGCAGGATACTGAAAAAAAAAAAACGAACAAAAAGAAATATTCCACATCCTACACATTCTTACCAACGTGTAATTACGGCCCCCATTTTGTGAAGCACAGAATAACATTTAAGAGAAAATGTTCTAAAATGATGACATCATAAAAGTAAAACTAAAAAGGGTAAAAGTAGGCCAAAATAAAATTCCATCTTCCTGAAAGTTTTAACAGGTGTTCCATGAACTAAAACAACTCTCCCCTTTTCTCTACTCTAAAAAAAATGATGAAATACAGTGCCCTCCACTATTATTGGCACCCCTGGTAAAGATGAGTAAAAAGGCTTATAAAAAATCACTTCTTGGTGAATTAGCTTAATCTCACACTGAAAAAATTAGAAAAATCCAACCTTTAATTGAAGTAAATTTATTCTGAGAAAAAAAAATCCCTCATCAAGAAATAATTATTTTTACACCACAATTATTGGCACCCCTAGAAATTCTTAGGAACAAAATGTAACTGAAGCATTTTTTCCATTTATATTTTACTTTTTAAAGTTGATCAGAGTGTTTAGGAAATTTCAAGCAGTAATCCATGACTTCCTGTTTCACTGGGGTATAAATATGAGGTGACACAGAGGCCATATTCCCTTATTCATACATCAACATGGGAAAGATAAGAGTACACAAATCAAATGAGGGAAATGTGTGTTGAACTTCATAATTCAGGGAATGGCTATAAAAAAATAGCTACTCACCTGAAAATGCCTATATCTACCATTAGGGCAATACTTAAAAAGTTCAAAGCAACTGGAATTGTTACAAACTTGCCTGGAAGAGGACCCAAGTTTACTTTGCCCCCACGCACAGTGAGGAGGATGGTAAGAGAGGCAAAAAAATCCCCAAGGATCACTGTTGGAGAATTACAGAGCAAAGTAGCATCTTGGGGTAAAAAACTACCATTAGACGTCACCTCCATGCCAACAAATTATTTGGAAGGCATGCCAGAAAAAAAAGCCTTTCCTGTCATTTCACCACAAACGTAAGTGCCTGGAGTTTGCTAAACGCTACTGGAACTTTGACTGGAACCGTGTTGTATGGTCAGATTAAATGAAAATTGAGCTTTTCGGCAAGCAACACTCAAGGTGGGTTTGGTGTAAAAAGAAGGATGGCTATACCGAAAATAACCTGATCCCCACTGTTAAGTATGGTGGAGGTTCCATGATGTTGTGGGGCTGTTTTTCCTCCAAAGGCCCTGTGAACCTTGTTAGGGTACATGGCATCGTGAACTCCATGACATACCAGGAAATATTAAATCTGAATCTGACTGCCTCTGCCAGAAAACTAAAACTGGGTTGTCATTGGATCTTCCAGCAGGCCAATGATCCAAAACATACATCCAAATCAACACAAAAATGGTTAACTGAAACAAGCTTCTGCCATAGCCATCTCAGTCCCCTGACCTAAACCCCATTGAAAACCTGTGGGCTGAGTTGAAGAGGAGAGTGCACAAGAGAGGACCTAGGACTCTGGATGATCTGGAGAGATTCTGTAAAGAGGAATGGTCTCAGATTCCTTCCTCTGTATTCTCCGACCTTATCAGATGTTACGGGAGAAGACTCAGTGCTGCTTTATTGGCAAAGGGAGGTTGTACAACGTTTTAAATGCAGGGGTGACAATCATTGTGGCACGTGGTTTTTAAAAATATATATTTTATTTCTAATTTTTTTCCCATTTTCTCCCAATTTAGTAGCCAATTGAACCCCTATTCTAATTCAATTCCCCCCATGTAGCAACCGCTAGAGAATCACTGCTACACAGCCCCGTCAGCCAGCGGTAGGACGGGAGGGCGCCACGTCCTCTTCAGGGCACGACTCCTCCTAAGGCTCCTGACCGTGATTCCAGCTTGCCCAGGGCCGCTATGTGCGCAGCGATTCTCTCCGAGCCCCTCCCCCCACCCGGAGGCAGCCGCCAATTGTCGCTCCCACAGGGCGCCGGCCATGCTTGGATCTGGCAGGTGAACCCCGATCCTCGGAGTACAACTGCACCGACTGAAAGTCGGCGCTCTTACCGTTGTACCACCGCAGCGGCCCGGCACACGTGGTTTTATTAAAAATAATTATTTCTTGATGAGGGATTTTTTTTCTCAGAATAAATTTACTTCAATTAAAGGTTGGATTTTTCTCATTTTTTCAGTGTGAGATTAAGCTAATTCACCAAACGGTGAATCTTTTAAAACCCTTTTTACTCACCTTTACCAGGGGCGCCAATAATTGTGGAGGGCACTGTATATAGCATGTCTTTATTTAGAATACTTCAATATGAGTATAACATTAACATCTCACGAGCATGTCTCATTACAAGCTGAATGAAGCAAGCATATACAATCCCTGATTACTTCAGACCAGTGCTACTCAACTCCAGGTCCTGCGGGCCACAGGGTCTGCAGGTATTTGCTCCAACAATGTTCTACACCACCGGATTTCAACAATTGTTTTACCCCCTTGGTCCAGGAAGTAAGCTCATTAGTAAAATATGGTGGGGTAGTGCATGGTTGGAGCAAATACCTACAGGATCTGGAGTTGAGTAGTCCTGCTTTAGACCAGGGGTGTCTAATCCTATCTAAAAAGGGCTGCTGTGGGTGCAGGTTTTTGTTTTAGCCCAGCACTAAGGCCCCGTTCACACTTGCATTTTGAGGCTTGACAACCAAAGTTTAGTAGCTTGATGTTCTGTGCCCGTACACGCACGCATATTAAAAGACAGAGAACGCTTACAAGTATGAATGAGTAACAATGAGTATGAATGACTCGCGCCTGTATTTACAACGCTGTCAGTGATATTTCCTCTAAATGTAAATCTCGCCATTTCCATTAATCACTGCGCATCTGCTACCAGCTGTCACCTTCCGTTCACACTCGCACAACCAAGCTCATTTGCATCGGAACAAGAGTCAACATCGGTAGTCGCTGCATTTTTCGAACAAGACTTGTTACTACTAGTTGTCACTGTTGTTCATAACCGTACTAAGTGTGTACTTGACTGTATTAAGCACTAAAATGAAAGAAAGAAAAACCTTACCCTTTTTGGATAAGGTTAGACACTCCTGCTTTAGACCAATGGCAGCTAAAGTACTTTCACCAAAGCATGGTATTACGCTTAATAGCTCAACCTAGTTAAAGAGCTGGGACCTTATTTATTAGATGTTCCTAAAGTTACAACAAGCCACCATGTAAAGCTAACAGAGGCCGTTCACTGGGAAGAGTTATAAAGCTTGCTCACATGTACACCATTTTAGGTATTTGAAATTTGTAAATATTATATTTATGCCACTTTATTCATATAAATCACGCGCAACATTTTATAAATTAGTGTCATTAATCATTCATGTGGTCACAGCATTCTAGGCCGGAGTACTGTATCAGAATTTCTGCATTGTTTGGCTATAAGCCTGCTCTAGGTCACAATTTTTCTTTTAATGTCTATGGCTATTCTTACTTGTCATTAATTAACCTGTTACTAATTAATTTAGCTATTATTGAACCCTCAGTAATGCCGGTCAGCTTTAATTAGATAAAAATGTATTATCTTATTTTAATAAAAGACTTGTCTACATGACTAGCTAGCCAGATTTATTATAAGTAATAATAATAGATATTTTACTTGTGTAACATTAAACATTGACTATATTGACAAGTGGCTTGCTATTTATCAGTCAATTTTCTTATTCTGAATGTAAAAAATTCTATAAATAAACAAAAAAACTGCCGCTATTCCTGCCTTTCACAAATCACAGTTTATCATCATATTCATCATTGACACAGGTCATATATTTTACAATAAAAGAGGTACATTTAGGTCATCACAACTAGATTTGTCACATACCTCTCCGTGTAAAATTGCAAAAGAATGTTTTTAGAGTACATGGAAGAAATGGAGCTGAAGTTGAAAATATACTTTCATTTTTATCAGTGCCTTACCGTCATTACAGGAGGGGTCGTCCGTAGAAAACACACAAGGCGGGTTATCTAGCGGTGGGCTCCCCTTTGGCCACTGGATTTTCTCGGTCTCCGACCAGACGATTTCTTTATTCGTCCCATTATAATACGCCACAACCTGTGTGGAAAAGAAAGGCTGACATTTTACAATCCTTCCACAAGTGCAAACACTGGAGGTTGCAAACAATGCTGTACCTTTCTTCATGTCACATACCCCTAAGCCCTCCTTTAAGGTATCACCATAGTTCAACAGTTCCTCAGTTCCTTTAAGAGTATTTGAGAGCACTAAAATAGGATATCAATGAAGCAATACTATTGCTTAAAGGGCAGCAACTTTTTATTTTTATACTAAACTTGAACTAAACATGAGAGAACTTCATACTGGAAAATAATAAAGTCTTTCTGGCAAGCAGTTGCACATTTGCTTTTAATTATATACATGGCAACAGACTCTAACAAAGTTTTTGAGTTTAAAAGTACTTATTTTTCAATTTGTGGAATAGAATTTCCAAGTACATGGTAATGGTAATTATAACTTCTAAAACATATGGCTTGAGTTATGCTGTTGTCATTAGTGTGTTGTTTTAGATAAATATCATTATTATTAATTGTCACTATGTTTATTTGAAATTCAAAATGAATCACTAAGAATCTTTAAAAATGGTACAAAATAGCAATGAATTTCTGAAGGTTCTGCGTTCACCATATAATTTTTAAAAAACATATTTAAGCGGAACTATTTCCACATTTTCAGCAAGTCTGTCAACATAATTTTACCATGTACAGTTACCATGCACATTTACCTTCAGCAAAACAATACATGTTGATCCAAAACTACATTTTATTTGGTGAAATATAATGGTTTGGGGAAACTTTATGTTGAAATAATGATATAGAAAATAAAGACAAAAAGGCAAATCTTAAGTGTGAACTGAACAATATATATATTTAACTGACTGTAGCACTCTTGCAGAAATGTTATGGAATCAGAATACATTTTTAACTGGGCCCCTGTACCAACCTTACACCATTTACCTGATGCTTCCGTAAATAACCAACTGTATAAATGTTTAATAGGTAAACTCTGAATCACCCAGAATTAGGATTTACACCAAGAAAATAAGTAATAATAACCTCTAGGTAAATATAATTTAATCTAATATTACCAAAATATTCAAACTGAAAAAATGTTCAATAGAAAGGCACTCAATCGATATATTGCTCACAGCATTACATTCACTAAAGGCTTTACGAGGTGTGTGTAGAGCAAGGGTGTCGAACTAAACTCCCAGGGGGCTGCAGTGTCTGTGGGGTTTTGTGGTGCCCTTTCAATCAGCTGCAAATTAAGGCCTTGAGAACAAGTTGTGTGGATTCTTTAGCCAATCAATGTTTCCTTTTAATATGTTTCATCAAAATGTACATTATTACATTGTACAGTTAATATGGTTTATGCCCATATACTGAGTGTGTGTGTGTGTGTGTGTGTGTGTGTGTGTGTGTGTGTGTGTGTGTGTGTGTGTGTGTGTGTGTGTGTGTGTGTAGAGCAGTGGCGTACCGTCGGCTGTACTATGACACAAAGAAAAATGCTAGCACAGAAAAACTTGCTCTATTTATTGATATTTGTTATTCTGTTAATTGCTTGATTGTTAATTAAGAACTATAAATGGAAACAGGTTGAGAGTAGTATCCGTATAAAGGTAAGGTTACAGAAGGCCTATTCTATAGCCGACAGTACGCCCCTGGTATAGAGTATATAAAGTATATTTGTTTCTAATTTGAGGATGGAAGTATACTTGTGTTTGTTGAATGCGGGTGAATTTATTCTAATCCACTGTATCATATAAAGTCAGACATAAGAGAAATATTTGATTGTACTAACCAGGAACACTGTCAAACCAAATGACCATAAGACTACAAAATGGAATCTGGGTAGAATTTGAAATGAGGAGCACCTCTGATTCAATTATTTTGCAGCCCGCAAGGCATGTCTAATCAGAAAACCTTAATTTGCAGACAGGAGAGTATATGCAAATTTATATTGGAAACATCAAAACTTGCAGGGGTGGGCTGCTTATCAAAAGCAACCAAACATTTCCATGTATTCACTTTAAAAACGTTAAATACCAGAATCTGATTTTGGATTCCAGTCTTTTCATCAAGATTTTTCTTGAATAAAACACTGGGAGGAAAACTTTTTCAAACTCCATCAAGCATGAAAAGCAAAATGTTGGGTTTCTTCCTCTTTCATCCAAAAATACTGATCATTAGTAGATGAAAGACTTACACCATACTGTCCAGTTTTGTGATTAGTCATGGCCCACAGGTTGAAATCCATGTCCCTGTCATTGTTTTTGTCTGTGCTGACAAGGCCTGTAACACCTAAAACAAAGGAAAATGTCTTTTTAGGCTGCAACCGTCACACACACCACATCTACAGTATGACAGAGCAAGCCAGACAGCAGTCGCTTTCACACACAGAACACGGGGTCATTGGCATGTTAACTGTTAAACGTCAATCTAGTGGCTTCTCCTGTTCACACAATCAAGGACAATCCGGTATTTTACCGGGTTAACAGCATTTCACACATGATGATGACACCTTTCCCATGTATCATTTATTTGGTGTATGTGCTCAGTTTACTTTATTTTTTGCAGTAGCTAGGAAGAAACAACGTAGCTTGATGGATCTCTTGATCAAACAAGTTAAGTGTCGCACGCGTGACGTTAAGGTTATGTTCACATTACGTCAAAACAGAGCGTTTCCATCATTGCTGGAGCAACTTTTCAGGAACGCACTCAGGGACATTTGGGATCCTTTGGTTAGCACTGAACAGCAGCTCTTCAGGGCAGCCATTTTAATGCTCAGTGTAAGGTTACTGACTAGATGTACAGGGACATTTGGGATCCTTTGATTAGCACTGAACAGCAGCTCTTCGGGGTAGCCATTTTAATGCTCAGTGTAAGGTTACTGACTAGATGTACAGGGACATTTGGGATCCTTTGGTTAGCACTGAACAGCAGCTCTTCAGGGCAGCCATTTTAATGTTCAGTGTAAGGTTACTGACTAGATGTACAGGGACATTTGGGATCCTTTGGTTAGCACTGAACAGCAGCTCTTCAGGGCAGCCATTTTAATGCTCAGTGTAAGGTTACTGACTAGATGTACAGGGACATTTGGGATCCTTTGGTTAGCACTGAACAGCAGCTCTTTAGGGCAGCCATTTTAATGCTCAGTGTAAGGTTACTGACTAGATGTACAGGGACATTTGGGATCCTTTGGTTAGCACTGAACAGCAGCTCTTCAGGGCAGCCATTTTAATGCTCAGTGTAAGGTTACTGACTAGGGGCCCTATCTTGGCGATCTTGGCGCTTAGTCTAAGCGCATGGCGCTAAGTCCATTTAGGGCGTGTCCAAGTCCACTTTTGCTATTTTAATGGCGTGTTTTTTTGGCGGCGCATGGCGCAACTGGGCTGAACCTAGTCGCTTCATTAATTATAGGTGTGTCTTGGGCGTGACATTCAATAAACCAATCAAAATGTCATATCCCATTCCCTTTAAAAGCCTGCTTTTCCACCTTGGCGGATTGCTTATGATGGCGAAACAGACATGCTCGTGCGTGTTTAGTGTGATCAAGGAATAGGCTAAATGGAGTATGATCAATATTATTCGGACTAACCATTAGCCTATGAGTTCCCGGTAATTCCAGACAGGGCTGTTATTTTACAAAATATGTGCGGTTAAATTTCGTTAAAAGGACCTGCAACAGCTGAGAATAAGCTATCAATGGCTTCAGTCTCACCTTAGAAAACGCCAAATTAGCCTGCTTGTTCAGCGAATTTCGTTTGATTATGCAATGAAAGTGTCAAACATCAATTCCAAGAGGCTGTTCTCATGGAGTTCTCGAAGTTCAAGCTTCATCCAAAGTTCATTAGGCTACCTGCATAGTAGGCTAATATTGCATACATACCGTTATTTTGCCTTAATGATGACACTAAATAGCCATACAATAAAGCTGTCAGGTTCGCAACCCATAAGTTCACGCATATTTCCCCTTGTTTAATAATGTCCTGTTTATGGAAATGTGACCAACCTGTTTTACTCGTAGCGTAATCCTTTAAAACAATCCACTTTCCCAGGAAGACCGTTAAACGTGCGACTTACAGCAGGGGAAACAGAACATGCAGCTCACGTGCAGAGAATGGCATTAAAATGAATTGTGAATTAATTGTGTAACGTGCTGCAAATTTGTTTTAGTTTCTAATTAGACGCTTAGTTCTCTTTAAAATCGTTTTGTTCAGTTAATGAATAACGGGTGAAATCAGCTGGGTTTTAAACGGTGAGAGTATGGAAACCTGGTCACTGTAATTTAAAAAAATATGAAGGACGAAGAATAGCTAAGGTTACAATTTAGTTAACATGGTGACATCTCCGTTTTTTAACCATAGGCTGTCGAAAAAAACCTTATGCACAGCGAATTCGCTGTAGCCTAGGCTATTTGAAAAACAATAAATGCAATATTCACTGGACAAGGTTTTGAACTTTTTTCAGTCACAAACCATTCTATTTACTTACAGGCTGTATTCATAGATAAACAGAGCTGTATTGTAATGACATCTGAAGCGCATTTTCAGAACTTAAATGTCCGTCTATTGCCGTGCGCGAGTTTTCCATTGAATGACAATTCACGCATTAGGTGCAAAGACAATTCGCGCATTAGGCTTGATAGCTATAGGTGTTATCAGCTCCTTTTTAATGGATAGCCATTGTCCCGTACCATCGCACATCGCCTGGATGTTGATGGAGTGGGCTGAGAGCAATGTAATGTGGCATTGTTTCCCTTCGCTGAGGGAAAGGTATGTGGACCTATGGAACCTTTTATTATTATGCATTTTTGATATAGCCTACACAATAATAATATTTCACATTGTGATCTAGATATTTTAGTCATGCCTGTGCACGCCCGTGTGTGTAACAGACAGGAGGGTATGCGCGTTGTGCACACGCCTATGTAGACGCACTTATATGCGCCGTTAAAATAGCATGTAAACAACTGCGACATGACTTTAGACCAGGTTTGTGGTGGTTCTAGCGCAAGCGCTTTCTGCTGGCTCAAGATAGCAATACGCCAAAAAGAATCCTGGCCACTCCTCATCTTAAGACCAACACGCCCAGTTCACTAATGATGGCGCAAGAGTTACGCCGTCAAACATGCTAGTTTGACGGTGTAAGCGTTAGGCGTTATTATGGACCTAGCGCCGGGTGTAAGATAGCAAAGACACTTGCGTTTGCGTTAGCGCCGCTTTGCGCCGGGTGTAAGATAGGGCCCCAGATGTACAGGGACATTTGGGATGGGGGAGTTAATCACACTTTTCTACCAGCGAGCTGTAGTTGTCAATATAGTGAATTGTGTAAAAACCAAACCCACTACATTAGCTAATGTAGTTTTAGTATGAAGTGACAGTAAAATCCACACCACGACCTCTCCAAGGTTAGCCTGAGTATTCATTTCAACAAATGCAAAGAAAGCTGTGTCAAAACAATGACTGATGATGTCACAGATATAAGAAGTAAATTACCGGTTGTGTGAAACCAAAGATTCTTAATAGCAGAGGTGTCCAATCTTATCCAAAAAGGGCTATTTGTTTTAGCTCAGCACTATGACACCTGATTCAACTAATTAACTAATCATGGTCTTCAATCAAGACCTTGATATGTAGAATCCGGTGTCTTAATGCTGGGCTAAAACAAAAACCACGTTGACCCTTTTTAGATAAGATTGGACACCCCTGCTTTAGAGTTACCAGATGGTCAGGCCCTGTATTCATTACATCCTCACTACTTTGTCACTCTCAGAGGTTCTGAATTGAAATAGAATAGAATAGAATGTCATGAATCATCTGGTTTAACAGATGCATGTTGTATGCGGCTGTGATTATTAATTATTGAATACATTCAACACAGTTGATATTGTGCAATCATGGTAATGGTTGTCTGTGAAAAACATTGGACAGCTAATCTAGCTAGCTAATATGCCTTTAGTATCTTTGATGTTTACATATGTCTGCAACTGCTGTTGCACAAATTGTGTTACTATTTGGTGGCACTGAAAGTGCCATAGTAAAAGCTAGCAAGACTGGAAACATCAATGTCATTCTGATGAGCACAGTAACTGCCAGTTTTAGACAATTAATTGGCAATTTATCTTTTGGTCTTAATCTCAAGAACAATATATATTGTACTACGCTGGACTTTCACAACAAGGGATAATCAATAAAAATAAATAATATTTTTGCAAATATTTAACTGCAACCCTCCAAGACACTTGTATTATGTCAAACAATTAAAATCCTTTTTTTTGCCGGGTCTCGGGACGTCATTCATTTTTAAATCCTTTGTTAAGGCGGTTGTATTTCTTACAAAAGATGGCCCATCTTAATAAAATGAAGTCATTATTTGCACTTGATAAACCCTTTCATGTGCATATGTATGTACATTTGCTTCTCTTTCCACATAAACCCCCACCCCCATGTACACAAAAAGAAACATGAATGTGAGTGGTCTTCTGGCAAATCTGTGTAACACTGTGTAAGGGGTCTGGTTCGGAGGACCAGACGCGACTGAGAGGGGATCTAAAAGTTACCCCACGAAACGTGGAATAACCACAAAAGGGGATCCGAGAACGGAGCAGAGAAAATAAAACGGAGAGCGAAAATAACTCCCAGCGTAAGCCAAATAAAAACAACCCAGAAACGTGGGCGAAACTCGCAGACTCCAGTAGTAGTAAGAAACAGAAAATTATTTACCTCTTGCTCTATATACTATGTATATAATAAAAATAAGAGGCAAACAGAAACAAAGAGAAAAAATAGCGACCTGGAGAAGTGGGCGAAAAGCTCGCAGACTGAAGCAGAAAATAAAAGGAAGAACAGAAATTACCTCTAGCTCTAAATCTCAGAAAGTGCTAAGTAAAGAGGTAAAAAGATAAACGGTAATGAAGGTTACTGCCTCAAAGAGGACAGAAAGGAAAACCAAAGCTAGGAACAGAAAGTGCTGACAAGAGAGAAACAAATCCTAAAGGAAATGCTCTAACACACTAAAGCAAGTAGCGTGTTACCTTAGAAGCAAAAAGCTTTAAGGCAAAGTGGTCGCTTGAACCTATACCGAATACCTGGCCTTCGGTGGCAAATGAGACACAAAAGCAACGAGACAGGAAATCGCTGCTCTTAAATGCCCAACAGACGCAAGCACAGGTGAAACGAATGAGTGCGGGTGAGCGGAAAAAACACGGCAGGAGCGCCGTTTGGCGGCATCGAAAGAAAACATCCACAGAACAGGACCGGTGAACTGCAAACCCATGACACACTGCTGAACTCCGCCCAAATAAAGCAACAGAGATTGTTCCTGAGCAGAGTCCAGCGCTGCGATCACAAGGCTGGCGAGAGGCCTTGTATTTTCAGCAGTAACACTGATTGGAACAGAAGGGTGAACACACCTGAGGGGACGTCACAGTGCCAGGCTCCCCTCTGTGGGGGGGGATTAGAGGTCATAATGCATGCAAGTTATGCCCCAAATTCAATGCCTAGCAGGCATGACTAAAGCCACTGTGGAATGAGCTTTTCTCATGGCTTTACAACTGCATGAAATATGTATAGGAAAATGTACAGGAAGTGAGTCGATTGTTTCAAAATAAAAGCTCCGACACGATGCTTGTACATTATCCCACTTATACCACAACTACTTGCCAAATAAATTAATTGTCTGCTACAAAATCATGTTTAAATGCACATTTATTATGCAAATCCGTACATTTCTAGCTTCCACGCAAACATAGTTTCAACAAACAAAAAGAATGGCCTATAGTATCCTAGCAACCACAAACAAGCTCACAATGTTTTTACTTTTGCGCAATTCACACTATATACAAAAATGTAATTGGACGTTTCCATTTGTTGTTAAGTCTGTCATTTTAAAGGGGGCATTTTTGGGATGCTGATGGCAAGATTTGGCGTGTCAGCTGTTGCCATAGCATATAGCGCAGATGGATATAATCAGGTGTGAAACAGGAGGCATTATACAGCGGTCATTGCATAGAAATAACGGCTGCTCCTTGACCAATTAGAATTGAGTATCCAGCAAAGCCATGGTATAAAGAGATAATAATGCAATCGTTAAATGTAAATAATGACCAAGGCGTTTACGTCAGGAGAGATAAAAGACACTTTTGTGAAGAATCTGAGTTCAAATACAGTTATCTTCCTGAAAAAACATGGCTGCCATGAACTATTCAAAACAAAGCAATGCTATGTTACTGCTTAGAATGGCGGTGTCCTGAAAAAGACACTGAATATCTGTCACTCCGTCCTCCCCTCCATTGCTGTTCAAATATGTACGGGTTCATGGTCTGAGCTGCATTAGAGCCATTAGCACTCCCACACCACTGTACAGCTAGTGAGACACATACAGCAACTGACACTTACAATTCTTTAGCTACCCATCTAAATGCATCCGACTCCATTGAATAGCATTGCATTCATGATCAGTGCCTGTTTTACAGTAGGGGGGGGACATCATGTGGATCACAATGCTGTTTGTGCGCAAATGTTGTCCATTAAAACCGGACTTCCATGCGTACAGGCTTTCTTCAGACATAGGGCCATGGTGTTTTGATAGCCTACTCTTGGATTTGGCAGGAGAGAGAGAGGTGAGACGAGGTGGGGGGCTTGGCTTAGCTAGACATTGGACGTCTGGCTGCAGTTTATCTTTGGTTGGATAGCTCAGATTTCAGTTGTTTCAGTTTTTTTTTTTTTTTTTTGCTGATGAAATCTCAAACTTCTGAATCCATTAATAAGTGATTAAATGTAAAAAAGATTTTTTTTTTAATGCTAGACATTAGATCAGACACTTTATATGTATTTTTATTCATAGTAAAATGCTTTAAATCTTTTGTTGTTCTATGCCAGAACTTTCCAACGCTTGACTACACTTACCCCAGAATCTCCTGTTTTGCATCTTCTGCGTGATGTTAATTCCATCGTTCTGTGATCCTCCTTCAGCCAACGTCTCATGCAGGGCCTGTGCATACAACATGAAGCCATCATAGAAAGAGCCAGCTATGAAGTCCTCCTGAAGAGCAACACACAAGCACAGTGGTTCAATGAGACCCTGCATGTCTGGTAAAAAAAAATAGCCAGCAGATAGCAGACCGCTTATGTTACATTAATACCATTTTTAATTTTTATGAAAAGAATTAGGTGCAGAGGTGATGGCATTTTAGGCATGAGCAAAATAAGTCGTACATTCATTAATTTTGCATTAAAAAGGTTAAACACCATGATGATTATAATCACAATTACGGCACACATGATTTACAAAACATGATTTATATTTACGCGTTACATTTGAATGGCTTGAAAATCAAATCGAATGATTCTAGTCTTTATCCGGCATGTTTGTTTAAAACAATTACACTGCCCTTGGAGTAGCCACGTTTTTAAATAGCTTTGGAGAGATGCCCGTAGCAAAATAAAATACTCTTTCACAGACTTTTTTTTCCCACTGGAAGACATATTTACATATTTCATGTGTAAATATAGACTTTTCATATTAATGTACATAGAACGTTCTATTTTCACAGATCCTAAATATACACAAACATTTCTTACTCATTTGAAAAATAATAACAGTCAAATAAATGAGCAAAAACTGGACATGTTCCACAGCTTAATTTCTCTAACCCTGACTAAAATTATTTAATTGCTTTGTGCTGCAACCTTTGCATTTGTCAGAAACGTTTAGCCAAACGTCAGAAATGCAAACACAGGACATTCAGGGAAATTAATTCCTATAAAGACATCTGCTGCCTACTATATAAATACTTTATGTTTTTAACTACAGAAAATGGAGAGATCACATGGTACAAAAACATGGTTTTAAATGGGATTTACATTTAAGCATTTAACAGTCAAACTAACAGGTGAAAAACAGGCATTCTTTATTTGCGGGATTTAAGTCATTTATGTGCTTTAGGGCCGCAGAGCTTCATCTCCGGAAGAGGCTCTGGTACATCAGGGTCCACCTCACATCAGCAGATCCCTCTTTTGGGCCTCTTCACAAGCCCACATTTTCCAGAATAGCTCCCAAAAAACAGAGCAAGCAAACAGCTCGTAACACAAAGCAGCAATGGCAACGTTTGTCATTTCCCCTTATCTGCCTTATTGCATACACATTGCAGAAATTCTCCAGAAATGACACGTAACTCATTCAATACATGAGCAAATAGTTCCAAGTCACAGGAGTCGAATTTAAACCGCCAGCACGTGTATCAGTACGCCAAACGAAACAAAGCGTAAACCTGGAAGCTCTACAAACTCACAGGGGGCATATCATGGTGGACAGAGACATAACTCACTGTAATTTCAATCCAAAAAGTTCACAGTTCATGGAAATATTGTACAGGGTTAAAATGATATATGCTGCCCCTGTCACATGGATTGGCGAACGTGTCTGCCGCCTGTCATTTTCTAGCCCCTTTCTGCCTATAGTGGCTGCCGTTTGTGTGCTAGCTTTGAGCTAGCTTAAGGTTCCCTACTAAGGTCAATGCCACACCGACTTGTACCACCTATTTGTAATCTACCACACCGACTTGTACCACCTATCTGTAATCTACCACACCAACTTGTAATCTATTTGTCTTGAGTGCAATGTGAGCCAAGTGGGGCCAACACAGGTTTTACAATCAAACATCCACCAGACATAAAATGATCTTTGTTATTGGCGTTTACTGGTCTGCTTGAGGTAGCTATGATTCCAATCGAATGAAGCAAACAAAATAAAGGGCTAAAACAAAATCCAGTGTGGCCATTTGACAAGAAAACATTAAATTATTAAATAGTTTTATTAGACGTTTCAATGAAAAAAATAAAAAATAAAAAGAATACTCTTAATCATTTTAATAAATATTAAGTGCAAACTTGAATCTTCCCCTCTATGTCTGCCCCCTTTAATATCTGAAAATGGCTTACAACCTCATCCGGATATTACCTGTCCCCTGGACAAGTTAAAACTTTTTCAGAAAACCATTTAACAGGTAGGTGCTTGAGTGACACGTTAGAATAATAATAATTATATGTGTGTACAATAATAATAATTAATTCATTCATTCATAAAGTTTCATCTGAATTAACTTACCAGAGAGGGCTCCAATTTGATAGAAAATTCTTGTTTAGCCCTGGCATGGAGCTCACGCTGGAAAGCTTTGTATTCAGGATTGTCTGGTTCTTTGGCTGTTATCACAAACACAGACTGCAGCGGAAGAGATAACAGTGAGGAGTTGTGAACTCATAGGAAAAAGAAAAAAACTTATTGCAACCCTGACAAACGGATTAATCCTGTTGTGTGTTTTCACCCCTGTGATGAAGCAATCATTGAATGGGAGAATAAATAACTTTTTAAACACACACAAAAACAAACCAAAAAAAACACATTAATTATAGGTAAATTAAAGTTTAGAAAAAAGACGGAAGAGTGAGGTTGACCCCATTTCGGTTTGGTCTTCTCTGGGTGAAAAATGGAAGGACTGACTTCATAGTTTATAGAGTGGTAGGGTGGAAATGAAGCAGGAGCCCCCTGTCTACCCCCCACATATCTGGGACCAAGCCTAATCTTTGCTAACCAGCTAATGCTATGTCACATTTTGTAACACGCCATAGCTCATAAACTAGCTCCTTGAAAAAGAGAAATACATACAATAGGCTTCCTATATTCGTTTGCTTTCTTTTACAGTAAGGAAGCTGATTGGGTACTTCTGAGATAAGGATGTTCATAATACTAAATATTAATTGAATCTATTTTAAATGGTAACAGAGTTAGTATTATTAATAAAAAGTTATTGTTTTAGACGTCCATTTAAGACTTGTCTTTGTGAATATTGTGACAGGTTACGCAGCAGCAGTTAAACAGAATGAAAGTACAAATGAAAAATTTTGTTTGTTTTGACAAAATACTCATTTACCTGTCTAGAAAGCCAAAAGTTCCTATTGTCTGGATGGCCTCACAACTCTCTATTGAAAATAAGATGGAAGCTTATTATAATCAGCTCTATAATCTCAGAGGTAAAAAAAGTACACGCTTCCATCCTTACTCCTTAAAACTCATTCAACTTTACCTCGGCTTTACCTGTTACAGATTTAGTAGATAATAATGATTAGTAATAGCAAAATGATTATTCGGACTAGTAATCTGAAATACACTAGTTTGAGTCCAATTTTATAAATTTATTTTGTCAGGGGTATGCATCTGTGGAATGTTTTAACATTATTGGGAACAAATGAATCCACCCGACAACCCATTCACAGCTTACACGGCATACATTGGTAAAGATTATGTATTCAGACCCAATTCCCGATTCAAGGTTAGAATATTTTGTGAAAACTACCGAATTGTTGTAATTAGAAAGTTATTTTGTCATGCTATACATCATGTATCAAAGAGAATACTATAATCTACCTTGAAAAGCTTAGTGGGATCAGTCCAGTTGATGTCTGAGCTCTCCCAGGGTTTATAATCTTTATCTAGAAGGCTTTTGGCAAACATATCCAAGTAGAAAATGGCATAGTCCTCTGGAGTTAGGCCCTCATTCTGAAAAATCTTCATAAGTTCCAGGAAGGTGTCCAATGGGCCACAGATGTACACAACTGTGGAAAACAAAAGAAAGCAGATCATAATTTTATAATACACAGTTTTCTTCTTGGTAAACTTTATGAGGCGCATAATATGGGCTTTGATTATGAAGCTGGCCTGCCAAGGAGGAATGGTGCTTAGCAAAAATCATGTTGATGACAGGTTCCCACAGGGGTACAGCCAATAAGAAAATTTTTCATTATTCAGATCCAAACCTCGAGCTACGAAGAAATGCAACACCTAAATGTGGGCTGTATGTGTGTGCGCGCTTGTGTAGCTACATGTGCATGTGTGTCTGTGCATTAGGGGTGGGAATCACCAGGGACCTCCAATACGATATTATCCCGATACTTGGGTCCCGATACAATATTGTGATTATTTGTGTTTTTGTGAAGTATTGCAATTCAATACTGTGATATATTGCTACTTTTAATTAATTTCTTTCTCATGTGACTGCAGTAAAAAGTTGCAATCATACGATAAAGGATAAAAATATGCCAATTCCCATTACATCCCATAGTAAAAAGCCTTGCATCTATTAATTTCACTTAAAACTTTGAATTGTGCACATGAACACAAAAAAGGAAAACATTCAAGAAATTGAAGGGTCCCTGCCACAGCTTAAATTAATTTACAAATAAATAAATGTGCAATTTAACTTAGAGGAAAAAACGGAAATAAAATTTGAAATGTTGAGACTAATCCAATTGCAGCACCACAATGTCAGCAGCTCTTGATGAGCAGTAGTTCTAGACCATCTGCAGTTTCAGATGGCGCATGTGTAAAATGCAAAAACACTTGTTTTACACTGAAGTTACATCAACACTGAGATAGCTAAGCAGTTTGGTGTAAATATGTGCCATGTTTATTCCATTTAGTAAGTGTCGTCACAAAGACATTCAATTGAATGAAGACAGTTTCGCTACGAGCTGCAGTTTTTAAGCCAATGGAGTAGATGGCTAGCTAGCTATCCATTATAGAAAACATATTGTGAGACCATTTTGACCCAAAATCAAATTGAATTTTAATATTAAGTTACGCGAGTGACTTTGAACCTACCATAACACTGACTTGGTCTGACTAGAATGAGAGGGACTAGAATGAGTGTCAGGTTGATAGGTAGCTATGGTTTGGGCTATTTTCTGGAATTGTGAAGCAACGTTTCCATTGTATTTTAAACTAATGTTGATTACGGGATATTAGTCTGGCCCTCATGTGCTTCCAGGGAAACGGCACCTCTCGTGCTAATAACCTTTTATTTTGACAGCAAAACATCTAATGAAAATAAGTTCATTCTCTTAAATTTTTATTATTAAAGTGACCATGGTATAAATGGGATAATCCACGAGATGTGCAGTTAAATGGTTTTAAAGCACTCCATGGAGAGTGGTTCTTCGCCTCGCATTAAAATCATAACATAAAAATAACATGCATCATAAAAATATGTATACATTATACATATATATATATATATATATATTCACATTTAGAAAAATATTGATACTTGGCACCACAGTATCAATACTGTATCGCAATACTATGCTGTATTTATTTTTCCCTTACCCCTCGCATGCGTTTACATGTGTTTGTGTGTACTTGTGCGTGTGTGTGTGTTTGTGTGCATGTGCATGCTCATGCGTACGGATGCTCTTACAGATCTGTGTATACAATCACATATTGTTCAATGCCATCTGCTTTGTACGCCTGTCTGCATATGTTCCCATATGTTGCATTTGGAGAGGGACTGTTGCCAGTGCAGGGGCGGTCCCCCCATTTACAAGACATTTCCTCAAGTGTTAGACCACAGTCAACACAGACTGCTGTTCAGGGGCCCAGCTCTCATCCATTCGAACTTACCATGAGCTCGCGTTGAGTCATGCCAAGGAGTCCTGCTGTCTCTTGGACAGAGCCCAAAACAAATCAAGGAAAAAAACAAAGAAAACGCTCTCCAGTGTTACAGAATTAAAAAGGATCTTCTCGAGGCTTACAAAACCCATCTAAGTGTTATGTTTATTTATTTACTATTCATTTTTGTTACATTGGGAATGACTCAATCAAAACGTGAAGCAGACCTGCCTAAATCTGTCAGTCAAAATGTTAGAGTGGTGTTGCTTTTTCTGTGACTTTCATGGCATTTATTTTTCCTTTTCTATCTAGCAATGAAACAAAACTGTGGATAGTTAAGAACAGAAATTAATTCCCCCTTTAAAGAGACTTAATCCATCAACAGGAGCAAGCAGGTTTTAGGTTAACACTACAGTTACCTGTTCAAAATGTATAGTTATAGTATTAATGTTTAATGTAGTAATCACACTATTCACTCAGTCACAGTAGCAGGGTTGTCAAATCTTTCTTCTCATACAAATACACAAAATACAACTGTTTACAGCAAAAGTGCCGGTGTAAATGCATGATCTCATATAAACACCCTAGGGTGTTAAATGTACACCACCATTTTTGCTGTGTTGCACTTCCATATGATCTGTGTGATAAAAATCTTTTAGTTTCACTAGCTAACTACATACAATGACATGGATGGCTTAGAAAGTCTGCCTGGTATGCTACACCAGGTGAAAGAATACATGAATGAATGTGGTCAGCCATCTGCCCAGATTCTACAGTTGATGTAGAGTGCTGGTTGGCCATCTGTGAATATCCTTTAAATGTAATAAATTCTTACTTAAGAATAAAATAATGTAAGCAAGCATGAAATGTCCTTTTTTATTTCAACTGATGCAAGTTTGTGTGGCTGAAACCTATTAGCTTAAATAGCACATATACACTCGTACAGACCCATGAGCATATGGTAGGCCTTCTGTTTAAAATAAAATCACTATTTCAAAAATTAACCTGTGTTTTAAATAGTTAATTGCTAAACTAATTCCAGCTAAAGCAACATTGCCTTCTGCACAACCAACATTACATTACGGTGGTTTGTATGAAAAATGGAAAAGGTTTTAGTAAAACATTATTTACCCTAGATTGTGCAGATGAAAACAGGAATGCTGACTTCCCAGTGTAGACCCAAGAGCAGATTTCCCATAATGGGCTCATAAACGTACAGAAAATAATGGTAGTTAATGCACCTACTGTATCATTGTTGTGGCTGGTCATCTATACTCAGCTAGATGTGTAGAGGGCTTTAACATTTATATCAATTTGTTCAAATGAAAAATTTTATTTATTTGTAACGCAATGTATTCATTAACAATTTGGGTGGGGAGTACACTGTTTATGTTATTTTCTTGATATTTTTGTCAGTATACAAAATATCACTTTCTGCCTAGCATTGTCAGTGCAAAATATATAATGTTAGTTATATATATTTTGGAGAACTTCCCATAATAATATAATAACTGTCCCTCCATACATGAACTACTGTTATTGTGTGAGAGGTTATGACCAAATGATATTTAAAAAATGCAGGGAAAGGTACAATTTTCAGCCGATGATTTTTGTCACTCTTTGATGTGACACACCAAGTTGAAAAATCACATTCTCCTCAAGTCAGAAGATTAAAAACTCAAATTATATAAACTAGTTGTACAAATGCACTTAGGTAATGCTGGGTAGCATTATTTTGGAATATTGCTTGTTTAGTTGCTTAGTTGCTTGCCGAATGCAACTTGGCCTTATTATCATATAATTATTTTTACTAACAGGATGTATGGAAAACACATGGTTTACACATGTATAGTCGTGCCGTTTAGGCATACAGCAAATGTTTTTGTAGAAATGTTTTCGGATTGGACATTCAGGGTTTGACACACTAATTGCCCATTCTTAAACTAGACATCTTGCTTGTTAAAACTTTGTAACTGGCACATTATCCATCAATGACTTGGTTTGTATTTTCATCTTATAACTGTATGTTTTATGGGACTCTGTGGCTGAGCACATTCTATAAGGCTTTCTCCATCCAACAATTTCCCTCTAATGAATTCTTATTCTTTCTTATTTTCTAAGAAATTTGGTGAAAATATTTTTGCCTGGTATCTTAATCACAAAGCCACTCTTCATTCTAGACTTCCTAGGCATTTCCAGTGGTAGTCTGAAATTTAGGGACTGAAAATAAAACGGCATTAGCTGAAGAACAGAGTTTATGGGGAGAAAAACTATTCCTAGAGATATCCATAAATATAGCTACAATGTGTGAATAAACCTTATTGCACATCAGATATTTAAGTTCATACTTAAATAAATTGAAGTTGCTACTTTGACTTTTGTCAATTCAACATAGTGTTTTCAAGCTCTACAGGTTATTTTCAAATAAGAAGTAGAACAATGTGAACTTAGAAAATAAACTATTTTTGTTTTGCAAAATTAAATAAATAAATAAAGAAAGAAAGAAAATGAAGCCATTATCTTGCTGGGGAAAAACCTTATATAAAACAAAAATACTAAATAACAACTCTCTTTGAACCCCTTAAAAGCATTTGTGAACTCACAGGGCACACTATCTGATAGTTAAACAGCAATGATCCAGCATGACACACATAGCTCTTTGTTATCCAAAACAACGTCATCTAAAATCGTTTTAGTTCGAACTGCATGTCGGCAAGACCTGCCACTTTTATTTGCCTGACTGCCGTAGTTAAGACAATTGCTTGGTTTTCTCTGCCAAATGGCTACTGTCGCAATGTGATTGCCGTGATTGTGAGAATAAGAAATGGCCAGATCAATACATCGGTAATTTGACTGTGCTATTGTGATGCCCGTTGCTGGGATACTTTCCACCCCCCTTGGGTGGGAAAAACCTGGAGCCCATTACTTCTGTTCACTTTTCCCCCACCCATTAAAACTGCCTGCATCATTTTCTATCCACCACGGGTCTCTCAAATGCACACACTCATACCCTCCCATAAGAGAAAATGCAGCTACATTTGTTTCTCAAACCCTCTAGTTAATATTTTTTTGCCATGTGAATCCTAGGAAAAAAAAGGTCAACAAGTCATGTGCATCATGAATTTGGGGGCCTATTGTCTTTTTAGAAAATGTCTTTACATACTTTATGGAGTCAGAACTGGTTATAAAACTTCGATCAGTATATACAGTGAGCACCATAATTCATTGGACAGTGACACATTTTTGTTATTTTGGTTCTGTACTCTAGAACTTTGAGTTTGAAAGGATACAATGACAATGAAGTTGAAGTGCAGACTGTCAGCTTTAACTTGAGGCTATTTTCATCCATATCGGATGAACCGTTTAGAAATTATAGAACCTTTTGTACATAGTCCCCCCCATTTTCGGACATCAAAAAATATTGGACAGTTTAACATAATGTAGAATAAAGTAATAATGTTTTATATTTGGTCGCATATCCTTTGCATGCCATTACTTCCTAATGTCTGCGACCCAACAATATCAAAAGACTCTTGATATCTTATTTTCTGTTATTCGTACAAGCGATACTATAACCTCTCTGCATTTGAATGGATCTCTATGGGAATTGGGGGGTGGGACTATATTTAGCTGTAAATTACACAGGAACAGTATGGAACACATGGTTGGCTAAAAGGCTCCAAGTCAGCAAAGGTCTGACATATCAAGCAAGCCTTAAACCATCACTCTGCTGCCAGATATGCAGTAGATATGGATGGATAACTTGAAAGGGTTTCTTCTCCTGACTTATTTTTCCATAGAGTTCAATAGGAAAATTTGTCAGGAGAAACAACCCTTAAAGTGATCCAACCATATCTACTGCATATCTGGCAGCAAAGTGATGGTTTGAGGCTTGTTTGATACCTCAGACCCTTGATGACTTACAGCCATTTTGTCAACCATGTATTCCATACTGTTCCAGCATAATTTACAGCTAGATTTAGTCCCACCCCCAATTCCCATAGAGATCCATTCAAATGCAGAGAAGTTATAGTATCGTTTGTAAGAGTACCAGAAAATAAGATATCAAGAGTTTTTTTGATATTGTTGAGTCACAGACATCAGGAAGTCATGGCAAAGGATAAAAATTATTACTTTATTGTTCTATGTTAAACTGTCCAATATTGTTTGATGCCCGAAACTGGGGGGGACTATGTACAAAAGGTTCTATAATTTCTAAACGGTTCATCCAATATGGATGAAAATACCCTCAGATTAAAGCTGACAGCCTGCACTACAACCTCGTGGTCATTGTATCCTTTCAAACTCAAAATGCCAGAGTACAGAACCAAAATAACAAAAAATGTGTCACTATTCAATTAATTATGGTACTCACTGTAGCTTGTTTCTTCTTGCATGACGACCGGCTAATACTCACTAGATGTTCTACTTTTAAAAGACACTACATGTATATTAAGGGGAACAACAGTTTTTATGAATTTAACCCTCGTAAAATAGTCCACCACCTTTCCAGTGTGAAGATAGGCTGGTTGTCTTTAAGAATTGAACACATTAACATGGACTGGATAATTGAATTCAGTACTGCACTATGCGCCATTTGGAACCATTGAAACTAAGCATTAGAATGAGTGCTATGGTAGCAAGGCCCTGTTTTAGTAATCAGGTCAGTATTTCCAGGATGTGGCCCAAAAGATAGAGGCCAGCAGCTGTGGCAACACTGACAGAACAGAGCACTGAGGTTATCTCCAGCTGATCTCCTCATGGGATAAGAGTGAGAGGGGCCCTTGCCAAACTGCAAGCCTCGGGCATGTTCTGGCAGAGAAATGAGGTCACGTGACCCTGCAATGGCGGTTATAGGTCTGTAATTAATTTGAGTCTGTAAAGGAAGCCTTTGCTGGTTTTGGGATTGACTGAAATGATGCCCTTCCATATCTTTGTTATATTTCAAAAACATACCCTTGCAGTGATAACTCTAGCATAACTGTGTTATAATGTGACTTAGGTGTAAGATCCAACATTACATTTTCTTAAAATCTTAAAATACTACATGAACAGCCAATGATAATATACTAGATTGGAGACAGTACTGTTCACTGCCTCCTATATCATTGATACTGAAATATTTTACAATTAAACCAATCAATATATCAATACCATTCATCACTAACTGAGTGGTGTCAGTACTTTTTGTCAGTCGGAAATGTCAGTCCAACTTGTGCTGCTGTAACTGAGAATTATTTGGAAGCCAAGTGATTGTTCATACTAATACAAAGTAAATCAAGTCAGTAATGAGAGCTAATTATTCACTTGTGTGAAATTGTAATTTGGTTCCATTCATCTGTGAGGTTATTCCATTTCTGGTAGATGTCTTAACAGAGGCAGCTAGGTTAACTGGAATGAATTGCAGACCTGAAACACCATGGTAGCAAAGAGTTAAAAAGGGACCAGCAAGTGGTCATAAAATGTACTTTTTCCAAGGTTGTTTTGGCTTTATTGACTTGACCCATGCAACCAAAAATTCAAGTTAAACTGTTCTCTGCATTTCAGTTTCTCCTCAATCCACCACCACCTATTGTGTTCACCTTCTCCTAGTGACTCTTCCTCCTCTTTTCCCCTCAATAAAATGAACAATATGTTCACATATTCCTGTTTATCAACAATTCTCCTACTTTCCTGAAACTTATACTGAGTCACGCCTGTCCCTTCCTGCATATACTCCCGTTCTATCCTGCGCCTGATCTCAGGTCCGTACTTCAGAGCCATAAATCAATCACTTGAAGTGATTTCAGGAATAGGTTGGTGGTGAAAGAGAGATGTTTCAGGAATATATTGGCACTGGAAGAGGAAATAGCTGGACTGGAGTGTCCAGTACTGTGATAAAGCATGTCGGCCTACCGAACAATTTTATCAACGAGCCCAGTTTTACTCCCAACAGTAATGTTGCACTAACTAGCCAGCTTCTGGGCTTATAGGAAACCCAGTGCATGTCTCTGAATACAGTTCTTATCAGTACTTTGTCCTACAGTTGTTATTTAACACTTACCTATGAAGTAAAACATAAATTCCTTAATAACAATTTTAAAAGGAAACCCTACCCCCAGGCAATGCATTTAGTTTAATCTCCAAGGCACTGCCCAAGTTAATGACACTCATAGGCTGATGTACAAATGCTTGGCAACTACTAACTTATCTGCCTTGTATATTTTCACACCACCAACCTCGGTTTCTGTTAAACAAAACAGCAAGCATTTAGGATGTAATCCATTAGACAGTATTTTTTTCATAATCCAAACAAGACAGTACAAGCATGTTTGCATGCCACAACAGCCCAGCAAAATGTCAGCTCAATCAAAGTGGGAGTCATTCTAAAATACCAGTGAAGCGCAATTATTACATGATGTCAACACACTAAAGAGGTAGTCAAAATTACATTTTTAGAAAGAGGCTGGGGCTTAAGAGGTACGACAGAACGAAATGGTAGGTTAGACCTTCATATTTAACAACGGTCTCCATGGAATGAATCACAGAGTAGGTATCAAAAGAAGCTATGTAAGTGACTTCTTTCCA
The DNA here is from genome assembly GCA_029718625.1 of Synaphobranchus kaupii. NCBI lineage: Eukaryota > Metazoa > Chordata > Actinopteri > Anguilliformes > Synaphobranchidae > Synaphobranchus > Synaphobranchus kaupii. Next base: position 26,355,075 of record CM056392.1, on the reverse strand, counting down.
AAAAACATGACCCGTCTGACAGAGAGAGATGCTTGGAAAAAACACTAAAGATTATTCACTCAGTGACCAGCTGGGGTATGTCAAACGCATGGCAGGTCGGCAGGGACACACTCCTAAATCCTGGCATGCATCGTAGTCGCAAAATACTTTTTTTTTTAACATAAATAATGCCCACAAAATACAAACTGTTTAACAGGAGAGCATTGCCCGCTGTGATATTACACCCAAAGCTTTATGTCAATACTAGATGAAGAGTTAGAAAGTCACTAAAACTAAAATAAAAAAACAGCCAGCTGTTCTCAATGACCAAAAGGAATAAACAAGAACCATCCCATGGAACTTCCCATCGAACCCTGAAAAGTGGGAGTGTCTAATTCAAACAGATCTGTTAAATTAAAAACTTTTCTGTAACACTCCTCATCTTTAATAAAATATGCATTATGCACATAAATTAATTCAAAACAAACCAAAGACGAAGTAGCAGCTGCCTCTGCTAAATAAACAGAAACAGCATTCATCCATAACACACCTCTGCATTCATGAAAACAGCTGACTACTCTAGAAAATAATCAACAGAAATGTAGTTGAAATGGATTTCACCTCATGAATAAATATATTTCTTTAAAGTGTAATATGATGGCTTAATCCCATAACAGCTCAACACCGAACATAGATATTGTCCAAACAGTAATTGTCCAATCTTTTAATTTCCATACAAAATCTTCAAAACTTTTATGCACCCAAAGTCTTTTTTAACTATTTACATGTTAATTAAGCCTTTGCAAGCAGTGGCTGGGCAATATTGTATTGTGGTGAATAATATTAGTTTATAGAAACAGATAAATACGTGCATATGAATCCATTCTAACAAAAATGCATTTGAGTGCATTTGACTGTTTTTGCTCAAATAAATAAAAGCACGTAAAACTACAAAACTGCACAGATAAGAAGCACATGCCTGTGAAACCCTCAATCATATATCCACTGCCTACAAGTTAACATTGTTTCTACAACTTCAAAGAAGTCATATAGGCACAAAGAGTGGTTGTTCACGGGGTTAGCATTCCATTAGTAGAATTCATTGGCAGAGAGATTCCAAACACAAGGCTACTGACTTCCTCAAGCTGGGTCACTGTAAATAAATTAAACATAAAAAAAAGAACTGCAAGACACTTAAAGACAATTTTCATATTGTGAGAAAAATGTTATCGAAGACAAATGGTGTGAAAGTCAAGCTTTAGGGAAGTTATACAATTTGAGTTGACTGATTTGAGTCTAATAGTGGTTTAGACTCAAATCAATCAACATTTATCATGAACTCTAACTTTCAAATAATTGAAAATGTTAACTTTGTTTTGCTTTGTTTTTCAATGTAAATACATTTTCTTCCCATTCATTTTGGAGATTACTGAGCTTGCCAATGTCTTCATGAAGAAAATTGGCTGAATTGATGTTGATTGAGATACTGATAAGGAGGGATCTACAGATACAACTGGATACAATGTGAAAAAATGTGATAAAATTATGAACACAAAATGACGTCTATAAAGCTAAATCATGGTTCACAGGCAGAGGCCACCAGTAGTATGCGAGTTGGATCTGTTTTTACTTTTGGTTGATTTACATCTTCTAGTCATGCTCCCCTTGTCAGACCTGACAGAAGTATGGATTCAGACATATCTGTGGCTACAAACCAGGACCCTCGTCTGCAAGAAAGCTCAAGCTTGGACGGAAAGAAAAAGACATTCCACGCTGACAGCGAACCTAAGCATGGATTCAAGTCTACAGCGAGAGGATGAAGGGAAGAAAAATAATCTACGCTCTGGACAGGCCATTGAATAATTCCGGTAAAATTGAAGATACACACCCAATTGCTAACAAGATGGTGATCAATGGAAGATAACCATTCAAAAGAAAGAAGAATGAACACTCTCTGCACTCTCTTTATTTGACAAGAAAACAACCAATGCTTCAGCACAATGTGCCTTCAGCTTGATTTATTCTATGGATGCCATGCACGATTGTGAACGGATATATATTAGTAAATACATAATATGTGCAACAAATGACATTTTGACATATCCTAATATAAGAATATATTGAATATAACACCTGTCAAATTTTACATGAACCTTCTAAACTATTACAATATCAAATAAGTTTGATTATTGTATGATTTTTTGTTGCTTACCTGGAGAATATTATAAGATAGCAAAATGTCTGTATCTATATGTGACGATGACAAAAAAGTGAGTTTCGGTATATACATAGGAACTGAGAAATTGACAAATTGCATCACTTTTAGTACAATATATTTGTAGCTAGCTTCATTTGCTATTTTTTTAGTTTTATTCTGTTGTGTATTACTCGATTAACTGCTTAAATTACTTTAAAGTGCCTTGGAGATTAAACTAAATAAGTAACTGCAGTACGGTTGTGGCTGTTACATTTATAATAAGAAAAGAGTAGGATCCCACTGTAATGGGCTACATTATACAGTACATTGTACAGCTGACGACAGAGACAAAGGAGGACTGATGAGGTCTCAACTCTTGAGCTGTTGTGATGGACAGAATCTCCATGTTCTTATTTTTGTTATAATCTACTGCAAATTTGTTTCTTCTCCAGATTCTCCTCAAATATTTTTCAGTCAAAAACACTATATACAGTATAGCTGTCATAATGTATGAATTGCATTTAATGAGCATCAAAATACCAGTTTCACAGAAAAGGATATGCAATGTACACTCCTCCTCAATTAAGATGAGCCCTCGCGCCACCTAAAACCTTCCTCAATATAATAAGATTTTAAATCTTTAAAACCAGGTCTTCACATTTGTCTCTCATTAATTGGGCAGATAATTTTACCCAATTTATATTGCCATTAAAGGAAAACAGTTTAGTAGTGTCAACACAAATGGCTAGTTTATTCAAGTACAAACCTTTTTTCAGTTTTTTCTCTGCTAAAGGTCAAAAAGATTGTATTGACTCATTATAGCTTTTGATAAGAGGCTATTTAGTTCAAACACTGCCCTTAAAAAATAAATATACACTGACTAACAATGGTCGACTATTGACTACACATCTGGTCTCATTCTGTATGGCCACATTACCTTTACAATAACAGTGCTGTTAAAATCATATACTACCCTGATGTCTATTATGTGGGAAACATGCAAGGATAAGGTCACATCTTACATATTATTACATGGTTTTTCAGGTTTTTTAGATGTGTGTCAGTTTAATGTAATCCTATATGATTAACTGCTGGGGATTGCCAAATATTTTATAATCTATCGTCCATCCAAAAAGGTAATGAAAACTAAATGGGTACCCATTTCATCTAGAACAGGACACTTCAAAATCGAAATAAATATATATAAAATATATATAATATATTTCTGAATTAATACAAAGCATTGCGGTATCTAAATCGACACCTATACTTATTTTATCCTACACCTATACAAATTTTACAAATAAGCAATAATGTGCAGTTAACGTTAATATTGTTTCGTTCACCTGGAAAACGGCATTTACTCGGAGCAAAAGGTTTAGCCATAGTTTACATTTACAGACGTAGCATTACGCTTTGAGAAAAAAAAAAGGCAAACCGTGTTTGGTTTGGACACGCTCGAGCCCCTAAGCTCGCTATAGGAGCCACCATAAATAACTTGCCTTGAAGACAGTAAGCACAAGCAGGTGGTCAAAATCAATAAACCAAGAGCTTGAAATTCCGTAAACGCACATTCTTTATGTGTTTCAGTCTTTTCGTGAAACGTAGCCTAGACTATTCTACAGCATTTAATGTCCTTTTTGATGCTTCTTTAAATTTTAAATTATCGCGATACGTGTGGCATCTTATTTCGAGGTAACCTATTGGAAATGATAAAATAAATAAAATAATACATTTAAACTCTTCAAGTAACACTACATCAACATACCCTCGTCATATGGCACTGGATATGGCCATATAGCTGGTTTGTACGGTAAGGAGCTTCTCAGATCCATTTATAGGAGTCCCAAACATATTTGCCTGTATCCCGAAAGCAAAGTAAATAAATACATCAATAGTTTCTCTCATTCAAGGACTTCATTACATTTCCATACATTTATATAGGGTATGCTTCCTATGAACATACTCTCTCTATCCTCAGAACACGCCTCTGTGCGCGAGTAGGCTATACCAACAAGCGGCGGTTGAAACTTACTTCTTCCGTTGGATTTCAATGAGGAAATAATTTCTTTATAATCGGAGCCTTTTTGTTCATCATAAGGGAAAGCTTCGACTGTAAGATTTTCACGACGCAAAACTAAGAAAACGCCTTCAGAGATGAAGTAATATGGTCTATCATCCATTTTTATGTCATGGAACAGCATAACAGCCCGAGATGTCCAGTTGAAATGCGAGTGAAGGTAATAGGCGAACTCCCCAAGTTTAGTTGTGGAGAGGCCCGTCCGTACAATGGTTCTGTATTCCTCCTTTGAATCAAATCCATATGCTGGTGCCCATGCAGTTATCAATGGGAGCTTCCAATGGTTAACAAACCTTCCCACGGAGGCGACCGAATACACACAGCCAGGTCCAAAGAACGCATCGGGTTTTTCGTACAGTTTAGTATCCACAGCCATTATTTGAGCTTGACTTTCTGAACAACCAGTGCCGTGAGACTCTGTGCTATGGTTCAGTAGGTTAATAGTATAGCCCTTCAAAAGTTTTCCCTTTTTCATAATTTCGTCGTGGGCCATGCGAATTGCCGGGAAAACCCTTGGAAATGCAAAAGAATATTTGATGTGATTGTCGGGAAGCATCACTACCACGGTGACGTTCATTCCCATTTCTGTTCGACACCTGGCCACAAGAAAGCACGTGAACACAAGAAACAAACTATGCCCAAGCTCCATCTTGCATCCCATTCAAACGACTGGAAACTATCCCAAGAAAAAAACGCGATGATACCAGATAATTGATGCGGTCAGTTACTTTCTTGAATCCAATTCTTTTCTTTAAATTTGTGTTTTTTTAATCTCAAGAAAAATGAGCAGTGGTAAAAGAATCCATTTGTTACTCTCCTAAACAGTCCGGTAAATCTCCACTGTGGAATACCTTTACTGCGCATTGACTTGAGCTCAGTTACTTCTGCTCCACGAGTCCACCCTGCGCGTGTGATAGCATCCATCCAGATCACTTCAACTTAAGAGATCAGTAGAACCTTCAGCTCAGCCCCCACCACGTCACATTGCAGGAGCACACACTTAAAGGACCTTTAGCGCCATCTGTTGGGAAAATTTAGGATGACTGGTCGAAATTAGTGGCATTTTACAAATAAGTCAATTACTTTTTGGGGTGTAAGTCATAGCTCCATGGTTTTACACTTAAAACAGAATTCTAGCAAACACAAATGGGAACGTCAACCTTCGGTTTGAATTTAACTGTGTGCTAAAGTGATGATTAAGAAACAAGAACAATGGGAATTCAAAGAGTCAAATTCCTTTTAAATATAATTTTGATAAAATATATGTGTCATTATCGTTTTTACAATTTACAATATATTGGAGCATATTTATTTTCAATAAGGTATGTGACCGTCCACTGCACCTTGAGGAAGATGATGGGGTGAAAACAGAGGTGGTGTTGCAATGAAAAGAATAAAGGATACCCGCACACCAGCTAATGCTTTCTTGTGGTTTATTCCGAATGCAAAATTTTGACCAAAGAGGTCTTTGTCAGGCTTTATCAAATTTTGTCTAATTTTTTCCCCTGTACCTGGCCAAGCCAGTTGGATGTGTGTATACTACGTTCTTCCGAGAAGCCATAACAAAAAGAGTGTCATTCATGATAGAGGGAGGAAGTGAAAAAATGGCGTGGCTTGTCCCTTTACTCATTTATCAATTAGTTTTTTTAACATAAATATTTTATTCCGGTCACATGTCAGGGACTGTAGAAACAAGTTTGGCTCAAACTGTGGCTGTAGCAAAACCCAAAATGAAAATTCAGCCAATATCTGAAAATGCAAAGGAAATGAGATGTATTGCTTACATCTCATCTCATCTGCATTGAACCCTCAAAAACCCAACAAGTGTTTTTGTTCTCAGTGGGAAGAAAAAACACTTTTAAAGGATGGCGAGAAAAAAACTCCCCGGTGAGAAGAAATCTTGTGAAGAACCTGAATATTGAGGGTCGTAGAGGTGTGTGTGTGTGTGTGTGCGTGTGCGTGTGCGTGTGTGCGTGCGTGATTTTGTAACAACACAACTAAATTATGAAATTGAACCTGAGATTTTAAAATGTTCTCATGCAGGACAAAAGTGCTTCCTGATGTCTCTTTCCATGCTCTGTTGTGTCAGTCACATCACAGTGAAAAGTCACATCACATCACTTCCTTCCCAAGGCCTGTTTGCTCCCCTCATATCTAAGAGATCTGAATCTTTGACTGTTGTACTAATGAGTTTGCTGTGTAACTCCCTGCCCCTTCCCGCTTCTCCTAATGAGTGCTATGCTACGGCAAGCGATGAGGAGCAAAATTACTGTGTTAGGTAGCAAGAACAAAGTTGGTCTTACAATGTATGATGGGGATATCAAACTCCTGGAGAGTTGCTTTGTCTGGTCTATATATATATATATACGTATATATGTATATGTATATGCTTCAATTAAATAAATTATTGGAATCATTTATTTATTACTTTTTCCCAATGCTGATTGAAAGGAAACCACAAAAACATGCAGATGCTGCAGCCTTCCAGGATTGCAGCAGGAGATCCCTGCTTGAGGGATAGAGTGCAGATAGAGATAGCATGTTGGATATGACGTGGATTTGGGTAGTAGTGTACGGTATAATGTGATATGATCTTGAATCATAAGGTTAGTTTGGTGCTATTGAGGTCCATGAAACTGAAATGAGAAATATAAATGCAATCCATTATAATTGTTATTATTACTATACTACTACTACTAATAATAATAATAATAATAACTAGATTAACAATTCCCAAATAAATTGTAGGTGTGGTCGCTTCGCAGTGGTATCAATTGCTGGAAATGGTATAGAAAGATGGTAATATCATATGATATAGTGTGAGGTGGTAAATAAATGGTGGAAATGCGTGGTAATGTGGTATAACGGGACCCAAGTTAGGTGAAAGTGTTAAAATATGGTGATGTATTTTGTGGTAAGTAGTCCAAAGAACCTGGCAGTGTAATATGTTACAGCATCCACATTCTATTGCATCGGTTTTCAAAATGTGCCTATTGACTCCCATTAATTTTTTTGGCGATATAAGGTCAGTTATATGAAAAAGTGTATATGGTATAAAGGTAACAACCTAGAGGGTGTATAAAGGTATAATATGAGGTATGAATGGTATCGATGGTGTGAATGGTATAGAAGGAGATAGGTTCTCAAAAAGTGGTGGAATAATAATAAGTATGGTGAATAGCAAAAGGTGTGGTTTCACAACCACACCTAATAATACTAATAATAATAAGAAGAAGAAGAAGAAGAAGAAGAAGAAGAAGATATAAAAGTATTTCAGTAGAGTGAAAGGAATGGGGAGACGCTGAAGAAAGGACACGATTCAGTTTGAACCCAGTACTCTGCCCTGCATAGCATGCGGCTTGTTTTTCATAATTGGATTCTAGCTTCAACTGTAACATGAATATATTTCAGCACTGTGAACTAGTGTGTTACTGCAGATATCAGTTACCTCAAAAGTCAAGTCCAAATGAATACGTACAGGAACTGGACACAGTGGAGGGTGACTGTTTTCTCTGCTGACATGATATACAGTGCAGTCCGTAAGTATTTGGACAATGACACCCGTTTTGTTGTTTTGGCTCTGTAGTCCAGCACATTGGATTTTAAATGGAACAGTGACTATGAGGTTAAAGTGCAGACTTTCAGCTTTAATTTGAGGGTTCTTACATCCATATCGGGTGAACCGTGTATCAATTGTAACCCTTTTTATACATAGTCATCGTCATCCCCATTTTAGGGGACAAAACATAATTGGATAAATTAACATTAACCTAAATAAAATCATCATATTTAATATTTGGTTGCATATCCTTTGCATGACATGACTTCCTCATGTCTGTGACCAAACAACATCAAAATGTAGAATGGATATTCTTTTTTAAATGCAGTGTAGATTAATATCAAACAAAGTATAATCTGGGTTATAATAATGAAATGACTGAAAGTGTATTTGCATAGTAGTTACTGTACACCAGTGCTTCTCAAATAGTGGGGCGTGCCCCCCCAGGGGGGCGCGGCGCGATCTCAGGGGGGGCGCGTGTGATCCCGGGGAACATGCTTTTTCTGTATTTCTTTCTTTTTGTGTGTGTGTGTGTGTGTGTGTGCGGGGGGGGGGGGGCGCAAAATGTTTTCTTCTTCCTAGGGGGGGCGTAACAGAAAATAATTGAGAAACACTGCTGTACACCAAGGTAGGTACAAATTTATCACAGCAACTCAATTATTCTCCACTAGGTGGTAGCAGATAAGCTGAAACTCGTGGATGTTTACAATTTCATTGTGGTTGGTTGTGCCCCAAAGTGCTGATCCTGGTAATCCAAACCCAAATACTGGATATTGGCTCATACTTTTGTTAATCAATGCAGTTCAGATTTTGAGATCTTGTGGATTTGCTGAAGTAGTAGACACAGTGAGCAGTGCGAGCTTTGGTCTGTGTCTTCATAACACAACACAAACATTCCTTTAAAATAAGGTCAATGCTTGGAGACTACATATTATTCACAAGTTTCAAAAAAATGTATAAATGGTTGTACACAGAGAGAGAGAGAGAGAGAGAGAGAGAGAGAGTGAGAGAGAGAGAGATAGATAGATAGATAGATAGATAGATAGATAGATAGATAGATAGATAGATAGATAGATAGATAGATAGATAGATAGATAGATAGATAGATAGACTTTTGAGATCCTTTAATTTATTTGACCACATCACCTACAACAACTCGCAAGTAAACAAGTACAACAAGTAAAATGACCCCCTCACTCCCCCCACCCCCCCACACACCCATTGCCAATGCCAACACACACCTGCACCACACCTACATCCAACCAGACATCATCACATAACCCACTGCCCTTTACAACAACCCACAGGTCACAATGGAATCACCAGGAGACTTGGCAGCCATGCACAATATATTACATTGCATATAATGAACAGTATCCATCTAAAAAAAATGCATAGCTTTGTTGACATTACGTGACATTTACGTACAGCTCCCCCAATCCAACCAGACTACTCCAATCCCATACAAATGAACAGATAGAGAGAGAGAGCTTACCCTAATAAGATACAAATTTAAATACTTTTTTGTTCAAGGTGGAAAAGGTTCTCATAAAATCTCATACACAGAATAAGTACAAAAGGAGACATTACGCAATATGCAGGAGAAAAGAAAAACTTTAAACAGACAAAATGCGATGCCCCTGGTCAACGAGCAGATTTGTAAAGCTTATAAATGTACTGTCTGTATTTATTGTCAACATCCCGCATGAGTTCCAACTAAGAATGCAATTGTTATGAATCAGAAATGCTTTATTTGTAACTTAAAGTGCAATAGAAAGGTGGTTAATGCATACAGCAAGAATGTAATCAAAGAGCTTTATTTAATTCTCATGTTCTTTTAATGATGAATGCAATAACTGCCTTTTTAAAAATCAATAAATAAATAAAATAAAGAATTAGAAAACACTATAATTAAGGGTTCTGAACCATTATTCTGGAACTGAATACATATTCACAGCAACCTGACTACGTGTTTTTTTAACAATTGGACGCTGTTGTATGCACAAAGTGCCTCCGAATAACAGCACCTCCTAAATAATAATAAATAGATGTAATGATTATCCTCCCGGAATCTCAACATTCCCAAAGAGGGGAGGTAGGTGAGCGAGTGGTGTATATAAGCAAACGTGATTACATAGCCCTGTCGCTCAATCAGGCTGAGAAGGACTTAGAGCACACTCATCTACATTTGGAATCCTGCTGCCAAGTCTCCTGGTAGATTCACTTGCACGGGGGCTACCACTACACAAGTACCAGGAAAAGGATATACACAGTACAGTGACATATACCACATGTGGGAGCAATAAAAGTTGTACAGTTGTAAGATAATATGCTAATAACAAGCTTCAGTTTATGTGTACTTGGTTGCTCAAGAAAAAAAAGTTGTTGTCCATAACTGTTGTCAACAATGGTCTGTTACCTTAAAATCTGTTGAGTCCAAGGGGCCAAGACTGGGCTTTCGTTTTGAAGCTCACTTCCTGGTTGGGCTGGGAGCAGCAATTGGGCCATTGCTCACTAGCGCCACTGCGATTGGCTCCAGTATAGGTCTTTCACCATGTAAGTCAATGGCAGCAATGTGGTCGAAATACTCATACTAATAAATAGTCAATAAATCTTTCCCACAAAAAAATGTCATTGCAATAGGTGCCTTTCCTTCATCTAATGCCTCTGCATGTGCTGATTTTTTTAAAATATTGTGTCGTTTGGACAGGGTATTAACATTTGTTTAGGACCAATCAGAGGGACAGGTTGAGTCCTCTTCGGCTCCACGGAGCAGACGCAGTTTGTACAAACGGGCAGCGAAAAAGATATCCTGAGCCTCAATTCAGTTTTTACGAGGCTGTGGAAAGGCAATGGGTGATGTCACAGTGGCTTTGTCCATATTTTTATACAGTCTATGGTTGAGTCCAGTATTAGCAGGCATCACTTTGAAAACAGGCTGAACTACTGATGGGGTTAGACACCTGGGTGTTGGCACAGGTGCAGGAGGAGGCTTTTTGTCATCTCAACTCATAGAGTGTCACCTACAGTGCTTGATTAGCATACCATGGACAACATGCTGTTAGCCTGCAGCAAAGTTCCTCTCAATATACTTCTGACTTGCTGGCATACCTGATCCACAGCAAAAGGATAAAGCAGGTTGGTCAAATGTGACTTTTCCTATCTGTCCAGGTCTTCCACCTTTATTTACCAGTGTCCTGCAGGAGTGCTTCACACGGGTCTGATTTTTCGTAAGACACACCCTGCTGAAAATTCCAGCTTAAACCATCCTAAGCTGGTCAAGATGGTTAAAGTTGTGTTTTTCGTGTTTTTTATTTCAAGATGGTCAACCAGCTGTTCACCAGATGACCAGCCTGCTAGTCCACCAGTTTGGCCACCAGCTTACTTTTCCAGCTTAACCCCTCAGCCACAGACCAGCTATGACCAGCTAGAAGTGTCAAAAACATCTCAAACTAGTTTAGAATTCCAGCTGGTGTTGAATGGAATTGTCATCAGGGCTGGGAACAGAATAGAATAGAATAACTTTCATTTTCCTGTGAGGAAACTTCAGTTGTAGCCACCAGCAACAACAAAAAATACATAGACAGTGGGGCAGACCCATAACACACAAACAAACATATTAAATAAAGACATTCAATAGAATCATTGAATTAATCAAACTAATTAAGTGAGTTAAAGTGAAGGTATGAGTCCAGTGGAATACAGCCAAGCGTCATGATGAAAAATTGAGCATCAAAAGCAATAACAGTTCCACATCTGCCTTTGCTGTCTTGAGATGTCCAGTGTCATTAAGCAGTCTAACAGCTGTAGGGACAAAGCTGTTTCGAGTTGACCAGAGCAATGCGTCTCTCGGATCACAGCTGTTCCCTCCACAACTTTCCTCCATACGCGCAATCTCTGTCCAGTCGAAATGGAGCACCGAATCCACTCAGCCTCCCCAGTCGAAACAGAGAACCGAATCCACTCAGCCTCCCCAGTCGAAACAGAGAACCGAATCCACTCAGCCTCCCCAGTCGAAACAGAGCACCGAATCCACTCAGCCTCCCCAGTCGAAACAGAGCACTGAATCCACTCAGCCTCCCCAGTCGAAACAGGGCACCGAATCCACTCAGCCTCCCCAGTCGAAACAGAGCACCGAATCCACTCAGCCTCGCCAGTCGAAACGGAGCACCGAACCCGCTTCCGGATCACTCCTTCCCCTTCCTCTTCCCAGCTCCGGCACCTTGTCCCGAGGCGCTTCCAGAGGCAGCAGCTCCGGCACCTTGTCCCGAGGCGCTACCAGAGGCAGCAGCTCCGGCACCTTGTCCCGAGGCGCTACCAGAGGCAGCAGCTCCGGCACCTTGTCCCGAGGCGCTACCAGAGGCAGCAGCTCCGGGACCTTGTCCCGAGGCGCTACCAGAGGCTGGAGCTCCGGTGCTGCCAGATGCCACTGCTGCCCCACCGCTCCGTCCCGAAGTGCCGCCAGAGGCCGCTGCCTTGTCCTGGGTGTAGGGACAACAGGAACTACAATTCCATACAGTACACAGGAGGCCCCCCCTCCACGTTGGAAGTGACGTAGGACGTTGTACCAGTTGTGATTTCCACACTGAAACGTGATACTGCACAGCGGAATGCTGGCAATAAAGTTTATAATAGGGGCAACACAGCCAGTTCTTCCCGCAGTTCAGTTCTTCCCAGTCCTTCCGCTCAGCTCGACAGGGCCTTCACTGTCTCGTCTCACGGCCCCTGGCTATCGGCCACGGAGGACCAGAGACGAGACGCAAGGAGGCAACGCGAGCACCCAGTGGTGAAGAAGAACCCCCAAAGGCAGCCCCACCGCCTTGTCCCGAGGCACTACCAGAGGCAGCAGCTCCAGCACCTTGTCCCGAGGCGCCACCAGACACCACTGCTGCCCCACTGCTCCATCCCGAAGCGCCGCCAGAGGCCGCTGCCTTGTCCTGGGTGTAGGGACAACAGGAACTACAATTCCATACAGTCCACAGGAGGCCCCCCCTCCACGTTGGAAGTGACGTAGGACGTTGTACCAGTTGTGATTTCCACACTGAAACGTGATACTGCACAGCAGAATGCGCGACTGGCACATAAAGTTTATAATAGGGGCGACACGGCCAGTTCTTCCCGCAGTTCAGTTCTTCCCAGTTCTTCCGCTCAGCTCGACAGGGCCTTCACTGTCTCGTCTCACGGCCCCGTGCGGCCTGCACACCCGGGGACGAGCCCTCGCTCCACAAGGAAGCATGGTCGTCCATGACACCGATCCAACTGAGCGAGGCGGGCTCATCTACCCCTGGCTATCGGCCACGGAGGACCGGAGACGAAACGCAAGGAGGCAACGCGAGCACCCGGTGGTGAAGAAGAACCACCAAGCGGACCACACAGCCACTTGTCCTGCAGCAGAGCACCGCCAGTGAGTCCCCAAAAAGGCAAGCGGTCTGCAGTAGGATGACGCTGCATAGTTCGGGAGAAATAATGCGACCAGTTCCATTATCCATCCATACGAACTGTAACCCTGACGACGAAATAAACCAGTTCCAGGGACCCAAGATGAGGCGGCCGGTTCCCCTATCTATCGCAACCCTGCAAACTCGCCACCACAGGATCAGGGCGACTGGATTTCCCCTTTTCATTGTGGGTGCAATCCAACAGAGAAACCATTTAACGGACTTTAATTCAAGTAAGACTGTAACATGGGCAATAGCATATTAGTTAGCAACCGCAACATGTTTGTGACTGGATGTATGTAACTGCTATTGAAAGGTTAATGTGTGTTATGTAAATGTTTTGTGTTACCGTTTTCCTTTGGATGGCTGTGAGTCATCCACCGCGCTGCGTTAGGTTTAATGCATCATGCACAGAACGTATCTGTGATCTGTCTTTAAACACTAACCAGCCGTAATATTAACACTGCACGCTGATCTCAACGCACATGCATTGATAAGCTTACGGCTATCCCCTATGTGTATGGTATGGTTCATGCGCCACCATTAGCTAACTCCAGCGAAAGCTAGCTTCAAACCTTCCTCCATTTTAGTTTATTTGTTCTCACTGAACACGTGTCCGTGGCAACCCCCCCACACGCAGGAGAACATGGGAACACACACACACACACACACACACACACACACACACACACACACATAGTTTGTTGTACATTATAGTAGTGAATCGTGCTTTGCTCTGTTTGGTACGTTGTGTTCAATAAACTATTACATTTATCCAAGATTGCCTGTATTAATGTTGCTCTTGTGTTGAACTGAATCAGCCAATGCTAATCGCAGGGATTCCCCAAAATGCCTTCACCTTTTAGCTGGATCATTTATATTAATTCGGTATCAACTGAGTACATAATATTGTGATTTTTCTAAGATAATTATTAATGTGTAATTTGATTGGTAATTAATTTAATTATTAATTCAAGTTACCCATTTTTAGTTAGTATATTCTCTTTTGAGAATAATATATAAATTTTATGAGACTGATTCATTTTACAAAACTATGCCACCAGTTGTATAAGGATGGTAGTGGCGTATCGCAGTACATAAGTGACGCCCCGTGTATAAATATAGAGGTATGTCCCCTACATTTTTGGTACCCCCGTGTACAGATTTAAATGAATATTCCCTACATTATTGGTGCCCTGTCCGAGGATAGTCAAGACTGAAACAGCCTGGTTTAATAAACCTGGTTCTACTGACTAAAGGACGTAAAGGGGGTATTAATTAAATACATTTTTGGTGCCCCGTCCGAGGATAGTCAAGACTGAAACGGCCTGGTTTAATAAACCTGGTTCTACTGACTAAAGGACGTAAAGGGGGTATTAATTAAATACATAATTGGTACCCGTCCGAGGATAGTCAAGACTGAAACGGCCTGGTTTAATAAACCTGGTTCTACTGACTAAAGGACGTAAAGGGGGTATTAATTAAATACACGTTTACTTCCTCCACCTTTATAACTACATTTCAACTGGTTTTTCTCTATGAGATCGATTAGTATGGCTGACTCTTTTTCATACTTGTGTAATATTAATGCTATAAATCTCTGGAACAATTTCGGAATTCAAATTCTAACACTGGAATGTGTAGAACAATTCCAAGCCCCACCACCGGGTGGCGCCAAATCCATTGAGCCTGCTACAGAGCAGATGTAAACTAATTGGTTTTATGAAGTGTTGTGGTTATTGTGTGAATGTATTTAGAATCATACCTAGCTAACAAACTAGTGTGAGATCAATGCGTGGATAACCATCACTTTTATATTAACACCTATACACCATTAATAGTGTTACTAATCCTGATTAATAAGTTGCCGCTACTGCTGCCCCAGTCCTTTGATTCTATGTCCTACAGCTAATAGAAACCAAAAGTTTCTCCTGCATTACAGAGGCATTCGAATACTGGGATATTCAATGCTAATCCAGCTGGTAGAATTAACCGCATTAATTCAACCACCTGTTTAATTAGGCAATTGCATGTTATTGACCCTGCAAAGCCCCAGTAACCTTTGAAGCTGTAGGAGAATAATAAGCTTGTTACTGCCTAGCTGCTGCTACCATGTGTTTCAGCTAGCTCCAATTCTTAAACACAAAGTTGTTACCATCTAGCTGTCACTACCACGTATTACAGCTTGCCTGAATTTGGAACCATGAAGCTATCTGCTGCCTAGCTGTCACTACCCGGTATTGCAGCTTGTGTGAAATTGTAAATGAATAAAGCTTTGTACCGTCTAGCTGCTGTTACTACCCTAACTCAGCTTGTGTTTAGTCTGGGTGATCGACCCAGACAAAAATATATTTCCTCCCTGACTCTAAACCACCCTTTTGTATTGCAACACAACCAAAAGGAGGTAACAATTATCTGCAAACAGACGTCCCAAGACAGGAACGTCTGGCAAAGTCATGTATCTCCCATAATTCTGCACACTCACGTGAACAAAAGGAATGGAGGGTGCATGATGGGTAACCCAGGATCGCTGACAACATCCTAAAAGGCATGCTTTCCACAACTTTTAATGAACATTTACAACACCCACTGGTCTACTAACATTATGTTGCCTCACTAACCCTGATAAATAGACATCCATTCATTGGTATTCTGTTTGATGCTACTGTCATATCTATTGCGACTGTCATATTTTGTTTATTTGGACCTTGTCTGTATAACTATTATGACATGTTCTTGCTTACTGAAGTTTAGTTTGTATCACCGCTATGCCCAGAATGTATACAGCCAGTATGAATATGCTAAAAATGCTAACATCCAATATGAACTGCCCAGATGTTACATGCCTATATGAACTGTTAAAATTACTATTTTGACTGTGGACTTTGCTGACCTCATGTGGTCTCAGGGATTACACCAGAAGTGGAACCCTGACACCAAAAGGGGGATATGTAGGGACAACAGGAACTACAACTCCATACAGTCCACAGGAGGCTCCTCCTCCATGTTGGAAGTGAAGTAGGACGTTGTACCAGTTGTGATTTCCGCACTGAAACGTGATACTGCACAGCGGAATGCGCAACTGGCAATAAAGTTTATAATAGGGGCAACACAGCCAGTTCTTCCCGCAGTTCAGTTCTTCCGAGTCCTTCCGCTCAGCTCGACAGGGCCTTCACTGTCTCGTCTCACGGCCCCGTGCGGCCTGCACGCCCGGGGACGAGCCCTCGCTCCACGAAGAAGCACGGTCGTCCATGACACCGATCCAACTGAGCGAGGCGGGCTCATCTACCCCCAGCTATCGGCCACGGAGGACCGGAGACGAGACGCAAGGAGGCAATGCATCATGCACAGAACGTATCTTGCATGTGATCTGTCTTTAAACACTAACCAGCCGTAATATTAACACTGCACGCTGATCTCAACGCACACGCATTGATAAGCTTACGGCTATCCCCTATGTGTATGGTATGGTTCATGCGCCACCATTAGCTAACTCCAGCGAAAGCTAGCTTCAAACCTCCCTCCATTTTAGTTTCTTTGTTCTCACTGAACACGTGTCCGTGGCAACCCCCCCACACGCAGGAGAACATGGGAACACACACACACACAGTTTGTTGTACATTATAGTAGTGAATCGTGCTTTGCTCTGTTTGGTACTTTGTGTTAAATAAACTATTACATTTATCCATGATTGCCTGTATTAATGTTGCTCTTGTGTTGAACTGAATCAGCCAATGCTAATCGCAGGGATTCCCCAAAATGCCTTCACCTTTTAGCTGGATCATTTATATTAATTCGGTATCAACTGAGTACATAATATTGTGATTTTGCTAAGATAATTATTAATGTGTAATTTGATTGGTAATTAATTTTATTATTAATTCAAGTTACCCATTTTTAGTTAGCATATTCTCTTTTGAGAATATATAAATTTTATGAGGTATGTCCCCTACATTTTTGGTACCCTGTGTATAGATTTAAATGAATATTCCCTACACGGGCCACCCCCAAAGGAGCCCCACCACCTTGCCCTGGGCCGCAGCCCCGCCGCCCTGTCCCGAGGTGCCTCCAGAGACCACAGCCCTGCCAAAGGTCTGGCTGGTGGCCGCTGTCCTGCCGCCCCAATCAAAGGAGCTGCCGGGGCCCACCGCCACCCTGTCGCCCGTTCCAGAGGACCTGATGTTTGATCCTGGGGGAGAGGGCTCCTAAGTCTCAGGCATACCTTCCTGGCACCGCGATTATCGATTCCACCCAGGGCTCGAAGCTAGCGGGGGAGAGTATGTGGCGCCAGGAAGGGAGTTTGGGTGCCACCCTCTACTGGACGGCACCACCATTACACCCAGGCAGGGGAACTAGCTGTGGCTCATTGTAATTAGCCCAGGTGCTCAGCGTTGGGCCGTATTAGTTTGCATTACAAAGGGCCGGGTTACCCAGGCCCAGTGGACAAGTTTTGATTTGGAACTTTTCAGACTGGCTGCTGTGCAGGTTTAGGCTCTGTTTTTCCCCTTTGTTTTGGTGAGCGGTTTCTGTTGAATAAAAAGCACCATTTAATTATACCTTTTGTTGTTTTTCTGTCTGTTCACCCACCTGATTCATTCCAGATTGCAGATACAAACAGTATCTGCATCACAACAGAAACAATAGGAAAAGCAATTCACTGACATAGTCATTATCATAATTATTACATATTGTAATTATATATAATATATAATAGCTATAGTATATATTATACATAACATAATAAATATATCATATTATTATATAATTATTAATAATTTTACATTATTACAATATTATAATTATCTTAATTATATATAGGCCTACATATAATAAAACATTTAAAAATGTTAATTTATTAATTTTATTTTAATATATGATTTCGTGCCTGTATGATCAGTACGTGTCTAACTAGCACAAGAGGTAATGAAGGCAGAGGAATGAGAATCATTCCTCACTATCAGGAAGTCTTTCTACTGTAATCTTCATGGGAGTAGAATCTGGCCTATTGGGTGGATCATCCTGTTTTATTTGTGTGTTTCAAACTGTTATTACTGTTTACTTTAAACCATATCTTTATTAATCTATTTAGACTGAGCAGTCTTGCATAAGCCTAGGCCTATGTGTGTTCAGCATTGTGCTATAATCAGTGAATAGTAGCCATGCAAAATATCAATGGAAAATGTTCCGAATCTCTAAGGCCCCGTTCACACTTGCATATTGGGGCTCAACTTCTTTATTCGCTACCTGTTTCGAACAGGACTCGTTACTACTAGTTGTCGCTCTGGTTCATAACCGTAGCCTACTAAATGTGAATTTGACCGGATTAAGCACTAAAATGTGGAGCGACAACCGTATTTAGCTGTAGTGTGAACGGGGCCTAAGAAGGCCCCAATGTGTTCTATATAAAATGCAGCGTCATGCATATAGGCTATTCCATATTTTTCCGTAAATGTGATAAACCATGATAGGCTATTGTGAAAAAGTAACCTAGCCCACTCTAGTTTTCTGTAGCCTAAATGTAACACGCAAGTAATTGCAAACATTCTGGATAATAAATAATCTACTTAAATAATTTCCTGTATAATAGCCTAATCATTTTCTCTTCACAAAAAGGTATTTTTAGAAACTACTTTGAAATGATAGACTAAAAAAATGTGTAGCAATGCACCGGACAGTTTAGTTGTGCTTTGTGGGGTAAACATTGTTGAATATCTAAGTTTAAAGTCCACTTTACACATTAGGCGACTGATTGCTACGAGTGACCAAAACAGTCTCTCACCACGCCCCAAAGTGGGAAATGTGCAGAGTATATGAGCTCGCGTTTCTTGTTAATATGTCATTACGTTGAGATTCTGAGATGTCACAATAACAGTGACCCGTTAACGAACAGAACAGTATTGGTTTCGTTGAGCTCTACGTAGCGCCCAATAGGCCAAGCGTTTTGCTTTAATATAAAGTATTGACTTCTTTAGTCGATAATTAAAATGAAAAGCTTCCAATGTCATCTGTGGTAGCCTAGGCTACTAACTTCTTCGGAGTATAAACGCGATTTGTCATCAAGATCCTTTACAGACTGTAAAAATCCTACAAGCCTGTGTAGTACTTCATCAAGCCGTGCCGTGAACGTCATTATCCTATGACTAGAGAGGCTGTGCAGTCCTGAAGCGGAAACCCCTCCCGAATCCAGATTCCCGACTCCGGTACTCTTCATCGAGCTAGCTAGAGAAAAGAGAGATACCAGCCCAATACAAACAAGGCATCAGGAAACAAGGAGGAAAAAAAACAACATACAACAGACTAAAACGAGTAAGTGCACGCTGTAATCGTAAAAACTCTATTTAATCTTACATTTCAAAGGAATACCTATAACATTCTGCACCATTGCTTAGCCAGGCTTTTTTCATTCTTTTCTTTCTTTTTTTTTTTTGCTGAAACGGCCATCCGACATTAGGGGTAAAGATGACTAGGTAGCACAGAAAAATACTAACGTTACCAATCAAATGATTATTTTTACATGGACACTTTCTGATCTTCACATATAGGCTAGGTGCAATGAAATAGGCTAACTTACATAATTAATATACCGTGCCGCGCTGCTATCTTCGCGTTCTTTAACTTTATAAGGCGATTGCGATGTTGATTGTGGAGCTAGCTAAGTTCAGCTAACAAGCGAACGGCTTGGAGAACTTAGTTTAATGTTAGCTTGGCGATTAAGCTATTGCTTGGACTGCTTAACGTTACCAATCCCAGCTAACGTTAGTAGTTGCTCGCTTAAATACCGCAGCTTCAAGAAGCAAAGAAACTGTTTAGCCAGTGACAGTTTACACTCAAGTGCGTTTTTCCTCTATGTGTAAACCGTAAAATGTATAGCCTACTCAGTTAATAATAAAGCCCAGTTCAGTTGGCTAGCTATATCCTCCTGTCTAACGAAGGGGGTTGAGTCAAACCAGTAATGCAAGAAGAAACCAGCTGTTAGGCCCGTTCTCTAACATTGTTGTAACGAATGTACTTTTAAATTTCTTTATGCTCTTAGTAAGTTAGTAGCCTATCTTTACATGTGTTCCTGCTTTATTAATTTGGCTGCAATATAACGCTAAGTAGCCTATGCGTTGTTTGTCCCGTGTTATGTTTCTTATTTTAGGCACGTTCTACTGCCAGATGTTTGCCATGTAGCCTACGTTGTATTTACTATTTCTGCTAGAGTAATATTCGGGTTATTAAATACTATTATAGCCTGTTCTGTGCTGCTGTGTTGTGAGTCGCCATGTTAGAAGGGGCGGGAGTTGAGAGGCGCAATTATGTCTGACGCGGATACTGCTGGTGAGGTTCGCTTCGGTTATCCCCATCTCATCGTACCGTGTAAGTGGGTCGCACGCTCCTTATCCGCAAAACGTGATTTAAAAAAACAACAACAAAAAAAAACAGCCATTGTTAGGCTACTATTTAGCCCTAAATTATAATTCACAAGCTATCCTATTCTATATGTTATGATGATAACTTTTAGTCTATGCACAGCTAGGAACGGAATGCATTGTCTTCAATGTTCATGGAATGCAAATCAGATATCAAGGTATCTCCTTGCTCGCACACGCTTTTTCAGTTCTGCCCACAAATTTTCGATTGGATTGAGGTCAGGTCTGGCCACTCCAATACCTTGACTTTCTACCTTGTTGTCCTTAAGCCATTTTGCCACAACTTTGGAAGTATGCTTTGGGTCATTGTCCATTTGGAAGAGCCATTTGTGACCAAGCTTTAACTTCCTGGCTGATGTCTTGTGATGTTGCTTCAATATATCCACATAATTTTCCTTCCTCATGATGCCATCTATTTTATGAAGTGCACCAGTCCCTCCTGCAGCAAAGGACCCCCACAACATGATGCTGCCACCCCCGTGCTTCACGGTTGGGATGGTGTTCTTCGGCTTG
Source organism: Synaphobranchus kaupii (assembly GCA_029718625.1). NCBI lineage: Eukaryota > Metazoa > Chordata > Actinopteri > Anguilliformes > Synaphobranchidae > Synaphobranchus > Synaphobranchus kaupii. The sequence continues at coordinate 26,333,897 of CM056392.1, read as the reverse complement.
CAAGCCTCACCATTTTTCCTCCAAACATAATGATGGTCATTGATGTCAATGATGGCGGTTTTGGAGTAGTGGCTTTTTCCTTGCTGAGCAGCCTTTCAGGTTATGTCGATATAGGACTCGTTTTACTGTGGATATAGATACTTTTGTACCTGTTCCCTCCAGCATCTTCACAAGGTCCTTTGCTGTTGTTCTGGGATTGATCTGCACTTTACGCACCAAAGCCCGTTCATCTCTAGGAGACAGAACGAAATCTGAAATCTGTGGAGTGGTTAAAAATGAGTTTTAATGACTTCAACCTAAGTGTATGTAAACATCCGACTTCAACTGTATGTTCTGTCAAAACAAATGCCCCACTCAACAAAAATGGGCAAAGCTAGAGGGATGAGGATCCCACGTGTGCAGTCAGTTTACACAAATGTGTTTTTTATATAAGCATTATTTATATGAGTGTATTTTATATAAATAATATAAGCATTTGTACATGTCTACACTTTCCAAGATGAGATTATTTAGGACTAGCTGAAAAAAAAAAAAAATAATAATAATTTTTGTGTGCGTTTAAATCAGTAGTCTATTTGGTGCAGGGAAAAGGCAGAAATTTATTTGGAGTACACTGATGTTATTTAGAGGTTCTTGCTTAGCTAATTTTTTAATGGTTAGTTTAAGTATTTGACCAAGTAAGTTTCAGCATTATCTTCGAGTGACATACTGAATTAATGCTTGTTTGTTGAACTGCAACCAATAATCTTACTGGTAAAGAACCAGATTGATATATATGATTGTCCATCTACAGCAATCCAGTAACTTGTCAAGTGAAAATATCATAGCATTTTAAAAGACGTCTTACACAGTAAAGTTAGTCTGTTCACTTTCTTTTTTTCATTGACTGCATTTTAACTGTGTAAACGGGTCTTAAATGCATGAATAAAAAAGTGATATAAGATGTATTTAATAAAGGGTGCAAATTGCTTACAGTAATAAGCAGAGTTCTGTTTACATCTGTGATGTACTGAGTACATGACCTTTCAAAGCTACCGAGGTCAATGAAGAATAGGGAAATTCCTTTGAGAGGCTGTTGAGATGTGGCATTCAAATTGCAGTACCCCCACAGAGCCGTTCTGTCGCACACAGCAAATCCTTGTTTAGCTAAACTCCCACTGACACGTTCCTTCATCTTCTTAATTTTGTGACGGTGCGAGATAGGATTCTACAACAGGCCAGCCGACTTGACAGCTTTGCATGCTCTGAATATGTAGCCATGCTGAGTGAAAGCCACAGGTTACATTGAACAAAGTGTGATGCTACAGAACTCAATAAAAAAAGCTAGCAAACTAAGGGAATTGTATGATTTTAAAAATCCTTTTTTATAATCATATATCCAAAAAAGGATATAGGCCTAAATGCCAGAATAAAAAGTATAGTAGACCCACAAAACACTTTTGTAACAGATATATCCTTAAAAATGTGTATATTTCCAAGGTATAGATTTACTGTGGTAGAGTATATTGAAAGTAAAGTTTGTCAACTCATTGATAGCATTAGGTCACATTTATCAACCATACCAATGCCTGTGTCTTGGAACTCATAGATATTCTAGTAACAGAACAGTAGCACTTTGTGGCCAACACATTCATTGTTCAGAAATGCAAAAGGCATTACCTTATCATTGCTGTTAATCCTAAAGTAGAAATACACACTGAACAATGCTGGTGTTTTATGCATCAATAGCTAATGCAAAGTCTACTTGTTGTTATATTGCATAGTGCATGTTTAGTGGAGATCAGCACAGGAGTTGGCGTTTGTTTCATCCATTGGCCAGAATCACAACGCTTCCTTAAATGGATAGTGTTTAAGTAAAATTTCATTCAGAAGCTGTCATTTTAATTGGGCCTGTGTGCTACTTCTGGTTAATTAAACATCCACTGACCTGTGGGGTTTATTTTGTTTTTAAATGGTGTTCAACATCTTAAATCAGGGTGTCCCATTAACCCTGTACTTTTTTCTTGTGTCAGTAGAGGAAATTCTTGTTTTTTTTTGAGCGTGCTGCTTTTGAACAGCATCCTTTCAGTCATGAAAGTGCGTGTTTGTCATGTGTGTTTTTGACAGAGGCGGACAATCCACGGACACTGTTGTTCTAACAGAAGCCTTCCGCAGGCCCACCTGTAAAAGGTGAAAGAATGAACAGAATCCTACCAAAGCTTGTTGTGTATGAATTGATTATGGTGATTTAATTCCAGTGAACGTTATCTTTTCATACTTTTCCCCCCAGTAACATGCTAGGTGAAACCCTGTTAACAGTATATCTGATGACCTTTTTTGGTTTTTCTGTTACCCACCATATTGCATAGCAAAGACCTTTGGGGTGTCTTCACATCATCATTCCTTTACAAGGTGGAACAAGTTGTGGCATCAGTGAGTTTGAAAGACTCTCAGAAATGTCCTGCATTCACAAAGTGGGTGGCATATTTTTACAATTATCCTACCTTTTAATTCTGCAATCATCTGCTCACATATTCTTAGGCACAATATAGTACTCCTCCCCCAGAATGGCATATTATTAATGTAATTATTTTACACTTTTGTATTGTCAAAATGAGACGAGAATATATGAAAATAAAATAAATAGAAATTACTAACGAGGCAAAGTGAAAATAAGAAATCGGCAAAAAAATTTTTTATTAAAAATGTGACCAAAAGTGTTACATGTCTACATCTCAAAAAATGTATATTCACATAAAACAATAGTGTGGTGTGGTTTCATGCTTTAGAAAGGTTTCACATTATGACAAAGAAAGTAATTCAGTGCAAAATCAGACACATTTAGCTTGATTCTTGGCGTACATTTCTCCGGTTGAAATGAATGTTCAAAAAATGTCAGTGGGATAACCCCCCTCCCCCAATAGAAAATATAATTGTGTTTACATTGGGTATGTAAATTCATTGTAATTCATAATTAAAGATATGCCTGCATGAACAGGGCATGGAGAGAAACTGTTTTGGTTGAATACCATATGTTCATTGTGTTATGGTGCAGCCATATGTACGGAGAAAAAAATGACGGCACAATACTGTTTACAACTTCCCTTTCCTGAAGCCCATTTTCTGGGAAGCTGAGCTGTCAGTGATATCATGCTTTCATTGGTCAGCTAAAGAAGGTGATAACAGAAAGATATGAACAATACGGATGGCCTGTGAGTGAGGAGAAAGATTTTGCTTGAACCTAGGCTCAGTTTTCAGAAAATATCGGCCTACTGTTCGCAACCTTTATATCACAAGGCGTTACAGTAATAAGAGGCAGATTAATCATTGTGGAAAGGTAGATTGGTTTTTGCACTGAAACTATTTATAAGGCGAGAAAGCGTTAAACTCCAAGCTAACCAGCTACTTTTTTTTAGGTACTTGTCTGGAGATTGTATTAATTATTCAGGGCCCGAATCCATTTTAGGATTTGATCTGTGGGGAGTACATCACTCTTTTCTTTCTTATTGATACATAGTTGGTTAAATCTCTTCGTGCATGTGTATGGACGTGCTAAAACTGGGTCGAGATTTTGTAAATTGGGTCAGTTAAGTATTCGGACTAATTTACTACGGCATGCCTTAATTGCGACTTTGCTTGTGGATTTTAAATTATGTTTGTTTGATTATTGAAAAGACACAGGACTTCTTCTGACCAGTCTGTCATCAGCTAGCAGTTAATAATAAAACATTTCTTGACAATGAATTGTGATTAATGGAAGGGCTTTCTTTTTTGCTCTTAAGCTGACTAGCATGATCAATAACAAATGAGTTTTATTACCCAGAGTGCAATGTTCAGTTGAGGAGAAACAATATTTTCATGCAACATTAATAACATCACACCTTAACGATTTGAACTCCAATCCCAATAAAACACTTTGATATGGGTTGTTGAATATTGCAGTTTGGAACTGGCAGTGAATGGCAGTGAATCAGAAATAGCAACAGTAAAAATATCCTTGTGTATGTCAACAGGGTATTGGTGAAGACAATCTGGGGTCACAAACCCTGTCAGTGTAGGCTTTTATTGGTCTAGAAAATGGGCTTCTATACTGGAAGGGAAAACAGCCTTGTTAGCTCCACATGTCTGAAGGAGGAATTTATCTAAAATTGTGATACTTTGGGTGTAACAGGCACTCAAACTACTACTCACTCTGAATTGTAAAATGATGTCTTTGAGAGGTGACCTTCATGTTATAGGGATTTATATGTACACCAACATCTTTGAAGTAGTTTTGTTGGTAAGTACTCTTCCTGGAGTACGTCTTATCTTTGAGTGTATAAACATATTTGTACGGTTGCAGATGCCTGTGTAATCTATGAGGCATTTTGAAATTTCCACTCAGCAAGAGTATATTATATGCCTTGGTGTTTCATGTGTTCACTATACATTTTCCTACCGCTATCAGAATTGTTCTGGATTTGGTTCCTGTTCAGATGCTGTTGTCTGAGCTCTGGTATATTTTTGAGGAAGTCTTGGTCACTTTCACTCCCACTCAAGAGACTCCGATGTGCTGTTTACAGCTCTGGAGTCGTGGGAGGTAAAATGCTACTTTTTAAATTCCTATGCCTGTGATTACGTCCTCTGACCACTAATCAATCTGAATTAATTTATCAATTTTTTATTGTAACAATGTGCTTTCTGTACTTTTTTCCTTCAGAAGATGAGTAGGCTGCTTAGTTATTCTCAAAAGAGATTGATTTTAAACACCATGAGGTATTTTACATTGTACAGTAAATGTTACTGTACCTGAATTTCCAATGTATAAATTGGTTCTAGAAGAAGATACCAGAGAAACAAGGGCTGGAAAAAGTCTTTACGAATGATGTTTTTTTTCGTCCCCTCAGATTTTATATGAATGATTGATGTTTCTTTTTTCCCCCCAAGATAGAGGTAAATGTCCTTATTAAGCCCACCAAAATCTGTTTGTACACAAAGACATAAAATGAAAGTTTTATTAGCTAATTCTTTTATACCACTTTTTAATTTGACAACAAGATATAGAGGAAAATATGTCAAACGTCTGGTATTGGCTTAATGGATGCACAATATACCCTTTAAGCCCATGTGTGTTCCGATTAAGCCCACTTATATATATATATATATATATATATTTAATCAAATACAAACCTGATTTATTCAAATTGACAGTCTCTTCGCTTTCAATAGATATTTTTATTGTGCCTACATGTCCCATGGCCTGTAAACAGCATTTGAAATACATGTGACCTGCCTATTTGCTGTGTTGTCAGTGTAGAAAAAGCAAAACTTATGTCTTCATTGGAATAGAGCTAAAAAAAACAATTTAGGTACAAAAAAAGTGGAAATTACTCTTCGAGACATTACCTTTCAATAAGTAATTATCTACTTGAAATTGGCCAAAACTCACGGAGCCAACGTGCACAACTTTTGATGAAGATGTTTGGTTACCTCCTGATTGAAAGAAAGCTAATTTGCAAGTTCAATACATACTAATGTTCCAAAGATAGTGTATAAGCCCATTTCAGGATTTATAATTAAATGATAACTTTTATTGATTTTCAAAAGGTAATCACGTTTAGGCTATTCGTTTGAAACATTGTAAACACATTTTAACACAACCATACACGTCCAGAAGTAATTTACTATACTCTCACTGACATTTAAATATGGGTATTAATTATCTTAATTAGGCAGCTGAATTCATCAGCTGAGGTCAAGATTAGGGGTGAGAGGGTTCAAAGGTGCAGAGCTAGGAAATCCTCATTCAAACGGACAAGTGGGCTTAATGGGAACGTCAGTGTATGTGTGGATAAAAGCAGAATTTCCTGTTCTCTATACAAGACATTTATAAAACAACAATATGGGTTACATCTATATATTGTGCACTAACGAAACATGAAAAGTAATAATTGATCATGCGGAGAAATAATTAGTTATTAACTCATTTTATATCTACTCCAGACAGACTCCAGATTTTTTTTTTTTTTTTTGACCAGCGTTCCCTTTAAGCCCACCTGATTTTTAAATAAAAGATAAACATGAACATTTGCTGTCCATCAAACAGTATAATAATACAAACTATAAGCAAAGGTATAAGCTATACATGCTTTTCATCCATTATGCCATTGAAATGAACCACACTATGTGCCTACTGTATTGAAATGAACCACACTATGTGCCTACTGTATTGACAGTGCCATGTGGTCTGTTCACGAGCTAGCTAAAACTCATTGTGATTTCTAGATAAATTATATTTATAATTTAAGTAATATTCCATCATGTCTTATTCAAAAGACTGATCTCTTGAATGTTTATTACAAATGAGTACTGTCCAAAGAATTTGTGAAAATACCTGAAAAATGCAATCTCTAATTTAAATAGTGGCAAATCTGATTGGCTTACGATAAAAACTGGCATTAATATATCAAGCAGCTTCATTTGAAGAACATTAGACAGCACAAAATAATGATTTAGATTATTATTTTTTTTAACTCAAAAGTTGCAATATGCCACATGGGTTTAGCCGCTTAACTAGCACCGGTCCGTGTTAGGGCCAGTAGTCATTTAGTTAATTTGCATTTCATTGCGTTTGTTTATTTACAGTGAATTTTAATGAATTCCCTTACAAAACTGGATAGTTTGCCGCGAACTTGCAGCTAATATGTAGCGCATTTTCCGCGAAATAAAATGGTTTTCCAGAAAATGTTGCCAGAGTTTTGTTAGTTTGCCCGTAGTGGTGAACTAAAAACTTTGTGAAAATATGAGCTAGCCGCAAACATGTGGCAACAATGCCAAAGGTTTGCTGCAAGTTAGCTTGAAGTCCAATATTTTTGTAAGGGTTTCAATCAATCTGGTCACACGGTATACAGTTTAAAATAGTTAAAAGTCACGATTCTATCTCTAGAAACTATTTTATGATCCCATTGTTATAGCGACAACGGTTCCCTATTTTGTAACACAAAAACAGGCTTGATCAAAACGACAACTCTTTACATTCTGTGTTCTGGAAATCCACAGACGACATGAGTCATAGTAAAGTCGGTATCCTTATCCCGGGAAAAATAAATAATTAAATAAACAAATCTTTTAGGCAAGAAATAAACTTCCACTGTGTTTCAGCTTCTGTTACTTCATTTCAGTAATACTGTCATTCTGGAAAACAAACTCCTATGGGTTACATTACAGAAGAGACCAGGATTATGCCTGTAGTTAAAGGGGTTCAAGAACAGTAACCATTTCATTTTTGGGGCTTGTGTTCAAAGAAGGTGGTGCTTCAGAAGGGGTTAATGGGGACACTTACCTGATGTAACTGAATTCCATGCTGTTCTCATTAGGATAAAATGCAGAAGCTCTCAAGAATAGGGTTCAGAATTAGTCATGTAATCTAAAGACTGGAACAGCGTCCTTAATTTTTATTTTTTATTTTTGCACTCTCCTCCTCACACCTTGAGGGTGCAACCAAAGCATTCAGTTGATTTAAGTACCTGTACAGGAGATTTCAGTAACAAACATTTTATCATTGTCAGGAATGAGTGTCAGGACCAGCTGCCCAGAGAAGGTTAAAATCATCTGTTTGAGATGAATGCTTTGTATTTTAAAAGCTTGCTCTTGCGTTCACTTGAAGAGAATACTAATGGCAAAACCAAGATGGAGCAGCAAAAGGCTTCCGGTTTGCAGTGGATCTGCCTTGGTTGAGGTTTATAGAGTCCAACAGCGAGGTGGTGTGATTAAAAAACATTTTTACCGTCAGATTGAGGATTATCTACTCTTGTTTCTTTTTGCCTCCATTGACCTGTGTTGCAAAGACCCTGATTCAGCATTGGAACAGTTTTCAGTTTTAACAAATTGTGTTTTTAATTATGTTTTCGGGTATGTCCGTCCATCCGTCCCATTCGTGAATGCCATATCTCAGGAACACCTTGAGGGAATTTCTTCACATTTGGCCTAAACATCCACTTGGACTCAAGGACGAACTGATTAGATTTTGCTGGTCAAAGGTCAAGGTCACTGTGACCTCACAAAAGATGTTTTTGGCCATAACTCAAGAATTCCTACGCTAATTATGACAACATTTCACACAAATGTCTACTAGGATAAAATGATGAAGTGATGACATTTTATATCCAAAAGTTCAAAGATCCAACTTCACTGTGATATTATGTTTTGCTTATCACTGTAGCTGAGAAAACAATCTAATAATCTGTCAGATTGATAAGTAATTCAGAATGGCTTTATCTATTAAATTAGAATTCATTTAATTAACCAATTTATTCTCAATTACAACACAATGTTTGTGGACCATTGTTCAGGGATCACCTCCAGTTGCCCTGTTAGCGGCTCAGTACTCTGAATACTGAACCCAAGTCACTATAGATCACCCTTTATCAACCTTAAACACATGATATGCAGTGAGGGAATTCACGCTCAGCACTTATAAGATTCAAATGTCTCGATGTGACTTTATTAGTGGATCATTCCATCAGCGTGAGAGAGGAAACGGGCCCAAGCATTCAGTTTAATTGATGCAGTTTAATAGGGTGATGCGGGAATCCGCCGGTACTCTAACAGTATTACACTACGAATATTTAACACAATATAACAACACACAGACACGGGGATACGGCTATATTAGTGCTACAATTATCTCGGTAATTAAAACTACACATACACTAAGCGTGAAATAGCAGTGTGATATCACTTTTCCCTGTAGTGGGGTTACAGTAAGAACAAAGCACGGATATTACTACTATTTACACACATCGCTACTATATTTAGGCTACTAAACACAATACAATCACAATCAACAAAAGGGGGTGCGGTACAACACAATATAGGAACACATTGGTATTATCCGGAAAAGCAGTGGTACGACTCAACTGGTAGTGGGTAATTGAGAGGGATGGTGGGGTTACTTACTAGTCGAGCGCGAACCAGGGAAAAAGGTGAAGAGAAATAGAAGGATCTCCAAGGCCCAGTGGATGCCCAACGTGTGATAATGCAGCTTCTGAGGCGAAGGGAAAACTCGGGTGTTCAGTCTTTCTAGCGGAGGCGTGGGTCGCGGGAATTTACCAAAAGACGCAGGAGTCCAGGTGAAGTCATAGAAGAAAAAGAAAAAAAAGAGCGAGCCCCTGAGGTCGCCCACCTAAAATACCTGACTGGCTAGAGGAGGGCCCACGCTGCTATTGGTTGTTGGGAGTACCCGCCTTCACCTCCTTGCCCGTCCGGGGCGGGTCACACTAATTTTAACAAATTAGTAAGGGAATGTGATTAGGTTAGATAACTCTCAAACTCTACCAACATACGCCGATATAATTGGTCTCTTGATTTTCGTTATGAATTTAGGGAGCTAACCATACTAAACACGATTACTTTAGGCTTAGTCTTGGGGGTGATGGTTAATTATTAATTAGTGGCGTTGGCTGGCAACCTCAGAGACGCGGTGCTACAGGATAATGAGGACTTGGACACGGCTTTATTTATTCGGCTCTGTTAGGCATCAGAAACTGCATTATTGGTGATATTGAATGAGAGGCTACTTTCTCCATTCATGAGCATGAATGGATTCCCCTGGAGATACTGGGGATGCTCTCTAGACGTCAGTACTGTTCTATGCAGGATATAAGAGCGCTGATTGATTCTTTGGGCGCCGTGCTGGCGCGATCAGAGGCTATATTGATAGCGGGGTTCACACCTCGCTCGTGGTTTGCGATGCGCAATTGTCTGGGGTTATGCTCTGTGGTTGTTAACCCCCCTCCTATTGTTACCTAACGCTTTGATCCCCGGGGCCTGGAGATCCAGAAGGGAAGTAAAAGATAGCATTGGAATGTTACACAGACATAGGGGAATTATTGGGGTTTTCTGCAGACGCAAAGAGTTTCCTACTCTGAAAGAGGACTGGGAAAGGAAAAACTGAATGATAATTGTCCTACAAATCATATTAAAGGAGCTATATGTAACATTTACTGTACTAAATCATAAAATGACCATGATATGTCATCAGAGATTAAGGAAACATGCAAAGTCGAAATACTGGCTTCTCCGACAACAATGCTACAGCCAGTATGTTCTCCTTTGAAATTTCTCCTGTATTTGTTTTGGCCTGTGTGATTCACTATTCTCCGAGTTGACTCCACTCACTGCCCATTACAAACAACCAGATGTACTCCGGCACTCCGACAGCCGATTTACGAATGCCTAAGCTAAGTTCAACATAATTTTCATTTAGCTAGCTAGCTAAAGATTTAAATATATACATGTATATAGTTACTAGCTAAACATACCACTAACGTTAGCTTATATCTGTGTGACCGTAAACATAGCCAGCCATGCATCTAGCTAACATCCACATGAGTTGGTTTATAATTTGCAAACAATACATAAATTGCAAACGTATACATTAGCGGATCAATTTACGGTGTAGGACTCGTCGCTTGTCATTGTCAAAATAGAATAAGCTTGTCTCAAAATATAATGTTGCGCTTGTGTTCGTTGAGTGTCCTCAACCTGGCAACCCACATGAGCTTCGAGTCTGGGGAGGAGGGGGTGGGCAGAGACAACTCCAATATTGTGAATTTGGACTGCAATACCCATTTTAAATGCTCGGTGTCAATGTTACATATAGCTCCTTTAATTATATTTTTTTGCATGGTTGTCAGCTGCTTGATCTCAACTTATGTCTCAGTGATCAGCGGCCAAATGTATGTCTTTTAACATGTTCAGGTACATGACTGTACAGTTTCCTAATTTCATTTGCAAATAAAAAAGGACAAAACTGTATTGGCTGGCTAATTAGCTTCTCTATCAGCCCTCTGTAGTCCTCTGTAAAAATAGTCTCTAAGTGAAGACAGCATGTTTCTCACTGGAAATTATTCACTGGAATCATGCATGTCAATATAGTGATAACTTCCATTTCACCAATAAATACACTTCATACCTTTTAAATGAAATTCCTTCAAAGTCTTCACTACATATATTTTATGAGTCTGGACAGACATGGATGTAAACTGCAACTTGACTTGTTGGCGGAGGCATACAACCGCAAGGTGGTTAGTTCTCTCTCAAAAGCTCTCCGAAAAAGAATTGTGCAAGCAGATAACTGAAACACTCTTGTATGCAGCTTCACATGTTTTTGTGATTTACTTTGATCTTTCGTATAAAACACTTGACAGACGAGGCCTGACAAGATTTTAAGTTAATTGTTTTTTTTTTCAAATAATGGGGTTTAGTCCTTCAAATTTGACATCTGGTAAAAAAAGAAAGAAAAAAAGTTGACTATATTACCATTGCCACGGACAGAGTTTTGAACGTTGTAGCCAACTATACTTTGAATGTACGTGAGACAGTGCGAGTTCACTACCGGGGGATTTCAGTGGTGTGTCATCACCTTAGAACGTGCCATTAATTTTTACCTACACATGCTGCCAAACTTGCTTTATATAACAGACCTTCCAGGGCTAGCAAAATAGCATAGCGCACCATTTCCACTGGGCTGCTCTTACCTCTTATTCTGCATCCGTTGTTTGTTGCGGTTTTTGTTGGGGCCTCGTAAACACCGCTCAATGATTCTGGCTTTGGGGCTTATGTATTGTTGTTCTTGTGTCTTCTCAACAGCTGTCTAGCTTCTGCTGCAAAATGTGTGACATCCAACAGATTGACTCGCAGCTTGTCAGTGCTTGCTAGTGCAGTTATCATTGCACATTCCAGTATCCAATTTTCTTAACCAATGTACAGATTCAGCGTACATGTACCAAACTCTTTCCTTTTGTCAGAATTAAATTCCAGGCTATGGGAATGTCACTTCACTGAGGAGGAGCGCTTTAGCCTTGTGTGCCACCTGCATCATAGTAAAACCATAATGGTGATTATCACTGCTAAATCAGGGCTGAAGGCATACCTCATTTTCAAGTCTGTTGGTCAGATGACCATGGTGGTGTTGAACATCAGCAGAACGAGATTGCAAGGTTTCCTTGTATTTTATTTCTTACGTTGTAAGTAGGTGTGTGACTTCAAACCGTTTAAACGTTAAATGTTAATAAGAATGCCAAACGTTTAGGAAAATCTGTAGACGTTTAATCGCAATTTAAAAAATAAATTGATAACATTAAAAATAATTTCTAAACCAAGGTTTTTTTTTTGGGGGGGTTTTTTTTCTGTGATTGTCGCATGCTCATGTTTAAAAGTAGACTAACGGTAACGGTAACGGTAGACTAACAGGGGAAATAGCCTATGTTCCTTGATCAGCTCTCGGGCGAAAACGTATAATCGGATAATCGGATGACGTCACGTGGCGCTGTAATGGCCAGCTGTCTCTCGTGTTCGTGTTTGTTAATTTGAATGTATTTTGTCATGTCTGGCTTTTGTCTTTTGTTTTTTTTCATTGTGTGTTGGACTGCTTAATAATGACACTGGACATCTCGGGACAGCGGGGGCTATTTTTAATCATGGCTGTATTCCACTTTAATTAACTTAATTAGTTTGATTAATGCAATGATTATATTGAATGTCTTTGTTTGATATGTTTGTGTGTTGTGGGTCTGCCCCACTGTCTGTCTTTTTTGTTGTGTTGCTGGGGTTACAACTGTAGTTCCCTAGCGGGAAAATAAAAGTTATTCTATTCTATTCTAACGTCAGTGTGCATGGCGTAACTCAAACTGACGTTCCTCAAAATGCTATTTGCTCTCACTTTGAGTAGATTACAGAAAATAAAGTTAAATGTAAACTTTTCGACACCAAGCTGAAATACTCCAACAGCACTGGAACGATGCAAAATCATGAGACTCATAAAACCCGACAGTGACTGTGACTGTGTGACGACAGCAGCCAAGTCAGCTCAAGCCCGACCGCTTTTCTCAGCAAACATCAACGAGGGCTTTCGCTTTGAAAAGGTGTGACAATACTAGAAAAGAATGTGTGACCAGGTTGATCGGATGTATAGCCAATATCTCTCATGTAAGATGAGGGCTTCACCAAGCTGATGGCTTATGTCGAGCCAGGATATGCGATGCCAAGATGAAAAGCCTAAGCGCAAGAATTGACAAGGCCTATCATGAGTAAATTAATAGGCTAGTATTTTGTCTAAACGTGAATGGCAGTAGCCTATCAATAACATTATGTAAATGTTATATAGAACACAACATACTCTGCTACGCGAGGCGATGTTTTAGCTTTGAATTAAAACAACATCTTGATTTTTGACAGAATGAGGGATTTGATGTTACATTGCACTCTGCCGAAAACCACTTCCTTAATAAACCTCACTTGTTTATTCTGGTCCCTGGGCACTGTCTCTTAAGTGGCTTACATCCTCTTTATTGCAAGTGCATAGTGCTTGTGTTCAATGACATGTATGGGGGACACACATAACAAGCATTAAAATGCATATCATCTGCATGTAAGATGGAATAACTCGTTTTTTTACGTTTAAAATATAAAGTCAGCAAAAAATGCTTCAGGCGTTGCTTTGTTAATTAAAGCTTTGTTAGAAAGAAGATTTTTTTAAAAGCTATGCAGATTTATAGGTGATTATTTACCAAAAATAAGTCTGTCTACCAGTCTGAAACTGCCAAAGCCAAGGCAACTGCATTAAGTAACAGTTTTTCCAGTTCTTGTAAGAAGTTTTGGTGTGAAAACTCACGCAAAAGTTTCCTTCTTGCAGAGAGTCCACCCAACCACTTTTTTAGTGCCTGATCAACTTATCTTATCTTCTTTCTTGCTACTGTCTGCTTGGACAAATATAACTGCTGAAAGTACAGGAGGGAACTTGAGTTGTTGCATCACCAAACGCGATCTTAGTCAGACATTAATTACACCTTCCATGTGTTGAAATGTGATGGAAAGAGAGAATAGTTTGATAACATTTTAGATCATTTTTGGTGTGGTTCCCCATTTTTATAGGCCTGTTGAATTTGTACTTTTTTTTTTTTTTGATGAATTATTTACTTTAAGTTGAAGTAACCTTCCATTTGGTTGAAAACGGTTGTATTGAGGTAAAGTGATACCAGCCTGTTCTTTTTTTAAATATTGATGCACGCTGTAAATTTCCCACCCTTCGGACAGGACATGCAGACCTGAAGGAGTCCCCTGCCGACCCTGAGAAACTGCGTGCCTTCGGAGACGATGGGGTTCGGACGCGAGCTGCGCAGCTCCCACGACGGCCTGCTCAAGCTGCAGGACTGGGAGCTGAAGCTGCTGGAGACGGTCAAGCGCTTCATGACCTTGAGGGTGAAGAGTGACAAGGAGTACGCCTCTCTCCTGCTCAACATCAGCCTGCAGGTGGACAAGCACGACAACTCCTCACAGGTGGACTACAACAGCAAGGTCTCCAAGGTAGGCAGCGACGTGAGGCAATGCACTGAAAATATATTGGAATGAAATATATTATCAAGAGCTTTCAGCACTTCACAACATACAGGCAAACAATACCATTATTGCCACTTTCAGATATTGTAGTCTTCGCTGTGCTGTGCAAAATATTTATTTTTATAACAAGTCCACCTTTGCAATATAGGCTATTTCAGTACTCCATTTTGTAAGGGAACACATTGCAGTGTTTGAGTCCCAAAACAAGACCTTACTAGCTACTCTGCAATCGATGCCTTGCCCAAATAACTCCAGTGGAACCACATGGCTCAGAATAATTTTAGAAATGAATGCACTCGCATATTGGTCTTGTGACCTAATAGGCTCATTTTGATGGTCCTGCTTCTGCATTCAATGAAATGCTTTATTTAAGCTGTAACTGCAGAAACTGGAGGAGTGTTCTGTGTTGGCTAACCCTGTCGGGACCTGTTGTTGATTTTAATTTTTTTTTCTGGTCTGGATTAAAGGGACACATCTGTTGTGGGTGTCCAGAGGTTCTGTGGTGGTGATGTCGACATCAGCACAGGGAGTTCTGAGACTTCGTCACTAGGCAACAGATAGTTCAGAATTGTTCAGAATGAGTCTTTTTACTAGAGGCTTATTGCTGTTATTGATCTGCGATGGTCTGTGGACCCACCCAAATGCCAAAGTTCCAGTTGGCCGCTAGAAGCACTTTATGATTAGCTTGGCTAATGTATGTGCTCTCATGGAAGAGGTCTTAATTTGTCTAACCACAAATGCAAAATTATATGAACTCATTTTCTGGCTTTGTTTTCTGCTGTTGTGGCATCTGACTCTCACACCAATCCCAGAATACCTTGCTTCACTCCTTCTTCCCTCTGTGGAAAGTAGCGAATTGTCTTTGCACATCAGATCATTGTTACTGTTTTTTGATAAACTGTTTTTGACACGTAAATGCTCCACTAAGCCATAGATACAGTTACTCTTTGTTCACTGAGCTGGGTTGTGTCTTTCTGTTTGGAATTTCACAAGGAAGCTAGCTTCGTGCTGCTGGGAAGAAAGGGTGTGACTCACTTCACAGTTGCATTCTGGGGTGGCTGAGAAAAACTTGAGATGCGGAGCACGTAGTTTCTGTTAGATGTTTGAAGGTTTTTAATTTAAAATGTTAATTGCATTCATTTTCATGAAAGGCATCTCCACATGCTTTGATATCTGTGAAGATTGAGGAAAGGAAATCATGTGCTGAGGCACTGGAGACTGTTATGCACAGAAAAGAAGGAAATAGATTTCTCCGCCGTGACATTAGTTCTTTGCTATGAGGATGCATACCTTTTAAATTGCCAGGAACGGAAAAACATATTAAAGATGATCAGACTTTTTGTGCAGCTGCGCTCAACTTTCTGCACATATCAGGAACTAGGGGTGATCTGTTATCTATTTGAGCTTCTGCACTGCTACCATCTCTTAAAGGGATAGTTTGGAATTTTGGACATAATGTCTCAATTACAACTTACCCATGATGTAGTTGATTGATGGAAACCATTTTCAGCTAATTCCATGCTGTCCCTTCTTTTTGACATACACACGTTGCTAATACTAGCGCAACTCTAAGGTAACCGGTAGCATCCACTACCAAACGCACTTAAACACTCCACAGTGCACCCAAAGCAAATAAAATACGAGGACAGTCTATCGGGGTTATTTTGAGTGTTTATACCATCATTTTTGAAGTCAAACTATTGTTGAATCCTTTACTTTGTGCTGACCTATATTCTCTGGAAGTACGGCGGCGGTTACCTACGAATGTAGTGCCGGCACTGGTCGACTACAACAACAAAGAAGAGAAACAAGGCCACGTGCAATGGCCACGTTCGCTCCGCCGCCGTAGGTCAGCACAAAGTAAAGGATTCAACGATAGTTTGACTTCATAAATGATGGTATAAACACTCAAAATAACCCTGATAGACTGTCGTCGTATTTTATTTGCTTTGGGTGCACTGTGGAGTGTTTAAGTGTGTTTGGTAGTGGATGCTACCGGTTACCTTAGAGTTGCGCTAGCATTAGCAACGTGTGTATGTCCAAAAGAAGGGACAGCATGGAATTAGCTGAAAATGGTTTCCATCAATCAACTACATCATGGGTAAGTCGTAATTGAGACATTATGTCCAAAATTCCGAACTATCCCTTTAAGATTCAGTCTATGCTATGTTTTCTGTCAATGCACACACTCAGGAGCAGATGAAAATGACCAAACCTGGTTTTCGGCTGGATTTAATAATCTGTCAATTAATAATTTTACATTACATACAACATACTACATGGGCCAAACAACTGTTCCCCACTACTCTATCAAACATTCACTTGTTTGAATTGTTTGAATAATTAGTGTACATGTTTGTATGTGTCCATGTACCTTGTCAATGTTAACGTTTTTGGATTTATTTGAATAGAACCACATATTTGTGCCAGAACAACATACTGTAGGTTTATCCAGTGATTGACAAACTTTACAAGGAAAGCCACTGCAATAGCTTGCTGATGTTCTGTTCGGAAGATAGAACAGAATTATATAAATCTTTATATTTTATTAAATCAATAGTTTAACGTTTCCCTCAGCTTTTACGCTTACACTATAAAAATGAGTTGCACGTAGATTAACAAGCCTAATCTAACATCAAAATAGATCACGCAATGCTGCCAGCGTCAATCGCCTGACTCATTATTGCTAATCTAGATTAGCCTGCCTTACTGCTTTTAAAAAGAATGTTCAGGCCTGATCAGGCTTTCTTTTTTTCCCTCCTCTTCCTCTCTTCTGTGTCCTGTCTGCAGTCATGGGCTCAGATGGTCCAGCAAACAGAGCAGCTGAGTAAGATCATGAAGTCCCACGCGGAGGACCTGAACTCCGGCCCCCTGCACAGACTCACTATGATGATCAAGGACAAGCAGCAGGTGAAGAAGAGCTACCAGAGCATCCACCAGCAGATCGAGTCCGAGATGAACAAGGTACGGACCTCCCTGCTCCGCCTTTCAAACCACCTCTTGCCCAATGTGACTGGAGGGTTTGGTTTGGTGGTGAGGGCAGCTGGGCACCACGACCAAAATGTTATAGTAGAACACTGCTGCCTTGATGCTTCTAAAATGGATCAAACCAAAAGTGAACCCATGTTTTATTTTATTTTTTTTCCCCAGTGGCAGGTGGGGAGAAGAGTGTGTTGTATCTGTATTTTGTAAATGGTAATGAAGATGGTTAGCACTGTAACTGTTTATACAATCGTTTGTGAGCTGAGACTGTAATTTGGGTTGTGTGGTATTGTAATTCTGGGGTAGGTATAAATAACCAATATTTGTCTGGCAATATAGGCTGATTCTGATACCTCCCTGTTTTAAGTCAAATTAGGGCTGGGCGATATGGACAAAAACATCATATAATGTTATTGTTTATATTATTGACGGTATACCGGTATTTGGCGGTATTTCGTTTTCCAATGCAAATTACACAAGAAGTAAACTGAAATGTGTATACTGCAACTGTACTAAAATAAGGATCAAATAAAGATCAAATAAAATTAATCAATTTCACTATTTTTATTAGGAACATGACCACTGAACATTGTGAAATCTTGAATAAGATTCAAAAATGTGATAGTAGGCCTAAACATTAAAAACACTAATGTGCAACCTGCAAAAGTTAGGCTACTATACAAAGTAGGCTATTCAAGCAAATAAAAAAATGAAAAAATCCGAGCTTCTAGGTTTGGAATTAAATAGGTTGTGCAGACGTCCTCTTTCCCATGGACATTTCTTGTTTTTGGGACCAAAAATATCCGCCCAGACGGGATTTAAAAATTTCTAAAACTGTCCGGTAAAGTTTTGCTCGTTCCATAGATCGTATATAAACTGAAATGCACAGAGCTGAAATGATCTTATCTCGATGCGCTCAGAGGAAAAAAAGCGCCCTACGTCACTGTCATTCTTTTCTCCTCTGTCCAATCGCATGAAAGTAGAGGCGAGCCTTGATTCTGCCGTTAGGTTCCGTTTATAACGTTTTGTTAGTTAGTTGCCGTTTCAGCCCACCCAGAGTTTTCAGATTTCAGAAATCGTGAATACCATGATAAAAATAAGCGATCCAAGGCATATACACAACTTTATAAAGACAAATAACAAAGGAAACCTTCTGCTAAAATTAGTTTGCTAATGCCGTTAACAATGTCAGCTAAGTGATTGACAGGAGCGGAGTTCGGTTGCCTAGCGACAGTAAAAATGACGCCTCCAACGCCTTTTTCAGAGTAGGCTTCGTAAAATCAAGACGGGTATAGTGCGCCTCGCGTTTTGAAGCCTACAAAGCGCGTCCGGTGTGATCACAGCCTCCGTCTTTTTTTTCTTTTTCTTTAATACCTGATGCAGTAGTAAACATCCAAACTTCAGAGTCCACGTGAAATGCTTCTGGGGGAAAAAAAAAAGTATTAATTAATTACCAATCTATTGGGTGTTGGTATGACATCAACTCGGCAGTAAGGCCTTGCAGCTTTCATGTGAACACATCAGGATCACAGAAACGATAATCGTCGATATTGTTTATCTCCCAGCCCTACTTCCAGATATTCCTTAGTAATTTAAAAGTGCAGCCAGATGCAGCAGAGGCTGAGTGGTTTGACCACATGGTGTCACGTGGCTCCGACTCCACACACTTCTCTGCCCGTCTTGTTTGCAACATCACATTTTTAATGAGATGGTGCAAGTTTCATTCAAAACAGACAATTCACCTTAAGTTTTCATCACAATTTTTTATCATATTGTCGCAATTTTTAATATGCATTGAATGAAAAACAATAAAAAAACTGTTGACAATGGTATTGCAAAACAGCATTCATTCTGTTATACTGAAAAATACTGTATACTGCCCAGACCTAGCTCAAATGTAAACTGAAACCTAGTTTCCACATTCATGGAAGAATTAGATGTCTACAGATGTAAACTTATGAAAGAGGCCCGATATTATGGTGCATGAAAACCCGTTATTATGGTGCATCCCTTCTTGTCAACATGTTAATGTTGCAGACAGGTTCATATACTGGATGAAGCACTACTGTAGTACCTTTGAGTGCTTATTATGGTGTACAGATGGATAATTATGCAAAATGAGTGAAACCTTAAATAATGCAGAGTAACAAAGTTTGCTTCGCAATCATGCAAATGAACAAACTATATTATTGAATACCATTGTATTTCAACAAATCTCAGCTGGCCTATTTGGCCACAGTCTTTAATAGAGAGAACTCTCTGTTTTGTAGGATGTCAACAGCTTTCCTGAGGGGCTATTATTCGGTACCATTGTAGTGTAATGTGTATATCGCTGAATTTTGTTTCTTTTTGTTTTAGATTACTAAGAATGATCTGGAAAAGTTAAAAGGCACATACAGACAATTGACAAAAGATGCCCACTGTGCCAAAGAAAAATACAAAGAAGCCATTGTAAAAGGTAATTATTACTTTATTACTACTTCATTATTACTGTACTACTTTATTGGGTTGTGCCCAGCAAAATATTTACAGTAATATAACATGCAAAGTCCTGTTTTCATGTCTTAAAACATGTCAATTTAATGCACTTAATAATAATTTGCACATTTGACTTATTATGCTCTTGCACAATAATTAAAAATTAATCTCCTGCATGCTTTAATTCAATTAGATTTAATTGAGGTGGCAAGGTGCAGTGAATAGCACTGTTGCGTCACAGCAAGAAGGTCCTGGGTTCCTGTCCCTGCCGCGCCTTTCTGTGTGGAGTTTGCATGTTCTCCCCATGTCCGCGTCGGTTCTCGGTTTCCTCCCAGACATGCTGGTTCGGCTAATTGGGCTGGGGGGGGGGGGGGGGGGGGGGCCGGGGTGCACGAATGCTCTTTTTGCAGTAAAAGAGTATGTGTGCTCAGTCAACCTACCCTGCATAAATAAAGGTTAAAAAAATTATAATTCAGAATGCGTATAGTTTTGTGTTGGATTATTTTGCTTATGATTCAAATAGAAAAGTTTGTAAGAAAACTCTTATAATTCATTTGGTTTAATAAATAAATGGTGTAGTTTTGATGCAATCCTATACATTAAATGATTTTAATGCCTCCTGCTGCTCCAAAAATATCAGAGGAACAGCTTAGAACTTCAGGTGAGTCATTTCTTGCTATGAAGTCTGATGTGTATGTATTTTATCTAGAATTGCCTTCTATTAAGTTTGCATGTTTCATATCTGTAATTACAATTAGCTTCCCGTTTGCATGTCAAGTAGAAAGTTCTCTCGTTCTTGGGAAAATGATTGATGAAAATGATGCATTTGCATGTTCAGTCGTATGTGTGAGTGCAGTTGATTTGTCGTGTTCCATTAATCACTTAAGATGTTTGGGGGGGGGGGGGGGGGGGCATGTAGGTTTACCACCTGTCAGGATCCTTTACATCTGTTGCACAGTTGCTTACCACAATAACACATGTTCCTGCAGTCAAATAATCCATGCTGGTACAGTTTATACAGCTTTTTAAAATTATTTTTATTTTTTTATAATGCATTTTTACATAATATCCATTTATCTTAATGAGATTCAGGCTAAGTACTGTACCTTGCTCACGAGTACAAACGCTGTATCCTACCTGGGAATCAAAACCAGAAACCTTTTGGTTATAAGCCCAAAAGGTTACTACACTGCTGCCCAGCTAATTTTAATTAGTTACCCGCACTACATCCGAACAAGGCAGGTTTTAATGAAAACGCCACCAAGAGATGGATCAAAACTATTGTATCGGCAGTGTCATAATGAAATGTGTGGAGACACTTTGATGACCGAAGGGTTTTTTTTGTGGTAATGATGTTACCGGCTCAATGTAGTCATTACTCGCGTTTTAAAAATGCACTCTTGTTATAAGTGCCGATCCCTCTCTTGTTAAGTATTAATTCCTGAATTATTACTGGGACAGCTAACAAGCACATGCATTGTGTGCATGTGCAAGAGGGCTGGGCATCATCTGCGTTAAAAGTTATGCTAATGGAGTACATTCTCAGAATATGAATGCATTCCTGGTTCATATTCATACTTTCATAGTCCAGACTTTTGTTGTTTAGAAATGCTAAATAGAGTGTTGAAGATGTTTGTGAACATGGATCATTATTTTGTGTTGCCACACAGCATGAACAGTGAATGGATCATGGTTAATTTGAGGCCGATTATCGGCTTACTGTGATGTGGAAGTGAGCTGTGGGATCTGGTGGCTAACCATATGCTGCCTGTGTACATGCTACAGTGTGAATGCTATGCATGTTAAAATGGATGGACGACAAGCATGCAAAATTTGTGTGAGTCTAAATGTTCACAGAAAAATTCTCATTGTACGTAAAAGAATTATAATAATAAAAATAAAATTGTATCATTCATTTATTTTTCAAAGCTTGCAGCTGTAATGACCTAATGAAAATGCCCCCCTTGAAACACATTTGATACCGCATAACATATACATATAATTGGAAAAACAGGATCACAACTATCCTGGTATTAGACCGCTACGACATCTACACATAAAAGTATTTTCAAAAAGGAAAGGGAAAAGCATTAGCTTCAATTACACTGTTCAATTCTGGAATCGGTTGGAAGGCCTTTCAGGGCTGTGAAGGTGGATGTTATTATGTATGTCCTAATACTAATATAGAGGCCTGCTGAGATTCCAGTCATTGGGGACTTGTGCCAAAGCCTTTGGTTTCCTCTGATGTAAGCAGTCTGGTATCATCAATGTACGCATTCTCAATATGGAACAGACTTTCAGAATCACATGGTCAAGGACAAGCAGATCAGAATCACACTACTGAGAGAGGAAGGTCAGGATATCAGACCATAATACTCTTCTTCTTTTTTTAAACTCACAAAGGTTTACATTGTTCCCATTTTTGCTCGGTTATTCTTGCTTATTTAAAAATAGCTCATAGGTGTATATCAGTGGTCTGTCGCAACCTGAAACCAGAAATGAACTGTCATTGTTAGCCTGAAGGTGTGTGTGTGTGTGTGTGTGTGTGTGTGTGTGTGTGTGTGTGTGTGTGTGTGTGTGTGTGTGTGTGTGTGTGTGTGTGTGTGTGTGTGTGTGTGTGTGTGTGTGTGTGTGTGTGTGTGTGTGTGTGTGTGTGTGATATTCACATCTGACCTTTAAAGAGCATTAAAATGAGCAAAGCAATACCTTGAGTGACGGTGTTATAGATGGAATGTTTGTTGCAAGAGTTTTCAGTTGTTTGTGCCACCTCATCCATATCTGTGTCAGTTTACTTTCACAGTCCTGCTTTTTTTGGAGAGATGGTAGCAGAATCAAGTCAGCGCTGGTCACCATTTGTCACCGAAGGTCACCATTCACTTTTAAGAAGTCTTCAGCAAAAAGAGAGGAAATAACTTTAACTAAGTTTCTTAAACTAAGGCTTCCAGAACACACCAGTGAAAACAGACATTTTCCAACGCGCCATTTTTCAACACTCCATCTCTTTAATGAAGACTATTCACATTTCTTTCTTTTCCCCTTCACACATTTCACATTCTGACACTACAGGAAACTATGACATTTTTGTGTGAGAGATAATCAAGACAAACAACTTGGCATTCTTGGCTGTTTGCCTAACCGATTAGTCACCCATCTGATACATCAGTCTTCATCTAATGCTACAGTTGTTGCCTAATGAGAGCAAACGCTCTTCAGTCATCGCTGCTTCCAGTTCTAACATTCCCTCTCCCCTTGTGTTGTACCACGAGAGTGGCTGGCCACCTGATCAGCAGAACTTTTCTTCCTGCCGGGTATCCCCACCTCTGTGAAAGATAAGGGTGTCTGGTGCTCATGACTCCTCCATGTGGTGTGTGCATGCTCACGTGATGACTCAGGAACATTAGGACATAACAGAAAGAAAACCAGATAATAGCCTTCGAGTGTTTTCCTTTGTCTGTTTGCCAAGGGGGTGGCGGGGATATTTGAGCTAGTGAAATGTTTTAACTCTGGTGACCCACAGGCACAAGTGCACCACTTGGCTCTGTGCCACATTGTCTTGCCTTCACATGCTGTTGAGAAAAGAGCGAAAAAAAAAACACATACATTCCAGCTGTTGCCAGGGAAACTTGGCAGTATTTTTGAATGTCCTAATTGATGATGATACACTGTCCATTTATATCTTCATTGTTTTTACTTTAATTGGAAATCGTAAAAGTGCACAGCATCTTGACAGTTATTTTTAAAGAAAAAGTTTTTCAACCCATATGAAACTTTTTTTTAAACCCAGGCCCATGTTTCCCATCATTTATAATCGTGCAAAATACAACCTCACTGATGGCTTTATAATCAACAAATTTACCTTTTAACCGCAGCTTCTCAGTGGGTTTAAACACGTTCTAATGGGGAACGTTTTGCCTTCAAAAAACATGATAAATCTCCTTTTCGAAGGTTAAGGTATAAGGTATAATTTGGTATGAACGGTCTTCAACGGGACAAATTCATTGATTTAGTAAAAAAGAAAGAAAAAACACCTTAAAATAAACCAAAAGTTTGTAGTTTGGATTTTATGAGTTCCTGGACAATATTTATACATTTTTACTGGCTGAATTTTGTACATTAACTTCATTAGTATGCAAAATGACACCGTAATTGGAGCTATAAACGAGCCCTTTAATAGATTACTTGTGATTTGGAGAAACGCTTCTGTTAACAGCTGTAACATGCCTGTTAACTGACTGCTGACCAGGAAAGGAAAGAATACATAATTTCTTGCATGTATTAATGCAGGAGTGAATGGAAGGCGTCCTTCCTCGTGAGGGAACTGCGTCGGAAAGGCGACGCACTGTTCACAGTTCGACCGTTCATCCTGATGTCGGATCTCTTCCCCCCAGGCAAGGAGCCAGAGAAAGCACGCGACCGCTACGACAAGGCCACCATGAAGCTCCACAACCTGCACAACCAGTACGTGTTGGCGGTGAGGAGCGCCCAGCTGCACCAGGAGCAGTACCACGACACCACCCTGCCCCTGCTGCTCGATTCCCTGCAGAAGATGCAGGAGGAGATGGTCAACGCACTGTGAGTGTCCCCCCCCGCCTCTCGTCTCTCTCTTCCATTGCATGCTAGGCCTGACGTACTCTCTCTTGGCTGATCTGGAGAAGCTCGAGCTGATGAGACGCGATCAAAGGGCTCTATTTTCCGGCTGGCGCATGGCGGGTAGCGAGCCAGCGCATCGGCGAGGTGACATTTTCGGGCATGTATTTTTACGCTCCTGAGCCCGTTTGACTCGCCGTGCGCCGGAAGTGGGAGGAGAGTCGCTGGTGGAGGTGTGTCAGTCCAGAGCGAGCAGCGAAACTGCAAATTTGGGGTTCTATTTTAAGGCCGGTGGCGAGCCATCACTGGCAAGGTTGCAATTTCGTCACGGAGCCCGTTTGGTAATTTGGTGACTCGCAGTGCGCTGAAGTGGGAGGGAATCCGCTGTTGGGGGGGGTGTCCATCAAGAGGGATCAGCCCAGTTCAATTTTACTGGAGTGGAATGCAATTTTGGGATAAGAGTAGACTGCGATTCGTGCTTGCACTGCCCGCCAGGTCAGACCACGTTTACGGCGCAAATCGCCCCACAGCCTATGGCGAGTTGCTCATTTTGGGGCTTTCCCCAATGCGTGCATGATCATAACCTATTCAAAAGCCAATCAACCGTTTTCGTGGATCATATGTGGTCCAATGTGACTTTGAAATAAATCCCCCAAGCAGGAAAAAATTATACTTTTATATGCATTATATGCATTTATTGCTCATTGTCTTTATTATAATGTTAATTAGCCTATTGTATTTCTTTCTGTTTTTAATTGTTTATGGCTGTTATTATACTGCACTGTGTTCCCAGGGGTACTGTATTCTTTCTTACACCCGTCTGTAATGAGAATAATGACAAACTTGGTGCGTACACTCTTATTGCTCGTATAGCGATAAAAACGTGCCTCTTAACTCAAATGCATTCAATTAAATCAATTAAAAATAGATGGCCTATCATCTTCCAATGCAGAGTCCTAAAGGCGGCAAAAGTCGCTAATAAACGTTGCGAGGAAAATGGGATATGTTGCATGGGGAAAATTCAAAATAGATAAATGATTAAACGCATGCTAGGACCGAGAAAATAGGAAAATAGAGGAGTTGAAAAGTAAAAAGAGCCAGTAAATTATGAAGTAAAATAAATTATTTTTAAAGTTATTTTATCGACTGATTGGAGGCTAAGGAAATGATTAAAAGCTTGTTATTTTTCACAGCTCAGATAACCTATTAGTGACTTTTGTTGCCTTTAGGCCACGATCACACCGGATCCGCTTTAACAGCTGGGGGCGCCTTTTTCGAATTGTTTTCAATGAGTCTGAAGCGTTTTCCACACTGCTTTTGCGCCCCGGGCGCCTCGCTGTTTTTCAAAAAATGCTCGGTGCGCACAGGGTTGAAATATCTCATCTTGAAGCGCTCTGAGGAAAAAGGCGCGCCACGTCACTGTCATTCTTTTCTCCTCTGTCCAATCGCACGAAAGTAGAGGCGGGCCTTCATTCTGCCTGTCCATGTAAACAAAGACGATTGAGGGGAAAAATGGTAACGTTAGTTGCTGTTTCAGCCCACCCGGAGTAATATGATTTCACTAATCGTGAATACCATGATAAAATAAGCAATCGAAGGCACTCCGCTTATTCACAGCTTTTTAAAGACAAATAACGAAGCAAACTTTCGGGTAAACTTAGTTCGCTAACACCGTTAACAACGTCAGCTTGATTGACAGGAACGGAGTTCGGTTGCCTAGCAACAGCAAAAAAGACGCCTCCAAAAAAGACGCCTTTTTCAGAGTAGGCTTCGTAAAATCAAGACAGGTAGTGATCCTCGCGTTTTGAAGCCTACAAAGTGCGTCCCGTGTGATCGCAGCCTTAGGATTCCAGTAGTCGGAAATTGACAGTGGGTGGACTCGTTCTGCAAACGGGAGGCCTCACGACCACGACGAATGGGCGTGTTCTGCTATCGTTTTTCACTAAACCACGTGATGCGGTATAGCCCGACATGGTCAAAACGAGTCCAATGCACACGGCTCTTAAAAAGACTGAAAAGAGGTAATTTGATTAGCTATGGTGCAGCTGAAGTACACCCACTGATAAATATTCAGCATAACCCAGCCCATTTTCAACCTGTGAGCTGCGTGCTCCTCGCCTCTGCTCCGAAAATAGCGAAATTCAGTAGCCACGCCCAGTGCGCCATACGCTACGCCATTGACTATGACGGCTCGCTGCACGCCATGCGCTTCCCGGAAAATAGAGCCCAGAGACTCAACAGCATCTTTCCACTTGGGCTTTGATCACACCGCCTGCTGGTCATGGTCTCTCCACGGTCCAAGCCCAAACTCATTGGCCGGTCTCGGGTTCCAATGTTACCAACTGTGCTTCGGCTTTAAGTGTTGCGCGCCCTGTGTTTTGACTGGTCTTATTTAAAGGGGTAGTCCACTCTAATGAACTTTTAGGCTAATATTTTTGAATTTCTGAAAATGTGCAGCAATTTTCCAAGCTTTTTCTCTGTTGTGATAGCTGCTATGAGCATGGACGATGTGACGAATTACGTCACTGAATTGCATTTCTAAAATGTCTAACATGGAAATTGATAGGAGAGTCATTTTTATTTGGTGGTAAAACACATTTAGATTTTGTATACATGTTTAAAATATTAAGAAATGTTTATTTATAGACAGCCTGCACCGATGTTTCGCAGCAGTTCAATCCTCCAACTCCCATACATCATCGCGGCACTGTAACCTGGGTAACTACAAGCCTGCTGGGTTCTAACGTAACGTTATAGTTAGAAAATCAAAATGGCTAACAGTAACGTTACTGGCTTGAACTTGTAGCTAAGGCTGACACTCGGCTGGGGACAACGACAACGTTATCTCTCGAAATCAGGCTGACACACTGAACACTAACGCTACGAACAAACTTCATCTAAATATCCCTCACACAAGCAGGCTGACACTCAGCTGCGAAAATGGAGAAATGCCAGTGGCAGTTGACATAGCTTTTATATCTGACGTTAGCTAGCATTAGCTTTCACTTTAAGCTTCATTACATTGCATTACATTACATTCATTTAGCAGACGCTTTTATCCAAAGCGACGTACAATAAGTGCATACAGAGACATCATCAAGATCACTACAGAACAGACAAGACAAAGCACATCCTTCCCATAATGTAGCAGCTATCCCTAGTAATGAACGATGACTGTAGTTCACAGTAAGCTGTGGGTAAATCAGCTATACTACACTTCTATTCTAAATACTATTATAAACTATAACAAACAGACAGGAAAACACAGGGAACTAGTAAACACAGGGAACTGATATTCCTAGGTTAGAATATCAGTCAAGGTGGAGTCTGAAGAGGTGTGTCTTCAGGCCTCGACGGAATGCAGGCAGGGTTCGAGTAGAACGTAGGGGAATGGGAAGTTCATTCCACCACTGAGGAGCTAAGGTGGAAAAACCCCGCAGTCGGGACGAGCGAGAGCCGTTGACACGGAGGGGGGGGAAGTGCGAGTCGCCCTGCTGTAGAAGAGCGAAGTGGTCGAGCAGGAACATAGTTCTAGATTCAAGTCCTGCAGGTAGGCGGGGCCTGTCCTATTGGCTGCAGTGTAGGCCAGGGTCAGAACTTTGAACCTGATCCTGGCTGCAACTGGCAGCCAGTGGAGTGACCTCAGCAGGGGGGTTACTGAAAGCTACCTTCAGAAAGCAACAACACAACCTGAACCAGTGAGCTACGTTAACTAAGCTTACTGCCATCAGACAACTAGCTAACTAACTAACTTCGCGGAATGGTAAACTTGCCTACCTTAGGTTTCTTCATTGTGTTACATCCAAGTAAATTAATCTACAAGTAATCCACAAAAAAATAAAGTAGCTAGCTAGCTAGCTAATCCATTTCAGTGGTCCATTTAAAGTGAAGCATTGTGGGAATTGTGGTCTTATAACAAAGGTAATGAAGATCAAGCTTCCAAAATGTGATATCCACACAAAGTGATATTTTGAAATATAGGAATCCTCCAGAAGGAAAATTGCAGTGATTGCATAGTAAAATACATGCACTGAATATATTTTGATTAGTTTTATTGTGGTGGACTACCCCTTTAAGTTGGCCCACTGACATGGTTCATGGACTCAACCATCGAAATGGTGTCTCACCAAGTACTTTTATAACTGTGTGAGACATTTGTTTGACTGTTTAAAACCATTGTTCCTCCTTGGATTAATTTAAGTCCCATATTTTTGTAGTTGTGGATTATTGTGATGACCGCGATTACATTTTGGCCTTTTCTTCTCTAAGCCCTTTTTAATCTTTTTAGGATCTGCGTTTCACATCAATCCTGTGAGAGAAAAGGCTTTCTGAGAATTGATTTCTGTAATCGTATGTAGGGGAACCCATGTACAGGAAGATAAGCAGGCTTACCACATCCATGAAGTGAGCGTGTGCAATACAGACTCTTGTATCTTGACTCTTGTATCTTTCTTAATAGGATGACCTACATTGTTTACATTGATGCACACAGTTTTTCACCTGAGTTTGTGGTGTAACACAGGAAAATGCAATAGTTGTCCTCCTCACACCGCTTGTCTCATTTCTCATATCCAGTGCCCTACACTGCTCAGCCTGCAGAAAATACATTCATTTTTAAGTGCTTTGTTATTATATAAGAGGCCTCAAAATTCCCTTGACCCAACAGTTAAACACACGTAATGGCAGAAGTAAAAACGGCTGCTTCACATGAACTGGGTGTTTCATTTTGCATTGCCTTGTAAAAGACCCGATGTTAGTTCTCTCTGAAACTACAGCCGTTCGTTTGCACGTCACGTTTAATCTTTTACACTGTAGAGAGTCAGCTACCCTCGTGCCCTTCGGATGGAGTCCTGGACGCAGGGGTGTTATAACCACGGATGTGTTACGCACGTTACATAAAGGCTATGTTCCCTTTTATTTACGTGTCTGTGGCATTCAGAAGATGAATATCAATAATATTGTGACCTGGCTGCGAGTCTTATGTTCTGTTCACATGCATTTAGTTGGCATACACTTTACTAATTTGACTTAGTTTATAAATATGCAGTGCAACACACACACGCGCATGGGCAGCTATCTGGCTTTGATGTAGGGGTGCAACGGATCACAAAACTCACGGTTCGGATCGTATCACGGTTTTGAGTCACGGATCGGATCATTTTTCGGATCAGCAAAAAAAAAAAAGGGAGACAAGTATATCTTTGCTTTCCATTTATTCTGTAAAACACTTAAAGCAAGGAACTTTTGCCCATGGTCTTAAATGAAAACAACATTCAATTCTATTTCTCGTTACTAGTTCTATTTTGTCCGTAGTTATGCAAAAACCTCTCGTTGGTAGTTCTGAAAACAATTGATTCTATATGGAAGCAAATAGTTCCTTCTCAACTTTATGCCATAAAATTGGCACCAATTTTGGTTATTTTAGTCATTAGTTAGATTATTTAAGAAAATTGCATGAAACCGCAACTCAATTTACCCATCTCTCTCCGTCTTGCGTTTTAAAAATGCTTTGGTCACGCAGCCTATTTTAAACAGCCCAGGCTAAGGAAATTGCATTTCACGATCTGCATCATGAGATGGGAACATCTGAAAAAAATAGCCTACTGTAGATACAGAGTTTGTTACTGTTAGATGTAACGTGTCATATCTAAGACATTTCGCTGGATAAAATGTTTTTTTTAATATACAGATTAATGTGCTTTGTGAAGTAAGCAGACAGCTTGCTGGCATCTGCTGGCAGCAGATAACGTAGACGGCGTATTAATTTAGAACGGTGATTAAAATGTTGCCAGCGCTACTTCATTGCCGGGCGGTTTAACGAAATAAATGCCCACCCTCCAGCCAATCAGAATCGAGTATTTATCCAAGCCATGGTATAATACTTTTAAAAGTACCAGCGGCAGTAAAACTGTAATTCACTATGATGGTTAAATTTTGCAATTAATCCGCGGTTCACATGCGTGCCGAACCGTGGGGGGCGATCCGTACGGATCACGGATCAACTACGTTCCGTTACACCACTACTTTGATGTGTAACCTTTACTGGCGTTTACCGCATGTTAAATACGCTCCTCCACTCGTGAGTGATGAAAGTAACATGCAGTTTCGCAAAAATTGTGACCTGCCATTATTAGCTTAATTTATAAATGGAAAGTACTTTGCCAGTTAAAGGGTAAGTTCGCTATTTTGGACCTTGGACCCTATTTGCGGTCCGTCTTCCATGAACCTGACCCATGAAGTCCATTTTTTCGCTGATCGGTCCAGTATTGAGTTCGGTACAGATTTCCTGTAGGCTCTCACTGGGCTACAATGGAAGTGAACGGGGCAACCAGAAATGTTCGATAAATGTGCTTTCATTTTACAATAAATGAGACGGGAAGCTCAGGGTGTATTGTTACCGGTCTCAGTATGCTCTCCTGTGAAATGTATCTCAATCCGAACATTTTTACGTGCTTGGCATGGCTTGGAAGTAAGCATTTCTCTGTTGCTTGTTTTCGCTGCTCCCGCGGAGTACTATGTGTCGGGGGTAGGGGAGCGGGAAGGTGTGCCGGCCGTTTACGAAACTATCTAGCTGAGCAGTCTGCGTTTGTTTACCTGCATCAACATAGGCTACAATTTCCACAAAAAAACTTGGATGATGGATGACTATAATGATTACGAAGACGAAGAATTCGATTTTGACTTTGACGTTACTGGCTACAGATTTGAGCCAGAATACACGGACACGGAACTACAAGAGATGGATGATAAGAGAGCAAGAGAAGAGAGAGAGGCTGAAGTTGCGCAGGTAATGTTATCCGAAGTCGCTGCCGAGGCTAGACCAAGAATTTCGGGGGACTTTTGGTGTTCTTGCAAGAGGTGCAAGCAGATGCCGGAAAGTTTGTGTTGTAGGGAGTGGGATCTGTTGCTACCGAATGCCATTGAAAACCTGGATGTATCCGTGGATGACACTGGATCATCTCCATTGATTACCATTACACTATGACTGCCAACAGATATGTGATAGATGAGAACTTTGGACAGGACACCATGCGTCAAGCATTTGTAAATAAAACATTATAGAATTGTAAAAAGTTATAGTTGATGAACGTTTCCGACAGTTTTGTTACAAGAAAACAACTTATGTCAAGCTCGGATTTTGTTAGTTGGTATTGAGTGCTGGGTCAGAGGACGCGCTCAAAAAAAATAAAAATGTTAGTAACGTTATAGCTAAATATAACTTACCTCCGCTCCGGTGCTTGATAGTGCTGCAGGTCCGACACGAGGAACAGCTGTGTTCTTTAGAAACCAGTGTTTTGCTTCTGATTTGCGGTTACAGAAATCAGTAGCGTCGAAATGCGCTCCACAAACTCGCGAGTCTGCCAAACGGAGTTGATTGACTGGAGTGTTTATGTCGATCCGTAAGACAACCAGCCAAAGTCTCAATCTTTCTGGGTCAGAGAACGGAAGCCTGTGAAAACTGGTATTTGAGCGTCCAGACATTTTATTCCCACAACCGGGGACTGCACATTCGCGCACCATTGCTGTGATGAATTATTACAAATGATGATTACAAAAACTGCGTTACAAATATTTCTGCTGTAGGCTACTAGCTAGTAAACTCCAACGGGAGGTCAGGATTTGTGATCAACTGCTTTTCAAGCGTGCACCCCCCCCCCCCCTCTCTACAACGTAGCTAGACTGCGGAAGTTTACAGTGCGAGGTAGTGCGGTCGGAGAAATAGTTCTGTTTCAAATGGAACTGTTGTTTCAACGTTCGGTTTGCGTTTGCGATAGCCTACATTTCACAGGAGAGCACACTGAGACCGTAAGAATACACACTGAGCTATAAAAGCACATTTATCGTTGTTTTTCCATAACATTTCTGGTTGCCCCGTTCACTTCCATTGTAGCCCAGTGAGAGCCTACAGGAAATCTGTACCGAACTCAATACTGGACCGATCAGCGAAAAAATGGACTTCATGGGTCAGGTTCATGGAAGACGGACCGCAAATAGGGTCCAAGGTCCAAAATAGCGAACTTACCCTTTAAGGTGCATCAGAAATACAATAAGCTATGTTCAGCAAACCCTCTCAATACCGTTTCATAAGTTCATACCATTCTGTTGGTTTTCGCTTATCTTTTTATAATTAAGTGC
This sequence comes from Synaphobranchus kaupii, assembly GCA_029718625.1. NCBI lineage: Eukaryota > Metazoa > Chordata > Actinopteri > Anguilliformes > Synaphobranchidae > Synaphobranchus > Synaphobranchus kaupii. Next base: position 26,301,356 of record CM056392.1, on the reverse strand, counting down.
ATTTACAGCAATATATATAAAAGAACCACTGGCTTTTTTTTTACACCAGGATGTGGTTAACAGATGACCCTCACTATGTGAGAGCAGGCTTGTGCATAGTTTATAAGCTGCTGCATGCATCAGCAGTGGTCTAACCATGGGGCCCGTCTTGACAAATTTGGACCCAGTTAACTGGTAGTTGAGGTGTAATGCACATTGTTTTTTTGTTGTTGTTTTTTTCACTCTGATGTGATCACTTCGTTTGTGTTGGGCACTCGTCGTCTTAGAGCGTGATGCACTTGCTGCTGACAGACAGACAGACAGTCCGAGTCACCTGTCCATCAAATGGTGTGTTCACATTGAGCAGAAATTGTCTTAAAGTCTACTCAAAATTGTGTTGTATTTGGTTCCCTAATTTGCTGTCTGTAGTGACCAGTAACCGGTGTTCTTTGTCATGAGCATGTAATGGTATTAACAGGCCATGCTTTGATTCATAGACAACAACAAAGTCTGTTCTGGATGGATAAATGTTGTACTACACTGTTGTAAGCTCTACATCAATACCAATAATGGTTAAATAATAATAATAATAATAATAATATATTGTCATATAAACTGTTTGATAAAACATGTGCTTACTTCAGACCAAGCTAGTGTCAACTACATATTTTGGAATTGCCAACTGTACTGCGCTGTCATGTTACCGCTATGTAGTCTATACCTAAAGGAAAACTGCGCGTAAAGCATTCAGTATGAACTGTACTCTAATATACTCACGAATGGGCCAGAGGGCCATCTCTTAATGATAACAGCTGGCATTTACAGAGCACTATCCAAAGAACTCTGCCTAAGTTAAACCCACAGTACCCTGTTGGGACAAATCCAGCTGTGTTCATGTGCAGTGTACTCCTGGTCACAGTTGGATGATGATATAGCCCAGACTCAAACGAGTGATACTTGTGCTGTAGGGTTCGGCATGCGCTCATGACAAGTTCCTTTAGCAGGTTCCTCCTGCAGTAGGACTTCTGCCATGGGCAGTTACTTTATTCTCTTCATGAGAATAAAGTAAATGGTCACATTTCTTTTTTTAGCTTCACAAAAAAGGTTATAGCATTAGTTATGTTTGGTGTCTTCGCGAAAACCGTTCCTTTTCTGCATGTGCGACACTGTACTTTTTGAAGTACAGACTGGAATAGTCGGTGTCAAAGAAGTGAAGTGACTGGGTATTTACAAGTATTCAAATAAAACCTTATGAATGTGTACAAATGCATTGAGACTTTGTACCAAGACACTATTTGTGGGCTTATTAATCATGAGAAATTATAAGCATAGTAAAATGTGAAGTGTGTCCGAGGAGATTGACCAATGGAAGCGCTGGTTTAAGTGTTGCTTGTATGTGATTTGGGTATGTGGAGCCTTTAAATCTCTGCGTATTGTAGTAGCAGGTATTGTCCATCCTTCCCTGTCTGTGGGCCCCTAGTTCCTGTTTGGTGCATGTGCAGTAATCCTGCCTGGCTGTGTGGCCTCCTTTTAGTGTAGCTGGAGCCTTGGCCCAAATGTGATCGAATACAGGAATGGCTAAATAAAACCACCGTTTTCCAGTTGATGTATAGTATAGAACATTTTTTACATCTAGTCCCACCCCCCAATTCCCATAGATATACATTCAAATGCAGAGACGTTATAGTATCGCTTGTAAGAGTACCAGAACATAAGATATCAAGAGTCTTTTGATGTTGTTGGGTCACAGACCTCAGGAAGTCATGGCATGCAAAGGATATGCGACCAAATATAAAAAATCTAAAGGCGCAGGCAACTTAATGTATGTAAACTTCTGACCCACTGGAATTGTGATAGTGAATTAAAAGTGAAATAATCTGTCTGTAAACAATTGTTGGAAAAAATTACTTGTGTCATGCACAAAGTAGATGTCCTAACTGACTTCCCAACACTATAGTTTGCTAACATGAAATCTGTGGTGTGGTTAAAAATTTGTTTCAACCTAAGTGTTTGTAAACTTCCGACTTCAACTGTATATAGTGGCTGAGGTCACAGAGCATTTCTTGCCTCTGATGCATAGATCTGCTTTGTGGTTATAGAGTGGTGCTTAGCAGCTCTACTAGCAAGAATACTTTCATTCTTATATGTACATATTGCTGTGTCCATTCCATATCCTGTTATTTTTTGTCTATACTATAAACCGACATTATTTCAAGACATGCTCCTTTTAGCCAGTTGTGAACTATATTGAAAAGAGATATGGCACGTATTTGAATATGAGGGAAATGAGAGTAAAATATAATTATTTTCTGCGCAACAATTATACAACACCGTTAACACAAAAGAATATGTATGGGACAGTTTCTTGTTGAGGCCTTGTTACAACCAGATAAAGAAAAAACTCCAAACATTAATGAGTTTTGTAAAATATAATGTTCCCCAATTTGAGCAGTGTTTTCGAGTCTAGGCTTACGTAAACTGTGTTTGATACAGGGTCTTACAGGAAGGAAGCCGGGGTGGTAACGCACAGCCTCATCACTGTACAGCTGCGGTGCTCTGGTCTAGATTACTTTAACCCACTGCATATAGTCTCGGGCTCTAACTGTAGTGTTGGCACTAGGCATGTGCCGATATTAAAATTTAATAGTACGATTATCTTGCCCAACATTTTCACGATATACAATATTATAAATGTAAACATCTTGACGGGGCAAAGCTCCGTTGCTTCTGGTAACGTTATCTCCTGCTGCAGCGATGTGTGACCTCTGCCGTGGTACAATGGAAACTTCCTTTATGTTGCTGTGTCTACTGAGTGTCAGAGAAAAAGAAGTGTTTCCCCCGTGTCCGTAGCCAGTTATACTCTTCTTCAGTTTTATATGACCAATGCTAAAGTTAACAGATGGTTGTTTAGATTTTTCGGTATCATAAATTTATGACGTTTAAATTATCTTTAATGTTTTTTATCACAATATATAGTTATATCGATTATTGTCCCATCCCTAGTTGGCACCAATGTTTCTTAACATCTCTGTATAAAGAGGTAGAGTACCATCTGTCATTTACTCGGTATTTGACCAAAATCACAGGCTTGCTGATATACAGTATTACAGCAGTGTAACTCTTGAGATGTTGATTAATTCTATGCATCATTCATGATCCTTTTTGTCTTCTTTTTGTTTTGTTTTTCAGGAAGGGGATTTTGGAAGAATACAGTGAAATCACCAGCCTTTTATCTGATGAAATAGTCAAAGTTCACAAGGAGATACACACCTCCATAGAGCAAATTGACCCAGCTTCAGAGTATGAACATTTCATTGAAGTATACAGGTATGTCTGAGTGGAGACTGACTTTCAGGAGCAGGTTGGCTTACTGTTTGAGAAACAACAAATCTGCCAGGTTTGTTTTTTTTTAAGATAGAAGTAGCCATTTCCTTAGATGTGTAATTATGGTTCAGACAATCCCTAACAAGTATGCCTTCTGGTTGCCAAAATGTCTGACTTGAATATGGAGTGAATATAGCCTGTCCCAAATGTTGAAAGAATACAAATATATAGCCAGGTTAAAATGTTTTGAGGGAAAGCAGAGGGTTTCTCTAATAACAACATAAGCCCAACATTGCCAAAACTATTCGCTTGCACCACTGACCAGTGAGTATTAATGTGGCAGGGCATAGTTTTTGGGGTTCTTTCATATGTTTACAGCTTGTGGTCTATGTGAATTGGTTGGTAGCAATAGACAAAGTTGCAAGATTTTTTTTAAACATTTATTTAAAACCCCTTACTAGCACCGGCCTGTATTTGGGCCGGAAGTGGCTGTATCAAAATTACGACTCCATACGTTCTGTGTGTTCTGGAAATCCCCAGACGAAACAAATCACAAAGTCTGTATCCTTATCCCGGCAAAAAGTATATATACACTACTCACAAAAAGTTAGGGATATTTGGCTTTCGGGTGAAATTTATGGAAAATGTAAGTTCACGCTACAGTGATATTATACGTATCATGAAAGTAGGGCATTTAAGTAGAAGCATGCAATGGTGATTTCCTCATCTCAAACAATTTATTGAAACAAAAGCCAACAACAGTGGTGGGTATACCACAACAAAAATGTCAATGTCTCAATAACTTGTCATGTGCCCTTGAGCATCAATTACAGCTTGACAACGACGTCTCATGCTGTTCACAAGTCGACTTATTGTCTGCTGAGGCATGGCATCCCACTCTTCTTGAAGGGCGGCCCTCAGGTCATTGAGGTTCTGGAGTACAGAGTTACGAGCCTCTACACGGTGAGTCAGCTGATCCCATAGGTTTTCTATGGGATTCAGGTCTGGAGAAAGTGCAGGCCACTCCATTTGAGGTACCCCAGTCTCCAGCAGCCTTTCCCTAATGATGCGACCTCGATGAGCTGGAGCATTGTCGTCCATGAAGATGAAATTAGGCCTGTGTTGTTCATGCAGGGGCACAATGACTGGATTAATGATGTTATTCAGGTAGTATGGGCTTGTCACTGTACCATTCACAAAGTGTAGGGCAGTTCTGTATTGACTAGACACACCTGCCCACACTGTAACACCGCCACCACCAAAGGGTCGTCTGGTGACAACAGTGGCTGATGCATAGCGCTCTCCTTGACGTCTCCAACATCATTGGCGGCCATCATTTCTGCTCAACGTGAATCGACTTTCATCAGAGAACAGCACTGAGGCCCACTGGTCCCTCGTCCAGCGTAAATGCTCCCTGGCCCATGCAAGACGATGACGCCTGTGCCTGGTGGTGTGGTCAGGTACCCTTGCAGGTCGTCTAGCACGCAGACCACGCTGATGTAAACGGTTTCGAATGGTCTGACGTGACACTTGGGTGCCTCTCACCTCCCTTAAATGTGCCTGGAGTTGAGTGCCATTCATCATCCGGTTCCGCAGGGCACTGTTCACAATGAAGCGGTCATCAGTGTGGGATGTGGCCAAAGGACGTCCACTTCTATGCCTTTCTGTGACTCTTCCAGTCTCTCTGTATCTCTGTTGCAACCTGCTGATGACACTCTGTGACACTCTAAGCTCAGTGGCCACTTCCCTCTGAGAACATCCTGTTTGAAGCCTCGCAATGGCGAGGTACTGTTGATCAATTGTTAGGTGTCGTCTTGGTCTCATGATGTCAAAATGTGAACAGCATGATGAAGAGGACTGTTTAAATACCAATTCTAATTGAACCAGGAAATTTATTGGTCGATTCATGGATCAAACACCTGTTGTGAATTTTGCCGTTCAGCTCCTTGTTAGAGAACAGCAAGTTGTGCAAAAAGTACTGAAACATTGAATAGTTGGACATGTGCATTCAAAAGTTTAGAGAAGGTCAAATTAATTTCACCTGTAAAGGTTATAGTGCATTTTAGGTTCATCCTGAAATTTCACCCGAAAGCCGAATATCCCTAACTTTTTGTGAGTAGTGTATATATATTTTTGACGAGGAAAAAAAAAAAAAAAAAAAACTTTAACTTCCACTGTGTTTGAGCTTCTGTTTACTTTTTTTCAGTAATACTTCTTAGAGTAATTCTGACTCTTGGAATACAATACCTTACAGAGACCAGGATTATGCCTGTAGTCAAAGGGGTTCAAGAACAATAACCATTTTATTTTCGTCTCTCGGAGCATGTTTTTCTACTGTATAGACTCACCACCAGTTAAAAGAAAAATATTTGTCCAGCTATCATCAGATGTACTGACATCTTGGTTGACAAACTCATATTTTGCTCATTTACTCTAGTTTGATTATGCGAGCATTATGCAATTTTTTCTATCATCATGGAGCTGACATTTTCTTTCCCTTAGAAGTCATTGGGCCTCATTCACCAATCAATCTACAAACAAATTTGTTCTTTAAAAACTTTTTACAAACATTTCCGGATTAACTGATGTTTGCGTTTTGAGCTTCTGTTCTACCCAAGAAAAAATCCCAAATAAGAAAACATTGGTGAATGCCAGGATGTTCTTAAAACCGTTTTAAAGAAACTCTTAAGAACAAATTTGTTCGTAGTATGGTTGGTGAATGAGGCCCATTGTTTGTAAATTTGTTTTGAAAAGTTTGTAATAGTACTGGTTATGGTTTGTTGGAAGATGTTTCTGAGAATATTTCTACAAGGCAAATATTTAAAGAAGGGTGAATGAACAGAAAATGCATCTAAAGCTGCCTTTCGACATTGAAATGTAGGCAACAGAAACACACCCAACACTATTCTGTCCAAACTGACAGCAATGGGACCAATGTTTATTATGCATGCTGAACTATAAATGAAAAAAGTTGGAAAGCATACTAAAATGCCACAAGTCATGAAGCATGAGTTTTTGTGAGGTGCATGAAATAGTCATGTGCCATTCTCAGCACTCATCTCCTCACCTGTATCTGTCCTTTCAATGAAAATTAAGAATTTGAATATTTCAGTCGATTCATTTTATTCTTAGTTTCAGTGTTTGTCAATATTTTGGCAAGATGTTTGCATTCTTCAGCAGAATTTCTTGGGACCCCCATGTCCAAAATCGTATGTTACAGCTGCTCTAATATGAATGATAATAATGCTTGAATATTGCTTTTTCCCCCTCAAAGGCCAACGTTACATGGCAGTGAATGTATAATGTCTTCAATCAGGTCACCGGAAACCAAAGAGCCAAGTGTAGAGTTTGATGTTTCACTACTGGAGGAAACGGAGAATCTTCAAGCAAATGAGATTCTTTGGAATAATTTGACAGCAGACAGTCTACAAGCATTGTGAGTGAGATTTATTTCATTTTAACCCTTGTATTATGTTGACATTTTTATGATGCCATTTATGTTTGGGGTCAAATTGACCCCAAAAGTTTAAACTGACTCAAAACTATTGTAATAGAAAAATTTTGACACTTTCTGCATTACATTTTGTGTGTCTCCCAATTGACTAGCCTTTTATCGCTAAGTATTAAAAATCTGTGATGAAACATCTATTTTTAGAGCCTGAGGTAATGAACGTTTGTGAAGTTTAAAACCTATATGGGAAAGTGCCACCAGAATTACCCTCAAAAAAAAAAAAAAAACTAATGAAGGTTGTATATTTTCTTACATTTTATGCAGCTACCCCAGAAATGCTGCCACACAACACCTTTTATACAAAGTTGGTATAGGACTTTTAAAAATATAGCTTTATGTTTATTGTGTGTTTACTATTTAATCCCAAAAAAATTGGAAAAATCATACAGTGTCAAGATGAAAAAATAAGGTTTACTGGTTTTTAAGAGACGTCAAACATTTAATCGGGTCAAATTGACCCGGAACATAATACGAGGGTTAAGCTAGAACAATGAAGACTTTTTTGATCAGGTGTAACAGTTCAAAGGGCTGAAATGCAGTGTTTCATACTGGGCTCTAATGTAGCAGCATATAGATTTTTCCCACAACCAACATGAAGTATTATTGAATGGAAATAATCATTTTTTTGATCTTGTATTGTGCTGCATTTGCATGTATTGCATTTGCTCATTGCTTTTGGGTTTAATACTGCTTGTCTTATAACAGGTTAAAATCCACATTGGACGAGCTTGCCCTCACCCAGCAGAGTCTGCATAGCAAAGAGGAGCTGGTCCAAGACTTGGAGAACAAGATCGAGGAGGCCTCCAAAACATGGGAGAAGAAGTCAGAGTATGTTCATTTTACCGTGCGCCCTCTTATTTTAATTTTTTTGCATACTTGACTAAAACAAGAAGAGGGACTTTTCATGGGCTGTGATATTTTAGGTCCGTCCAAAATTCAGCATTTTGTCATTTGGAAAAAGCTCCATTGAGGTTTTGACATATCGAGGCTGATGACAAGCACAGCCACTATATGTGAGACCAAATTTAAAGGATCATTATTTAAAAATAATAAATAAAAAACTAAAATTGTTTGTAAGTGATATTGGCAGAGAAACAAGGAGTCTCAAATGGGGCGGGGCGATAGTATTGCATATACGATGTTTCACATGACAGTACCGTGATATTATTTTTAATAGACATCGCCCAGCCCTACTGCCATCTCTAATTAGCTGGCCAGAGTTGGACAGAATTCATTGATTATCTCCAGTGCAAATTTGGTTGTTAATGAACTCATGTGGCAGGCAGGGCCGCTTTCTTGTTGCTGAATTATTTTTGCTGTACAGGCAAACGATGTAACCATGAAATCAAAGTTGATTTATGTTTTTACAGTGGTGCAGAAGTAATCGCATTTCGCTATTCCTAGATAAAGCCCCTTGAGAACTAACTTATTTTTGGAGGGGTTCTATTGGGGTCATCCAAGATGAAGACCCAATGATTTATTTAGCCAATTATACAGGGGGATGATTAGAAGGCCCGATTGAGAGTACCGGGTTGGGGATCTGGCCAGCACACCCGACAACCTCTTGCTGTTTGAGATAAGTCCCACGGGATCTTTAATGACCACAGTAACTCAGGGCCTTGTTTAACATCTCATCCGAAAGACACCGCCTCATTCGCTGTGCTTTGGCTATGTTTCAGACGGTTTTCTGATCAAAGTTTCTATCCTAGATGGGTCCACCAGCAACCTCGTTTACCTGGGACATCCCCCATTCAAGTACTAAACAAGCCTGGCCCTATTTACACTGTCTGGCCAAAAAGAAAGAGTCGCCGTTGCACCCGTCATGCATAGTGCCCGCTGTACAAGCCTCTGGAGGCAGTGTTATGATCTGGGGTTGCTTCAAATGGTCAGGTCTAGGCTCAGCAACGTTATGCAGCAGTAAAATGAAGTCAGCTGAGTACCTGAATGTACTGAATGGTACATGAATGTACTGAATGTACGCACGGTAAAATGGGCATATTCCAGGACGACAATGCCAAGATTCATCGGGCTCAAAAGAGTGGTTCAGGGAGCATGAGGAATCATTTGCACACATGAATTGGCCGCCAGAGTCCTGACCTTAACCCCATTGAAAGTCTTTGGGATGTGCTGCAGAAGACTTTAGAGTGGTTCGACTCTCCCATCGTCAATACAAGATCTCGGCCAAAGATCTCTACCAAAAATCAATGCAACTCTGGACGGAAATAAATGTTGTGACGTTGCATAAGGTTGTCGAAACAATACCACGACGAATGTGCGCCGTAATCAAAGCTAAAGGCGGTCCAGCGAAATATTAGAGTGTGCCACTTTTTTTTTGGCCAGGCAGTGTACTTTCAGCCATTTTGCAGGAGGCAGGTTGGCATTAGAGAACAAAGCCCTGCTCTGAAACCTGCCTGCTTTTACAGCCTGGTGCCCCTATTTCTATCTGTTCTCATTACCACAAGAGCGATTGTCACGGAAATTGACAGAAGGTTCTGGAAGAATAAAAACTTAGCTGTGAGACCAATGGCGAAGATCATTTCAGGGGTACTGTGATAATGTTGCATCGCTGAAATTATGACACATTTTGATCTAAATTAAAATATAAAGAGGATTATGCCAGCCTGTTTTTTTCTGTTTTTGGCTTTAAGAGGGATTTGTCGGTGCTTGTTACGTATGCTCGTTAGATGTCTCTAGTTGTTAGCTTTATGTCAGAACCTGGCTGCAAGGCAGTATTGATGGGTTTAATTATATTCTGACTTATTTTCGCAGTTTAACATTACAATTCTCCTTCAATTATTCATGGAAACATTTGGGGAAAGCCAGGAGCAATAAATGTGTGTCTCATACGAGAAGACAAATGCGCAAATAAAAACAGGAAAATGTCAAAAAGTAGGCTTTTCAACTGAAATATATTTTCAGTGATCTTTCAAAATCAATATGCCATAAGCAAGCAATTGTGTTCAGTTTATTTCAGTTTTTTATTTCAGCCTACAGCAGTATTACAATGCGACATACTGTACTGTACTCCTTATCTAAAACAAAGAAAGGATTAGGTGGATTCAGTACCGTAAATGGCTGGGAAGCATTTGATCCCCTTTCTGTTTTTCCATCACATTCCTGTCACTTGATGGGGAAGGCACAGGACTGGGGGCCTTATTTGGAAGTTTTCCCAACTTATATGCCCTATTGTTCCGAGAGCCAAAGTAGCTTTGGCCTAGAGAATCGCCGCCGAATAAATGGTAGCGCGATGTGGGAACGAGGCGGGCTGCAAGGTTGCATCACACGGGAGATTCGTCTGCCTGCGCTCAAGATGGTGGCTGGACTCGGGCTGACTGCATTTTTTCACGGTCTGCTGAGTAATCCTTCATGAAAGGGCAAGATATCGGCACAGTCGGCACACCGGTCGTCTCGGCTGTATGTTTACATTAGTTATTGTTTGTTTGCAGGCAGTCGCTTTACATCATTGTAAAGCGCTTTGAGTATCTAGAAAGGCGCTATATAAATGCCATGCATTATTATTATTATTATTCCTCAGCCAACTTTAAAGTTAAATATTTGAGGGGGAAAAGCTAAAGTGCTTTTGAAGGACACCCCCTCTACGTTTAAATTTTATTTTTATTTTTTTCATGCAGTTGGCGTAAAGCCAGAGCCGTGCAGACTTTTTGGCGAGCATATGCTCCAAAAAGGGCCATCTGTGGTAAGAGGGACTGTACACTTAAAATTGTGTTTCTCCTAGGAATGCCGGGGTAAGAGATTAAACACGGTATTGTATAGGGGATGGCACGGAGACTAACCTTCACTGCCTACGCATTATACAGTGCCCACCACAATTATTGCCAACCCTGGAAAATATGAGCAAAAAAGGCTATAAAGAATATTCGTAGTTTATCATGGCTATACATTTTAGACATTTTAGGCATTTAGCTGACGCTCTTATCCAGAGCGACTTACAATTAGTGCACAAAAAAATGCCTATGTTCATAAATCACCAACATTCCAAGTAGCAAATACTGAAAGTGTAATGGACAGGCCATAACACACCCGTGATGGTTAATCCTTTGTCAGAAGAATTAATATGTGGAAAGGAAGGTAGGTTTTTTTTTTAAGGACAGATCGATTTGGAAGGGGGCAATGGGAATCGGGATGGAGAGGTATTTCCTGAATAGGTGCATCTTCATGTTGCGGCGGAAGGTACGGATTGAGATGGGCAGGTCGTTCCACCATTTGGAGGGCCAGCAGGGAGAAGACTTGAGGCCTGGAGGAGCGATGCCCAGGTTGTCGCAGGGAGGGGAGGGCTCGGCGGCCGGTAGCGGCAGAGCGTAGAGCACGGGTTGGGCTGTAGGGCTGAACCACGGCCCGAAGGTACTGCGGTGCGGCTCCTTTAGCAGCCTTGTACGCCAGCACCAGAGTTTTGAATCTGATACGGGCAGCCACCGGGAGGCAGTGGAGCCATGTTGCAGAGCGCGAGCCTGCAGAGTCGCGTTATGGCAGCACTGCGGGCTGTGTAGGACAGTTGGCTGTCTAGAGTTACACCAAGACTCCTGGCGGTTTGGGCAGGAGTCACTGTGGTGTTGTCCATGGAGATGGCGAGGTCCAGAAGAGGGCAGGATTTGCCTGGGAAAAAGAGCAGCTCGGTCTTGTCCAGGTCCTATACTTGTTACCATTCAATAACCAGCACTGTATTGTAGCTCTCACTAAATCACTAATTAACACTCCCATCCTTAACATAAGATATCACTGATCAGCTCTCTATTTGTCAGTTTAATTAGCATAGTTGTCATTTTACTCATTGAAGTTTTTAGTTTTTTTTTAAATCACCAGAACAAATTCACTGTAAAAATAATCAATATATATTCCCTATTGCATTCATTACTATTCATAGTATTATATGTATAGTAATATTATATATTAGTCATATTATGTACCATTATATTATATATTATATAAAAATTAATATATATATAATTTTTTATTGACATTCATGCAGTCTGTCAGCTGGCCGATTGCCTAAACACTAATTAGCTGCTAGTCAGCTGTGGCCGTTGGTTTTCTTTAGCAAGCCATGGTAAAACAAACAGAAATAAGGACAACATGAATCACAAAACAATCAAACAACAAGTCCTATAGACACATAGCTATACGTCTGTGGAGCCAGGTGAAAAGTTACATCGATCTCCACCTACATAAATGTTGTAAAATGGCAGTCTTATAGAGGGTCAATTGCAACATGCTTAGCTGGAGTTTAAATGTCTACACCATAGAACTCCATTACACACGGCGATCCAAATCTGTGAAATAAGGATTGCTTAGCTGTTCCAGTTTTAATGCAGTTCTGTGTTCTAGAGGTCAAGGCTTACTATATTTGTTTTACTTTGTTGTTGTAGTTTAAGCACACACATGTGCATTACCAAATAATATGGTAATAATCATCAATATATTTGTCCATCCAGCCTGTTTTGAACTGCTATTGTCATGCATGTCACAACAATCATATGTAAACCTGGCATTATTGGTAAGCTTGATAATTCGAATGTATTAGTGCTGGCCCTTAATACTTTACTTGGAGTTTAGTTTTGACCTGAGTGCACACGCATTCATTTCTAAGATGTTTTGAGCATCTGGGCGAGTGATGATCTTAACTGAGGTCTCATTGAGTACCTCAGTGAAGTGCCATTACCCTTCGATGGTTCATTTTAAGCTGACTTGACTTGAGCAAGCACGCGGTCATTTTAAGGTGTTTTCAGCGTTGGACAGGTGTAGGGGTGCATTGAACTGGGGCTTGGTCTGGTTGTGTCTCTCAGTGTGGTGCTGCTGCTGAGTCAGAAGCAGGCTCTGGAGGAGCTGAGACAGACGGTACAGCTGCTCCGCTGTACGGAGGCCAAGCTGACCGCACAGAAGGACTTACTGGACCAGAAGATGCAGGAGAACGAGGGCAAGGAGCCACCCCCTGTGGTCAATTATGAGGAGGATGCCCGCTCCGTCAACTCTATGGTGAGTATACCCGCTCCGTCAACTTTGTGGTGAGCGTACCTGCTCTGTCAACTCTGTGGTGAGTGCCCTCACTTCATCAACTCTATGGTGAGTGCACTTGCTCCGTCAACTCTATGGTGAGTGCACTCGCTCCATCAACTCTATGGTGAGTGCACTCTCTCCGTCAACTCTATGGTGAGTGTACCCGCCCCGTCAACTCTGTGGTCAGTGCACCCACACTTTGAACTCTATGGTGAGTTCAGTATTTTTGTTAACTATATGGTGGGTGCACCCAAGGGGCCAGCTTTCGGCTCTCAACCTCAGCACCGGATATAATGTTCCCTCTGCTGATATCTATAATTTGTGCTCAAAAAGCCAGTTTCCCCATTGGGTGCCATTCATTTTTGACAGCAAAAAAAATAAAAAATATACTTCCAGTCATATATTGATGTTAACTTTTTTAAATTGCTTATTATTTTTCCGTAGTCTAGTATTTTTTTGCTTAACACACAGACAAAGATCTGTGTTTTTAAAAAAAAATTATTTATTCTGGCCTACGTCATATTTTCGCGTACTAATTGACAACCAATTACATACTCGTAAGGCTTTGACGTAGCAGTCTCTTTCTGCACCATCTTCATTGTACATGTAACTCCAAGGACACAACTGCTCTTGTGAGATGAGCACAAATTTAAAACTTCCTGATTTGGATGTACTCCTGATAGGTTTTTCATTCTTCCACTTCCCTAATTATTTTGATATTACTCCCCCATTATCATGTAACTTCAAAACATTGATAACTGCTCTCCCTATTGAAATATAACAACAATACTTAAAGTAGTGCCATAAATTTGGATAGCCCTCATCAACAGGTACTTCTTGCCAGGTAGCTATCCCACAATACCTTGCATACGGATGCTTGGAGAAAAATGGCTGCATGTCGTCTTTTGTCTGCCCCCAAACTAATTTGCATCTGAGGACTAATGGCAGACTAAAGGTTGAATGTCCCAATACCCTCACCCTATCTATCAAAGAGCTTTATTCACAAACATTATGGTTAAACGGCACTAAGGCAGTCTGAATACAGTCAGATCGCTGCCATAGTAGAACATTAAAGGGGAATTCCACCAAAAAACAACATTAACCTTATTTAACAGATCTCGGCGCAACTAATTAAGCCTTCCTTTGTTGCTGGCCAAAACAATTTCTGGACTGAGATATCCGCAGGTAAAGATAAAATTTTGGTAGAGGTTTACGTCATAATGATGCATACCTCTACCCTCCTCGTTTTTGAAAAACTACAGTGGCGTCAAGTAGGCGGGTAGGTTTTTAAGTATTTGGAGATACCTCCCTCTGACCTTTCATGCTATGTGTAAGCGGCGTTGACTAAACACACAGACCGTGTCCGAATCTATTTTTCTATGGTCTATGGTCCAAATCAGCACACTTGCCTACTATTGAGTATGGCAGTTGAGTATACTTTTTTTTTTTTTAAAAAGCTTTTAAGTACGCGACAATTCAATTATACTTATTTCTGGGTTTTCGCTGATAATAGTATGGAGGATATTTTTTCCGCATACTGCATGTCACTAAACAGTATGCAGTAGCCTAAGCAGTAGCTAGTACAAAGGAAGCAGTAGATAGGGCTCTGATAGAGAGAGAGAGAGAGAGAGAGACGGGGAACCTGCTATTACAACTGTGAACAGTATTAGCTTGCGAGCTAGCTCAAAGAGTTCTTAGCTAAGTGAACTATTATTCCAGTACAATGGCTTCCAACAATTTTGTGGACTATACAATGGATGACGACACCTTCCGAGAAATTTTACTTGAATCGGAGGTGGAAGGCTGCGGTTTTGAGCCCGAATACACGGCTGGATCCGGAGCTGGTGTGCACTGCCGACCTGGGACGGCTTCGGCCAGGTAAACGAGTGGTGTACGTGTGGTAACTGTACCGCAGTGCCATCTGAAATGGAAATATTTGCTGCAATGAGTGGGACTGGGTACAGTTAAATTTTTCATCTGTGTTGCAAGAAACCGATGAAGAGGGAAGAATCTGACTAATGTTTCACACCCTGATTTTGAACACCATATGCATAAGGGTGTTTTGGACGCATTCTTCTGGATCCACAAAAACTAACCTAACGTTAGAGGACCGGGAGGAGAAATGAGTAAGTGGGCAGACTTTTGGCTAGGCTAACGCTCGCTAATATGTTAGCACTATACCAAAAGTAGATTGTTGTATTCCGGTTGTATTCAGTTGCAACCTGTGACTGGCATTGTCTGACACCGCCCATAGACTGTAACCGCTCGGCCGTGCGCAGTAGTTTGGGTCTATATCTCTGCTCTCACTACAGGTAGAGAGTTGGCTGAGTGCTCATTTTAATCAGGAGGAGAGCTACTCCTTTGTAGAAAGGAGAGCTTTATACAAATCAAGCATCGTTTTTCAGTGGAATTCCCCTTTAAGTGCCATTTAAAAAAAATCTAAACCAGTGCAGTGACTTCAGCAAAACTATTAAACAGGAGCCAGATTCTCCCATTTGTAGATTTTAAGCAATAACCACAATATTATGCAACAGAGAATCCCAGGAGTCTCCTGGATTTCAAAACGTTACAGTAGATTGATGTCATGACCATCAGTTATGAATGTTTCAAATTCATTTAGGAGAAATTGAGTTTTTCCTTATTTCAAATGCTACAGTACCCATCAGCCTCAACAGAGACATTTACCATAGAACAAGAAAAAAAACTCATTTTGGGAAATAGAAGAACTACTGTTTCTGTCATTAAGCAAGAGGACTTTATAACACTAAAGCACCGGTATTATGTTATATTGCAACTTGTCATCACAGCGACCCATAAAGTCTGATCTTCGTCTTTAAAACCACATCAATTAAGGAATGTTGTTTTTTTTTGCAACATTTATGGTGAGTCAAAAGCTATTGCTTATGTCTTTTATGTTTATGTCTGGAGGACTAACTAGTCCCAATATTTAACATTTAACTATTTCAATTTAGAAATTTAGGTGAATGATACATTTGATCTTCAGAAATGCATTTCTAGTATTAACTCAATTTTGACCAGGTAGTAATTTTGTAGCGTTTTTCGCCGCTCCTGTGCAGTGGTCAAGTGCGAGACGCGTAAGCTCATATTGGGTGACAGATTGTGAGTGCACCCACTTTGTCAACTCTATGGTGAGTGCACCAGCTCTGTCAACTCTACAATCGCCCTATCAATGCTGGTGAGTTCAGTCACTTTGTTAACTCTATGATAAGTGCATCCATTCTGTCAACTCTATGGTGAGGGTGTGGTTTGCGGAGCCTTTAAATGAACTTGTCATTTGCTTATTTTATTTTCTGGCATGTATGTGCATTTGGAACTTAAAACGGTCAAGTGTTTAAGATTGAAAACCCAGGATTAGCATTAGGAGGAAACCCAAAGCAAGCTTGTGTATTGAATAAACCAGTCCTTGAGTCCTGATTCAGTTGCCCTTGTTACATTCTTTCAAAGCTAAGCTTTCTAAGGTATAATTAGAGGGATATTCATCATTGCATTGCAGCTTTGTCAGTCAGTTATTTGAACTATTTCTGATGTATTCCGTAGTTTTTAAAGTGTTTTCTGAATAGGACAGTCCTAAATCTAAAGTTTACACCAAGATCTTTGGAGCTACAAAGTGGCCTGCTTGTAATGGGCATAGCATAAAACTTCTGTTCTAACATATTGTTAGTTCTGGTGAAAGCACCTCAGTATTTCTGAAAGCATGTCTGACCTGATTTTAGGAAGGATGATCACCAGCCTACCCGCACCTGCATATTTTTTAAGTGACACCCTTTCAGAGTATCTCTTTTCTTTCCAGGAAATATATAGCCTACTTTTTTCTATAAGCGCCTGTTCCTTTTTAAGACCAGGTGTGCAAATTTTACCCTTTAATTAAAGCTTTCACCCAATAAAATGGACTGTATGTCTCCCATGTTTATGTATGTCCGAAATATTCTCTGTCCATTTGAGAGAGAACAGACGAGAGGGCATGTCCTCCGATGGCATGGGCTACTGCTGCTGCTTTACACTGCACAGACCAGCAGCTCAGCTGGGCAGTCTTTGCATTGGAAGACCACACTTTACACACAGCTGGTGCAGGCAGACTGCAGGCACTAGGTTTTCAGTTGGACACTCCACCCGGGAGACCTTTGTGGCTTTTCTGTCCTCTTATGTGGAAAATCAGGGGAACTAAAGCTGGAGTACTTTTGTTTTTCTTTAGAAAAATATCAGGGAACAGTCATGCTTAGTTGGTAGCAATCATAGAAAGAACTGTAGTGTATACCCTCAAATTCTGTGTTCTAAAGCCAGCGATCCGGTGTAACGACAAACTGTACACTTTCTGTGCCCCGTACAGTTTTTGTCGTTACACCGGCCAAAATCTTTGTTTTCAAAACACATGACATAAACCAATCAAAGAAGCAGATAGTTATTGGAAGAAGGAATTGTTTGCTGACGTTATCTGTTATATAGAATGCGTTACCTAGAACTGGCTACTCGGCTATAACATTACATTACATTACATTATAGGCATTTAGCAGACGCTCTTATCCAGAGCGACTTACACAACTTCTTATTACATTTATCAATTTATACAGCTGGATATATACTGAAGCAATTCAGTTTAAGTACCTTGCTCAAGGGTACAACGGCAGTGTCCTACCTGGGAATCGAACCTGCAACCTTTCGGTTACAAGTCCAGTTCCTTAACCATTATACTACACTGCCGCCATGCACGCCAGCTGTAGTCAGATAATGCCTGGTTCAGACTAACGCTACACAAACTCAGTTTGATGCAACAACTCTGCAACAACAGAAAAGATTCCGTTGTTTTACCTAGACTCTTGTAGCTGACATTTTGACTGTAACGTTAGCTATTCCAGTCTGTAATCCCGAAATCGTATCTAGAAAACTTTCACATGCACATTCACAACGAGGTCTGTGGAAGCCGTGGGGTGGGACGTGTGTCTCTTTCTCTGTGGGCCGGGCCAAGGGGTGTTATGACTTTGCAATGTTTTTACAACAAACGCTACGGTTGAGAAAGTTGCGTACTACAGCTTTAAAAGAGGAACTAAAATCTACAGAAGTATACTTTCTACAGGCGCACACCCTTTTTCCTCATTGGGTCTGAACCTCTTCCACCCAAACGGCTATCGGCCATCTTTGGTCTAGGGTAGCAGCCACGGTATTTAAATGGACTTTATGTGTGTGTAACTGTGAGCTCCCTTTACGTGCCAACTTTTACACCGTGTCTCAATCTCTCACGGTGAGATATCCTTGTAACTGTTTCGCATTTGGGTCACGTCCCAACACTGCCCATAGGGACAAAATGCAAGCAAGGAGCGCAGAAGAGATTAAGAAGGCCTGCCAATAATTTACTACGTGGCCGGCCTTTGTGAGCCGCTTTTAACAGCTGCGCATATGTTTAGAATCTTTAGCATTTTTGCTCCGTTAATAAGCAGCGTGTACACACACGTGCGCTGTGCAATCACTCCTCCTGTCATCTGTCTTTTTCATGCCCCTCTCAACAACTGACATCTAATTAATTACTTTCGCTAACTTTACCAATGAGTTGTTTAATCACTTAATTAGAAAAAAATCCTTAATTACAGAGTGATTAATTTGCTTTCACCTAAGCATTACCGCTGTGATCTGTAAATATTTGTTGATTTTGAGTAAGCTGTCCGCAAAAGCAGCACTACCATTTCAACCGTCTTTCCAGAGTTGGATGCATTTCACCACAATCTTAACAGCAAGGGATAGCTTAAGTCCTTGATGATCAGTGTTGTTTAATTTAGGCTTATAGATCCTTTCCAAAAAATTTGAATATCATGGAAAAGTTGTTTTTTTTCCATAATTCCATTCAAAAAGTGAAACTTTCATAGATTATAGATTCATTACACACAAAGTGAAATATTTCTAGCCTTTATTTGTTTCATTTTTCATAGTGTGTCGAAAATCAGCATTTACTTCAGTTATTTCAGAGAATGAGTGGAGTGGCTTGACTCGAGGAATCCGACAGTTGTAGCCCATGTCCCGGATACGTCTGTACGTGGTGGTTTTTGAAGCACTGACTCCAGCCTCAGTCCACTCCCTCTGCATCTCCGCCAAATTTTGGAATCGTCTTTGCTTGACAATCCGCTGAACCCTACGGTCATCTCTTTTGCTTGTGCACCTTCTCCTGCCACATTTTTCCCTTCCACGAAACTTTCTATTTATATGCTTGGACACTGCACTCTGTGAACAGCCAGCCTCCTTAGCGATGACCTTTTGTGGCTTACCCATCTTCTGGAGGGTGTCAATGATGGTCTTCTGGCCAATTGTCAAGTCTGCAGTCTTCCCCATACTGAACCAAACTGAGATAAACTTTGCAGGTGTTTTGAGTAAATTAGATGATAGTGTGACACTCAGTCTAAAACATTCATTCTCTGAAATAACTGAAGTAAATGCTGATTTTCGACACACTATTCTAATTTCTTGAAATACTGTTTTGGGGGTTTTCTGGAGCTGTAAGCCAAAATTATGAAAAATGAAACAAATAAAGGCTAGAAATATTTCACTTTGTGTGTAATGAATCTATAATCTATGAAAGTTTCACTTTTTGAATGGAATTATGGAAAAAAAAAACTTTTCCATGATATTATAATTTTTTGGAAAGGATCTGTAGAAGGAGTTATTTTCACATTCAGAACCACACAGTATGCAGTCCAGGTAATCAACCTGTGAATAAATAATTTCTCTTCCAGCACAGCAGCTCACCCTTCTTAGTTCATGATAATCTTAGTGAATGATAATTGTAAAATTAGTACCCACAGAAATTTGTGCTCAAAATGCTCCAAAAGTGCTTAGTGAAAAACAGTAATTCTACAGAGGTTTTCATCTGGTTTCTCAAGATAAAGCCAGTTTACTTTTTTTTAAAATTTGTTTACATTGTGTATTCACACAGTTAATTTGGCTTGCTGGGTAAAGGCCAGCTGTTGATAATCCTTGGAATATATTTAATAATATTTTAAGATTCTGATTTTAATGCATGTACCTTTTACTCCAGTTGGACCTCAGAGAAGGAACACACGCACACAAAATATTTTAATTACCGATCCTTGTTGTTACTTTCACTGATTAGTGGAGGCTGAGTTCCTTATAATGCTTTTGTTGTGTTTATATGCGCAATCTTTGGCATGATGGTCATAGCTATAGGGCACATCAATCACTAAAGATGCTAAACACTGCCTATAGCAGCAGGTAGAGGGCAGTGTGAATACACTTTTCAGTCTGACTTTAGTCTTGGAGTGGAGGAAGAGCACTACAATCCTTACTCACCGTTCGTACTTGTATTCCAGGAAAATACAATGCCCTAGGAAATAAAAAATAAATAAATAAAGACTTTAGAGTGCTGCTCTAATTTAGAGTGCTATGGGTTGTGTAGACCACTAATCTGATACTTGTATAGATATTGCCAAAGCATGCCTGTAGATTTGCTTAAAAACGAAAGCAATGAAAGCAAAACTCATTGTATTTTTGAATCATATTTAATCATATTTTGGTTTAACTGATAAAACCCTTCATGTTTTTCATAAGCTTGGCTTCTCCGACTGGTAGGCAATTGCTATTATTCCACACATGCTGTTGTGTTGTCCTATCTTTTAATTTTTTGTTGACATTGATATCATTGCTGTGATATCTTTGCTTTTAGAGGGTGATAAAATGTGATGGTCTCATTGATGGTTGTTGATTTAATTGTTTTAATGGAGAAAGTTCACTGTGGGAGCCTGCAGTTTTATCTGTGGCAGACAGCTCCACTTAGCCTCAAGTCAATGGTGTTTTTTAATTGCATTGAAAATGAGGGAACAAGCATTAAAATGGCTTTTGCTGACTATGGATTTTGAGCCTCTTGAGAAGAATAAGAACCCAAGAACAATCTACACCAGATGGAGTGCGTGAGTATGCGTGTGCGTGCGTGTGACGTCTGAGGTGAAGTCATTTCAGAGAACCCTGAAAAAGCCGCTTCACATCACATGCTTAAATGACAGCTGCATGATTATCAGGTTCAAACTAAAGTACTGCTAACATGCAGGGCTGAGTGCATGCAGGTTTTCATTGCAACCAATAGCTTCACCTGCTGATTTCACTAATTAACTCCCTCCTCTCTGGTTGGAGGTGTGTTAATTGGTGAAATCAGCAGGTGTAATCAGCAGGTGTAGTGATTGGAAGGAAAACCTGCACTCTTGGCCCTCCATTGCGCATGACTCTGATGTAGCCATATAAAGGTATTTGTGCACCATTCTGACAACATTATTTTCCCTGCACTGTAGAGCTGTGGATTGAGTAGGGAAGATTCCGGGCTCATCTCTTTTGCTGTGTTCAGCTAACAGTATTAGCAGCCTATTTCCGCAGTGCAAAAAAAGGGAATATGGATAATTAGTCTATTAAAGGCAATAAAGTGGCTTGGCGGTTTGAGAGGGTACATTGCATTCAGCTTCCTGGCAGGTCTGAAGGGCAATAACGGCACCGCCGAGAGCCTTTAGTCTGTGCGAGCGGAGCGGAGACGGAGTGAACCCCCCCCCCCCCTCCCCCCCACACTCTCCGCAGCGCGTCAGTCAAGGGAATCTCATTAGTATGCGCACGCGCTCCCCGCTTGTGACTCCCGTGATGTTGGGAAGCAGTCATTTAGCCGCCGCTAATCCCCAGGACTCATTTGTGCACAGACCCTCCTTTATCTTGTCATTACCTGAGCATCGCGACACGCGCTCATCAACCCCGCCGCAGCCTGGAATCGCCCGCCGGGGGGTGGGCGCAGCCTTCCGTGTCCATGGCGATGGCGCCAACAGCCCAAACTAGCCATTTAATCCTCCGGACATACAAAAAAAAATCGGCCTGTCAACGGACGCAAATCTGTTACGTCGGAAAAGGCCGCTCTGGCCTCATCCGGCACGTCCCGGTTTAAGCTGTGCCGGAGAACTGGGGCTGGGTCGATGCCTGTATCCTGGCACCCAAAGCATCGGTGAGCTGGCTGCACGGGCGTGCGCCACCCTCTCACTCAAAGACAGATCACCCCATGTCAGGGATTCAGCCCGCTTGCTTTACACCGTTTCTGTGGTCAATGTTATTTTACCCGCCTGTATTTTTAGGAGAAATACTGGTGAGGACGAGAAGAAGGCTGAACAAGCTTGATTCTTTAATTTGCACATTCTGAGCACAATAGGATGTCCTCACAATAGGATGAAAATCAGTGTACATTTTTTGTCAGACAGCATTAAAATGTTTTAGCACTTGTACAGTGCCAACAAGGTCATAAGGCCTTAGTGTACCTTAGTGTAGATCAGCTTTCCCTCATACAGTATCAGTGATTATGTGGAGCCAAGCAGTGATCCCTCACAACAGCATGAACCTGCATCATAGTATTTTAACCATAGCAACTATAAACAGTAAAAAAAAAAGGTGGAGCTATGCTGCACTGTGACCGATTTAGCTTGTTTTGTGGAACCTAGGTGAAGTATTTGCACATTATCTATAGATTACGTATGATTATTACGCTATTTTAAACGTGCTATTGCAAAGACACATTGTGTTTAAGGTGGACAATTCCTCAGGTGACCCAACGCTGTTGCGACGTGTGCATTTGTGTCTATAAATAGCGAGGGACTAGGAATTGTTGTATAGCCTATGTTAGTTTGTAACAGGTTTGACCGTGACCATGTTTGAAATAATGGGAGTATGTTGGTCACATGGATCTGGTGCAGAAACGGCCACAGAGCAAACGATTGTAGTCCTTCCCTTTGGTCCCCTGAATTTTCCACAAATAAGTGATCGCAAGTGTACACTGTGCAGTTTCTCGGTTAGTTAGTCAATGGTCCTCTTGTTTTAGTGCTTGAGGATCCATTGTTCATTGTTCACTATAATACCACTGTCCAATTTTGAGGAACTTGGGCTAATTTCCCACCTACCTTTGCAATATTTCATTTTTCAGGAATTAGTGTGGCAACGTGCGATGTTAACTCTTGGCTTGAAGTCTTAGACTTAGCCTTTGCAGGACGTGAGAGATTTGACCCCGCAACCACCGAGTTACAAGCCCAGGTCATTCTACATTGAGTGACAAGCCCCGGTCGTCCGTCATTCTACTCTGCCACCCGTATGTTCTTCGGTAGGATGCAGTCTGAAATCGGCGGGTACCATGGTCAGTCAGGGGAAATGGTGAAAAAACAGAGGAGCTTCCTGAGTGCATGCTTTATTTCCTGGCTACAGTTTCTGGGTTTATGGCCCCTGGTGGAAAAGCAGCCCATTGCTGACTGCAAAGCATCAAAGTGAGATGATGAAGGTATTTGCACAGCAGTGCTGGTTCAGCATTGTGAAATAGCGTTGTTTGCAAAACACTGGTCAGATTTTATGTTGCTTTAACATTGTCATTAAAAAGGATGTAGCTGTCTTTTCCCTGACTGGCCTGCTCTGGTCTTTTCAGTTCAAAGATACTGCATAGAGGTGTTGCATCATTTGCTTGTCGATTTCTTGTTCTTGTCTGACCTTGTGGTATTTGTAATTCTCAACTATTTCCACAATATGTAAGTTGATCCTGCGTCGTAATTGCAACGGTTGCATTTGAAGACAACCCAGTGATAGCGATGGATTGCGGATTTTAATGGAGTGATGGATTGTAGTGTGAGGAGTTCGCTATTTGAAAAATGGGCACCGCTCTCATATGCTTTTAGCAACTCACTCATTTGATCCAATCTCTGTGGTAAAAAGTAAAAACCTCATTAATTTCAGTCAAGCTAGAAATTCACAGCTTGTAGCTCCATTATGGGGTTTGTGAAAGCTCACGTACTGCCCTGTATCATTTGAATTTTCAGCACTGTTTGAATGGCCTAATATGTACACACAATACCCATAACATCTGTCATTTTCCCCTTAGGACAAAGGAAAAGACAGGATATCAAAGTTTGACACCTTGCGTCATTCTATCGCCGGCATCATTCGCTCCCCAAAGTCAGTCCTGGGCTCCTCTTCGGTAAGTGCCTTAGTCTTAGTCCCCCCGCATAATGTCATGCCTTTGGCTCTGTCCGTTAGTCACTGTGTACCTTAAGCCTGTCAGGATATTCCTCCTTCAAACAGAGTTTAAGGGAGAACCCGTTTTGCCTTTGGGTGTTTGAAGGATGGTTTTTAAGTTGACAAAAAAATTTGTTTTAAAAATTTTATTTATAACCTCAGGCTATTAATGATCAACTAATGTGAAAACCTCTATGGACCATGTAGGTTATTAAATTCTGAGAACTTACAGAGCTGGTGCTGTGCATGAACTGGCTGTTGATAGAGATCCAGAAGATTAGAAATGTTTGTAAGTTTGGGTGGAGAGGGGAGAAAGTCAAGGCGGTTCTGAGTTCTCTAAATAGATTCTTAAATGGTGAATTCCTCCCTTTAAGCTCTATATAGAGTTCAGTGTTCTGTCTGTATGAATTTCCCATTCCCGAGGATGAAGCTCACATGTCCTGTCTGTTGAGCCACAGGGGACATGAAACAATATGGTGTGCTTAACTGACTTCTTATTGCCAGACTTCACCCACTTTAAAATGATAAACACATAGAAAGTGTTGGGATGAAGAAGCCCTTTTGCCTTGCTTCACATTCTTGCTTATTGTTTCCTCCCAGGTCAGGTGTTTGTTTGACAAATTAAATAGCTTTGTGAAAAAACTGCAAAGATGGGAAAATGTACTATTATAGGCTTTTAAAAAAACACTGTTCAAAGAATGCGTTTTGTTGAGGCAGGCGCATAACTAGTGGTAGGTTAATATGTTTTGCTGTAGGTAACAGCATTAGGCGCTTGATTACAGTGTGACTAAGCTGTAAGAGAAAAGGAACATACTGTGTCTTCTCGGGAGTTCTGTAAAATGTTGAGGTAATATGAGCAGTTATTCAACAGCACGTTGAATGGACCAAATAGCCCATTTAAAACGAAGGGATTAGGTTTGCAGTGTGTGTTTGTGTCTGGTAAATTCAGAGCATTTAATACGTAATGTCATATAGCAAATGTTCTGCTGACGTTTTCAAATGAATAGAATTATATCTTAAGCTTTTTAAAATGGTTTCTAAGCATGAATGCTGTAATGTGGTGTAACTGAGTTGAGTGTCTACCAAAAATCACCTTAAAGACCAAAAAGTTAAAAATAAGTGTCATAATTGCTATATTAATTATATGAGTACTTGCATTCACCTGAATAGGTTAGCTATATGACCTCTGATGTTTTGTACAGGTGTAGACCTCTGGCATCCTGTTAAGTTAAATCAGTACTTAGATATACACATTTTTCTTGACAATGGGAAATACTCATATATTTTGTTATGAATCTTTTATAAAAGGCAGTACAACAAAATTAATGATGTTATATATTCAGTGCATAAACATATCCATAATGGTGTAACTGTCTACCTCATAAAATATGCATGAAATAGACTTGGTAGGCAATACACATTTCTTTTGAAAGATTGTGAGGTGCAGGCAACAATAATGTTCCCATGAAATGTGTATAAGTCAATAAGTTTTGTCTTGTGCTTTATTGAAGCCTCGGAGGCGTGGTGTAAAGCAGTATAGCACACAGAGGAAGAGCTCTTTCCTTAATTTCTGTTGGACGGTTATGTCTTTCCCAAATCCAGAAGAACAGCATAACTCCTGGTTACCTTAATCAACAAAATAAACAACCTCAGACTGTCCTTTTCGATTTTCCAATCTACACAGACTGCAGGTGCAGATATTATTTTACGTAGCTTGAAGATTTCTGTGCTTTAGCAGAACGGCAAAATAATTATTTCCATGTTTATTTTTTTGTTTGTTATAATTTTTTTGTTGTTGTTTTGGCTGTGTTATAATTGACAATGATTGATTGATCCCCGGAGTCATTGCTTTTTTAAAATCTCTTTTCAGTTTTTTGATGTGATACCAACCAGTGAAAAGCCTCTTGGGGATCAGGAGTGGTACCACGGAGCCATTCCCAGAATAGAGGCCCAGGAGCTCCTCAAACAGCAGGGCGACTTCCTCGTCCGAGAGAGCCATGGCAAACCTGGAGAATACGTTCTGTCCGTTTTCTCCGATGGGCAGCGACGGCACTTTATTATCCAGTTTGCCGATGTGAGTGGTTCAAGAGGTCAAGGACGTAAACTGCACTTTCCAAAAAATCGTATATATAAACAAATCGGTGAACTGAAAATAAACATCAAGGTCCATAGCATGAATTGCAGCATCTGAAAGTGTTTTTTTAAGAAGTAGAAATGGCCAATAAATACGGAAGTTTAGTTTTCTCTTATTGCATTGGACAGCCTTACCCACATCCTCCTTATTGCAGTATGACGCATGGTGTAGAGCAGTAGGACACCTAGCTAACCACTGTAGCGCACGTCTTTATGTGGCATCCAAAGGTTCTGAAGGATTGAAGCTCCATCCAGAATTTGTACAGATTCCTCACAGAGAAAATGATATCTCTATTTAAATATATAGAATATTCATGAATATACTGAAGTTCCCTAACGGGAAAATAAAAGTTATTCTATTCTATTCTATTCTATTTGCGGACAGCAGAAGTGAGAATCTACAGGATGCTCAAAGCAATTTAATCACCTTCACCTTCACCTTAATGCTGGGTTCTTCAGCCTATCATGCAAGATACTTCTCTAGCTTCCTGATGTACATTGTAATGCAAGCATGTATTTCAGGCATCAGAACGCATGCTATGCATGGAAAATCTTCAAACTAAGTGTTCTAACTCAGAAAGTTTTAATCATCAAACATGTTCTAACCATCAAAGTTAGAAATTCTT
The DNA here is from genome assembly GCA_029718625.1 of Synaphobranchus kaupii. Classification (NCBI taxonomy): domain Eukaryota; kingdom Metazoa; phylum Chordata; class Actinopteri; order Anguilliformes; family Synaphobranchidae; genus Synaphobranchus; species Synaphobranchus kaupii. The sequence continues at coordinate 26,274,740 of CM056392.1, read as the reverse complement.
TGTCCCTGTGTACTCTAATCTTTCTTTTTAATTTCCCCAGAATCAATATCGATTTGAAGGCACTGGATTTACAACCATTCCGCAGCTTATTGAACACCATTACACTACAAAGCAAGTCATTACCAAGAAGTCTGGGGTTGTGCTGTTAAACCCAGTAGTCAAGGTAAAGCAATATCATATTCCTCAGTACTGACGTGTCTGTGGGCTCACTGTACCTTCAAACTGTGATTAATTTAGCCATCTAAATTACGCCTGGTGCAGGTTGCATTCTGGAAAAAAACTCCCACTCCCATTTTCCCAGTCGTCTTTAACCTTTTGGTATCATGTGTAATTGTAGCTCAGTTTCTATTACCTACACCCTCTCAAGCACTGTACTGTCTTTTGCTGTCATGACGGTCAACCGGGAATGCAATACTTTTTAAGCGAGCGTCTCAACATTGTGCAATTACCTCTTCAGCTTTTTCAAAATCTTATTTTACACTATCTGTTGATTTAGATCTGTGTGATTATTTTGTGTTTTTGTGGCGACACATTTGTTCCTTTGCTGATTGCGGCCCACTGGTGTGTAGATATGGCTGAGAAAATGAAATGCTGATCCTTAAGGGTAACTAAGATATGAAGGATGTTCAAAGTTTGTTTGTAACAGTCTTCTTCACACTTGAATAGCATTATTAATGCAGGGAACAGGCAGTACCTTCTATTTTTTGTCATCTTCCATTAGCTTTAATTTGCATTAGTAATGCCACAGATGTCATGCTTCTTTACAGTATTATTAGATGCTGCATTTAGGCCCTTAACCTCCTAAAATGTTAAAACACTAATGGCTCCTTGCTCTATCGCTGATACAATCATTAAACAAGCTTTATAGTCACTCATTTGGGATTAATTTGCTTATTACTGATTTGCATGTCCATAGGTCATTGTCATTCAGTCAAAATGGCATACTCTCTGAATCAGAACACTTGAAAATTGGTACAATCACTCAAAATATGTAAATCTGTTTTTCCAAATCCATTTTTGCTGTTATTATTATGATCTTATCTCTTCATTTGGTAGGTGGCCTTCTACCAGTTGGGTGATGGAATATTAGGAAATTAAAATGTAGCTCGTTTAGCTTAGTACTTTTCGGAGGATTTATTTTTTTTTTCCGACCAAAGCCTGTATTACATCCATAACATTTAGGGTGTTCAGACGAGTAGCGGGTAGCCTATTGTTTGTCAGCACACACCCCATGCCTCAAAGGTAAATATCAATTTATGAAATCCTTCGAAGGGAATTTTTTCTCCATGTTGGGCCACTCATCGTCTTGCCAGTGGTTTGCTGAGGTGTGACGTATTCTTCGGTCTGATGTCTGATGTCTGAGCTTATCGAAGGTTTCTGCTTAGGTTTCGCGCCCCTCTTCTCCCATTTCCCTGTCGTGGATGACGGGTTCTTCAGAGCGTGTTTGCTTATGTCGGGGATTTGTTCCCGCTACTCGTCCATGGCGTTGACCCCGTGGGTCGAGCGAGCGCTTGCATCAGCACGATTACAGCACGATGTCTCAAACATCGATTTTCAGCATGACGGCACGCATTCTCACACAACACATGTATGGACACGTTTTGTGCGTGTGTTTCGAGGCTGAGCGGTGCGTTGCATCTTTACGCAGCTCAAAGCGGTTACCTCTCTGTGCTGCCCAAAGCACACAGAACAGGTTACGCTGCTGGGTTTGCATACTGGTACATTTTTGGTGTATGGTAAGAGTTCTTTTGAGGCTGCCTCATATTCTGCGTTCTGTATGTGCTTTGCTAGAAGATTTGCCTTTGTATTTTTCACTTTGCTACTGAACTTTAAAATCACGGGAGCATGTTGATTACCTTCTAGCTTCCGCCTCGAGTGCCCGCTCTCAGCCCACGGAGGGCTGCAGATTAATATCTATTCGTACGTCATGCCATAGAGTTAATTAATTCACCTTGAGTTAGTTGCGCTTCCTGTCTCCCGTAATGCGGTGCATTCCACATGCTCTGCACAAACGCGTATACAGGTCAAACCTCCACACACCACATCCTTTCATTTGTACCCCATTTGAACGGGCGCATTCGACCCGAGCCGTATCCAAACCGAGTAGATCCGACCTGGCGGACGCGGCTCGATTTGCTTTTGCATTACACTCCGGTGACCTGTAGCAACCCAGTGCGTACCAAAACGCCATCAAAAACACAGGAAATGGAGACCATGTCAGTGTCCAGAAACCTTTCAGCCATTTATTGCTTGAGGAAATTTGAATATGGCATAGGGTTTCAGATAGAACTCTGCCCTCCATCTCAATTCCGGTTTCCAGTCATAGAATGCGCCGTGAAGCTGATCACATCTTGCCTGATAGCACAAGGCCTACACACAGCATTTCAGAAATATCACTGATCGACCCCCTCGTTCATCTATTTTTAGTTCATCTACCCCTTTGTCCTTTTTTTTTTTTTTCCAAGGAGAACTGACATCCGAGAAAAATAGGTTCGTCTCTGAAAGAAAGAGAGCGAGAGAGGTAGAAAAATTAAGGGCATTTTATGAGGGCTATAGCCTGAAGTAAGTTGCAAATGTTTATGAGCTCCTCACTATAGATATATACTGTAGAAATGTTTTTATATATATATATATATACAGTTGAATTCGACAGTTTACATACGCCTTAGCCAAATCCATTTAAACTCAGTTTTTCACAATTCCTGACATTTAATCCTAGTAAACATTCCCGGTCTTAGGTCAGTTAGGATCACAACTTTATTTTAAGAATGTGAAATGTCAGAATAATAGTAGAGAGAATGATTTATTTCGTTTGGAAATTGCTCCCAAGGATGAACCAGACTTGTGGAGGTCCACAATTTTTTTTTTGAGGTCTTAGCTGATTTCTTTTGATTTTCCCATGATGTCAAGCAAAGAGGCACTGAGTTTGAAGGTAGGCCTTAAAATACATCCACAGGTACATGTCCAATTGGCTCAAATAATGTCAATTAGCCTATCAGAGGTTTCTAAAGCCATGACATCATTTTATGGAATTTTCCAAGCTGTTTAAAGGCACAGTCAACTTAGTGTATGTAAACTTCTGACCCACTGGAATTGTGATATAGTGAATTTAAAGTGAAATAATCTGTCCATAAACAATTGTTGGAAAAATTACTTGTGTCATGCACAAAGTAGATGCCCTAACTGACTTTCCAACACTATAGTTTGCTAACATGAAATCTGTGGAGTGTTTAAAAATGAGTTTTAATGACTTCAACCTAAGTGTATGTAAACTTCCGACTTCAACTGTACTTATATATATATATTTGGACTGTATTTACATTACATGTCACTGTTTTTTTCTACATATATTACTTTGTGTGTGTGATCACATGACTGACTGCCTCACCTGGCTGACATGTCACCTCACCTGACCTACTGACGTTATATGTATAAGTGCACATCCTTCTCACCCTTATCCTGACGAAGATCTTTTTGATCGAAACGTTGATCTTTTGTGGTGCAAATAAACACCCTATGGGAGCATTACAGCAGTGTGCGGACTCTATCTTTTGTTTGTGATTGCCTATCTGTTCGGCACCTGCAAAGATAAGTTGGATTTCCGTGTTTTATCTATTTTCCTATCGCTTGTAAGAGTACCAGAAAATAAGATATCATGAGTCTTTTGATATTGTTGGGTCACAGACATCAGGAAGTCATGGCATGCAAAGGATATGTGACCACATATTGAAAATGATTACTTTATTGTACATTATGTTGAACTGTCCAATATTTTTTTATGCCGATAGTGGGGGGGGGGGGGGGGGGGCGACTATGTACAAAAGGTTCAATCATTTCTAAATGGTTCATCCGATATGGATGAAAATACCCTCAAATTAAAGCTGACAGACTGCACTTCAACCTCATTGTCATTGTATCCTTTCAAACTCAAAGTGCTAGAGTACAGAACCAAAATAACAAAAAATGTGTCCCTGTCCAATGAATTATGGTGCTCACTGTAAACACATATAATACCTTAAGTTGCAAAATGCACAAATTTTATAGGCTCAACTTTTGTGTTTGGCCTGTGGTTTGCACTTCAGTTTTTTGCAATTGCATGAGTTTTAACTTCGCTTGTCACATTTTTACTACTTAATGACGCACACATGCACACGCACACACGCACACTTCCAGCTGTCTGTGCCCATATTGTGCTCCAATAATAATAGTAATAATAATAATAACTACTTTTACAAGGTGTTTCTGTATTACATTGGTTTATGATAAACTTTTATCATGATGCCCATTGAGAAATATTCTTAGCTTAATCGTAGAATTGGATGTGGATCCTCAGTTGTCTTGATGACATTTTACATAATTGTTTTATAATTGTTAATGTCATTATCAATGCTTTGTTAATGGATGTTGTCATTTGCACAGTATTAGACCTAAAGAAACTGAAAGGGCTAAGTGCTTTTAAATGGTTTTCTGGAAAGCATTTGGCTACTTTCTGATAAAATGGAGGCCCTTGGTTAGTGGGCTCCCCGTATAGTGAGGAAGGTGATTTTGGTGCCATTACAATTTAATGACGCAAAGGATTTGGCCTCTTGGATGGTGTTACTGTACCTATTGTTCCCTGTACACTGCGGCATAAGGCCATTTTTAAACCAGACGCATAACGTCTGGCACAGTGCTTTTTTTTAGTTTTTTCTTCTCCAATGTACATTTGCTACTCTAGCGCTAATGATGGCTTTGAAGTAAATGTGTGTTTCTGTTTGTGAAATTCCCCTACGACATGCATTTTACACTTTACCCAGTAACTTGGTCAATGAAGGGGCTCAACCCTTTGGAACACAAATGTAATTTTTATGAATATAGGTAGGTACTGTGAGCCAAATCCATTTAAACTCAGTTTTTCACAATTTCTGACATTTAATCCGAGTAAACATTCCCTGTCTTAGGTCAGTTAGGATCACAACTTTATTTTAAGAATGTGAAATGTCAGAATAATAGTAGAGAGAATGATTTATTTCAGCTTTTTTTTCTTTCATCACATTCCCCATGGGTCAGAAGTTTACATACACTCTGTTAATATTTCGTAGCATTGGCTTTAAATTGTTTAAATTGGGTCAGACGTTTTGGGTAGCCTTCCACAAGCGTCTCACAATAAGTTGCTGGAATTTTAGCCCATTCCTCCTGACAGAACTGGTGTAACTGAATCAGGTTTGTAGGCCTCCTTGCTCACACACGCTTTTTCAGTTCTGCCCACAAATTTTCGATTGGATTGCGGTCAGGACTTTGTGATGGCCACTCCAGTACCTTGACTTTGTTGTCCTTAAGCCATTTTGCCACAACTTTGGAAGTATGCTTTGGGTCATTGTCCATTTGGAAGAGCCATTTGCAACCAAGCTTTAACTTCCTGGCTGATGTCTTGATGTTGCTTCTATATATCCACATAATTTTCCTTCCTCATGATGCCATCTATTTTATGAAGTGCACCAGTCCCTCCTGCAGCAAAGCACCCTGATAACATGATGCTGCCACCCCCGTGTTTCACGTTTGGGATGGTGTTCAGTGTTTCCCCTACCGTTTTCTTGGCCGGGCGGCCCGCCCGGCCAAACTCACGTGCCGCCCGGCTTGAACAAGAGGGAAAATAAATAATTTTAATGAAAAATTTTTTTTTTTTATATTATTCTTTTTTTTTTAATGTAGCTGCAATATTTCCCTTGCCGCAGAATGCGGGAATGATCAAAATAGCATCGGGAAAAACCCTTGCCAAAACAGCTTCGGTTTCCCGTTAGGCCTAATTAAAATTTTCAATGGCTGCGCTATTATGAGGGTGTAATTATAGTTTCCGCCTCTACGCAAAATGGCGCACTTTCACCGCCCGGCCTGAAAAAAAATCTAGGGGAAACACTGGTGTTCTTCGGCTTGCAAGCCTCACCCTTTTTCCTCCAAACATAACGATGGTCATTATGGCCAAACAGTTCAATTATTGTTTCTTCAGACCAGAGGACATTTCTCCAAAAAGTAAGATCATTGTCCCCATGTGCAGTTGCAAACTGTAGTCTGGCTTTTTTATGGCGGTTTTGGAGTAGTGGTTTCTTCCTTGTTGAGCAGCCTTTCAGGTTATGTTGATATAGGACTCGTTTTACTGTGGATATAGATACTTTTGTACCTGTTCCCTCCAGAATCTTCACAAGGTCCTTTGCTGTTGTTCTGGGATTGATTTGCACTTTTTGCAGCAAAGCACGTTCATCTTTAGCAGACAGAACGTGTCTCCTTCCTGAGCGGAATGACGGCTGCGTGGTTCCATGGTGTTTATACTTGCCTACTATTGTTTGTACAGAAGAACGGTCTAAAGCTATGACATAATTTTCTGGAATTTTCCAAGCTGTTTAAAGGCACAGTCAACTTAGTGTATGTAAACTTCTGACCCACTGGAATTGTGATATAGTGAATTAAAAGTGAAATTATCTGTCTGTAAACAATTGTTGGAAAAATTACTTGTGGCATGCACAAAGTAGATGTCCTAACTGACTTGCCAACACTATAGTTTGCTAACATGAAATCTGTGGAGTGGTTAAAAATGAATGACTTCAACCTAAGTGTATGTAAACGTTCAACTGTAGGTTATTTGGGTTAATATAACACTGAAATATCATCATCGTGCAAAGAGCTTAATTTCCAATTCTTGTTAAAGCCAATTTTGCCTTTGTGTGATAAATTGTAGTGCTCCTCAGATTTTCAGCTTTGCTTAGGATGTACAATTGCAGTAGAACCTCAGAGATATCAATGGGGTAGTTTGGAACTCTGAAATTGTCATAACTTGAAAATTAAGTCTACTTTTAAATTTTTTAAATTAAAAGGCTTCCATTTTAGCTATAAATCGTCTTAACGTAATAACTAATAATAAAATGAGCTGTAATTGGGATCTCATTTAAACGTTATTTTACTCTATCAGTTTTCTGATGTAGACACAGCATTATAATAACCTGTCTACAATTGACAACTGCTTGCAAAAATGGTACCCTTCTTGCATTCTCAAAAAATCTAAGAATAAAAATGTTAAAATCTGTAGGCTAAATTGAAGTCATTAAGAATGTAGTTTCTGTGTTGATTGTATGAAAACTAAAAAGCTATTAACCAACAAAAGTGTGAGAAAGATGCACAAGCAAACTGAGTTAAACGCAAACTTGGGATAGTTATATCATAAAATTAATTGAAACGGTAATTTTCTGGCAGATCTCTGTTCCTGCGATCGCTTCCATTTTATCAGAACCTGAATAGAGTGTGACGACAGTAGGGATGGGAATCGTTAGATTTTATTGATACCGATGCCATTATCGATTCCGCTTATCGATCTGATTCTTTATCGATTCCTTTATCGATTCCTTAAATATTATTTGCTCCCAGGCTATTAAAAGACCAACTATTACTATTGGGTGGTCATCTAAAATGGATTCAATGACACAATATTTATAAGGTTTAAAGCATTCGTTTTTCATTCATATTTCCTAGTCATATCATGGAAAATATTTATCTGCTATATTTATGCCTGCACAAGTGGCAGAGCATCCAATAAATTTCTGAATTGTATAATTCTGAAAATTTAAATGGCATTATAAATGTAATTTGGCTTGATCAATATGAGTGCTTAAAAATCAAAGAAAATAAGAGACACCGGAAAATAATGAAAAAGGACGCAAGAAGAGAGGATAAATTATCAGTTTAACATTATGTCAAAAAAAGATGGCTAAAATATTGTTGTTTAACCGCTGCTCTGTGATTGGGATATTTAGTAGTTTCATTCTCTAACGAAGATCGCAAACTTTACTTATGAGTTAGTTACGCTCCTAGGCGTGTTTCATAAAGCTGCACCGTAACGTTTGCGTTGGTTTCTGTATTATCAGAACAGTTTCAACTGTCACCATTCTCCATTCACCATCTCATTTAGCCTATACATTTACATGGAAGAAAGATGAGATCTTTAATGTTACCTGAGGCAAGCTGGCTTCTCTTATTAGCTGAAGATGACGAAGATTGAAGATTATCATTTAGTGAATTTAGGTTAGTTATTCGCTTTCCAAATCTAGACTACTCATCTGTGCGTCACCAAGCAGGCAATCGTTGTCAGATTAGTCTACTGCCAATCAAAACACTGTAGTTTTACACTTGTAGTTGGTTATAGACTCCCGAGGCAAGTCCACACACTCCACAAATCTGTTATAGCTAGTTCTGAATATTTGATCATTTCCGAAGACGGATCACAAAATGGAGCTTACGCGAACACATTTTTTATTGATTTTTAAATGATAGTAGCAGTAGTATTAGTTTTTTTTAAATGACGTTTACATTTTATATTTTTAGACGGGCGCCAAACTCTGCCTGCCATCATGCGCTGACTGAATGAAAAACGACGGCGCGCATGACGTGACGTTGTTTTGCTATGCGTAGCTGTCGGGAATACATGCTAGAATCGATAAGCTCGAAGGCGTACGATTCCGAGGAATCGGACAACTTGGAACTGGTTCCTAACGGGAACCGGTTCTCGATTCCCACCCCTAGACGACAGTTTCATTAACTGAACCAAGGAGAAATTCTAGGGCTATTGAAATGTTCAGGCCCCATTGTGATGGAAAGTGCTGTCTCTGGATTGGAAAGGGGGAGAAGTATAGGGGGAGAGAAATATCTCCCCCTATAGGGGAGAAATATCTTATTTAAGGTGCCATGAATTAGAATGGCTCAACTCTGTGTGGTCGAGTCAGGTTTTTTTTAATTTAATTTAATTTAATTTTATATATTTATATATATATATATATATATATATATATACATACACACATTGCCCTCCACAATTATTGGCACCTCTGGTAAAGATGAGTAAAAAGGGTTGTAAAAATGTCACTGTTTGGTGAATTAGCTTAATCTCACACTGAACAAATGAGAAAAATCCAACCTTTTAATTGAAGTAAATTTATTCTGAGAAAAAATCCTCATCAAGAAATAATTATTTTTACAAAACCATGTGTGCCACAATTATTGGCACCCTTGCATTTAATACTTTTTACAACCTCCCTTTGCTAATAAAACAGCACTGAGTCTTCTCCTGTAACATCTAATAAGGTTGGAGAATACAGAGCAAGGAATTTGAGACCATTCCTCTTTACAGAATCTCTCCAGATCATCCAGACTCCTAGGTCCTCTCTTGTGCACTCTCCTCTTCAGCTCAGCCCACAGGCTTTCAATTGGGTTTAGGTCAGGGGAATGAGATGGCCATGGCAGAAGCTTGATTTTGTGTTCAGTTAACCATTTTTGTGTTGATTTGGACGTATGTTTTGGATCATTGTCCTGCTGGATCCAACGATGACCCAGTTTTAGTTTCCTGGCAGCCAGATTCAGATTTAAAATTCCTGGTATTTCATGGAGTTCATGATGCCATGTACCATAACAAGGTTCCCAGGGCCTTTGGAGGAAAAACAGCCCCACAGCATCACGGAGCCTCCACCATACTTAACAGTGGGGATCAGGTTATTTTCAGTATAGCCATCCTTATTTTTATGCCAAACCCACCTTGAGCATTGGTTGCCGAAAAGCTCAATTTTCGTTTCATCTGACCATAGAACATGGTTCCAGTCAAAGTTCCAGTAGCGTTTAGCAAACTCCAGGCACTTACGTTTGTGGTGAAATGACAGGAAAGGCTTTTTTCTGGCATGCCTTCCAAATAATTTGTTGGCATGGAGGTGACGTCTAATGGTAGTTTTGGAGACTTGATGACCCCAAGATGCTACTTTCCTCTGTAATTCTCCAATAGTGCTCCTTGGGGATTTTTTTTTGCCTCTCTTACCATCCTCCTCACTGTGCATGGGGGCAAAATAAACTTGGGTCCTCCTCCAGGCAAGTTTGTAACTGTTCCAGTTGCTTTGAATTTTTTAAGTACAGTAGATATGGGCATTTTCAGGTGAGTAGCCATTTTTTTATAGCCATTCCCTGACTTGTGAAGCTCAACACACTTTTCCCTCATTTGATTTGTGAGTTCTCTTATCTTTCCCATGTTGATGTAATAAGCGAATATGGCCTCTGTGTCACCTCATATTTATTCCCCAGTGAAACAGGAAGTCATGGATTACTGCTTGAAAGTTCCTAAACATTCTGATCAACTTTAAAAAGTAAAATATAAATGAAAAAAATGCTTCAGTTACATTTTGTTCACAAGAATTTCTAGGGGTGGCAATAATTGTGGCACACGTGGTTTTGTTATATAAATAATTATTTATTGTTGAGGGATTTTTTTTTTCTCAGAATAAATTTACTTCAATTAAAGGTTGGATTTTTCTCATTTTTTCAGTGTGAGATTAAGCTAATTCACCAAAAGGTGAATGTTTTATAACTCTTTTTACTCATCTTTACCAGGGTGCCAATAATTGTAGAGGGCACTGTATATACAGGCTGCAGGTTGCAGTATTGAAACTAAAGCACATAAATTCGCGCACATACTGTCGATCCCCACAGTTTCTTTTGTGTGGGAATCTTCCTCACTTCACAGGGGAAAATTCGAGCTGGATCCATGTTGACGTCTAAAATAACCCTGACGTATGGTATTTGAATTTCATTTCAAATTACCCCGCATCCCCTATGCCGGTAGGGAGGGATTTCTGTGGATATGGCCAGAATTTAAAACTATTCCAGTGTGGCTGCGCACAATTTCTCTCCTCCTCCGTTATCATATTTCTATTGTTCGCAAAACACTGCAGCGCCCTGTGTCGTCCTACGTTATAAAGAAGGATTCCTGATCATTTTTGAACACTGTTTAGTCCAGGGCTTACTGTATTTCACGGCTTGATCAAAAAAAATTTTTTTATTATTATAATTTTAATTAATCGCCACCATATTTCTACTTTGCCTGCCTCATGCAATAGGTAGTAATTGCCCAGGTGTACTGATCTGTCAGGTGTAATGAACATGATTTTGTTTAGTCCTTGCTTCAACAGGAGAAAAAAAAGGACTGTGCTTAAACATTCCTGCAGAATTCACTAGTAATGGTTGAACTGCATTGAACAGCGGGATACAGTTTCAAGCTCAATGGTAAATGGGAACATAATGGCTATGGTTTTTTTGTTTTTGTTTTTTTTTTCATTTTTATGTTAATGCTGGAAATACCTAACATGCATCACTTGCGGAAATTCAGTACAAAAACAAAATACCTGCACTTGTTGTGTAACTGTTTGTTGAAAACAGTTTTTACAATGTGTAACATTGTAAAACGTGGTTGTCTCATCTTAAAATGGCACATGTGTTTATAATTTACCTAAAAGGAATTGTTTTTAAGTTTTAAGTAAAGTAAAAAAAAAAAATTTTTTTAAATGAAGTTTTAAGAGACCAGAGAATGTTGATTGCTCAAATGGTTCAAGGCAAGTGGTTTTTTTCAGTGTATGATCAGAAGGGGCGCTAAAGACATAGAATTTAATATTTCTATGTTTACAGCAGTGTTCATAATGTTCTGGAAATCCTAACAAATATCTCAATCTGTCAATTGCTACATGTTGAATACAAATGTCAGAAGGGTAATAATCCTTTACTCACGCACATACAAAACCTCCAGAACCTAAAGCTGCAGGTTAGAGCCCTGCAGTGAAGTTTGTTTTTGGCTGCGGTCAAAGGCCAGCGAGCAGACCTCGCGCTTTAGAGCTCCGTCTCTGCTTTCAATCGAGGCCTGTTATGTGCATGACGCCGGCCAGCAGGCTGAGTTATGCCCGCATGCAGAGAGCGAGGATGGCTTTCGCCGCAGGCTGGAGTCTGAATAGCGAATGGTTAGCATTGTGTTAATGGCAGGGAACGTTCTGACGGAACACACAAAGGATTATGGGATCACTGTATATGCAGATCCTACATAACGTCTTTATATTTGCAAGGAAAAGTAGAGTGTAAAACCACCGCTGGCTGGAAGAAGCAGCCTATATACTGCACTAGTTTTATTTTTGCGACGCTGGAATATGAAGGCACAAGGATTGAAGATTGATTAGTTCTGTAATAGTTTTCTATAATTTGAGGTATTTAACGATTTATTGATGCATTAGGATGTGGTCGGATGTAGGATTGATTTGTCTCAGTGAATCCGCCTCAATAACCTTTTTTGCAACCCATTTTGAGGGGACTTGGGAGCAGCTATAAACCCAAAACTAAATTTGGATTTCAGGCATTCATATGTAAAGTGTGAGCATGTTTTGTTTGTGGTATGTGAGTATATATGCATGTATGCATTCTTACCTTGACAAAGGTGTATTGTAAACAGAAATACCTTTGTGAATAGCATATCTTCTTTCAGAGTCCTTCTTCCCACCAGTAGCTTGTATATTAGAAACTCACACTGGCAAGATGGGGTTTTCAATGCGATGGTTATTTCCAGTTCCATAAAAGCGACTCAATGTACCGTGAGTCCAGGTTATGACCATTACAGGCCATCTCACTGCACTGTGCAGTAAGCTTTCCACTTCCCCCAACTCAAATCAGATTCTCATCAAGTCGAGGAGATTGCTTGTCCTGTATCTGAATATGTTCGTTTAAGATTCTGTGGTTCCGTGTCACGAGAACGTAGTCACACTGTTCTAGACTGGAAAAACAAAGAGCGAGGGAGGGCATCCATGGGTCAAGTCCATTAACTCCAGTTTGAACGTGAATAAAATTTGGACAATAAATGAACGCCCCAGTATCAAAACCCCTGGCTGCCGTATTTAAGGACACCTTTGTGTTTACAGTATTACGACCCTCGACTGCGAAAAAATGAGACGCCTCGTCCACTGTATGTGTTATTATTCGACAAAATAAAAGATTTTAACACGCCCAGATAGACTCGAAACAAAACTCAAATTTACATCTTTTGAGTATAAGAATCATGATCAATGCAGAATCCTTTGACGGATGTTTAGGAACCAGATGGGATTGCTTTTTTTTTTTGCCACGTCATTTAAAGAAAGGGCTTCAAATTCTGTTCGAATTATTTTTCTTTAATTAAAATCCGCTCCAAAGGGAGCTATTCGTTTCCTGTTCCTTCTGTGTTTGCATTCAACATTCCTCTGGGCCTTTTTCTCGGTATTACTATTCAGACCAGAAAGCAAAATGGCAAGGATTAGCCTTGGTATTACCAAGTGTTGTGACAAATTGTAATTGCAGAAGAGGGAGTGTTGGTTGAAAGATTGAATCATGTAGAAATGGAACCCTATGTACCCAAGGGCATGCATACTTGATCACAAACGAACCCATTTTATTTTTTTTAAATGCATGCCCTTGGTCTGCTTTCAATTAGGCTCATTTGTTTTTCGAAAGGCCAGCGACATGCAAGGCATGTAAACATGCTGGGTGTATGAAGTTTGCATTGAAGAATGTTTACAATTTTAATTGAGATTATTCAGAACCTGGTGTGTGCGCGTGCGTGCGTGCGTGCGTGCGTGCGTGCGTGCGTGCAGGTGTGGTTACACACGTGTACTGTATATGTGTTTCTTTGTGTGGGCATGTTGCAGAGGAGACTTTCTGTTTATCAACATAATGACCTATATACATTTTACATGAAGATAATCTCACTGCAATTATATTCTTGTCAGATAAATGCATAAAACACAATATTTGAATGTCAGTTAAGCAGATATGAAGCTTGTAGCACCTAATTTGTATGGATCCTTTCCAATCATATTTGTTTTAACCCAATTTATAATGTGAAATATTCCAAATGATTTCCAGTAGTAGCAACAGGCTTATTCAAAATGCCTTATTTAAAAGATTAGTGTGTTGGAAAAGTTGGAAGTACAGAGATATAAGTGCTTAAATGGATTATAAAATCTGACAGAGAAAATCCAGCAGGCAGTTCGGTGAATAATTTCTTGTGGGCACACATGCTGTAGACCCATTCGCTTTATGAGATGTTTGTAAATGTGTGTTATCATGTAGTAATGGTTGGCACTCTCTGGTTTAGAAGCTGAAATCTTCCAGCGGAAGCTCTCAAATAATTTGCTACTGTACTATAAATAGTTCCCTGGATTCTTCAAAGTAACAGGCAGGGAAATATCTTTAGATTGCTTGTCTGGACCCACTCCTTGGAGAATTGGATTGGAAGAGGGGATACCTTCTAAAACCCAGAAAGAAACATTGCGCAGTTGTAAGGAAAACCTGTGCATTGTTCAATGATACTGATCTGCAATTAAAATGAAAAAATATGCTAGTTGCATTATCTAATTGCATAAGTACAAGCGGATGACGGTTATACTCTATGCAATACTCAGACGTTCCTGGGCCTTGTTATTGTTATTGGAAGACATTAATATTAAATTGCTATTATAGCACAGCAGTCTCAGGTCTGCAAGATGAGATTTTGTTTTAGAATGAGTTTTGTTTTTAGAAATGAGCCACATTTCACATCAATATTCTTAAAACACTTGAATAAAAAATATCTCTGCTTCAGCCTTGCTCAGGATGACTAAGGAAGTAGGCCATCATGGCTCAGACCTGGGAGTCTTCACCCATGCCGGGTCATCTGCCAATTTATCAATCTTTGCTCAAGTGACTGAAAATGCATATTTCTGAGTTTCAACAATTACTGCAGTCTTTAAGGAATTGTCACATGATGGGACATCACATAGCATTGCAGGATCCAAATGCATTAGTTGTATAAGAAATGATCATAAACACTTAGAAAGCGGCAAATGATCGATGTTTATTTTATTAAATTTTTTTCTCAACTGTAAATGTCGATATGGTTGCCAAGGAACGCAAAAAGATCAAATCCACTGTCAAGGAAACGTGCTGTGTGGAGCGCATTTTAGCTTGCGAAAACCACAGAATGCATTTGAGTAATGTGTACGAACAGGTCAAGGTAGCTAAAACCTCTCAACTAAAAAGTCTCTAAAATGTCTCTAAATATTTTTTTTAAATGCATGCCCTTGGTCTGCTTTCAATTAGGCTAATTTGTTTTTCGAAAGGCCAGCAACATGTAAGGCATGTAAACATGCTGGGTGTATGAAGTTTGCATTTAAGAATGTTTACAATTTTAATTTTAATGTAACATGAGGTGCTGAACGGACACGCCCCAGAACACAGGATTAGCCCTTCCCGTCCCACACTTTCTGGCATCAGAATCGTTTTTTTTTTGTTTTTTTTTCCCGCCCAGCATTGAGTTCAGGGAACAAACTCGTGAGAAGGATTTTCTGATGAATTATGTACAAGTAAAATTAATTACAAAAGAAGCTCTGTTTTATTTTTCATCTTCTGCAATGCTTTCAATTGTTCATTGTGCATAAAGTGCAATACATTTATTCAACTATTTTACGGAGGATTCTTCACATGGATTATGCATTCTATAATGTTTTGCTGTTCAGGATTTGTAGGGCTTTTCTTCCTAAAACTAGGGGAAAGGAAAATATGTCCCTCGTGAACCCGCTTTTGTGTACGTTGCATGGGCTGCAGGGCTAGCTTAGGCTTAGACAGTCGTTTGACTGCAGCTTGAAACACATTTCAGAGTCCAATTGAGTCGCACCAAATCAGATAGTGCCTTTGTGTGTGATCATCAGTGGTGGGGTGAGATTAATTATCCGTGGCCAAAATGCGACCACCGCGAACGTTCTCGGTCTCGCCCATGTGTCCAGCACTGAGGGACCAAGGCCTTTTAAAATCCACATAATTGGATGGGGCCTCAGAAGTGCAGTTCCTTTTGCTGTGTGAAAGAATCAGAGTCTTTATTTTTGCCTTAGTGCACAGTATATGGATTAAGGGGCTGCACGTCAGAGGCATCTGGTCCTTTCCCTATTTGGGTAAAGTGCGGTGTGTTCACCAAGGAAACCTATTGGTCAAGCAGGGTAATAGTGGTTGCTCCAGCTTTTTAAACTCTTCCTAGGCCCCACTTGTATTCTACTGAATTTGTGAGATTTCCAGGAGATTTCTTGGGGCAGGATTATGATTATATCACAGCCACTAGTAAATGGTTCAATAAAGCAACTCTACTGCTCTTAAGATCCTTCAAAAATAAGGCGTTTAAGGGTTCTTATAGAATTTTTTTTTAAAAAGAACCTCCCCAAGAATGTGTTGTGGACTTACATTCCCATTTCCTTAAAGTGATTTTAGTTCTCTTGTTTTTCAGGATAAGAAATGGATTCTCAATCATGAGGATGTTATACTTGGAGATCTACTGGGCAAAGTAAGTACTGCTAGAGTCGTGAGCAATTTAATTGGATGTGGCAATATAGACGGAGGCACTGGACAATGGTAAGATTGTTAACAGTTGCCACTTAGTACATGAACCAGTCTTCACATCTTAGTTTGTTTGTTTCAGTAGGCACCATTGCTGTTTTATAGATTATAAAAACCAAATGTCCTTCCTTTTATTTTGTTTTCCAGTTGCATTTGTGTTCTTGGTCAACACATTGGTGTTCAACATAAGTGCATAATTATATTTAGTAACTTAGTTTAGCTTAGTACGAAACTTGGACAGGGATATATGTTAAATCAATAGGTATTACAGAGTTGAAGCAAGGCACCTTCAGAGTATTCACCTTGTGTTTCCTTCAAGGGTAACTTTGGGGAGGTTGTCAAAGGAACTCTTAGAGACAAAACTCCAGTGGCTGTGAAAACCTGCAAAGAAGACCTTCCACAGGAGCTGAAGATCAAGTTCCTCTCTGAGGCCAGGTGGGCTGTCATCAATTCACTCTTCTCCTTGTATAAAAATTGTGTGAAATTGCTGACTCTGCTAATGAGTGGAATTGCATTTCCTCACACAGATTCAGGTTGGCAGCCATGTTTAGCTCGCTGGTATCAGTGACTTGTAGCAGCTTAAAGCCGTTGCCGCAAGGACTTTAATGCGTTTGGCTTGAGGCTCACCGTGGATATGTCTCTTGACGTTCTGTGCTAGCGAACCCCCGGCAAAGTGTGTTCAAGGTGTGATGAAAGGTGTGAACTTTATTTCACAGCAGCAGTGCAACAGCTGCCATCTCTGGCTCCTTGTGGGGAGGGGCGAGGGATGAAGAGCTGCACCAAGCTTTTAAACACCGTGACTGAAAATAGAATACACAGAACTGAGTCACAGCGAAGCTCACATTATGGTATTTACATTTGCGATGCAGTTTAAACCGAGCAGAGTCGCCAGTAAGGCTTTGTGTACTCACTTTTTTAGGTTATTGAAAATAAAATGACATAACTGTTTAATATTTGGGGTAGATTGACGAGATGACATATTCAGAACTACGAACTGTGGCATTTATGATGCATTCTGTTGATGATTTCACTCAAATTGTCCAGCTGGCTAAACATGTTGAGTTTCTCCATAAAAGCACCTACGTTTAGAGATTTTGAACCATGGTTTACAGAGCTCTTAGAACCGAGTTAGAATTGTGTGGTGCTAAAATTAGTTTTATAATGAAAAAGATACAACAAAATGTATAGGTGATTTATATTTCATCATCCAAAGTAGAATGGGTTTTTTTTTTTAAATGGAGTTACAAGAATGATTGTTTGTGTTGAGGAACCCTTTGTGAATCAGCTCCAGGGTACATACTTTAAAAGGGCATGCAGACAAGGCAGAGGCCGAGGCTGAGGTTGAGTCAAGTTTGTGCCCAGTTAGTTTTTCTTTTTAGCAGTAATACTTCAAACACACTTAAAAGAAAATTATTCTATTTGCAAAATATTCCTGAAAGATCTTGTGTTTTGTAAATGAAGGCTGTGTCTTTTGCTCCATGGATAATCTGTTCGATGTAAGATTAAAGGTATACTATGACTGTTTGGGAAATTTGCTTTGTAGCTGTCTTTCCCAGAGTCAGGCAAGAAGATTGATACCAATTTCATCCCTGTACATCTAGTACAAAGATATTAGACAGTATCTACGAGCTGCATGCTAACTGTGTTAGCTTTATCTCTGGCTGCAGATGGAAGCCACTAGCTTAGCCCCTACCTTAGCTCTCTGGAGTGAGGGAAATACACCTTCCAGCATTTCCAAAGCTGAGTTATTTACACAATGCATCTTGCATCTTTATGAGGAGTGATATTAAAAACAGAAAAGCATGATCTTGGCTGTTTTAGAGGCAGCTACATTCGGAACTATAATTGACAGATAACTATGTATCCATCCGCTGGGCCCAATAGCAGTGCAGTGCGACTTGTAGCATGAGTAGTGGTTGCCAGGTGCGAATTTCCCAGCCTCGAATAAGAACATCAACAAAACCCGGCTGACTGAAGCTGTGTTGTTTACACAGTTAGCGAACTAGCTGCTGTTGAGTTTGACAGGTGGCAACAGCAACTAATCACTGTACTCAGCAGATGGATAAATGCCTGTCAGTGATTGTTCTGAATGTAGCTGCCTCTAAAACAACTAAGGTCTCATTTTTCTGTTGCTATTTGTACTCATTACAAAGACGCGAGATGTATTGTGCAAATAACTCCGCTTTGGAAATTTGATGCATTTGCCTCACTCCACAGAGCTAAGCTAGTGGCTTCCGTCTGCAGCCAAAGATAGAGATAACACGGTTAGCTGCAACCCGTAGATATTGCCCCAGGGCCGAGAATGACCTCTGCATCACGGCGTGAACAGACAGAGAATGACAAAAAGTATAAACGGTTTGCTGCCTTTTATTTCTATTTGACATTAAACAGAAAATACTCATCAAAACAACCAAGGGAAAAACAAGAACAAAAACTCTGCAGGAAAATGGCGGACCACAACAGA